>CM076581.1:707148798-708348798 GCA_034641835.2 Pinus albicaulis
TGGACATGTTAGGCCTCTGTAACAAGCAAGATTGGAAAAGTACGATCACAGAGTTAACATCATTTCAACCAACTTTGGGATTCTAGGATCTAGCCCTCCTGAATCCGGAGAGGGATCTCTCCAATATGTAAAAAGATGGATATTGTCTTTGAAGTTTGGGGTGATGATATTAGGCTAGTTATTAAGGCCAAGTGTTTTGTTTGGTTTTCTCGGATGGTTGAACATAGTTGATGTCTGAGGCGGAAAGATCTATATGCAAATAGGTTCAAAGGTGAGAAGTTGCAAGAAAACAGAGTAAGCTTTGATTATAAAGAAAGATGATGGCAAGTTTTCAGTCCATTGGGCTATGGAGTCATAAGAGAATTTAATTGAAACATTCAGTTTCAAGAGGAATCTATGGGGCAAGTCATCTATGCCTAAGGATCTCTTTAAAGTTTGATCTATGGAATGGGGTGATACAATAAGAAAGGGAAATAACAGATGCAGAACAAAGAGCAGCCCAGGAACTAGTAAGTACTTTGAAACTAGCCAGCCTTTGACCAAGCACTTAAGAAAAACATAGAAGCAAACTAGGATCTGGTAAGTACTTTGAAACTAGCCAGCCTTTGATACACTTCTAATAGAACACTGATTAAAAACGAAGGGAAACTTGAAGGCAACCTTTGGAGCAGAAACTAGTGGGTTGGGACTCACCCTGATCCTCACCTAGTTCTTCTTTACTTAGTTACTTCCAAGACAATCACCAAGATAACACAGAATGACCTAAGAACTGATAAGTGTTTTGAAACTAGTCAGCTTTTGACACATCCTAAGGGAAACAGTCAAATAGTTGAGCAAACAAGAAAGGGACTCAGGGCTAACCTTTGATTTCCTCAATTCACTCCTTACACAACATATATGAAAGTAACATTTAAAAATAACATTCAGCATTGACGAAAAGATGAGGGAATGCCAGCATCTCTGTACTTAGACTGAATTAAATCATTCTCAAATAACACAGCAGAAAGAAAACATTTAAATAAAGATTTCTCAGCCAGAGAAGGTTACTAATATACAGTAGGCACTAACACTTTTTAAATTGTTCTTTACAGTGGAAAATGAAACGAATTGAAAACGGAAATAAAATGACAAGTTCACAGTAAGAATAACATCACCATCAGCATAGACCAGGATCCCATAAATCAGCTTGTATTGATTGCTTCAAACCAGTTACAATCTTCAAATCCAATGTTTTAATCCATCTCTCTTCACAACCTAACCTATCTGTTACAAGCAGAGCTCCAAGAGCCCATGAAACCACTATTTACAGTCAAGAGTTTTTCACTCAGAATAGCTACAATACTTCAACAATTACATTGACAACCAACTAATCCAACCCCTCACTCATCTTCTTCTGGAGTATTTATAGAAGGATGAGGAGGTGAGATCTAATAAAAAGATCTCAAATACAATTAATGCAAAATTAATGTCTTCCTGGCCTGGGAGGCTCGATGAAGATTTATACAGGTGTTCCACTGCATTTATGCGCTTATACTTATGAAGTAAGCTTGGAAGGAGATTTTGTTGACATTTGAGGCTCTGCGTACTGTTAGGGTTACTCTGCAAACATCCTGTCATTAAATCTGGTGCAGAAATAACTTCTTTGGTTGTTCTGAGGCATAATATCTGATCTGGTTCAATAAATTTATCCTCTGGTTGAGCATTCTGAGGCAATAGGTGACACTGTGGTGGTTGAGGAATCAATTCGCCTCGAAGTATGGCGGTGGAGGAAATATGTCTGAAGAACACTTTTAGGTTTTTCTTTAATCTGTGTTCTAAGCCGGGGATTAGGCTTTTGATAACCATCTTAGCCGTAATCCCCGCCAATCTATCCACAAAACTGCTGCTCTGGTTCATTCTATCTTCAAACTCCGATACTCTTCTCTGCGTTGATGTTGACGGCATTCTTCAGGCTTTACAGGGACGCGTAGCAACCAAGGCTCATGAAACCCTGTTGATATCATTGTTCTTCACCCTGCGGTCGATTCTCTAGATTAATCAGAAGGACGGGAGTCGTCACCCTCAACCTTCAGATTTTCACTAAAACACGACGAAAGAACCTTTAAAACCTGCAAAATACAATAAAAATGAGAAAATCCTGCGTTATATTGGACAATCTGCATTGGAGGGCGTGTGGAAAAATGGAGCAATCGGAGCCGTTGATCGTATTGCAATCAACGGTTGGGGACGTTTTGAAAAGTCAGCGGAGAAAAAGGGATTTTGTACAGTGGAATCGGGAGAATGAATGAGAACCGTCGATTTGCGGAGATCGACGGCAGAGATCAACTTTCGGACGCGCCGGGGGAAAGTTCAACAGGCGGGGAAATCCGTTAAAAGCCGGGCAGAAATGGCGATTAGCAACCGTCAGATGGGAGGGGCCAGATCCAACGGCAGAGGTGAATCCCGCTGCGGGGTTATGGGATGATAGATAGTGCGTGAGTGAGGTGAAAGGATGGAGGTTTTGGAAATGAGGTGGAGGACACGCGTCGGCCAGCGTGTGGAATCGCTGGCCGACGGGATAAAACCGCCATTCGACGAAAGGTGGTGCGGGATATATACCATGGTTTTTGGAAACGAGCGTGGGGGAAGGGGGGTCCACCAGGTGTGAGGTACTCTGCTCCGTCGGATCTGGGGAGCAGATCGATGGCTGGGAAGGCTCGGGGCAATAAAATACGTGGTTTCATATTTCACACCCAAACCTTATAAAAGATGGGTTTTTTGAAGGTTTCAAAGGAAAAGGGCGGAGTGGGGACCACGCTTCGGTTTAGCGCCTCTGGACTTGAGCGACCGGTCGTGGCGCTTGGGCATATGGAGGAAGAAAAAGGCAGGGGCTTAGCCTGAGGGGTCTAAGCCTAACGCATAGAAACATGTGTTTTCTATGGTTTTTTCCAAAGAATTCCAACAAGAAATATGATTCTGATAAGGTTAAAACATGGGTTTTTAACCTTGGGGAGAGAAAATAATGGAGGGATAAGGAATAACACATGGTTTAGTGGGGTTTTCATGAATAAAGGGAAATGGAAAAACGAGGGTAAAATGGAAGCAAGGGAGGGAAAAGAAAAAGGGATGCAGCAGTGCTTGACTAGGATTTTCATGGAATATCAGAGGTTGAGAGAAGGAAAAGTATGAAGAACCAACCAGCAGTTCATGATTTTACCAACAGACTTCAAGCACCAACAATTTTAGGCCTGAATTTATTTCTTGAAGGCTGCAAAGAATATTTAGCCACCAGATGATATAATGGAAAAATATAGGTGGCTAACAGTGGCTCCACTTGGGGATGGTGCCTTCTTGAAGGCGTCAAGAATTCAGACTTGATTTCTCTGGGATGCTGACTGGTGTCTGACCCATTGCTTGCTCTTGCTTTTCCTTTGACAAAATAACATCAGTTATGAAAGAAAAATGAATTTCATCAATACAACTTCTACCTACCCAATCCTACTGATCTAACATTTTTTCTTCATCAGAGTGCACTTGGATTGGAAAACTCTTACTCACATATTTTATTCTTTTGAAAGCAGGAAATCTAATCTATTTCTACTCCTTATTTCTCCCTGAACTCAAATTAAACAGTTGAGCTCAGATGTTTCTCTACCTATTCTACTGTCTGTTGGGATTAAACAGTCCAACAAACTTTCATTCTCTAAATTCTACAACAGAAATTTAAAAATAGTCAAGTCAAGATTGCGCTGTTTGACTTGCTATGATCTATGGCATAAAAACAAGCTGCACATAGATTATTATTTGCAGAAAATTTTAAATCAGAACAGAAGGCTTAAGATCTGAAAATTTCCTATCATGGCCTTCTCTTATTTTCACAGCTCTGTTCTTTCCTTTTTGTGAGCTATCTTTGCTTCTCTTCTGGTTCAAGTTTTGAGCGAATTAGAACCAGGTATTCTCTTTTATGACTCAGAAAGTAAAACAGTTTTGAGTCATTCTTTTCTTGGAAATTTTGGTTCAGATTTTGAGTTGGTTTGAACCTTAATTTCTACCCTAATCTATCTACTGATAAGCCAAGATTAAACAGTTTGGAAAATCAAATTTGCTACCCTATTAGCAGAAAATTGAAAGCTAATTAGTTAAGATTAAACAGTTTGACCAATTAGAAGTGTGTTTCAAGGAGTGGCATTTAAGCTTGCACACTTTCAGATTTATTTTTGTTTTTGGCATGGGGCTTTGCCTTTCTTGTTTTCATTTCTGCCCTCTTTTCTTTCTTTCTTTGTTTTTGTATTTCTTGATTTTTCATAACTTTAAATGCAATGGTGGATGAAATATTTACAGTTAAAAAAAAAAAGGTAAAAAGGGCTTCAAACATGAAATAATTTAAGAAAGGTAATGCTTAAGCATCCTGCCATTGACAGGACCCCCAAACAATTATGTTCCATTCAGCTCTTGTAAGAAGAATGCATTGTTTCCAGCAACTGAATGGATGGAGTAATGGCCAAGCCACAGATTGTCAAATTTACCATGCTTTCCCTTGTCCTCCTTCTTTGAGTCCCACTTTAAAACTTTGTCCCCAATCTTGAAATTGTTGGCCTTTGTCCTTCTATCAAATATCTTCTTGATATTGTCTTGCTTCTGCAATGCTTTGTTGTACACTTCCTCTCTGGTTTGCTGGAGATGAATGGTCTGATTTATTCTTCTGATTATGTCATCTTCTTCAGTCTGGAGCTCTTGAATTAACTTCATAACTGGTACACCAAGGCTATTAGGAAAAATTGCATCTGTACCATACACAAGCTGGAAGGGTGACATACCAATGGATTTCTTCAATGTTAATCTGTCAGCCCAAAGTGCATGGATCAGCTTCGTGTGCCAAGACTTCTTATTGTCTTCCAACAGTTTCTTTATTATGTTCACTAAGCTTTTGTTGGAAGACTCAGCAAGTCCGTTACCCTGAGGGTAATAGGCTGTGGAGTGTCCCAATGTTATCTGATACTTGTGACAGAATTCAACCATTTTCTTTGATCTGAATGTTGCTGCATTGTCTGTGATGATCTTGGTGGGACAGCCAAATCTGGAAAGGATATTGGTTTCTATGAATTTTATGATACCTGAATCATTGGCCTATCTACAAGGAATGGCTTCTATCCACTTAGTGAAATAGTCTGTGGCGGTAAGGATCCACCTGTGCTGGGGAGAGGATGGTGGATGGATTTCTCCCATGAAGTCAAGTCCCCACTATTGAAAAGGGGCTTCAACAGTAATTGGATTTAGAGGAAGGGGTAGTAATTTTCTCTTGCCCTCAAACAATTGGCATTTATGGCAAGTAGTTGTCAGCTTGTGTACGTCAAGAAAAAGAGTAGGCCAATAGAAACCAGCCCTCAAAATTTTGTTGGTTGTTGACTTCCAGTACAAATGGCCTCCACACTCTCCTTCATGGAATTCCTGCTTAATCTTTTCTGCATCAAACTCAGGCAAACATTTAAGCAATATACCACTAGCATTTTTCCAATAAATACATTTATCAATAATGCAATAGTTTACAGCTTTTAACTTTAGGAATCTTGCTTTTGTTTTGGATAAACCAGGAGGTGTATTTAGATTAAGCAAAACATAAACAATATCAATATACCAAGGAGAATTCGCAAAATGATCTTCAACAATGGGAGTTGAGAATTCCTCTTGGTCATCCAAAGCATTAATCATATTAATATCAAGAACTTCACAATTTGATTCAGCCATTAATTTAGCTAGACCCTGGCCTTTGATGAGCTTAGTGGGTTTTATCTCTAAATCATATTCAAGAATAAAAGCAATCCACTTACCTCTCTTACCATCTGGATCTTGTGTTAGAATGTCCTTTACAACCGAATTTGGGACAAAGGCAATGATGTGTGAGTGAAGGATGTATACTCTGAAGTCTTTCAAAGCCTTTACCAAAGAAAAAGCTTGTTTCTCCATAATGTTATACTTCAAAGGGGCATCCCTCAATGCCTTGATAAAGAATGCAATAGGCTGCTCTTGTCCTTGTGGATTTTTTTGTAAAAGGACAGCAGCTATAGTATGTTCTGATGCAAATGAGAAGATATAAAAATCCTTTGAAAAATCAGGACCTATGAGAACCGGTGTTTTGGTTAACGCTTGTTTTACCAGCTCAAAGGATGTCTTTGCTTCTGAGGTCCATTTCACCCCCTTCTCCTTTTTCAACATGTTTGTGATATTCCTAAGGAGCTCAGCCAAGTTGGGTATGAACCTTCTCAAAAAGTTAATCTTTCCAATGAAAGACTGCAACTCTTTGATGTTTCGAGGATGAGAGATTTGTAATATAGCCTCAATCCTCATGGGATCTATCTTTATGCCCTCTTCTGAAATGATGTGTCCAAGAATTTTACCTTCTTGGAGACCAAATAAAGTCTTCTTAGGGTTCAAAGATATCCCAAACCTTCTGCACTTCTTGAAAAAATTTCTCAAATGTTCTAAGTGTTCTTCATTTGTTTTTGAAAACACAGTTACATCATCGAGATAGATAATAATGAAGAAGCCCAATTCTTCCGAGAATGCTATGTCCATGGCTCTCTGAAAGGTTGCTCCAGCATTCATTAAACCAAAAGGCATTTTCACATAGATGAAAGTGCCCCATGGTGTGGTAAAAGCTGTCTTTAATTGATCATCAGGGTGGACTAGGACTTGATTATACCCTGAATAGCCATCCAGCAAAGAAATTCTTTTAGACCCCACCACCCTTTGCAAAATATGATCCATCTTGGGTAAAGGGTAGTTGTCTTTTAATGAAGCTTTGTTTAAATTTCTGAAGTCTATACAAAGCCTGATTTCTCCAGTCTTTTTCCTGACAGACACCAGATTAGATACCCACTCAGAATATCTAATAGGGACAATAATACCAGCATCGTGCATCTTCATGATTTCCTTCTTAACCAAAGGCAACTAGACAGGGTTGATTCTGCGCAGTTTTTGTTTGAATGGTTTCTGGTTTTCTTTAAGAGGGATTTTGTGCTATATTATTTCAGTGTCATAGGATTTAAGATCTTTGTAACTCCACGCAAAAACATCAGAAAATTCTTTGAACAGCTCTATGTATTTGAGTTTAATGTGAGCTGGCAAAGTTTTAGACAGTTTGATCAATTTCGGTTTTTCCTCACTGCCTATATTACATTCCTCCACTTCAGTTTCTACAGGTTCCAGTTTAGGTTTGTTGGCCACATCATCAAAATCAAACAGTTCTTCTAGAGGGGCCAAACCCTTGGGAAAACTATCATCCTTAGAATGCAGAGTTTCCAATTCCTTTGTTTCAGATTTTTCACTTGATTCTATTTGGTTTCCAAGTTTGATAGTCTGAAGGTTTATATCTATCAGTTGTGGAGATGGTTCTTCTTCACCAAGAAAATTTTCTTCACTGCAGTCTGTATCATAATCTGAATCTGAACTATGGGGTTCAAACTCATTTCTGAATTGCATGAAGTCTTCTATTTGTTTATCTCCACCAAACACCTGCCAATATTTCTTGTTATCCGAGATAGCTAGTCTGAATTTTATCTGAGAGGTGTCATCATACAGCATTGGGCAGGTTCTAGTAGCAAAGGCTAAATTGTGGGCTGCAATGTTTCTTTTTCTTGGGACAAAAGTCAGTGTGGATTCCTCAAATGTTTTCAAAATATCGATGACATCATTCCTATAGGCCCTAAGTCTGGGGTGATTAGCATTGTACTCCCCATTAACTTGTCTAATGATTAGTTCAAAATCCCCATACACATTGATTCTCTTGGCACCTAGCTTTTTCAAGAGATGCAAGCCTAAGAGAATGGATTCATATTCTGCTATGTTGTTGGAACACTGAAAATTTAATTTGCAAGAGATACATTCTGTATGATTATTTTCAGTGTTAGTAATCTAGACACCTGCACTAGCATTTGTTTTGGTGCATGATCCATCAAAATACATAGTCCATAGAGGAACTTTTTCAGTTTGATGGATGAGCTGTGTATAATTTGATTCCTCAAGTTTTTCATCGGGTCGAGGGTTGTCTTTCTGACTGTCAAGTTTTGAGTTCAAAGGATTAATAACTTGCAGTTCAAGATCTGTGTTTAGTTTGATAGGATCTTCAGACACAATAGACTGCTCCGGCATTTCATCGTTGTGTTCCTCTCCCTCCGTTTCAGCCATTGATTCTGTTGAAATGATGTGTCCTGTACGTGTTTCATCATTGAACATGATGAAAGAATCAAGGCTCGTGTTTATAGCATAGAGAGGGGAGTTTTGAGGCCAATCTTGACTTGTCACTGTGTACTGCATGTGGGATTCCCTGTAAAGTCTTCTAGTCTGATTAAAAACAGGGATAGTCGCATAGGTCATGTCCATTTGCATGGTCCCCTATAACTTAGCACCCCAAGATCTTGATAAAAGAATTCCATACTTTGGGGGTACATCAGCCACAACAACATCCATAACTAAACATTTGGCTGGGATCTGGGCTAAGTTAACACAGAGATCTTTTATCAATCCTAGACATTTAACTCTGCTTGAGTCAAAGGAGTACAATTCTTTGTAAGGTCTGGTAATTTCAAGACCCAGGCTTTCCATTACAGCTTTTGGCATTAAATTATGGGAAGCGCCTGAGTCATGCATAGCATTGTGCAGAATTTTGTCATGAACATTTAAGCTTACATAAAAGGGAGGGACAAGACCCTCTTGGAATTTTCCTTCAATCTTCGGACCAAAAATAAGCTCTGGTTGGTCATCATTAAGATTGAGTGAATCTTCATTATCTCCTAAGTTCAAATCTTTCAAAATTTTGGACCTATATACATGTTGGGCAGCTAAATCAGTCAAAGGAACAAAAATTTTGATCTTTGAGATTTCCTGTTCTAGGCTAAAAAGGTTTTGACTCTTTAAAACATTGATTTCATCCTTGTTCGCTGCCACTTTATCAGCAATAACAGCTTGTTGTTTTGGTTTATCTATAGTTGAAACAGTTTTTTTACCAGGAGTACTAACCGAGGTGCTAGTACTGCTAATGTTTTCACTCTGTTTTTCAATGTTTTGAGTGTCTTTCTCTTTACCACTACCAGAATTATCAGCTACTGTAGTGTCCTTTTGTTTGATTTTTTTAGACTTGGTTGCAGTGCTGTTTTGAGAAAGCTTGTCAGAGGTTTTATTGTTGGGGGTTGGTTGATTAGACCTACTTCTGAGTTCATATTCCCTTGAAGGCTCTATGACAACGTTTTCCATGTTTTGATAGTAATTCTCATTATCATCTCTTCTGTCATTGTAAGGTGTATAAAGACCTTGTTTTTTATCATAATGAACTTCAAAGTCATCATCATCTACCCCAAATAAGTTTATATCGTCTTCCTCTGCTATTTGATCTGTTTGTTCAACCTCACTTAAAAATTTTTGATGAAAGGGAGGAATGATCTGCTGATCATCTTCCCAAAGTCTGTTTGGAGGTTGATTTCTTCTAATATTCTGATTCTGGTTTTGGTTTCTGTTTTGAGGAGCGTTTTGATTTAGACTTGCTTTCGCTCTCTCTAGAATGCTCATTTTCTTCATCATTTCTTCCATCATTCTTTCCATCTTCGAGCTTGAAGTGGAAGGGGTGGTTTTCTCTCTAAAAGATACTCTCTTTTCAGCTTTCATCCTTGCTCTCTTCTCCATAAGTTTGACTTCCACAGAAAGAGCACCTCTTTGCATATCTTCGAGGGTTGCAAAGACTCTTTCTCTGAGTGAATATGCCATGTCCGGATCAAACCCTTCAGGAAATTTGTTAAGAGCTAAGCCCTGAGGAGGTTTTAATTCAGGGGAAAGTGCATTATACACACTGTTAAATCTGGTACAATAAGCTTGTACACTTTCCCCAGGGTTCCTATGGAGATTGTTATAGTCGGCAAGGGCTTGGAGAGGATTCTTCCTTACTTCCCATTTGTTTAAGAATGTTTGATGGAAGGCTTGGAGATCGTTGATACTATGGGGGGTTAAACCTTTAAACCATTTTCTCACTTCTCCCCCCAAAATTTGAGCAAACAGTCTGATTTTGACAGATTCATTATCAATTTCATTTCTGTCAAAGTAGTCATTCATCTTGTCCACATGTTGAGATGCTGTTATAGTATTACTAGCATCATATAATGGAATTTTGGACTGATAGTCCTGTGGAAGATTGACTAATGGTACAGGAAGGACTAAGGGAGCATACCATGCTGCCATGATATGTGATGGGGGCGGATTTACAAGAGGAGGTGTGGGTTGAAGTGGAGTGTTTTGAACAATGGGTGAAGGATGAACAAAAGTGGATGGAACAGCAGTAGATCTCTGAGCTGATCTTGGATGAGAGACACCCAAATTATGTAAGAAATGTAAATCAGGAGGTGTTGATTCTCTATTCCCAAGGGTTTCGCTTGTTTCGGGAGATGAAAGTGAAGGCTCAGAGTCTAACTGATCTAAATCGCCAAATGACCTAGTTCTGAATGGGTTCAATAAGTCAATTTGTGATTCGTGAAGAGCTGAAAGGTTTTCAGGGACTGAATTAGCTCTTACGGGTGGTCTGAAAATAGCTGAAAATTGTATCTTAGGAGACTTCCTAAGGATTCTTTCCGGGTTGTCAACTATCTCAGGAGGATCTGGCTCAGGATGGGCTCTAGTGTGAATCTTTTTAGGAGCCACTATGCTAAGTCTTTTATACCCAAGTAAACAAGAAAAGTTCAACCAGATATGACAATCTTTGAAAGGTCAACTAATCTGTTTTCTTATTTTTAATCCCACAGCCTTTCAACCAGGTTTAAAAGGGTATTGTAATGATGAGGGTTCTTCCCAGTGGAGTATTAAAGTCTGTTCAGGATTGTGGAGTCGCCAGGTGGAAAATTCAGAGTGTTTTCAAAGGAGTACACTATCCACCACAGTGTTTGTGAAACATTCCTTTCCGAGGATATCTCAAAACACAACAAACTCTAACCAGAGATTGACTAGGAGGGCATTCACCAGATATGTCACCCCTAAAAGAAGATGAGACCCGGAGGCTACCTGGCCCTTTCCAGACTCTGTCTAAGAGTATATGGTAAAACACATCAAATACGTATACAAGATATCAAAACTAGTGTTTTACTACCAATCTGAAATGTTTTTGGTATTTTCTGAATTGTTTTATTGGTGGTTTAAAAGAATGTCCTAACTCTGCCTCAAAACTTAGCTACGGTTATGAAACAAAGACAGTCTATCCTTATGGCTAAGCTAGCCGATTTTCCAAGGTTAGATAAAAACTTAAAAGAATCCCAGGATTGACCTAGTTTGTCACTGATTCAATTGAGCTTCATCATGATTACCATTTCTTGGTAGTGCTTGAAAAGGCTACTTTTGACTCTCAAGGTTTATGTGAAAATACAGGGGAAAAAGATGAAAGCTCAAGTCATGAGTATTCCCCAGCGGAGTCGCCAGAAATGTTAGGCCTCTATAACAAGCAAGATTGGCAAATTCCGATCACAGAGTTAACATCATTTCAACCAACTTTTGGATTCTAGGATCTAGCCCTCCTGAATCCGGAGAGGGATCTCTCCAATATGTACAAAGATGGATATTGTCTTTGAAGTTTGGGGTGATGATATTAGGCTAGTTATTAAGGCCAAGGGTTTTGTTTGGTTTTCTCGGATGGTTGAACATAGTTGTTGTCTGAGGCGGAAAGATCTATATGCAAATAGGTTCAAAGGTGAGAAGTTTCAAGCAAACAGAGTAAGCTTTGATTATAAAGAAAGATGATGGCAAGTTTTCAGTCCATTTGGCTATGGAGTCATAAGAGAATTTAATTGAAACATTCAGTTTCAAGAGGAATCTATTGGGCAAGTCATCTATGCCTAAGGATCTCTTTAAAGTTTGATCTATGGAATGGGGTGATACAATAAGAAAGGGAAATAACAGATGCAGAACAAAGAGCAGCCCAGGATCTGGTAAGTACTTTGAAACTAGCCAGCCTTTGACCAAGCACTTAAGAAAAACATAGAAGCAAACTAGGATCTGGTAAGTACTTTGAAACTAGCCAGCCTTTGATACACTTCTAATAGAACAATGATTAAAAACGAAGGGAAACTCAAAGGCAACCTTTGGAGCAGAAACTAGTGGGCTGGGACTCACCCTGATCCTCACCTAGTTCTTCTTTACTTAGTTACTTCCAAGACAATCACCAAGATAACACAGAATGACCTAAGATCTTATAAGTGTTTTGAAACTAGTCAGCTTTTGACACATCCTAAGGGAAACAGTCAAATAGTTGAGCAAACAAGAAAGGGACTCAGGGCTAACCTTTGATTTCCTCAATTCATTCCTTACACAACATATATGAAAGTAACATTTAAAAATAACATTCAGCAGTGACGAAAAGATGAGGGAACGCCAACATATCTGTACTTAGACTGAATTAAATCATTCTCAAATAACACAGCAGAAAGAAAACATTTAAATAAAGATTTCTCAGCCAGAGAAGGTTACTGATATACAGTAGGCACTAACACTGTTTAAACTGTTCTTTACAGTGGAAAATGAAATGAATTGAAAATGGAAATAAAATGACAAGTTCATAGTAAGAATAACATCACCATCAGCATAGACCAGGATCCCATAAATCAGCTTGTATTGATTGCTTCAAACCGGTTACAATATTCAAATCCAATGTTTTAATCCATCTCTCTTCACAACCTAACCTATCTGTTACAAGCAGAGCTCCAAGAGCCCATGAAACCACTATTTACAGTCAAGAGTTTTTCACTCAGAATAGCTACAATACTTCAGCAATTACATTGACAACCAACTAATCCAACCCCTCACTCATCTTCTTCTGGAGTATTTATAGAAGGATGAGGAGGTGAGATCTAATAAAAAGATCTCAAATACAATTAATGCAGAATTAATGTCTTCCTGGCCTGGGAGGCTCGATGAAGATTTATACAGGTGTTCCACTGCATTTATGCGCTTATACTTATGAAGTAAGCTCGGAAGGAGCTTTTGTTGACATTTGAGGCTCTGTGTACTGTTAGGGTTACTCTGCAAACATCCTGTCATTAAATCTGGTGCAGAAATAACTTCTTTGGTTGTTCCGAGGCATAATATCTGATCTGGTTCAATAAATTTATCCTCTGGTTGAGCATTCTGAGGCAATAGGTGGCACTGCGGTGGTTGAGGAATCAATTCGCCTCGAAGTATGGCGGTGGAGGCAATATGTCTGAAGAACACTTTTAGGTTTTTCTTTAATCTGTGTTCTAAGCCGGGGATTAGGCTTTTGATAACCGTCTTAGCCGTAATCCCCGCCAATCTATCCACAAAACTGCTGCTCTGGTTCATTCTGTCTTCAAACTCCGATACTCTTCTCTGCGTTGATGTTGACGGCATTCTTCAGGCTTTACAGGGACTCGTAGCAACCAAGGCTCATGAAACCCTGTTGATATCATTGTTCTTCACCCTGCGGTCGATTCTCTGGATTAATCAGAAGGACGAGATTCGTCACCCTCAACCTTCAGATTTTCACTAAAACACGACGAAATAACCTTTAAAACCTACAAAATACAATAAAAATGAGAAAATCCTGCGTTATAATAGACAATCTGCATTGGAGGGCGTGCGGAAAAATGGAGCAATCGGAGCCGTTGATCGTATTGCGATCAACGGTCGGGGGCGTTTTGAAAAGTCAGCGGAGAAAAAGGGATTTTGTACAGTGGAATCGGGAGAATGAATGAGAACCGTCGATCTGCGGAGATCGACGGCGGAGATCGACTTTCGGACGCGCCGAGGGAAAGTTCAACAGGCGGGGAAATCCGTTAAAAGCCGGGCAGAAATGGCGATTAGCAACCGTCGGATGGGAGGGGCCAGATCCGATGGCAGAGGTGAATCCCGCTGCGAGGTTATGGGATGATAGATAGTGCGCGGGCGAGGTGAAAGGACGGCGGTTTTGGAAATGAGGTGGAGGACACGCGTCTGCCAGTGTGTGGAATCGTTGGCCGACGGGATAAAACCGCCATTTGAAGAAAGGTGGTACGGGATATATACCATGGTTTTTGGAAACGAGTGCGGGGGAAGGGGAGTCCACCAGGTGTGAGGTACTCCGCTCCATCGGATCTGGGGAGCAGATCGACGACTGGGAAGGCTCGGGGCAATAAAATACGTGGAGCCGAAAAGCAGTGATCCAAGAAAAGATGGGTTTTTTGAAGGTTTCAAAGGAAAAGGCCAGAGTGGGGACCACGCTTCTATTAGCGCCTCTGGACTTGAGCGGCCGGTCGTGGCGCTCGGGCATATGGAGGAAGAAAAAGGCAGGGGCTTAGCCTGAGGGGTCTAAGCCTAACGCATAGAAACGTGTGTTTTCTATGGTTTTTTCCAAAGAATTCCAACAAGAAATATGATTATGATAAGGTTAAAACATGGGTTTTTAACCTTGGGAAGAGAAAATAATGGAGGGATAAGGAATAACACATGGTTTAGTGGGGTTTTCATGAATAAAGGGAAATGGAAAACCGAGGGTAAAACGGAAGCAAGGGAGGGAAAAGAAAAAGGGATGCAGCAGTACTTGACTAGGATTTTCATGGAATATCAGAGGTTGAGAGAAGGAAAAGTATGAAGAACCAACCAGCAGTTCATGATTTTACCAACAGACTTCAAGCACCAACAATTTTAGGCCTGAATTTGTTTCTTGAAGGCTGCAAAGAATACTTAGCCACCAGATGATATAATGGAAAAATATAGGTGGCTAACAGGACACTTTGCTGACAAGAGGACAGCCTATAAAATCCTTCATTTAGGATATTATTGGCCATACATCTTTAGAGATACCAAATAATATGTCAAAAGGTGTGACAATTCCAAAGAATGGGGAAACCTGCTCCTTAGATGAAATGCCATTACAACCTCAAGTACTCAACGAACCCGTTTGAAAAATAGGCCTTGGATTTTGTTGGACCAATCAATCCACCATCTAATCAAAAGAAATATATTCTAGTATGTGCGATTACATGTCACTAAATTGGTAGAAGCTAAAACTACCTTTAGCTAATGAACGTTCTATAGTTAAATTTCTTTTGGGGGATATCTTCACTCGATTTGGTGTTCCAAGAGAAATTGTGATAGATCAGGATCCCATTTTTACATCCAAGTTAGTGAAAGAGCTTGTGGAATATTACAAGATCAAGCACGGAAAATATACTCCTTATCATCCATAAGAAAATGGTCAAGTAGATTCCACCAATAAAGTGATTAAAGGAATTATCACTAAGACTTTACATCTACACATAAGAGATTGGTAGAAAGGCTTCACTGAAGCCTTATTGGCCTATAAATTTACATGGAGGAATACAACAATACATACTCCTATGAACTTGTTTATGGGAAACGAGTCTATTCCCTATATAATTTCATATTCGAACCTTCAAGACGGCAATCCAATTGGGACTTGGTTATCGGAAGCACAAAAGCATAGTTTGGAGGAACTTAATGAGCTTGATGAAATCGGGAAAGATGAAGTTCCAAAGAACCGAGTATAGTCTAGCGACAAGGGTCTAAATGTCATGATAAACTTATCGAGGAGAAGAAGTTTGAGCGAGGGGGATTGGACACTTTCGATTCAAAATTCAAGTATTTTCAAGGAAAGTTTCGGACTCATTGGCTTGGGCCTTATGAGATTGAAAAAGTCTTTGAAAATGGATCAGTCAAGATAAGGACAATTGATGAAGAAAAATTACCCATTCTTGTGAATGGACATCGGTTGAAAGTATATCATAAGCCAATTTCAAGAGAAGATTTTATCCAAGATTTTCAGATAATGCGATATGAAGTGAGTGAAGAAGAATTCTTCTTCTTCACTAACTTAACTTATTTTCCTATATGTATTTATATATATATATATATATATATACAAAAATAATATAAAATAATAATAATAATAATAATAAATTTTATAAGTATGAAAACCAATCAATGATTGGCATCCTTATCACAGAAAATACGAGGATGAAAATAAGAGATTTTTGGCATCCTATATTTTCCCTTTATTTTTCTTCAATAAGTAGTAGTACAAACTACATTCACATTCCATTCCATAGTCACATTCCATTTTCTGACTCATATTACACGGTTACATTCCATTCCACAGTCACATTCCATTTTACGGCTCATATTACGTAGTTACATTCCATTCCACCGTCACATTCCATTTGCGGCTCATATTCGCAGTTACATTCCATTCCACGGTCACATTCCACTCTACGAGTTGATTCCATTATGTAGCTGATTCCACATTCGCAATTGATTCCATTCTCTGACTGATTCCATTTTGCGGCTAATTCCATTCCGTGTAGCTACGACACATTTGTACAACCTACTAAAAAAATGATGAATATAGTAAATTGAAGGAATACATTTTAAGACCACCATCTTTAAAAAGGTACACGAGGAATCAACACCAAAGAAACGACAACCAAAGGGTTAGATCTAAAGGCAAAGTTGAAAAAATTGTTTTAATAGTAAGGTAAAAACATTAGCATGTATAACATAGATAATCATATGCTACGTGACATGTCATCATTTGATTTGATTGGGACTTTTACGTAATGTTGCAAATTTTTCCTTTAATAAATTGGAACATTATATTTTGATAATTTTACTTATAAGTTGAATAATTGGGTAAGGAGACCAATGAAAATAAAAACATGGATAAAATCCCTCTAGTATGAAAGGGGATCGGCTGGGAACTTCTAGATTTCACACCCTCATGTGTGAAAGGAGACATTTCAAAGAAGCTTGCTTAAGTTTGACGAGTCAAACGGTGCGGGGTATGAGGTGGAAAGCACTACATGGGATAGCGCGAGAGATAGAGGAGGGAATATTTCTTGAAGGGAGGAAACCTAATAGAGTGGGACCCATGGAGGGAGCCCTCATGTGTTTAAAAAGGAGGGCAAGGTAGCCATTATTCATGCTTGTATTGTTCATTTCATGTCTATTGAGACATTGTGCATTCTTTTGTTGTTGCGCAAGAATTGCCGAAATTATTGTTAGGATTTCCTCTCCTTCTTGAGAAGGCCTCTTGCGAAGGATTGTTCATAATTCTCCGCACTCATGACAAGCTAAACATCCTCCTCCGGGACAACGTTGTTAACATGACAACATAATTCGTGTTGCGGTGTTGCGGTGGAGACTTCACAGCACCTCTTCCATTGCTTGTTTTTGAGAGGGAGACTCTCTTTCCTTTGTATGATTATCTTGGAAGATTTGGGTATTTGTAGATCTTGGCATAGCCCATAATTCTATTCTCTGGCTGATTACCTCTTGTTGTGTTATTTTCATTGAGCACTTGCGGTGGGGGCTTGCGGTGTTGTTTGGAGGGTGAGATCTCAAGTGTAAGGATCAACCTTCCACTTTGGATATTAATTGGAGGAGTCTACTTCAGATTTATTATCATCTTCAACCTTCTCTTCAGTTGATTCGATTTGCGACGATTTAGCAGCGACTCCGGCATTTTTCCATTTTGTATGTTCAATAGTCACTTAGAGGATTGTTGTATTATTGTTTCTAAGGGTTAGATATTTTCTCCCCCTATTGTATTTGAGCCATATCTTGCCATATATTTCGGTTATCATGTAATATGGAGCGAGTGCCTTTTATAGCGTCCTCTTGCTTTGAGTTTATCAGAAATAGCGTTAGTCTTATATTTCATGTACTTGTCTTGTTAAGGCTTGCATTTCCTTTCTTGGTGGTGTTTCCTCAGAAATTTTGTATACTACACTGTTATAAAATTATTTTTATGGCTATTCAGATCTTCACTGTTCTCATGGTTGTAATCATGATTGTCTTTCCATTTCTTGCTCAAGAATTGTTGCGATCCCTCATGGGCACTTCTGAGGACATCTAGTAGTGGGAGATCTTTAACACTCAGAAAGTTTATTTGGCTAACTCTTGGATTTCGGTCTTAGACATTGTTCTAAGGATCAGGTCTTGGTATCAAATCTTCTGCCTCCATTTTTGGAAATGCGTTATCCATTCATGCCTTGCTAGATGTTCCGGTTGGGATATTACTTTCATCATATCAATAAAACTACATCATCCGCATTTTGTTTCTAACAGTCACATAATAGACTCCCTCATTATTAACGGTTATGACTGTTTGTGTATTCATCATCTACTTTCTTCAAAACCCCAATCTATCTCACTGTTATTCCTACAAACCCTCGATGCCTTTCATCGGATCACCAATATGATTCAATTCATAACGAAGGATAATTTTGAAAGTATATTCTTTACAACGAAGGTATGGGTTTTGATAGTCGGATAGGCCGAATTCAGATCAAAATATGGAAGGATATCCCCATCAGAGTGTTGCGAGAAGCTAAATGGCTCAAATTCATAGAGAAAAATTAGTGGTTTTCACAAAGAGATCACAAAGTCTTTTTCTAGGTCTTTTGATGGCACGTAAGTTGAAATTGGATACATCAAGCTCACGATTCTTGAGACATTCATAGTTGAAGCCATAAGGCTCCCCGAGGTTGGCGAAAGTGGTTTTAAAAACAGAATTTCACAATGAATGTGAAATTTATCCTCAAAAACCGAGGTATGGATATTTTGTTTTCGGAAAGAGGGTATCCCGGCTCAACCGTAAAGCCAGTAGAGACATACTTTTAGTTTCACAATTTATCACCGGTGAAGAGTGGGTTGTTGTGTATGTATATCATATTCAATTGTTGATGAATTTCTTAGGGGGGATGGTGAAATAAATCTTCCCTTATTCTTCTTACAGATATCCTAAAAATAATGTCTACAAACATACATAAGAAATGGTTATATGAATAACACTATACCATCATGGATTGATAAAAATACTTCTTGAAGTTCATTTAAAAATTATAGGAAATTCTGGGAGAATTTTTTTATCGAAAAAATTTCCAAGAAGTACCGGAGCAGCCTAAAGAAGACAATATTAGAAAGAGAAGAAGGAAGAATATTGACTCAACAACCCGAATGCATTACTTGCATATCCATTTCATAAAAATGATGAAAATCTCATCTTTGCAAAGTCGACAAAGAATAAGAAGCAAGTAAAGTTAAGACACGAGGTAAAATGGAAAAGAGGAGCAAGGTTACAAGTAAGAAAATATAAAATTCTCTCCCTTATTTTGAGAAGGAGCTATAGACTGCGAAGTTGATAGAAGAAAACACTTCCATGAGCCATGGCTTATAAATTTAGAGGAAGAAACTCCAATACCATCTCTGTCTGATACTTCTCCTCTACATGCCTTAGAAAATTCTCCTTTGAAAGTAGTCCCCGATGGAGGAGATCTCAGGGCATAGACCTAGTACAACAAGAAATATATGATTCATAGAGTCAACGGAGAAGCGAAATGCTTGATGAAACCGAAACTCCTATCAATCCACAAGAACCTACAGTTGATACTCTCAAACGGGAAATCTATGAACTGAAGATATTGAATGAAGCACATTAAACGGGAGAATGAAGCCTTGAAGTAGCGAACAAATTGGAAAAGAAATTAATTAGTGGCAATACCATTCTTCACTTAGGAATTTAGTACAAAAAAGAACGAGGAAGTTAAAAAAGAAATAGCATCACTAAATAAGGCATTCATTAATCTCAAATGCAAGCTCCTTATGAGAAATCCCGGAGGAAATCCTTTTTTAAAGAAAAAGGCAAGAAAGAAAACTAGATATGCTGAAGTCCTTCTGAACAAATAGTATGAGAAAGGAAATTCACATTTTGGTAAATTGCATGAGGACATGCAATGAATTCTTAGTGGGGGTATACTTTTAGACTAAAATTGTCTCCAGGACATCCTTTTTCATCCCTTTTTCTACTTTCTCATAAGTCCATGCACTCCAATCAATGATAAATGCTCATGTTTTGTCTCCAAGGTATTTTAATGATTTATATGTTATATTCTAATGTTCTTGTTTTGTATTCGAATGGATTTTGTAAATTGGCTACGAACACAACCTATTCTCTGACTAATCATTGGGTGCTGTAGCTACTCTCATGGTTTGATAGGTTCCAAGGAGAAAAATAGAGAAATAGAGCCACATGGGCATCTCAAAATCAATTCACACATGGATTTTGCAGTCAATCTACTTGATCGAAATCGATGAAAAGAGATGCCTGAGATCATGGTACAAAGCATGGTCAAAGGACATAAGCCGAGAAGCGAAAAAACTTGATTTGCTCGGACATAGAAAATCAAGAGTCAAACGATCTTAAACTCCAATTTCTATATTAGTTAAGATATTTTTTGTGGGTGTAATAAAATCATTAAAGTTCCTTGATGGAGTTTATTTAAATACGGGTGTACGAACCAAAGATAAGTAGTAATTTTGCTAAAACATTGTGTATTGTTTTGAAACTGTTCTATTATAATATAAAATTGATTCATGGTTCCAATGATTTCTTAGTGTGCATATAACTAGTTAGGATTTAACCTAATCTACTACGAGCCCACGCAGGAGGAGGTTTTTTTTGTTCATTGTTTTAGTTTAAATTCTTTACTTTCTGTTTTTGTCAATTCTATTTTGTGAATTTTACGGTAGATTAATATTACATTACGAGTTTTCGATCGGTAGCATAAGAACTAAGTCATGAATTTCTTCTTAGCGTCAATAATATAATGACTATGTAATATTTTCTTTTCTAAAAACATTTCAGAGATATATCTATCTATTTTCCAATTGGATTAAGTTTGAGGCAATAGATCTCACGGTTATTTAGTTTCCTTTCATGTTATGTTATTTACTTTCTTAGATAAAGCTATCAATTCATTGTATAATTGAATGTTCCTAAAAGATCATCTTAAGAAGGTGACTTGTCATACTTCCAAATTGGGTGATTGAATGTTCAACCTATACAATCCGTGGAGTTTTACATTTGTATACTTTTACATTGCTTTTTTAGATCCTCATTGAATTGTATGATTGGGTGCTCTTAAATATCATTTCAAGGGTGATTTTATCATATTTATAAATTGAATGCTCGGAATACCTAATTTATGAAATTATTGAGTTTTCCTTTGCAAATTTTACTTGTTTTTATAGAACATTAAAAAATAAGGTATAATTGGTTACTTACACATCATTTCAAGAGGGTGATTTTATCATACTTCGTATTGAATGTTCAAGTAATAAAACATACATTAGCTTGTTTATATTTGAATTTTTTCATATAGAGTAGCATTGTAATTTCAGTTTGATTCATAATATTTAGATCCATGGAGTAGGACTAATGTTAAGAATTAGAATTCATTAGAATAGACACTGTTGTTTTCAAATCGGATTCTAATCATTCAATATTATTTGATTCTTTTTTATGCAAATTAGATTAGCTTAAGAACATTTATTTTCTTCCTTATTTTAAAATTAGTTTTTCACATTTAAATTTCACTAAATTCATTTGGGATTCCTTTCATAATTCTAGATTAACATTTATACATAAAGAAACAAACCCTCAAAACAACATACATACAACGAAGTAAGAAGAAGGTTAACTAAGCACATATAGTGCAACACACTTCATCGGTTTACAAACCTTGGTTGATAATTTATGTAAGAAATTTAAGACATTAAATTTGCTAAAAACGGGAACCAATATCTTGTCCTAGGAGGAAATTCTGCCTTGCTCCGAGTCCACGAGTGTTAGTTTTTTTTTGTTTCTTCTCTTTTCTTTCTAATGATTTCTTAGGGACCAATCTCTCATCCTAGGGAGGAAACGCTACCTTGCTCCAATTCTAGGAAACGTATTTCATTGATTTTATTTCTTTCTTTTCTTTTATTAAAACTCCGATCTCTTGTCCTAGAGAAGGGAATTTCTATTGCCTGCTCCGGGTCTCAAGCGTAGCGATTTTTTAATGTTTTTCTCCTCATCAATTGTATGAACGGAGAGATCTGAATAAAATGGGTAGAGGAAACCCCCAAAGAAAGGAACAAATGATTTGGGAAGGATCACCTGTATCCCGAGAACTTATCGCAAAGGCTGAATCGAAGCATATTCATGGGCTACTATTAGGGTAAGAACTGAAAAATACGAGGGGTAGTTTGTCGTGCGACGAGTGTTAGGGTCCCATGATTTGGCGAGATGTAAAGCCAAATGACGGGGCAAAATCACACCAACTTTGGAGCCCAAGGACCTAGCTTTCCTGGACTCGAGAGGGGCTCTCTCTATTATGCAGCGAAGTAGATTTGTTTGCTTCTTATGTATTTTATTTTTGGCTAGTTGCTTAAGTGTGTTTTTAGTTTGTTTTAGGTTTCTTGAGGGAAAAATCGATAAGGATATAGATAAAAATATTGTCGGATGTTGGGCTATGGGGTCGATAAGGTCGAGATTACCTCAAAGGGTAGACGAGGTATATTGTAGGGCCGATTTGGTCGAGGTAAAATGGATTCTTTTAGGTGGAATGAAATGGGATGGACACTAAATTTGTGAAAGGAAAAGAGGTTTAAGCATAAATAGTTTTTATAGCATACATCCATGTGGTAAGATAACTATTAATCACGATAAATGAAACTTCAAACTAGTAGATGCATAAAATAAACATTCGGGCGATCGCAAGTATAAGACCCTCTAACTTTGGGAAAATTGCCTTTAGACTTTGGGGAAAACAAACAAGACAAAAAAATAACTCAATCTATGAAGAGGAACTCCTAAACATCATATTTGAGCTATCGGGAACTTTGAACTAAGATTGCAAAACGTAGGCAAAGAGAAGCGAGATCGACACGAACCTCTTTGGTTCAACTAGGACAATTAAACATTCGGAGAAGGTTTCGGTAATGGGGTTTGGTTAGCTAGGAGTAAACAAGGCTTACCATGAATCATACTAGATAGCATACATAATAACCATTAATGAAATTAATAACAAGTTCTTAGGGTATCAAAGAGCGGTTAATTATTTTGACATAACTAAGAAAGAACACAAACATAGAAGTTGTAATGAATTAGGAAACTTGAGGTGCCTCCATGGAATATCTCAAATCTATTCTTTACTATCTGACAATAGAAATGTTACACCATTTTTTGGTCATCTAACCTATTATCATTAGATGGACCCAAGTACACCTTGTAAGACCAATTTTACCCTAAGTAAAATTGCTTTCACTATGTTAAAACGGGAAACCCCAAAAGGAAATATTAAACAAACCTATATTTTTTGATTTTCCTCATGGAATAATTAATTAAACATAATTTAATTGGTATTCCCGATCATGTTTAACCCAAAACCAAAGAAATTAATTAGATAAACCTTTATTTATCTAATTATTTTCTAGGAATAATTATTTAAACCTTATTTAGATAATATTCCTTATTAAATATGAACGAATCATCCTATGAAATAATTAAATAAATCACTATTTATTTAATTATCTTTCAACCCTTTAATAATAATTAAATAAATCATTATTTATTTGATTATCTCCTAACCGCTTCCTTAAAAAGATAAATAAATCATTTATTTATTTATTTTTGACAAATTAAGGGATTTGACCCAAGTCAAATACCTTTTCCCTCCTTGAAATATAACAAAATATTCCATAAAAAGTGGATCTAGATGCAGTTGCTTAGCTGCACCAAGATCTAGAATGACCCAATATTTTGTTATAAATAGGAGGGTTTTCCTACCATTCTTCACCTTTTGTTGCCTATTAGATCACTGCGGATACATACACTTGGTTACTATTTTTACGCCATTTCGCTGAGAGCTCCCTTTGAGTTCCATTCTTTGTATGGGTTTTCTACACCTACGAAATTTTAGATGCGAGTGCGAGGACTTCCAAGAACCCCATCCCGAGAGAATTGGATACGCCTTCTTGTTTTCTTCCCCGGTGCTCGATTAATACAAAAAAATTCTTTCAAAAATTGTTCTTGTCTTGTCTATTGGTATATGGAGCAAACCCTTATTTTCTGCTTAATGTCTTTCCATGCATAGATGTTTGGTTTTGCGGCCCTTTTATGTTCAACTAACGCGGATACGAAGATATTGGCGACCACTTTTGTTGTTAGGGCTATTAGTTATCGTAGCTAGTGGTCCTTTTTCGTACACTTGACAAAAGGATTCATACTAACAAATGGCGACTCCTGGGGTTTTTAAATTACGGCCGTGGCCGTTTTCTGTTCTGCATATCCCGGCTACTTCGGTCCCTAGGGTTTCTTCTTTTTCGGTGATTTATTTTTCCTATTTTTTATGTTGTTTTTCTCACATAAAACCCTAAAACATAAAAAATTCTAACTTAGTGTGTTTACGGCCCTATTACGCCGGAGGTAAGCGACACCGGCCGCAACTAAGATATGCTTTTACGAAAATCTTCCTCGAGACAAGCGGAACGGGGGTCCCTTTTGGCCCAAAATTGCGACCTAGACCGCCTCAGTCACACTTTTCTACCCCTTTTCCGCGACTGCTGCCCCGAAAACGAGGTCGAACACTGCGACTGCCCGGTTTGATGATTTTTACGCAATTTTTAAGGTTTGTTGGAAATGAAGTGCGAGTGTTGTCCTTGATGGCAACCCCTTTGAATGAAGATGAAGACATGTGACTATTGACATGTCTTTTCCTTGATGGCAATCCACACGATGAAGTTATGCTTGACTTGATGGACTTGGTAAATGATGTAAATACGATGTGATATGTTGTTGAGTGTTAGGCAAACCCACTTCATGAAGATGATGAAAACTTACTTAATAAAGTTGTGCTTAAGAGAATGTGTTCACGATGAAGAAAATATGATGTTTCTACGGTGTGTACGGGAAAATTTATGAAGAAAGGATTTCGAGAATGTACTCAAAGTATGATGAAAAAGAGTATGTCTCTTGGTATACGCGATTGGCCTACGGGGAAGTCGCGTATGCACGCGGAAAAGAACGTGCCAAGTCGCGTATGGGCTAAAAGCGCTCAAAAAGTGCAAAACTAAGGGTAACCACCATGGTATTGACCCATTGTATTGGGTAATGATCGCCTAAATGACCCGTCCGGAGGTAGTTTTGGGCTCGTGGTATTGGTTTGGCTCGTGGTATTGAAAAAAGGGGCCGTGGTATTGAAAAGGATAAACCTATATAAGGAGAAGAAATTCATTGTGCAAAAAGATATGGGTGGGTGCAAGATGTCGAGCTTGAATGAATAATTCTCTGCGAAGTATACGAATGGAAAGGGTTACACTTGAATGATAAATGCGATTGTATGATGCACAGTGAAGACGGGGATCTAGATGCGAATTGCTCTTGTATTTGTTAAGATCGATTATGGGCTTAGATGCGACGATGAGGCGAGCATCTAGGCGAACATACATGCGAAGCAAAAGGTAGATACGGCCCAGATATACGATGCGATGAAGTATCTTCCTTTCTGTAATGATTGAAGATCTATACGCTACTTCGCCGCGGAGGAAGCGCGTATATACGCGGCCCGGCGAAAGAGAAAGCGCGTATGCGCAATAAAATATACACTGCGAGTATGTATTTGGTTTGTGTGGACGGAAGCGCGTATATACGCGACATCGATGTAGTAAAAGCGCGTATGCAAACTAGGGTTCTTCGAAACGAGGTATGAAATATACGTCTGTTCTGTATACGTCTGTGTTGATATGTGTCTGTTGATGATGTATGTTTGTGCTTAAAAGTATGGAAAGGGTTCGGTACGGAAATATGATGAATTGTAGCTGCAAGTTGTGTTCTATTGAAGTGGTTGGATCCGGTGTGAAAATTGATGAAACGTGGTCCAAGGTGGTGGCGAGGGTTGTAGCCGGTCGGGGGTGTAGCTCCTTCCGGGGAAAATTTGGTAAACGAGATCGAGGGGGTCGTAGCTCCCTTCCGGGGGAGAGAAATTTGGTAAACGAGTCGGGGGTCGTGGCTCCTTCCCGGGAGAGGCTGGTAAACGAGCGCGGTGGGTGCACAACGTGCTAGTCGAAGTCTGCTCTGACACATATGTTGTAAGATGTTTTCTCTATAATAAAATATTGAAGAAATTTCGAGCAAGCTGTAGCGGTGGTTTTCTCCCGGAAGCAGTTTCCACCTAAAAATCCTGGTGTTCATGTGTGATGCTTTGTGTGATGATTTATTTTGTTCTTACGCACATGTTTACTACTTATTGAATATGCGATGAATAAATGAAGGAATGATTTAAGTGAAGAATTAATGACATAAATAGATATACGTGTATACGCGAGTTTCGTAAAGGGTATCGCGTATATACACAAGTACACAGTTCGGGGAAAGTGACGTATGCATTTTAGAAGCCGGGGAAAAAGTGAAAGTTTTGAATATGCGATAAATATTGATTCACCCCCTCTCGGTATTTTTCCCAGCAGGGGTTTTCTTTATGACTTAAATGGGGTCTTCCGGCCTTTGTCTCGGCCAGCTTTGACCAAGTTACGATCTTTTTTACTCACCTAAGTGGGAACCTAGCTAGGCTTTAGTACCTCCACTTTTTGTGGAAAAGTTTTAGCTATTTCGAGTGTCTATTTTTAGAGCTTGACCTCCTTTTTCCCGGTCTGTTACCTCCCTTTCGGATACGTTGTAATACGGCTCTTTACCTCTCAAATCACCCTCTAGAAGATTTGTTTCGGATCTCACCTGGGGCCTCCTCCTTGCCCCCTCAGCTTTTTGATTACCTTCCTTTTTCCGGCCACCTTGCCTCTTTGTCTCTTGTTTGTGATGCGCACCTCTTTTCGAAGCTTTATCCTTTGAATCCTGTCCCTTTTGACCCTGAATCTATTGGCCTCTTTTTATGTGTGTTTTGGTAGATTTTTGCCCTCTTTTAGAGTAGTTTTGAGAGACCGCCTTTTTGGTTAGATTGATGCATGTTTCTTTATTAAATGTTCTGTTATTTCAGCACTATATCTTTTGTTCTCTGTGATTTCTTTTCGGTTACGCAACACACTTTTTCTTGCTCTTTCAAAATGAAAAGGGGTTTAAAAATTAAAATTAACGCACACCACACACGCGACCCTAAGTGAAGAAGCGCCTAGTTAACACGCCTGGCAAAGACTCTAAAATGAATTGTCACTTGCACCTTATACGCCTTGACCTCTCTTGATTTTGTCCCTTTTACGCTGTCGGTTTCCGCCTTCCTGTCATTTCGTCGCCCCCTAGGCGCCTTTCCGGGGCCTTGCGCGCTTCACCCTCGGTTTCGGTCGATCGACTTTGCTCAGGCCGCCGTCGTCGAGCTGATCCTCCCTCACGAGTCCGCACTCACTCCTCTCTGATCCGCCGGGTTCCCCGCCTTTATCCTCTGGTTCTCCCCCCTGTCACCTTCACCATGTGGTCCCGGGCCTAACTGTAGTGGTGCTCCGAGCCCTAATGTGGAACCGCCACTAGCGGAGCCACCACGAGAACTACCTCGGCCACACCCTTGCTTGTTGTACATTGCGGCCTCGGCCTCCACAGATTTCAATCAGTTGATCAACGACCCTATCCACCACGATGTTGGTTGACCTGCTATACTGACGAGCTCCCTCAACATCCCTAAGTTCGAAGACGCTAGCTGGAGAAGATCCAGCACGATCATGTCCGATCTTTCCACATGTGGTGTTCCTCCAATTCCATTACGGGATGACTCCATTCGTCTTCGTTTGTTCCAACGCACGCTTACCGGCGAAGCTTCTAAATGGTATGTTGAACAAGCCACCTCTTCCCATACCACCTTTGCGACCCTTGCCCGAGCTTTTTATCGTATTTCAGCTCCCTCTTCGTCAGCCACGCTGGCACGAGCTCTTGACTTCCGCTTGAGCAATCCTCTTCAACCCTGCTTCTGCCCATGTTCGGGAATGGCGAAGAAGACGGGCTTATGTCGAGCCCCTCCCTTCGAAGATCGGGTTTATATGGACGGGTTCCTTGGCACCCTTCCGGCTCCCATCGGCAAGTATGTCGCCTCCCATTTTCCTCAAGCCCAAGACGCCCTCCAAATAGCCTTGAAATATGACTGATCTACGCTCGATACGAGGATTTATGTTTGCCTTAAGCTGTTACGGCCTCCCGAGGCCCGGTGGCGCCAACGCCCAGGGGGCATCTCATTCCGCCGACGGTATCGTTGGAGCCCTTTCCCCATCCGTCGCTCAACCTCCTATGGGCTATGGTCTCCCTCGGGGAGGGCAGAGCACACTCCGGCACTCTTCCCCTCCGGTAGCATGTATTCGGGATACGGCATGCCTCCTCCTTTTGCCCAACCTCTGCTTACCTCAATGTTTGTGACCTAACCATACCTTTGCTCTGCCCGACTGGTGCGTCGGCTCCTCCGGCATATGCGCTTCGAGTCTCCACTTGCCTCCTCCAAACGCAACGGCCACCTACGGCCCCTCCCGGGGGCAAGTATTTGCACGGCGGGGGCGCGACTAATCCCCGCTTCTTCTCAAAGAAGGCGGAGAGGCAATCCAAACCAATCCCCTTTGTGCCGAGTGGTTGATTACGAGGTGTGGACCTGGCTGCTGCCAACCGGCAACGGGGCATTTAGCCCGACGTGAGGTTGCTTCGCACGGAAACAAACCTTGTTCGTGTTGCGGTGTTTATGGTCATTATACCCCATGATTGTCCCCTCTTGCACCGGATGCGGCGGGGGATGTGGGGTCTCGAAGCCACATTGCACGGACAACACGCCTCCCCTCATGCTCCTCCTAATGTAGCCTACCCAACGAGATGTTTTTTTCTTGATCCTTTCCCTCGGCAAGTTCGTAGCTACCAAACGCGATAGCCGGTCGCCACTCCCCCTTCTCTTTACGGGTTCGTCGATTACCGGATCCTTATGATACTCACACGATCCTTCCCGACGAAGTCGACCTTCACCTTCAAACTCGGTCTACTTGTTCCCAAACTATCTGCTCGAGTACGCCCCCAAGCCTCTTTCTTCGGAGTTCTGCGACCTCTTTCGACATCCGGTGGCCCCTTACATGTCCACCCAACCCAAAGTTGGGGTTCATACCAAGATTCCCAAGGGACCACTATGTCGAAACGCTGCTTCGGTCGAGCTTCTACTCGTATAATATAGTAGATGATTTGGTACCAATCCCCTCTTGCCATTTCCCTGTGGAACTCCTCCGGTCGTGCCCTTCCCAAAAGAGGGCTCTCTTTCTGCCGAAGTGAGCCTTGTGGATCCTGCGATGACCAAATGATTGTTTTCGACGCCACTCAATCGGACATACTCACTCTCCCTCCTTCGTCGCCTTCCAAATCCCAGTCAAAATCCGGAACGCCCACGTTTCCCGGTGTATAATTGATGAGGGCGCATCCACAGTGTGATGTCGGCTTCGGTTTGGAAGCAACTCGGATCTCCTGGCCCCAGCCTCCCCTTCCACGATCACCCTTCGAGCGTGGGACGGCCACATGCCTCCCGAGCCATTGGCTTATTCGTAATTGTCCTATCACCCTCGCCCGGTAAGGCTTGTTTGCATTGACATCGAAGTCATCGACGCCACCTTTAGACTACAACATTCTATTGGGGCGGCCACCTATGCTATGTCTATTGTCCCATCGCGGTTTTACGCGAATGTCTTTCCCCATAATGGAAAGATAGTCACCATTGACCAGTTGACATATCATGATCCAAAATCTCGGACCTCACCTGAGATGACCATCTCTTCTGTAGCCAACAAGCAAACCGTCGATTCCTTGACCGGTGTCTCCCCCGAGGCGATGGCCTCGGAATTCCTCCTTGCTTGGAACTTTCCCTAACCTTCCCCTTCCTCCTATCAACGATCCCGGCTTATCGAATGTTTGCATGATGCGATCGTCTCGAGTTGCCCTTACGCGGCCTACCTCGGCTAGTCGGCAACCTCCCCTTCGCCCTCACGCACCCGCTCCTAGCCATTCATCTCGGCCAGTAGGACCTCCTCATGTCGGCCCTCCCCTACGGTTGGTATCCCTAACCCCTTTATCCTCCGCTCGGTTCCCCCGGGCCTTAACCATCTCGGATCCGTCCCTTCTGGTCATTACCTGGCGACGAATACAGCTCACAGCTCCCCTCCCGGAGTATTTTTGTCCCCGTCATGGCCACCCTCTCTCTCCCTAACACGACCCTCGATATACCGAAGTACGGTACATTGACCCTCGACCACTACCCCTCCCGGTCACCCCAAACCTTACCTTGCTTTGACATAGGTTCAACGGGTCCCCCTCTCTTCCTCGGGCCCCCGGCGCTTTCTTACGGGACCCTACCCACGTAATTGCGGCCCGAGGAAAAAGGCAAAGCTCTTAAAGCGACCCATCGGGACCGGTACCGCCCCCGGGCAACCCCTACACCTCGCGACGCGCTGACACCCCGCGCCTATCCAATGTGCTTTGTGCGATATCGTCGTCACGCCACCCATACGTATCCTGAATTGCCACACCTCAAGATTCGGTCAACGAGACGTTCCGGGAGCTGCGACATCCCCGAAGTCTACGTCACTATCCAGGACTCTATCCAGAAACTTAAAACCTTGTACGAAAACCACCCTTGTGCTTTGTGCGATTTCCACGGCCATTACACCCACCTCTGTCCCAGCCTTGACAAGTATCATTCCTCCTTGGACATGTACGCGATTGAGCCACTTCGATGGGACCGGGGGATCTTCCTACTCCCATTCACGATCCTCCTCGCGCTAGCCAGGCTCACGGAGTCGTCGACACCATGTTGTACATGTCATCATCCTTATGTGAGCTAGTTCACCTACCCTTCAACCTGTGGAGTACTCTCGGCTCCTCGGCCAACCTTGGATCTGTTGGTATTACACATCCCGATCCTTCTCCTCCACGATGACCCGTCACACATCACTACCTCCTCGGGTGACCTTTCTTCCTCCGGTCTCCCATCTTCCAATCAGGTGAAAATTATGGAAACCATGACCAACACGGACTTTCCCATGGGACGATATGCACCATCGCGCATACTTCCTCCCACGAGCGGTCCATGACCAATTTGCGGCGGAAACCAAAGACTTCATCCCCAATGCGATTCGATTGGTTCCAAAAACCCCATCCACACTTTGATGCTTTCGAAGAAGGAAACATGGCCAATATCTCTCCTACCATCGAAATTGACATTTCAGTCACACCGGGTATCGAGATAATATATCACATAGGCACTTCTTGCACCGGAAGAAATAGAAACACACCAAGCTTTTCAAAGAATTCCATGATATCTTCGCCTGGTCCCTGTTACGAAATACCGGGCTTCCGATCTCGCCATTGTCGAACACCACATCGACGCATGGCACCGATGTAAACCGATCCGTCGAAAAGTTGAGACCCATTCATCCTTCCGGACGTGGCCTTCTCAGCGCCGAAATCGATAAGCTCAAAAGCGGTGGTTTTATTTACCCCACGAATACACCACTTGGGTATCCAACCCGGTTCCGTTCTCAAGAAACAGAGCACCATACGTATGCGCACGGACTTTCGCGACTTCAACAAGCTTATTCAAAGCAACTTCCCACCGCAGTTCATTGACCAAATCATTGACGAGTGTGTGGGGCATGAGTTCTATCCTTTATGGATGGTTTCTCCCGGATCAACCAAATTGCTATCGAGTCACCAACGATCAACTCAAAACCGCGTTCATTAGTCAGTGGGGAACTTTTGCTTATCGGGTCATGCCTTTTGGCCTCGAAAACGCGCGCCACTTTTCAACGGGCCATGTCTTATTGTTTCCATGACTTAGCTCATATTATCCTTGCTTATTTAGATGACCTCATTTGCACGTTCTAAGCATCGGGGCGCGATTACCTCCCGATCTGCGCCATTTTCTCCGATGTCGCAAATATAATATCCGCCTTAACCGTTGAAATGCGTCTTTTGCGTTCTGTGACCATCTCTTAGGCTTCATCGTGTACGGGATGGTATCCTCTTAACCCTTTGAAATTTCAAGCCATTCTTGAACTTCCCATTCCGTGTACCCTTCGCCGACTCCAAAGTCTCCAAGCAAAGCTAATTTTCTTCGTCGGTTGAGTCACGACTATGCCACCACCGCACATGGGTTCCTTGAACTCCTCCAATCTACTATCCCATTCATTTGGGATTCTTGCTCATGATCTTTCGATGCCCTCAAACGGGCTCTCACATCCGCTCCCTTAATCCGTCCTCGAGCTTTGATCGGGACTTTCATCTTGTATATCTCCCGTCTACCTATTCGGTCGGCTGGAGTCCTTATCTAGGAAGATGACAACGGTATCGAGCATGTGATCTACTACGTCGGTAAGAACCTTGTAGGGCCCCCTATTTCCTACTCACACAGAAGAAAAATTAGCACTAGGCGTAGTGTTCTCGGTCAAAAGCTTTCGTCATTATATCCTCATGCGCTCCACCAAGGTTGTGACTAATTCCAACCCCTTGACTTTCCCTTTGGAGTAGTGGTATCCTCACCTAGGAAGTACGCCGGAACAGGTCGTCATTCTTCGGGGTCGACCTCGAATTTGTCACACCAAAGGTAAGGAAGTAGCCCTCGTGGGCTCATTTACGAATTACCCTCTTGGGATCGCCACATTCCCGGGTTAATGATGACTTTCTGCGGCGAACACTTGTTGCCATTACTTCCAATGACCGGGGCCATCGCGATATTCTTACTTGTGAACCCAAGCGTTCACCCTCCACCTTGATCGTGGGCTCGCGGCCGTATGGGCACCCGGCTCCCCGGTACCTCCTTATCGGCGACGATCTCTGTCGTCGCGGGGTTGATGCGTCCTTCGTCGTTATCCCCCACGTTGAAGGCGCTCGGAGTCCTTAATGCTGCCCGCCGCGCGGCGCTTGCGGTGGCCACCTCTCTGATCTTGCTACGCCCGGAAAAGTCATGCGCGGCGGCGGGTGTTTTGGCCTTCCTCTTCGGTGATGCATTGAGCGGTCAAGCTCTTGTCCCAATTGCCAACTTGTTCGCCCTAAGGCGCGAGCTCCCCCGGCTCCCCTCCATCTGGTCGTCTCCTTTGGTCCCTTCTATAAATGGGCCATCGACTTTATGGAGTGTCGCCGCCTCCTTATTTGGTAACCACAAATATATCATCGTGGCGATCGACTATTTCACCAAAATAGACCGAGAGCCATGCCTACATTTATGACCACGGCGACTCTCGGCCCTCTTTTCTTAACACGTTATCGCTCGATTCGGTGTTACGAAACAACTTGTCTGCGACCATGGCAGAAAATTTTGAAGATGAGATATGGTGCGAGCTATCCTTGTTGGGTTTTGAGCACCAGTATTCACTCCTCTGTACCCCGAGTGGCTATTGAGATTAAAGGCTTGATCAACAAAATTATCAAGACTATGCTTCAATGGACGGTGAATAAGCACACAACCCAGCGGCACCTCATGCTCTTCCCTGCTTTATGGGCACATCGGACTTCTGTCAAAACGCCACAGGGTTCACTCCTTTCCACCTCGTTTATGGAGAGGAGAGGTAGTCTTACCAACCGATTGTGAAATCATACTGCATCTGGTCGTCGAACTTCTCCACCGTGCAACCTCTAGAACAACGACTTATCAGCCACTGAGCGCTTACGAAGACGGAAGTCGTGTTGCCTTGCAAACCATGGAAGCGGCCAAGAAACGCACCGAAACGGTATGACCGAAAAGTCCGGCCTCGCACTTTTCATGAAAGGCGACCTTGTTCTAGTCTATGACCGAGGGCCATGATGTCCTTGGTCGTAGGAAGTTTGACTCATTATGGCTAGGCCCTTACATCATCGATGGGATCTCGGTAAGGGGGCATACCTCTTAGAGGATTTCGAAGGCAACCCCCTTCCTAATCCTCGCAATGCACTCTATCTTAAGAAATATTACCCTTAGCATTCCCATACACCGAAATGCATGTTTTTATTTTCTTTTAGATAGCCGACATCTGTTTCGTCTTTTGTGTTTCACACTTCACCGAGGACACATTTTGTCCCGAAGGGTCACTTCACCTCTCCTTAAAATTGAATTTCCTCACTTACGACACTTGTACTTGAGACACCATTTCGCCTCCTTACTTATCTTTGTTCGGTGACGATTTTCGTCATGAGTTCCCATCTGAACTCATGCTTTTATGGTCCCCTAACGGACGCTGCGTATGCCCGGCACCATCGAGTCGCCCTTGTTTGACATCGAGTTGAGTTATCATCGCATTCATCGTCTTATCCCGAGTCCATTTGTAACCCCGCTATAGCCTCATCCTTCATGCTTGGTCTCTCTCTTGTGTCGCATATTCGGCCTTGGTCCCACCCTTTATCCCTTACGATATTGTATCGGTCGGCACCATGTCATTCATGCGCTTTGCTCTAACGAGGGGAAGTCGTCCACTAGCTACTCGGTCCTTTCCCGCCACTATCATCATTAGTGTCGGTACGCTCGGAAGTCGCTCTACTCTTTCTCTCATGCCTTAGTTTGGTCTCTCATTACCTCACCTATGGCGGACTTCCTCCTTCACCGTGAAACCTTGACTTATTCATTCAGGCTTGGAATGCAGAGGGCGGTGTACCTTGGTTCAGCTTCCTCTTGTTCGGTGCTCGGATCGAGGCCAAAGGATATCTCCTTTCCCTTTGACTTGATTGTTTCTCCGACTCCTTTCGACGCAGTCGAGATCAGTATACTTGATGGTCCGGTGATCCGGCGGCGGCTCTTGATGATTCCCCCGAGGTGTGTGTGGCAGGGTGTCTCAACCCTCATGGGGGGTGGCCCGCGAGTGGCCCCCACATGCCGGGGATGACCTCTTCCTTGCCGGCCTTCGATGCGGCTCCGGATATTCCAGTGATGTTGGCCATAGCCACTTGCGGCGCCTCTTTGACTTGCATGTATCGGTCGGTTGCACCGAGCCCTTCCCCATTTACGAGGGGGCATTTGGGTTGTATTTGTATCTCATGTACTCGGATATTATTGTACAAGTCTTTGGCTATTGTCGGCTTATGACATGTATGTGGGATTCCTCATTGTATTTTTATCGGCTCATGATTATGCAGTTGTACTTTACGGTTCGGTCCCTTGTTTCTTGGACACACTTTATTCTTTTTTTTGTACTTTGTCTCGGTGGGCATAGGTATGCCTCCCCCGCCGCCCCTTTGTACAGTACCCTCTGTAAAGACTTGTTGCCACTGCGAGTCTCGTCTCCTCGGGGTCTAGTCCTTGACACCTTTATCTACCTCACATCTCTCTCTCGGAGACATCCCTTTTTTTGTCTAGTAGGCGTAATTCTTCATGTAACGGTCATATGATTTATACGACACTCGCACGGCTGGGGGGAAATGCGGTACACCATTTTTTGGTCATCTAACCTATTATCATTAGATGGACCCAAGTACACCTTGTAAGACCAATTTCCCCTAAGTAAAATTGCTTTCACTATGTTAAAACGAGGAAACCCCAAAAAGGAAATATTAAACAAACCTATATTTGTTTGATTTTCCTCATGGAATAATTAATTAAGCCATAATTTTAATTATTATTCCTAGTCATATTTAACCCAAAACCAAAGGAAATTAATTAGATAAACCTTTATTTATCTAATTATTTTCTAAGAGAATATTATTTAAACCTTATTTAGATAATATTCCTTGTTAAATATGACCAAATCATCTAAATAATTAAATAAATCACTATTTATTTAATTATTTTTCAACCACTTCCTTAAATAATTAAATAAATCATTATTTATTTGATTATCTCCTAACCCTTCCTTAAAAAGATAAATAAATCATTTATTTATTTATTTTTGACAAATTAAGGGATTTGACCCAAGTCAAATACCTTTTCCCTCAAGCAAAATATAACAAAATATTCCATAAAAAGTGGATCTAGATGCGAGTTGCTTCGCATGCACCAAGATCTAGAATGACCCAATATTTTGTTATAAATAGGAAAGGATTTTCTCTATTCTTCACCTTTTTTCCTATTAGATCACTACGGATCTATACACTTGAATACCATTTTTATGCCATTTTCACTTTGTGCAGGCTCCCCTTTGAGTTCCATTCTTTGTATGGAGTTTTCTACACCTACGAGAGAGATTTAGATGCGAAGTGATGAGACTACAAGAACCACATCCTTCGAGGAGAATTGGATACGCCTTCTTGTTTTCCTCCCGGAGTGCCGATTAATACAAAAATTCTTTCAAAAATTGTTCTTGTCTTTATTACATTGGTATATGGAGCAAACCCTTATTTTTCTTCTTAATGTCTTTCCATGCATAGATGCGGTTTTTGCGGCCCTTTTTATGTTAAATAACCGCGGATACGAAGATATTAATGATACTTTTTGTTGTTAGGAGCTATTAGTTATGCGTAGCTAAAGTGGTCCTTTTTCGTACACTTAAATGAGGGTTCATACTAACGAAAACATGGCTGTATGATAACTAAGGAAACATAACGAGAGAAGAAACACTATACCATTTTACCAAAGCAAGGAATCCAACAAGCAATCCTCTTCCACCATCCAAGACAAACAGAAATCATCCACATCATGAGACAAAGTGTTTCTTGAAAGCTTGTAATATCATGTATTGCTCCATATCATCAAGTTTCGGCCCCTAATACAATGAAATCTCTTGGAATATAGGCTAAGAGAGTAGAAAGCTTATCCAAGAGTATGCAGAAGGCCATTGGCCTATTACAAATATATGATTTTGTCCTTGAGGCTTTTAAACCAAAGGCACAAAATATCTTTAAAAATATCTTAAAATCCTAAAAAAGGAAATAAAATTGACTTTTCATAGCCCACGACAATGGCCAAAAAAGGCTTAACGCACATTTGGATAAACCCACTTGAGCTGCCTTTTTTTTTCCAAAATGCTATAGGAACGTGCTTGTTAGAAAATTCCCTGTCTTGTACACAACTTTTGAGGGACCTCTAGATGTCAAAAAGCAAGGAGCTTGTGATGGCTTGTTGGAAAGCCCTAGATGTCTAGTTGCAGGACTACTTGATTTTTCCCAAACTAATCCCTAGAAGTATGTTAAAAGGTGGAGTGATTGGAAAACCCAAAAAAATTAGCCCTTGCTGATATGTGAGGCAAAAAGTTTAAAAAATCACTATTTTTCCTCTTTGTTTGTTTTCTTGAGAATTTTGCTTTAATTCATCTCTATCCCTGCTTTCTTCATGGTAATTTGTTCTCTTTACCTTCTTTATTTTTTTCCATCATCACCATCATGCTTAATATTTTTGGCCATCATGTTCCTCTTCTGTTGCTATGCTCACCATCAATTTGTTCATGCTCACCATCATTTCCTTCTTTACTTGTCATGCTTAGAGAGTCTTTACTTTGTCCCTCATCATCACTAGTTTTCTTCTTGTCACTTTACCCTTCTTCATCACTTGTTTGCTTCTTGTCACTTTTCCCTTCTTCATCACTTGTTTGCTTCTTGTCACTTTTCCCTTCTTCATCACTTGTTTGCTTCTTGTCATTTTGCCCTTCTTCATCACTACTTTGATTCTTCTCTTCTTCATTCCCAATAATAGGGGATTTTGGTCTTTTAATTGGATTTACTAGAAGAAGGAGAAACATGATAGGTGGATGGTGAGGAAGGCGCATGAAATGAAGAGGAAATGGAAAAATCGGGATGGAAGATGAAAAGAATTCGAAAACTCACTTTCTCAAGTTGATGGAGGATGATGATCTTGATAAGGGAATGATGAAATAAAAAATCTTGTTGTTGAGCGAGAGGGCTTCTTTTGGACGATGAGGCCATCTTGTCAATGCTTAAGCAGAGGAAGAAAGGTAGGTTCAGCTTGGCGAGTTCTTTTGAAATGCATAAGAAGCCTGATGTGATAGGCACATAAATCGGGAAAACCTCCCTTCACATGTGAAATACTTTATGATGACTTTCATGAGGGGGGCATAGCTTCTCAAAAAGTGAGAAAAAGGGAAAATAGCTTGGCAAGCATCACGATGGTCTAGTTTTTAAGAAAGGGTTTATAGTGATTAAGATCTGGGTATGTTTGTTTGAACCACTTTTCTCATATAGAGGATCTTAGTTGCTTTAGAGATAGCCCTAGTAGAAGTTTGAAATCCAGGACTGCTATATGGGCATGCTTTCCTTGCGACTAAAAGCAAACAAATGTGTCGAAAGGAGGGTGATTCTTTACTTCTTGGTCTTTTTGGCAAAAATCCAAGCACCCTTCTTCATGAAAATTGAAGAGTCTTGAAGGAGATTCATTCACCTCTTGAGTTGTAATAGGCTCATACCTATTGTGATACCCACTTTTTTTGTCCTTCTTTGGAGGAATTTTTTCTTTTGATAACCTTCATTGACTTAATAAACAAGACCTTGAAATGTCTTGAAAAAATATACTACTTCTTTTCTCTTTAGTTGGAAAACAAGTATTTGTTAAATGAAAACAAATTCACTTCTCCATCTTGTGTTTTTAATAAAGGCCTTTAGTAAGATCTATTTGTGGTTTTGAAGACAAGTCCCCTTTGTTTTTGACACAAAAACTCTTTCCCTCAATCAACGATTTTTGAAAACAATGTTTAAGAGGTGAGCAAACCCTTTATAAGGCGATCAAAATTGTTTCACCCAATCACTATCTTCCTTTCTCTCTAAGCAAGAATAAACTCTTGAAAAACATTGTGCTTTCCCTTTGAACAAACTGTCCCTCTTTAATGATCATTGTTTCTCTAAACAAAGTAGTCTCCTGACATCACTTAGTAAAGCGGTTCAAAACAAAATCTGTATGATCTTTTATGTACTTGAAAAACCAAATTTAAACTTTCACAAGGCAAAAACTGATCTTGACATTGATTCTCATTTTATGTGGTACAAACTCTTGACACGGAATGATGAGTTTCTCTTCCAAAGAGAAATTCTATTCTTTATCCAACATAAGGGCCCTTTCCACTTATCATTGTTTTCCTTTAAACTACGATATCAAACCTTCTCTTACATCAAACAAAAATGGACTTAGAGACATAAATACCTTTCAAACATGTCTTTTATTGTATTTGGAGATGAGTTTGTTGTGCTAAATTTGATCTTTGACACCTTAAGGGCTTCTTGCGGCATTGGCACAGGTGGGCGATGCGTTCGAGAAGATGGTTGATGGGTCGAGCGGGTACGAACGGGAAAACGCTCCGCGTTCAAGCGAGGATTTGAGGTGGGGAAATGCGAGCAGTGACAAAACGCATCGCATTTGATGTTGTCGGGTCGACCCTGGGCACCGTTGAATTATGGGCACGGGGTGCCGCGCAATAGCACGGGTGCTTCGTGCCCATATTAAATTTGTATGGCGAGCACCTACGGGCGTGCCGCACAATCGTGTCGATGCCGCAGCGCATTGAAAAGAGTTCAATTTTTTTCAAAAAATATTTATTTTTCTCGGTGACTTGGTTTTCCAATGACCCATGAAATGTGCTCGAGCTCCTTTATCCTCGATGAGGGTTTTAAAACTCCTCCCCTCCTTTGTTATTTAAAATGAAATCACCTTTTTAAGCCTTTGTAACCCTTCTTTTAAAAGTGACTTTGTGCCTGATAGTGAGGTTTCCTTTTTCAACAAGCTTGACTTATTTCTTTTAAATTTGTCTCCTTAACTGCAGTCATGTTCTATTACTTTTCGAAACCTTGAATGAACCCTTTTACTTAACATGTTTTTAAGACTATCCCTGCTTGACTATCTTTTACGGACATAGTCTTAATACTTTAGAAAATTGATCTTCTACTTGCTCATGAAGGAGGTCATTAAACCATCATTTGGTTTTACGCTTGTATGATGAAGGAAGCTTCCAAATCGAAATACTCTTATGGGCGCTCTTTTATGAGGAAAGAGGTTAAAAACAGCAATGTCTGTTTATGCAACCCCTACTTGTTTGCAAAATGAAGGTCTTGTCATACGATTTGATCTTAAGTTGCTTGTTTACCAAATATGGTCACCTTTTTATCCTTATGAATGAGAGATTCATAGTATTTGTAACTGATGCTAGCCCTCTGTTTACCTCGAAAAAGTAGTTAGATGAACTAGGATAGATCTGTCTAAAATGAAAGATACCCTTCTTATATAAATCATCTCGGTGGATTGCCTAATTTATATCGGTTGCGAGAAGTCAATTTAAACCCAACTTGGTTTACCACACCCACCATTAGATGAGGTGCCTTTAAACAAAACTTGACCTTGGATTTGTCCTTTGAAGAAGCTATATTAACATAAAACGAGAGAGCCTTTTAACACTATTATGTCGATGTTTTATGATGTAAAAAGGCCTTCAAACTATGAATTCTTATTGTCTCACTGCCTGTTCTTCAACAGGTTTTCGAAGAAAACATTCTCAAACATAATTTTAAACCCTACTATGCATCTCTTGTTCATCCTTTTGGAGGAAAAAACGAAGCCATGAGTTTCTCAAAAACATGTTTGACCCTATAACGTAGTGAAGGTCACAACAATGTGTTTTGTAACCTACTTTATATGAAGGAACTTTTTTATTCTTGTTAGGGAATTTGTAGTAACACTTTCTCTTGATTGTTTTGTGGACCTTCTATTTTGTCTTGAAGAAAATCCTTGCAAATGTGATCACCTATGCTCATTTATAAACATGGTTAGGCCCTTAACTCCATGATGAAATATGCCCTTAATCAATGAAAGTTCATCTACCTTAATAATGTGCCCAGTTTCTTTCAAATGAAATTTTGTAAAGTAACCTTTGGCGCTCTCCCTTTATTTATCACTTGGAGGGAGTACTTTTGATAGACCATAAAAATTGTTTTTTCAACATGAACCTTCTATGTGAATGCCTCTTTGCATTAGTTTTTGCAAGCACCATTTTTTAAACCAAGCTTGATGCCGCTGCTTTTACCATTTATGAGGTTGCATGTTGATTCAATAATATAACCTCGATACATCCCTTGAAGAAAGGCTTTATAAACATAAGAGCAAAGGTTTTTAAGCACCATCATGTCACGCTTTTCTGCCCAGTGTGAAATAGGCCCTTAACTTATAAACTTTCATTTTTTACCGTTTTTTCTCAACATGGCCTTACCAACAAAGACTTTATCAAACACAACATCGATCGATCACAGTGATGCATCCTCTTGTCCTCTTTGAAGGAGGTGGTGCAAAATAACTCGTGGCTACTTTAAAAAACATGCGACCCTCTCGCAGTAGTGAAGGAGGTCACAACCATGTGTCTTTTACCCTCCACTTATCATTGAAGGAGGTTATTCTTTGTGTTTCTAACCCTCTTTTGCTCTTTGAAAGGAGGTTATCTTTAACATAGGATCTATATCTATTTCAAATCATTGTACCTTGCTCTGTATGTTTTTGAAAAATGCCAATAGGAAACAAAGTGGAATTTGGCATTCATTATTGATAAAATCACTTGGAAATCATGTCCTCTTTCTTTATGAGGCCTTGTCGAGTGTATATATCCTTTTTAAATATCCTTTGTGAACACAAAGCAGAAGAAATGTGATTTGTACATGGAAAGTGTTTCTTGCTAGGTATCATTGAGCTATCTTTTCCTTGGCTGACGTATTTGTCGAGAGGTTTATTGAAATTGTTTTTATGTTGAATTTCAAACCTAGGTTCAAGGTAACATAAGGAAAACGAGTTGTCTTCTTATTCCCTACATGATGATGCCCTTTGGAAAGATTAGGTAGCCTTGTTTATCGGCATCACTCGGTTTTGTGTTCATTTGACATGAGAATGATCTCTTCTCTTTAAGTAGGCATTTGGATTTATAACATGTACTCTTGCTTTGTTATTACTTGCGTACTTTACTTTCCTTGATGGCAAACTAAGTGACATGAAGGACCTATTGAAATTTTCCCTTTTGACCTCCTTTGTCTGCTGATCATCATTTAATTACACCTGGTAGAGATGTAAAAACGGATGTTTTGGAACCTTGGAGAGCTCTTTTGGTGTTCATGGAATTTTCTTGATCTAAGCATTTTTGTTTAGACAATGACAAACATTCTCTTTTCACGATTTGGACATTTGTTGAACTTCTTTTGAAATCAGACAAAGTGACTTCTTAGTGGTGTGCGACCTATGGATAGAACAATGCTTGTTTTTCGAATAGGAACTAATTCATGGTTGATTGGTACTAGACGAGCTTTTGGCCTAGGATATCTTAGCGAGGAAAAACTCCTATAAACACCACTATCTAACTTAGGGACAATTTTGACGGATTTTGAGTGTTTTCTTAGGCATGATCGGATTGTCGAATGACAAGATGACCGGGGAATAGAGTTGCAGAACCCTTTGTCAACCTTTGGATAGTGAATGGCATGAGAAACAAGGGTAAATGATAGCGAGATAAACCAAGATAAGACGATTATAGACATGGATATTTTTCGAAACAAGGTAGGACTTGGCTTGGAGATTGTTCTCATCGCCCAGAGTGACGGGGGAAGGGGTAGGAGGAAAAAAATTTGTTTGGGGTGTTTTTCTAGATGACAAATTGACAAATTGATATTAGCTTCTAGAAAAGTGCTTCAAGAATACTAGTCATCAACAACATGTAAAAAATGTTGATGACTAACGATCAGCTCCCATTTGGGGAGAGACGACTCCTTTTTGGAGGTGTCAGAATTGAATCCACAGCTTGTGAAAGGCGAGTACCTTATCCATTGGCACAAATTTCTTTCTTTTCTTGATGCTATTTACGAAATTTGACGGCATGATTAGCATCAAGTCATCTCTACCTACCCGACTATATTTCCTAGCATTTTTTTATTCTTTTGGTGCATTTGGACTAGCAACCCTTTGACATGATATTTTTGAAAAACAAAACCATATAATTCTACACTTGTATCTTTCGGGAGTTGAGATTAAGCTGATGGAATCCTTTGATTCTCTACCTATGCTAGATCGACTATCAAAATTTGAGTACATTTTGACGGGATTTCATTCACTATCTTTAAAAACATGAAATTGAAAAATGACCAAATCATGATTAGACGGTACGATTTGTCATGTGTTTGTGGCATAAAATACAAAATTTTACTTTTCGTATTATTTTGCATGAAAAAAAGATTTAGAAAAATCGGGGGCTAGGATACATAGTTTGTTTTCATCCATGTTTTCCTCTTTGGTTGTTTTGAGCATGTGGAACCGATTATCTTTTCCTAATCTACTTTCTTTGACAAGTCAAGCTTACACAATTTGACTATCACTTCTTTCACTAACTTATTAGCAATAAATTTAAAACATGTGCGATTATGATTAGGCTAGATAAATGAACAAGATATCTTTTGAGCACTAGTAGTGGCATTTAGACTTGCGCACTTTCGACATTACTATTTTTTGAACATGTGGCTTTTACTTGCTATTTTTTCTAAAACTACCCTCTTTTCAACTTTTCTACTATTTTTTTATTTTACGTTTTTATTTATTTTGAGAAATGGTATGTACAATGATTGAAAAATATAAAACTAGAACACGAAAACGGTGAAACTTGAGCATCTTATCTTCATAAGGATCTCTGATGCTCTTAGTCCACTCAGCTCTTGAAAATAAAAGTTTGGAAATTTTCTCTTGTAATCATAACATAAGGATTATGCATGAATCTCTAAACAACCCTGTGTCTTCCTGTTGTTCTTCTTTATACCTTTGATTTCCTCTCCTAACTTCATTGTACATCTTCTTTCGTGTCTGAATCTTATTTGTCATTTTTTAAACGATGATGACATCGTCCAAAGATTACATCATAATGAAGAAATTCGAACTAGAAACATGGCCTTTAGGAACATGTCTTTGGTGTACGATGGTTTTGCAACTGCAGGTTTGAAGATGGAGCTTGCTTCTAGTATATTTGAAAAATTCTCTGAGCTATTCGCTTTGAAAAGGAATTGATTGATGATACCACGAAACATCACTTTGTAAAGACATATGATTAGAAACACCTAGCATTTGTATAGTACGGTCTTGTTTAGGAATAATATAATTTACGTTACCGGGGTGTATTTGTGTTTACCGAAATCAACACATATCCTATGTCCGGTTGTCTTGTCTTTGATTGTTAATGTTTGATCAAGATTTTTTTATTTCCTTTTGTCAAAGTTGTTTCTTTAATTGAAGGCGGTGTCACAATGTTTCAAGCAGTTTCCTAACATGTACTAGTATCTTGAACAATTTTGCATATTCCTAGCGATCCTTAATGTTTTGGTGTAAATTCTAAATTTTAGCTAGTTCAATCGACTCAAGTTTTTTGAATTTGTAGCTATCACATCCCTTCATATCAAGTTTATCAAGCATTCTTCCCGGATTTTTAATAGTTGTGGCAATGGACAAGGTTTCATTCGGGGAGGTAAATTTTTGGGATGGTGAAACATTTAAGTATGGTAAGAACATTAGGCTCCCTTGCCCACGATTTCCAAAGGGGTTTGTAATATGTAAGTCTTCTAGTGCTTTTGTTTTGAAAAAAGGTTCTGATTATCTTTGTTGATGCTTGTCCTTGGTTTGAGCAATTTGCTTGAGGGTGTATAATGTTTTTTGTTTTACGATCTATCTCCATTTCTTGAAAATCAAATTCCCTCTCTTCAAGACATAATTGTTCGGTGTCATGATAGTTTTGAGTATCCGACTTATCATAGAGAATGCGGGGTGGCTAATGTGGTGTGCCTAGATTTGTTTCCAATTTCTCCTACCTGTTTATCCAATGTCTTCATCGGTGTGTAAAATGAAGGAATTTAGATCCTGAGATGTGGAATACATGGGGATGTTATCTTGGCCTTTCTTGGGGGCTGGCGGCCATATATTTCATGTGATTCTCGATACAGTATTCTTGTTTGATTAAACACGGGAATGGTGGCGTAAGACATATCTAGTTGAATATTTCCTTGAAGCTTGGCCCCCCCAAGATCTAGATAAAAGCATTCCATACTTGGGAGGGATGTCTACTACCATTATGTCCATGACAGTGTTTGTGGTGCCAGGCCAAAATGACACAAAGATATTTTATCGAGGCCTAGACACTTGACTCTTCTTGAATCAAATGAATATAAGTCCTTATAAGGTTTTTTTATTTCTAGGCCTAATCTTTCCATTACCTTTTTCGGCATGAGATTGTGAGAAGCCACAAGAAATATAGCATGGCATTATGCATAGGATTTGGTCATACATATTGATGAGACTAATGTAAAAGAAAGAGTGGTTCCCTCTTGATATTTTCCTTCTATTTTTGGTCAAACAACACCTCGGGGTATCATCGGCTAGGTGTAGAGTATCTTCATCATTCCTATGTTCGAGGACCTTTCGCACTTGAGATTTGTATGAGTTTTGGGCAATAAGTTCGGTGAGAGGCATGGTGATCTTAATTTTAGGCACACCCAAGGCGAAGGGTGCTTGTAGTTTAGATAGATTTTCTTAGTTTTTCGGCCATGACTTTCTCTATGTTTTTAATTTGTTGACTGCGATTTTGGGTTTTGTTCAATACAGTTGTTTCGGGAATGTTAGTAAAGGTACTAGGACATTTTGGATCAAGGCTTGGGCGACTAGCTTTGTCTTTGTTTTGGTCGAGTTTTCTTAGCCATGATTTTGTTACTATCTTGCTATTATTTTAAGAATGGTATCGAGGTTTAGTAATGAGTGTCTAAGCTACCTTTCTTAGAGTTGTCTTGGTTTTTCTTACTCCTAAGATCATATTGCCTATGGAATTCCATTATAGTGTTTTGTAATCCTACCTCGGGATCTTCGGGGTCCTCATACTTTCTTCATTTTGATTTGAGGAGAAGAAAACTTGCTCTTCTTAAATGAGGAAAACCTCACCCTCGCTATCATAACCTATCGAGTTTAAGTGATTTTCATCGAGTGGTTCCAAATCTCTTTCTACCTCTTCCACATAGTTTTCATTGAAAGGTGGCACGATCTATTGGTTATTTTCCCTTGGTTTTTCTTAGGTGGGTTTTTTTTTTCTTCTAAAATTTTGGTTCGAGTTGTTGTTTTGAGGTTTGGTTGGTTGTCCTTAAGAGGTGCTTTTTCATTCCGGAATTTATTCTTTCCCACATTTTTTTCCATGGATCTAACCGGGTTGTACATTGTGATTTGAGGAGAGCGAGCATGACCTCATCATGGTATGTGACTCTCTTTTAGGTTGCTCTTATCCTAGCTCTTTTCTCATGTTTGGGTTGGCTTCAACACTAATAGCTACTTTTTTCATTTCTTCTAAAGTTAGGGGGATCTCTTTCTCTTAGTTGGTATGTCATATCTGGATCGAAACCTTCGGGAAATTTTGCTAATCCTGATCCAAGTGGAGTTTCATGTGAGGCGGGGAGGGGCGTTATAGACCTTGTTGGATCTAGTGCAATAGTCTTGAACACTTTCCCTCGTATTCCTTTTAATATTGTTATATTCGAAGGATTTGGATGGGGTTTTCCTTATTTCCCACCGGTTTATGAAATTTTGGTAAAGTGTTGGGAGATCATGTATACTATTAGGAGCTAAGCTTTTAAACCATTTTTTGGGTTCTTCGCCTAGGCTTTGGGTAGACATTCTCATCTTTATGGTTTCATCTTCTAGTTCCATGTAGTGAAAAGCATCGGTGATCCTATCTACATGTTGTTGAGTGATAGTGGCCTGGATTACGGTGAAGTGTGGGATTCGGGATTGGTAATCATTTTGCAAAGGTACCAAAGGCAATTGTAACACTAAAGGTGCATACCAAAGGTTTGCCATGATGGGAGAAAATGGTAGATTTACATTATGAGGGTTTGCGGTATGGGATGAGGTGATTTTCATAGTGGTGGTCGAATGGGTGTGGCGGAAGTACTTGGGCACGTGGGCGATTCGACATATTTGGGGTGGTAAGAGCCAAAATGGTGAAGAAGATGAAAATTAGGAGGTGTAGTGGGTGAGGGTTCTCTGTGCTAGGATTACGGTTGCAAATCTAAGGGCTCAAGATCGTCGAGGTTGATTTTACTTTGCGACTTGTTTCTTAAAAGGGTCTTTGCTGAACTCAAGTCAAACTGAATCTTGCAAGGATGTAAGGTGTTTAGGTATAGAGCTTGCTTTGTGGATGGTCCTATCGGTAGCTAAGTAACCGAGTTTCGAAGTTTTCAAAATCTTTTCTGAGTCGTCAATTATGATACGGGGGATTTGAATACGGTGAGATGCAGTATTAATTCTTCGCGAAGCCAGATTTCAAAGTAAAAGTTTAGAGAGGGGTGATAGTTGTGATTTTTTTGGATGGATGTCTTCGCCAGGGTTTCGCAAATGTGAAGAATGGTCGAAACAAAATGAAGGCTAGTGGAGTCGTCGGTGAATTTTCTTGAGATTTATGGTCCACCACCAATGCGACAAATATTTTTTTTTGTGAAAATGCTTTTCTAGAAAAAATTTATGTGAAAACTTGCAAGAATGACTTAAAAAAAACTTAATTTCAACGAGTTTTCTAGATTGTTGAGAAAGCTATGGTTCTATTTGCAAGTTTATTCTATTGATTTCCTATGTTTATATGAATATTTCTAAACCTAAGTTGTACTTAGTTTGTCAGCGATTTCGAGGTTGCATCATGAACTTTGAGTTTTTGGGAAAGATAAGTCAATAGAGTAGTATGATTTATGAAATTTTTTTGGTTTTTTATGGAGTATTAGGCCTCTTTTGGAGGCTAGTGGAGTCACCGGTGGATGTTTTGTTGTTTTTAGAGATATGTACTTATGGTCCACGATAAGCGAGAAAAAAGCCAATCTAGGGATGTTTTGGGGTTTTCTAAGGTTTATATACCTTTAGTTGTAGGGTATTCTAAACTTTGATTCATCACTTTGCTAAGATGGTGAAGCTTGATAAGATTTTACTCTAAATGATTTCCTAGGTTGTTTGTCGAGTTTAATTTTGAAGGACTAATGAGTCTACAAGAATTTTCTGGTATGCATGTACTCGGTGGGTCCCACCATGATTGCCATTATGTTAGTGTGGCGATGACATGGTGGATTCAACTGAATATTCTTGAAGACAACGGATTTACGGGAGTCCTAAGGTGCACTTAGTTTTTCACTAACTTAGAAAGTCCACCAAGGTGATCGCCATTATGTTAGGGTCACGTGATTTGGAAGATTGGCAATTCAAATGACGGGGTAACATCAAACCAACTTTTGAGCCCAAGGACCTAGCCTTCCTGGACTCGAGAGAGGGCTCTCTCTATTATGCAAGGGATGTAGATTTGTTTGCTTCTTATGTATTTGATTTTTGGCTAGTTTTTTAAGTGTGTTTTTAGTTTGTTTTAGGTTTTTTTTTGAGGAAGAACTCATCGAAGGATAGATGGAGTAAAAATATTGTCGAATCAAGTTTGGGCTGTAAATTCGATAAGGTCGAAGTTTGCCTCAAAGGGTGGACAAGGTATATTGCGAGGACGATAAATTCGGTAAAATGGATTCTTTTAGGTGGAATGAAATGGGATGGACACTAAATTTGTGAAAGGACAAATAGGTTTAAGCATAAATAGTTTTACGTGACAAACATCCATGTGGTAAGGTTTAACCATTAATCATGATAAATGAAACTTCAAACCGATAGATGCATAAAATAAACATTTAGACGATACATAGAAGTATAAGACCCTCTAACTGGGAAAATTGCCTTCGGACTTTGGGGAAAACAAACAGACGGACAAATAACTCAATCTATGAAGAGGGAACTCCTAAACATCATATTTGAGCTATCGGGAACTTTGAACTAAGATTGCAGAGCATAGGCAAAGGGCAAGATCGACACGAAGACCTTTTTGAGGTTCAACTAGGACAATCGAACATTAGAGAAAGGTTTCGTGTGGGGTTTTTGGTTAGCTAGGAGTAAACAAGGCTTACCGTGAATCATACTAGATAGCATACATAATAACCATTAATGAAATTAATAACAAGTTCTTAGGGTATCAAAGAGCGGTTAAAATTCTTTGACCATAACCTAAGAAAGAACACAAACATAGAAGGTAGCAATGAATCAAGAAACTTGAGGTGCCTCCATGGACATGTCTCAAATATATTCTTTATTGTCCTACGGCAAGCAAGAAACATGAAAACATGTATGATAACTGAAACATAGCAGAGAAGGAACACTATACCATTTTACCAAGCCAAGGAATCCAACAAACAATCCTCTTCTACCATCCCAGAGACAAACAAGAAATCATCCACATCATGAGACAAAGTGTTTCTTCAAAGCTTGTAATATCATGTATTGCTCCATATCATCAAGGTCGGCCCAGTACAATGAAATCTCTTGGAATATATAGGCTAAAGTGTAAACTATCAGAGTATACGAGGAGCCATTGCTTTATTACAAATATACGATTTTGTCCTTGAGTCTTTACGAAGCCCAGGCACAGCCTTTAAAAATATCTTAAAATGCTAAAAAAGGAAATAAAATTGACTTTTCATAACTGAAAATAGCCAAAAAAGGCTTAACGCATTTGGATAAGCCACTTTGAAAAAAGTTTGCCTTTTTGCCAAAATGGTACGAACGTAACGGCCGAACCGATTCCTTGTCTCGTAGAATACTTTTGAGGGACCTCCCGATGTCAAAATGAGACTTTGTGATGGCTCTTTGGAAAGCCTTGGATGTCTGATTGCTATAACTACTTTATTTTCTCAAACTGATCCTTGGAAGTATGTTAAAAGGTGGTGAGTGGAAAAAACCAAAAAAAGTAGCCCTTCTTGTGATATGTGAGGTAGAAAGTTTAAAAAATCCTTTATTTTAGCCTCTTTGTTTGTTTTCTTGAGGACTACCTTGTTCATATTTGTCCCTACTTTCTTCATATTTATTGTGCTCTTTACCTTCACTATTTGTCCCTCATCACCATCATGCTTACTTGTTGTGTTTGCGCATCATGTTCCTCTTCATATGTTGCTATGCTCACCATCAAAATTGTTCATGCTCACCATCATTTTCTTCTTCCTCAATGTCATGCTTAGAGTCTTTACTTTGTCCCTCATCATCACTAGTTTGCTTCTTGTGTCACTTTTCTTATTCTTCATCACTTGTTTGCTTCTTGTCCCTTTTCCCTTCTTCATCACTTGTTTGTTTCTTGTCACGTTGCCTTCTTCATCATTATTCTCTTCTTCATTCTCAATCATAGGGGATTTTTTGTCTTGTAGGAGTGGATTTACTTGAAGAAGGAGAAACATGATGAGTGGATGGTGAGAGAGTGCATGAAATGAAGAGGCAATGGAAAAATTGGGATGGGAGATGAAAGAGTCCCAGAGAAACTCCTTTTTCTCAAGTTGATGGAGGATGATGATCTTGATAAGGGAATGATGAAATAAACAAGCTTGTTGAGCGAGAGGGCTTCTTTTGGACGGTAGAGGCCATCTTTTCAATGCTTTTGTAGAGGAAGAAAGGTAGGTTCGGCAAGCGAGTTCTTGTGAAATGCATGAGGTGATGTGATAGGCATAAATGCAGGGAAAACCTCCCTTCACATGTGAAATACTTCATGATGACTTTCATGAGGGGGGCATAGCTTCTCAGCAAGTTAGAAAAGGGAAAATAGCTTTGTCGAGAATCTGATGGTCTATTTTTAGAAAGGGTTTATAGTGATTCAAATCTAGGTATGTTTGTTTGAACCACTTTTTCTCTATATAGGGGATCTTAGTTGCTTTAGAGATAGCCTAGGAGAGAGTTTGAAATCTAGACACGCTAGATGGACATGCTTTCCTTGCAGCCTCAAAGCAAACAAATGTGTCGAGGAGGATGATTTTTTACTTCTTGGTCTTTTTGGCAAAAATCCAAGCACCCTACTTCATGAAAATTGAAGAGTACTAGGAGATTCATTCACCTCTTGAGTTGTAATATGCTCATACCCATTGTGATACCCCCTTGTTTTCCTTCGAGGCATTTTTCTTTTGATACCCTTCTGTGACTTACCAAACAAGTCCTTGAAATGTCTTGAAAAATAGACTACGTTTGCTTTTCTCTTTAGTTGGCAAACAAGTATTTGTTAAATGAAAACAAATTCACTTCTCTAGCATTTTTTGAGAAAAGAGGCCTTTAGTAAGATTTATTTATGGTTTTGAAGACAATTCCCCTTTGTTTTTGACACAAAAACTCTTTCCCTCAATCAACGTTTGATTTTTGAAAACAATGTTTAAGTGGTGAGCAAACCCTTTATAAGGCGATCAAAATTGTTTCACCCAATCACTATCTTCCTTTCTCTCTAAGTAAAGAACACACTCTTGAAAAACACTGTGCTTTCCCTTTGAACAAAGTTTGTCCTCTTTAATGATCATTGTTTCTCTAAACAAAGTAGTCTCCCTGTCACTTAGTAAGTAGTTTTCAAAACAAACTCTGTATGATCTTTTATGTGTAGAAACCAAATTTAAACTTTCACAAGGCACTAGTCTTTCGAAGCATTGATTCTACGACATGGTACAAGCTCTTGACCTAGAATGATGAGTTTCTCTACCAAAGCTAAATTCTATTCTTTATCCAACATAAGGGACCTTTCCACTTATCATTGTTTTCCTTTAAAATTTGATATCAAACCTTCTCTTACATCAAACAAAATGGACTTAGAGACATAAATACCTTTCAAACATGTCTTTTGCTATATTTGGAGACCAGTTTGTTGTGCTAAATTTGATATTTGACACCTTGAGAGGCTTCTTGCAGCATTAGCCCGGGTGGGCGACGCGTTCGAGAGATGGTTAATGGGCCGGGCGAGGAGCTGAGACGCGGGCAAAACCGCGTCGTGTTTGATGTTGTCGGGTCGGCCCTAGGAGCCGTTGAATGATGGGCACGAGTGCGCGCAACGGCCTAGCGCGTTGTGCCCTTAACAAATTTGTATGGAAGGCACCTACAAGCGCGCCGCGTAATGTCACGGGTGCATCACGCATTGAAAGAGTTCAATTTTTTTCAAAACATCTTTCTTTTGCTCACATTGACTTGGTTACTTGATGACCCATCTTTATGCCTTGACTCCTTTATCCTCGATGAGGGTTTAAAACTCCTCCCCTCCTTTGTTATTTAAAATATGAAATCACCTTTTTTAAGCCTTTGTAACCCTTCTTTTAAAGTGACTTTGTGCACAATGGTGAGGAGTTTCCTTTTTCAACCAAGTTTGACTTATTTCTTTTAATTTGTCTCCTTAACTCTGTCATGTTCCTATTACTTTTCAAAACCTTGAATGAACCCTTTCAACACTATATGTTTTAAGACTATCGATAATTTACTATCTTTCTTAGACATAGTGCTAATACTTTACAAAATTGATATTTTACTTGCTCATGAAGGTCATTAAACCATGATTTGGTATTCTTCTTGTATGATGAAGGAGGCTTCCAAATAAAAATAATCTTATGGGTGCTCTTTTATGAGAAGAGAGTTAAAAACAATGTACATTTCCTATCCATATTGAAGGTTTTTCTCCAAGGCAACAGACATTGCATATCATGAAAGAGGCTCACAAAATCATTTCTTCGTAGCCTTTTGAAAAAAAATATGCAACTCTACTTGTTTATGAAATGTGTAGGTTTTAACCTACAGTGAGGAAATTATCTACACACGAATCTTATAATAGAAAATAAACAATAGCGAGAGCATAAAACATAAAACGAGATAAACAGAGATTTTCCCTGGATCCCAAATCGGAACTGACGCTTGATTTTTCATTATATTCCTTTTAGTGTTACAACACACATATATATACATGCGGAAACATACATAAACCCCCAATCCATAAACCCTGGATTAGAACATAACCGTAGTTCCCTTGGCCAGGATCTACAAAAAATACCGGGGGCCGAAAACCATCGTACCCCAATACCATGTGCAAAATCATGGACAAGGACTACCGCTAGGAAATTAAGGACCAAAAATTTTCGGCCGGGGCGGCGCGGACCTCGACGGGGGGCTACGCCCCCTTGTGACTGCTCTCGCATTCTCCCCACTTGTTGTTTTCTTTGCACGGGGGCCACGGGAGGGCTTAGTCATTGGCCCAATTCTTCAACACCCATTGTTTCTCTACCCACCAAGAGAACTTCTAAGTGCTCACGGACTTTGTCGATGCATACCTTAAACATTCTTGAAAGTGTCCACCTTTACCGGCAACACCCTTTTAGCCTCAACCATATCTCTAACAAAGTGATATTGAACATCAATGTGCTTTGTCTTTGAATGATAAACGGAGTTCTTAGCGAAAATTTCACTTTGGCTATCCTGAATTCTGTCCTTATAGCTTGTTGTACCAACCCCATACTTGAACACAATCTACGCAACCAAAGTTTGCTTCCTTGCTTGCATGAGTGGCTACTATGTATTCTGCCTCTATAGTTGAAAGAGCCACTCTGAGGTATCTTTTACTCATCAGCGTTTGCACCTCCAAATAGGCTAAACACATACCCACTTGTAGATCTTCTTTGGTCCGGATCTCTAGCCCGATCTGCATCGACAAAACCCACGAATGTCCAACATTCTTTCCAATCTGAGGTCTTCCCTGGTAGCACAAGCCATAATCACTAGTGCCACGTAAATATGCGAAAACCGAAACCACTCTTTGTCCAATGCTCCTTCCCTGGGTTTGACATAAACACACTCAATACTCCCACTACATGTGCAATGTTTGGTCTGAAATCTGAGACCATTTCATACATCGAGCCTGCACTTGCATATGGAACACGAGACATATACTCCTCTTCTTCTTATGTCTTGGGACAACGCTGTTCGGCGGAACGGCTTTACACACAAGAATAGTAACATTCATAGGTTTACTATCCTACATATTGAACCTCTGCTTGATATAGTCTCGACATACTTCCTGCGGTTTAGCAAAGCTTCCTCTTTACCCGATCTCTCTTAATTTCCATGCCCAAAATATAGTTTGCAGCACCCGGATCCTTCATGTCGAATTTGGAGAACGAGTTGGGTCTTCAAATCTTGGATAATTTCTTTGTAATTTCCAATCAACAACATATCATCCACATACGAGACGAGATATATAACACGATCACCAATTAATTTATTAAGCAAATGATCTTCCTTGCTTGGTGAAGCCAAGTCCCCATATATAGGTATCAAATTTACGATACCACATCCTTAGTGACTGTTTTAACCCATACGAGAGACTTCTTCAACACCGCATACAGTTCTTTCTTACCCTTCACCATAAAGCCTTCGAGGTTGCTTCATGTAGATATCCTCTTCTAGATCACAGTGAAGAAAAGTTGTCTTCACATCCATCTGTTCTATCTCAAAATCAAATGCGAAGCGGCAATAGATTAAAGTAATCTAATAGAAGTAACCTTGGCAACGGGGAAAAAATATCACCAAAATCAATTCTAGGCACCCCTAAGAATAACCTTCCTTCTCATGAGAGCTTTGTATTTCTCCACCTTGCCTTCTACATTCATCTTCTTCTTAAACACCCATTTGCTCCCAATGGGATTCCTTCCATCTGACAACTCCACCAAATCCCATGCATCATTTTTGTGCAAGGATGCCATTTCATCAACCATGGCCTCTTCCATAGTTTTCCATCCTACGGAATATGTTGCCTCCACTGACGGTTACGGGTTCATCATCGGTTATAGTTAGGCAAAACACGAACAAAAAGCGGATGGACTATACCTTTTGCAGTTGCCTTCTTTCACAGAAGCGATCTTCTCAAAGTTGGATTTTGTGGCTCTTCATCTTCGATCTTCTTAAATTGTAGAGTACGATTCATCCTCCTTTAGCTCAAACTCATCTTCTCAAGTTCCTTTGGTAGGACTTCATGTTTAACAACATCTTTCACTTCTCTAAACACACATGTATTTTGTACACAACCTTCCTTGTTTAAGGTTCCAAAGCTTGTAACCCTTTAAACCATCCTTATACCCAATAAAGATGCACCTTTCGGATTTATTATCCGACTTGGTCCTTTTCTCCTTTGGAACATGTACATATGCATCACATCCAAATACCCTTAGATGTGAAAGAAAGGTTTCTTACCGGTCCATACCTCATGTGGGGTCTTATCCTCCAACAGCGATGAAGGTGATGCGGTAACGAGATAGCATGCGGTCTCCAACGCACAGCGCGAGAATTCTTGTCCTAACCGGTACCACGAGCATGTTTCTTGCCTTTTCCATCGGTGTTCTGTTCATTCTTTACGCAACTCCATTTTGCGCACGGTGTGTATGGAGTAGTATTTTGTCGTGCTATACCACACTTCTTACGAACTCTTCAAATTCCTTCTTGCAGAACTCCCCACCATTACTCTTGTCCTTAGCACCTTTATCTTCTTCTCTATCTGTTTTTCCACGAGCCTTAAATTATTTAAATTTGTAAAGACTTCATATTTCTTCCTCAAGAAATATATCCATGTATTCCTTGAGAAGTCATGCATGAATGAAACATAGTACACGAAATTTCCCGGTGACGGGCCGACACGGGCCCAAACACATCCTTGTGCACAAGTTCTAATATCTTGTTCGCCCTCTTAGCACCAAAGGGAAAACTCACCGTTCTGATTCCCATATACCTGATAATTACGAAATCGAAATCCGGAAGGCAATTAGACCTTACCTTCTACCATACCATTTCTTTAATATCCAAAGGCCTTCTCCAATATGTCCAAGTCTTTGATGCCATAGCCGCAAGGGTCTTTTCTCCCGGACATAGCTAGGCTTTCCGTCCCACTTTCGGGGAACCACGGAAACTGTTACCCTTCAATAATTGTGCTACCTTGTAGCTTGTACATAGTTCAGTCAAACTCCACGCATTAATACCGGTGCTCCCCGAACCATCTTGCGGGCATAATATTTCTCGGGCTGCTTGTTTACACTGCATCATCCATCACACTTCACAATCAGATTTCTAGCCAATGCGGAATATGCGGAACGCGGGGAAGTGTTCTAATCCTTCCACCTTAGAGCTTCAGCTTGACCTTTCCACGATCGATGATTTTGGGCTTCCCTATCATCCCCTAGGAAGACATCACCACCATCATATTTCTCATACTCTGAGAACCACTCCCTATGGGGAGTGAAGTGAAAAGGATGTTACAGGTCAATCAACCATGACTCATGATATGTATGTGTATTTGAGAAGAAGCCAAATATACACCCCCACCTTCCTTGAGGTGGTTTTACCTCGAAGGAGCTTCATTAGATCCCTTTCCTTTCTCGGGAGCTTTAGATGCATTCCTTTTGTAGTGTCCTTCAACTCGCATTTCCGGCACACCTTTACAAACTTTCCGGAGAGATTTAGATCTCCCTGCAGATTTAGATCTCCCTCGAAACCTTATTCTTGTTTCTGTTACGGGACCTTCCTCGTACGGATAAGGCATCTCCATTACGACCCTCCATATTTCTCCGTCTGTTTCTCAAACTGACAGTGAGACAATATCATCAAAGTTCAAGGTATTTATGTTACTACCTATTGCAATAACGGTGTCCACGAGTACGTGGCGCAGCAAGGCGGTACTTATCTTCATCGGGATTTTATCAACGGACGACAGGCGACTTACCACGGTATTGAAGGCGTTCGGATGCTGCATCACGGAGTCTCCATCCTTCATCCTCGAGGTTATATAGATTTTTCCCGCGAAACAACTTATTCTGAGAGATTTAGATTGATACAGATTCCTAGCTTGTCCCACAAGGTCCGTAGCTTCCCAAGATACATTCAACAATATTGAATCTGAGACACACAACTAGTATTGTGCTCTTAGCCTTACGATCCGGTTTCTTCCGGTCTTCATTTAACATTGTCGTTGGTTTGATACGGATCTACCACAATCCTTTGATCTTTATCCACCGGCGGATCCTCCATCTTGAGCTTCCACAACTCAAAACTCGACCATAAATTTCTCGATCTCTATCTTCCCGCATTGCCTGCCATCTTCTTTCATAGCAGAAAACGATCTGCGGATCTCCCCGCGCCGAGTGAGGGTCTACCTCGAGCCCAAGCAAAAAACCCTCGACGACAAAGGCGTCCCCTTGGAAAGCCGAAACAACTCTGATACAAATGTAGAGTTTTAACCACGAACGAGAAATTATCTACACATGAATCTTATAACGAAAATAAATAATAGCGAGAGGATAAAACATAGAACGGATAAACACAAATATTTTCCCCTGGAACCCAAATCGGGATGACCGACTTGATTTTTCATTATATTATTTTTAGTGTTACAACACACATATATATACATGCCGAAGCATACATAAACCCCAATCCATAAACCCTGGATTAGAACATAGTAGTTCCCTTGGCTTCGGATCTACAAAAATACCGAGAGTTTGAAAACCATCGTACCCCAATACCATGTGCAAAATCATGCACAAAACCATGGACGTGGACTACCGCCGGAAATTAAGGACCAAAAAAGTTTCACGGGGCGCCTCGGACACGGCCGAGGGGGGGCTACGCGCCCCACCGCGACCCGGTTGCGCCCGGGCGCAGGGGAGCTATAGCCCCCCTCTTACCCCCGTACGTGCTTAGTCATGGAAAGAGTATAACACATACCCAACAAAATGAAGGAGGTCTTATCATCGATTTGATCTTCTGCTTGTTTACATAAAGATGGTCACACTTTTATCCTTATGAATGAAAGCGATTCATAGTAGCTTTAACCCAAGTGCTAGCCCTCTTTATTTAACTCGAAAAAGTAATTATATAGACTAGGATAGATCTATCTAAAATGAAAGATACCCTTATTATATAAATCATACGGGTGGATTATGCATATATCGATTTAGCAGAAGTCAACTTAATTGACTTGGTTTACCACCTTACCATTTATATTAGGGTGCCTTTAAACAAAACTTGACCTCAGTTTGTCCTTTGAAGGAGGTTGTCATCAACATAAAATAGAGCATTTTTAACACTATTATGTCGATGTTTTACTTATGATGTAACAAAGGCCTTAAAACTATGAATTCTTATTGTCTCACCACTATTCTTCAACTAGGTTTTAAACATTCTCAAACATAATTTTAAACACGCGCCATCTTATGTTCATCCTTTTGGAGGAAAAAAAGAACCAATGGAAAGCCCACTTGAAGTTTCTCAAAAACATGTTTGACCCTCTGCTTATTAGTGAAGGAGGTCACACCAATGTGTTTGTAACCCTCTTCTTTTATATGAAGGAGGTTTATTCTTGTTAGGGACTTTGTAGTAACACTTTCTCTTATTGTATGTAGACCTTCTATTTTGTCTGAAGAAAAATTCTTGCAAATGTGATCACATGCTCATTTAGAAACATGGTTAGGCCCTTAAATTCATGATGAAATATGCCTTTAATCAATGAAAGTTCATCTCTTAATAATGTGCCCACTTATCTTTTAAATGAGGTACAATAAAATAACCTTTGGTGCTCTCCCTTTATTATCACTTGGAGAGAGTACTTTTGGTAGACCATAAAAAAAAATCAACATGAACATACTGTGTGAATGCCTCTTTGCATTAGTTTTGCGGACACCATTTTAAACCAAGTCTACTACTTTTAACATTTAGATGAGGCTGGCCAGTTCAATAATATAACCTCTTATTCATCCCTTGAAGAAGGCTTTTATAAACATAAGAAGAGTTTTTAAGAAGCATCATTTCAACGCTTTGCTTTTGATGTGAAATAGGCCCTTAAGTTATAAACTTTCATTTTTTTAACCATTGTATCTCAACATGGCCTTACCAATAGAGACTTTACCAAACACAACATCGGTCGATCCTAGTGATGCATCCTGTTTATCCTCTTTGAAGGAGGTGGCGCAAAATAACTCCTGTAGCTACTTTAAAAACATGTTGACCCTCTTCTTATTAGTGAAGGAGGTCACAGCCATGTGTCTTTTACCCTCCACTTATCATTGAAGGAGGTTATTATTGTGTTTAAACCTCTTGCTCTTTGAAGGAGGTTATGTCTTTAACATAGGATCTATATCTATTTAAAATCATTGTACCTTGATTTGTATGTTTGTTTGAAAAATGCCAATAGGAAACAAAGTGGAATTTGACATTCATTATTGATAAAATCACTTGGAAATCATGTCCTCTTTCTTTATAGGGCATACGAAGGTGTATATATCTTTTGTAAAATATCATTGTGAACACAAAACAGGAAGAAATGTGATTTGTACATGGAAAGTGTTTGCTACTAGGTATCATTTAATTGTCTTTTCTTGAAGTTTGTGTTGTCGAGAGGTTTATTGAAAAAAAATTTGGCGAATTTCAAACCCAGGTTCAAGGTAACATAAGAAGCCGGTTGTCTTCTTATGCCCTACATGATGATGCCCTTTGGAAAGATTAGGTAAACGTGTTTATCGGCATCACTCGATTTTTGTGTTCATTTGACATGAGGAATGATCTCTACTCTTCGGGCGGCATTTGGATTTATAACATGTACTCTTGCTAACACTTGCCCAACCTTTTCACTTTCCTTAATGGAAAACTAAGTCGGCATGAAGGACTTGTTGAAATTTTCCCTTTTGACCTCCTTTGTACAACGATCATCATTTAATTGCACCTTACGGAGATGTAAATGTGTTTTGGAACCTTGGAAAGCTCTTTGGCGTTCCATGGAGATTTTACTGATCTAAGCATTTTTCTTCGAACGGTGACAAACCTTCTCTTTTCACGATTTGGACCTTTGTTGAACTATTACGAGAAATGAGACAAAGTGACTACTTAGTGGTGTGCGACCTATGGATAGAACAATGCGTGTTTTGTAGAATAGGAACTAATTCATGGTTAGCTGGTACTAGACGGAGGCTTTTTGGCCTAGGATATCTTGGCAAGGGAAAAAATCCCTAAACACCTCTATCTAACTTAGGGACAATTTTGATAGATTCTGAGTGTTTTCTTAGGCATGATGATTTTCAAATGACAAGATGACCGAGGATAGAGTTGCGAACACTTTTTTCAACCTTTGGATAGTGAATGGCATGAGAAACAAGGGTAAATGATAGTAGATAAACCAAGCTAAGAGAGCTATAGACGGGGATATTTTTCTTTGAAACAAGGTAGGACTTGAAAATTGGATATTGTTCTCATCATAGACTAATAGGAAGGGGTAGGAGGACAAAAATTTGTTTGGGGTGTTTTCTAGATGAAAAATTGATAGATTGAGATTAGCTTATAGAAAACTTTAGCTAAGGGAATCTAGTCATCAACAACATGTAAAAAATATTGATGACTAATAGCCGATACAAGCCACGACACGAATAAACCCTTTCAACGATAGAAGAAGAAGTAAGTAGGGTATCGGTATGACTTTGTTGACGATGGGGGAAAGGGAGAGGAAATAACAAGTAGGGGATACGAGGAATCGAGAAAATCTAGCGGGGAAAAAGAATATCTAAGGGGTTTGTGTCACCACGAGATCGAGGAAGTGATGTGAAGCGACTCAAATACGTGGTATAATTACCTCAATCATCGTACGAGAACCAATTGAGATCTGAGGTGAGTATTCGAGAATATTTATGGCATAAAACTTCCTCTATTGATTTCCCAATTGGGGACATCGAGGTGATGCTGCCAGATGAAGCCCATCCCTTTGACAACTTTACCTAATTTTCATGGGCTTTCCTACGAATACCCCAATATATTCCTCTTTGAATTCGATATTGTTTGGTATGGGTACGACTATATCGTTGATGCTCGGAAATTGTAGATATTCCATGCTACATTAAAGGGAACAACCACGTTGTGATGGTTCATGGGTTTAAGGGAGGTAAAACTATCTCCTCATGGGATGACATGAAAAACATTTTTACGGGAGAAGTATCGGAATTACTATAAATCTCGTGATATCGGAAAATTTTTAAATTTATACGAGAAGAGCGAGAACATGGAAGATTGTGTGGAGCGATTTAAATATATGCTACGGAGGTCGAGGCCATACTAACCTTGACAAATATATCTTGAAAAACATCCTTCTCTAGGCATTAAGGGAAGACTCTGAATATTTTAAACATAAGGAAAAGGGGATATATTGAAATAATATTTCGATACTATCTATGAGATGTGCATCTAGTGTTCATGAAGGCTGCGAGAAATAGACGGAATTCGGTTAGCAAAAATATCCCGGTCGAGGGGTCACAAACTCGGAAGCCCAGGAATATGGCAATAATGCGAGGACCAATGCCTTGATTACACTATATGCCTAGATGGACACATTGCAATCAAATCGAGAAGCATATGGAATTGGAGAAGACCATGGCCATATTACGCACAAAATGTAGAAAAACATCTATTGAAGGAATTTCCATTAAACACATATGAATCATGAAATTTACGAATGGAGTCATGCAACCATATCATGCTCTTCCTTTCTAGGATTGAAGGAATTCTTTCAAGGAGAAAGCAAAGAGGGTGCGGTGGATCAGGCGTATTTCTTGGGATCTAAGAAGCCATGGTAGCCATAGCCACCAAATATGAATCAAGGTATGCCCTAAGGACTCGTCTCAATATTTAGAGTAATTTGAATATTGGTCCCCGAGTCTATACCTTTTGCACTGTGTGGCCCGGTGTTGTCAATATCCACCTTGAAAAGCGTGGTTCCCTCATGCAGTTCAAACCCTTCATGGGCCTAGAACTAGCATGGAAATTCTCCTCTGGAAAATTCCCCACCTTATGCCACAACGAAACTTCGGTTTTCCTTCCAATATTCCTTCTAGTAATCCACCTTCAACCTCGGCTTCCCATCCAACCCAATCCAAATCCTAACAATAAGGGAGTTCACCAAGTTGACACTCTCAACCTTCCCTCATACCTCATCTCTACCCACGAGTTTAATGGAATAAATTTATGATGCGGGCGGGTAGTGTGTTAGCTCCCTGTAATCGGGGAAGATTGGAAAAAGTCCGATCGCGAGGGGAGAAACATCGTTTCAACCACTTTGGGATTCTAGGATCTAGCCCTCCTGAATCGGAGTAGAGGATCTCTCCAATAAGTGAAAATATGGATTTGTCTTTGAAGGTTTTGGGTAATAATATTAGACTAGTTATGAAGGCCAAGGGTTTTTTTTGTTTTTGGATGGTTGAGCATGATTATTGTTTGAGGGTGGAAAGTTATAAATGCAAAGAGTTTCAAAGGTGTGAAGTTGCAAGTAAATAGAACAAGCTTTGGCCGGGAAGATAGATAGCTGAGGCTTTAGTCCATTGGGCTATGGGTCATAATAGGGTTTAATTGAAACGGCAATGGGCAAGAGTGGTCCATGGAACCCAAGTCATCTATGTCTAAGGATCTCTTTAAAGTTTGATTTATGGAATGAAATGATACAACAAGAAGGGGAAATAAACGAGATGAAGAACAAAGAAGCCTAAGATACGGTAAGTACTTTTAAACTAGCCGGCTTTTGACATACACTTAGAAAGACATGAAAGTAAACTAGGATGCGGTAAGTACTTTTAAACTGATCAGCCTTTGATACACTTTCAATAAACAACATTTAAAAATAGGGAAACACAAATGATAAAAAGAATGTTCTAAGATCTAGTAAGTACTTCTAAACTAGCCAACTTTCAACGCATTCGAAGAATTTGATCGAGTATTTTGGGATAAAACTAGGACCGGGGCTCACCATATCTTCCTTAGTTCATCACTACTTAACATGAAATGAAAATAACATTTAAGAACAATATTCGGCTAAGAAGAGAATATGACGAGGAACGCCAAAATTCCTATTTGCTCAAATGAATTAAATCATTCCTAAATAACCTGATTGGAAGAAAACATGAAGATAAGATTTTCGAGTCAAAGAAGAATCTTGACATACGGTAGTTCTAACTCTATGCATCTTGTTATTTATAAGAGAGAAGATGAAACACGGTGAAAACGAAGCAAAATAACAAGTTACAATGAGAAAAAAATCACGAGTCAACATAGACCGGGATCCCATAAATCGGCTTGTATTGATGCTCCAAACGATTACGGCTTTAAGTCCAATGCTTTAGTTGAGTCATCTACACCGCCCGGACTAACTTATACGTACAAGCGAGCTCAAGAGCTTCGATGAACACTATTCTGAGATAGAAGTCTCAAGCTCAATTTCATTTCAATGTTCGGTAGCCAAATCAACCAACCCCTCTCTCATCTTCTACGGTAGTATTTATAGAAGAATGAGGAGGTGAGATCTAATAAAATATCTCTAAATATAATTAATATAGACTTAATGGCTTCTTCGACCTTTGGGGGCTCGATGAAGTAACTTACATAGGTGTCCTACGTATTAAATGATTTACATAAAGGTTTAAGCTCGGTGGGAGCTCCCTTTTGACTTTTGAGGCTACGTGTTGTGTAATAGTCACTCTGATAATATTTTTTACATTAAGTTCTTAGCGAAATAACTATTTGGCCGTGCTTGAGAGCAAAGGTGGCAGCGTGAGTATTTGGGAGGATCAATTTTCCCTCGAATTTGTGGCGATCAGAGCTTCTGTCGATGAACCTTATGATTTACCTTTTAAAGCTGTGTTTTAATAAGGATTAGGCTTTTGATAATCCATCTTAGTCATAATCCCCCCACGGATACGTCTTGATATTACGTTACAGTATATTTTGTCTTTCGACATTGATACTCTTTGATTTGTGTCGATTCCTTGTGTTTGTTAGTGTGTAGGGATGTGCGGGGAGCGTGTGGCATCAATGCCTCATGAATTATTGATGAAACGTGGATTTGAACCTGCGAATTGATTCCCTTGGATGAATCGAAAGCGGGGAGAATCGTCACCCTTAGCCTTCGAATTTTCTTCGGCATGGTGGAAAAACCATTAGAACCACTGCAGATACGAAAAATGTTATAAAATATTGCATGTATAGGTTTACTACTTCGGAGGACATGTGGAGAGCGTTGCTGATGGATGGCATCATCCAATGGTTGAGATTTATCGAGAAGAAGTCAAAGGGAAGGGCGGAATAAAAATTTAAATTGGAGTCGTCAATCGCGCCGTCGACGGTCGGGCTTCGAGTGAATAAATAACGTGAAGGGGTCACATTATTCGAAAAAATGAGATAAAAAGAAGAAGAGAAAGGTTTGAAACCTTAGTTTCGGAAAAAATGGTGGAAAAAATGGCATTTGGGGTTCGGGATGATCGTGGGCCGTCGGATGGGATCGGCCCACGCAATCAACGGTGGAGATTGGGTACCACGAAACCTTAGAAACATGCCCCAGTTTCGAAGATTAATAAAGTCGGAATGAATGAAAACCCCGGTCCGGAACTGCGGCGGGCGAGGAAACGAGTGATCGAAGCTTGGTCTTCAGTACACCGTCAGATCGACGATTGGAGGAGTTCAAAGAAACGCGACGTACATTCGCTGTCTGTCGAGCTTCTTCCAAACGCGATCATCGTCGATGAGCGGCCTCGGATCAAACGGCGCGCATTCATATCACGCTCACTCCACATCGACCTCTAATGCTGAGAAAAATGTTCGTAGCCATCTTGCACCAGGCCATGTGTCGAGTAGTTGAATGGCATCAACGTCGATCGGGGGAAAACCACCTTCCTCTTGAAAGCGGTGCGATGGATTCGCTAGTTTTATTTTGACATAACGACAAAACACATTAAAACCCAAAAATATAATAATAAAGGTTTTGGTCGGTAGGACTTTACATTGATGAAATGGCTTGGCGCTGTGCGGGACATGGGTTATATGGAAAGTAATATGGCCAAAGGGAGTTACAACGCGGGGCTAATTGGCATCAGCCGGAGAACTTTGTGAGGAAAAATACGTGTACAATGTTTTCCTCTAACGTGATAAGCGCCCAAAGGGCTTAGCACTGGTTCTAGCACGGGCGTATGGAGGGGAAGGGTTTTGGACTTTATGAGGGCTTAAGTCTATAATGAGAAAATGGGTTTTTTATAGATTTTCAATGGCTTTTCAAAGGAGTTTGAGGTTCCGATAAGGCAAAGAAGGTCTTAAACCTTATCAAAGGGGTTTTGTTGAAGGGGAAAGGGGAGAAATATGAAAAATGAAATATTTCATGGGGGATGAAGGGGTTAAAATGGGGTTAGTTTAGAAAGAGGAAAGGAAAGGGAAGAGGAGTTTGCGGCATTATTTTGTCTTGGGAATCGGCGGGATTTTTTTTGAGTGGGAAATGAGCATAGTAGTGAAGATTTGGACAAAGGCATGAGGCCTTCAAGAGTCTTCAAGAGCCAACACATTTTGCGATAAAATTTGTTCCTTGAAGGCTTCAAAATTATTTATCCACCTTTTGGTATAACAAATTTCATAGGTGGCTAACGGTGGCTCCACTTGGGGATGGTGCCTTCTTGAAGGCATCGGGAACTTCGGACTTGCATTCTGCGGGAGGCCGATTAGTGCCTCATCCATTGGGTTGCCCTTCATTTTCTAGGATGATCTTGCCCTGAAAACATATTAGCAACCATAAAAACAATGGATCTTTCATCAACGAGTTGTCTACTTACCCAATCCTACGGATCTAACATTTTTTCTTCATTAGAGTGCACTTGGATTGGCAAACTCTTTTACAACATTTTATTCTTTTTGAAAGCGAGGAAACCTAATATATTTCTACTTCTTATTTCTCCATGGACTCGGATTGAACATTTGAGCCCATATGATTCTCTACCCTAATCTATTATCTATTAGGATTAAAGCTGTCCAACAATCTTTCATTCTCTAAATTCTACAACGGAAATTTAAAAGCATTCAAGTCAAGATTAGACAATCCAACTTGATGTTGGTCTATGGAATAAATACAAACTACACATAGACATTATTTTTCCCAAAATTTAAAACAAAGTGGAAGGCTCAAGATGCGATCTTTAGAAGCATTTCCTTCATCCTTTTTATAGCTGTTTTGACTTTTGTTTTGAGATGTCTTTCCTTCATCGACTAGTTCGGATATTGAGCTGATTAGAACCGAGATTTTTACATATTTTGATTCAGAATTTGAAATGATTTGAGTCATTATCTCTTTGAAACATTAGGTTCAAATTTTGAGCATGTTTGAAACCTTGATTCCTATCCTAAACTATCTTTTGATAAGCTGATATTAGACGAGTTTAGCAAAATCGAATTCATTATTCTATCAATGAAAAAATTTAAAACTAATTAGTCAAGATTAAACGAGTTTGACTAACTAGAAGTGTGTTCTTCGGGAGTGGCATTTGAGCTTGCACACTTTTAGATTTTGTTTCTCTTTTTTGGTATGGGGCTATACCTTTCTTGTTTTCATAATTTTCCCTCTTTTCTTTATTTTCTTTGTTTTTGTATTTTTGATTTTTTATAACTTTGAATGCGATGATGGGTGGAGTATTTATAATGAGAAAAAGATAAAAAGGCTTTCGGAACATAACATGGATCAAGAGAAGTAATGCTTAAGCATCCATTTACCATTGACGGACCCAGTGGTCGTTTCCATTCAACTCTTATAAAGAAAAATGAATTGTTATTACCGGTGAATGGATAGGTAAGGGCCAATCCATAAGTTGTCAAATTTCCGTGCTTGCCCTTGTCTTCCCTCCTTGAGTCCCACTTTAAAAATTTGTCCCCGTCTTGAAATTGTTGGCCTTTGTTCTTCTGTCAAAAAAGATCTTTAATGTTGTCTGCTTTTGCAAAGGTTTGTTATAAACACTCTCTCGGTTCTTTGAAGATGAATGGTCTAATTTATTCTTGATCATGTCATTTCAACCCGGTTGCAACTATTGAATCAAATTCATCAACGGTGCACCAAGGGGCACATTTGGAAAAATTGCATCGATACCATACACAATTTGGAAAGGTGGCATGCCGATAGATTTCTTAAGTTAATGCAGCCATTGAGAAGTGCATGAACTAGCTTTGTGTGCAGAGACTTTTTGTTGTCCTCCAACGAGTTTCTTGATTATGTTCACTAAAATTTTGTTTGAGGATTACGCAAGTCCATTACCTTGAGGATAGGCCATGGAATGCCCCAATGTTATACGATATAACGACAGAATTCAACCATCTTCTTTGATCCAAATTATGTTGCATTATCGGTGATGATCTTAGTAGAAGGCGACAAATCTGTGTAGGAAATGTTAGTCTCCATGAATTTTATAATAACGAGTCATTGGCCTGCCTACAAGGTATGGCTTCTGTCCATTTAGTGGGAAAATGGTACGTAACGGTGAGAATCCATCTATGTTGGGCGAGAATATGGTGAATGTATCTCTCATGAAGTCAGAGTCCCCATTGTTGAGAAGCGGCTTCAACGGTGATTGGATGAGCGGGGGTAGCATTTTTCTTTTGCCTTCAAAAAAATGACTTGTTATGACAAGATATGATCATTTTGTGCACATCATGAAAAAGAGTGACCCATGAGAAACCGGCCCTCAAAATTTTGTTGAGTTGTTGTCTTCCGAGTACAAATGACCTCCACACTCTCCTTCATGGAACTCGTGTAACCTTCTCTCCATCAAACTCGGACAAACATTTAAGCAATACACCACTTGCATTTTCCAATAAAGACATCTATACATAATGCAATAGTTTACGGCTTTTAACTTTAGAAATATTGCCTTTGTTTTTGTCGAACCCGGGAGGTGTATTCAAATTAATCAAAACATAAATAATATCGACATACCAAGAGGAATTCATAAAATGGTTTTCAACAATGGGAGTTGAAATTTCCTCTTGATCATCAAAAGCATCAATCATATTAATATTAAGAACTTCAAAATTTGATTGTGCCATTAATCTAGCTAGACCTTGGCCTTTGATGAGTTTAGTGGGCTTTATCTCTAGATCATACTCGAGGATAACGGCAATCCACTTACCTCTCTTAACATACGGGTCTGTGTTAGAATGTCTTTAACAACTAAGTTTGGGACAAAGCGATGATGTGTGAGTGAAGAATGTATACCCTGAAGTCTTTCAATGCTTTAACCAAGGAAAAATCTTGCTTCTCCATAATGTTATACTTCGGAAGGGGCATCCTACGATGCCTTGCTAAATAATGCAATGGTGCTCTTGTCCTTGTGGATTTTTGTAAGAGGACGGCAAATATGGTATCATTACGATGCAAATGAAAAAATATAAAAACCTTTTGAAAAATCGGGACTTATTAGAAGCCGGTGTTTTGGTTAATTCTTGCTTCACCGATTCAAAGGAGACTGCTGCTTCGAGTCCATTTTACCTCGTGCTCCTTCTTGACATGTTTGTGATATTCCTAAGGAGCTCGGCCAAGTTGGGGATGAACCTTCTCAAAAACTTCAATCTTTCCAATGAAAGATTGCAACTCATATTCAGGGATGAGAGATGCGCAATATGGCTTCAATCCTCTTGGGATCTATTTAATACCCTCTTCGAAATAATGTGCCCAAGAATTTTACCTTCTTGGAGCCCAAATAGTGTTTTCCTAGGGTTTAAAGATATCCCAAACTTTCTACATTTCTCGAAAAATTTTCTTAAATGTTTTAAATGCTCTTCATCTATTTTTGAAAACACGGTGACATCATCAAGGTATATAATGATGAAGTAGCCCGGTTCTTCAGGAATTCTAGGTCCATGTATGGCTCTGCGAAAAGTTGCTTCGGCATTCATTAGACCAAAAGGCATTTTCACATACATGAAAGTGCCCCATGGTGTAGTAAGGTTGTCTTTAATTGATCGGCGGTGAACTAAGATCTTATTATTTTGAATAGCCATCCAATAATTCTTCGAGACCCTACCACCTTTTGTAAAATATGGTACATCTTAGGTAAAGGGTAGTTGTCTTTTAATGAAGCTTTGTTTAAGTCGTTAGTCTATACAAAACACGATCTCTCCGAGTTTTCTTCCCTAGCGACACTAGATTAGACACCCACTCGGAATATCTAATAGGGACAATAATACTAGCTTCATACATTTTCATGATCTTCTTTTGAACCAAAGGCAATGAACGGGGTTTGTGCATAGTTTCTGTTTGAATGGTTTTGGGTTTTTTCCTTGAGAGGGATTTTGTGTTGTACTATTTCGGTGTCATAGTGTTGGTGGATAAATCCGTCTTGCGGACAAACCCGATCTCTAGTACTAAAAGTATATAGCAACAAACGGCCAAATAGACTAATCTTTCTCTGAAAAGCATATATGATCTATGAAAAGCTCTATAGAAGTGTTAAGGACTTACCATTTTTCCGGTGCTTGTTTGAAGTCGTTATTGTCCCTCGCGCGCTTGAAGGAGTTTTTCCTGCGTAAACTTGCAGTCACAAACAAGAAAAATATTACATAGCACACCTGTATATAAATCATCATAAACCATGCTTATCATAGTGATCAAGGAATCTATGAAATAAACCATTGATTGAAAGCTTATTGAAAAAAAATGAGTATATTTGTATTAATTTCAAAGAAGAAAATCCTTACAACCTAAGCCTTGATGTTGCACAGGACTTTCCGGGAGTCCGAAGTAGGAATCTCCTTTACTTTGATAAGCTACACACACCTCCAATCAAGACGAATAGAGGTATGTATCTCTCTCCACAAAAGTCTTAATCAGCGGAAGTCTGAATCTCAACGGCACTTAACTTCAAATATTCTAAAGCTTCAACTCCCCTTGAGGCTACCCAATGCCTCTTTTTATAGTAGAATAGAGGAGGTTTCTTGCTCCAACTATGTAGGGATAGAATCCTCCTTCAAAGGGATAAGATTTTCATCAAGGGGTTAGATCCATAAGGTAAGGGATTCATGCACCTCATAAGAGCGGTTCTATCATCGCAAGATATTTTACGGAAGCTTCTAGAATTCACTTTTTATTGAGCTTTTTAAGAACACTTGCGCCTTTTTAATCTTACATGGGTCGCGCACTTACCCACGGATAAGTGCGTTCGATACGCCGGAAAGCTAAACGTGGGTGCGGAAACACGGGCAAGATAGAGAGAAAGTGCGACACCAAAGTTTAGGAGATTTTTTAGGAACTTTTCTACGATTTTCAAGGCGACATGAGGAGCTGATATGTTAGACTTGCAAATGGAAAGTATGACAATAATGAGCTCATACACATAAACGGAATGTCGGGATGACAATTTTTGATGTAACGATTGGCCCCTAAAGTGCAAAGTACGGAATAGATGATGCTGAAGTTTGTCATATATGAAGGAGTGCGGTACTTTATCCGGTAAGGATCATCCTGTGGTCACCCCGGTCGGAGACACAGCCAAAAACATTCAACACAAAATATATATATATATATATCATGTTTGAGAGTAGGCATTCCTATGCTCAGAATCAAAACTAACTAATTCAAACTATTACGATACGGGAATGATTTTGGGTATCCACCGAGTATAGACATGTGTAGACACGGTATGAATGTATTATCTGATTTGTAAATGATCTCTTTGTAAGATAACAAAATTCCTCGTAGCACGGATGGTAGAAACTAGATCCGGTCTTGATTTCTTCATCTCGAACTAGTACGATTCTATCCATGTGAATTAATGTGTCGAAGTCGAACATGGTAGAAACCACTTGATTTTGATCGATGATGTAAATTGTTAACAAGTGTGAGAGTAACCACCGGTAATGTCAATGGCTCTCAAAGTACCCGGTACAATCCATGAAATGTGAATGAATGACCTGAAGTCGAACATGTCATGGAATCATTCGATCGAAGGTCAATGATGTAACTGTCGTCGAAAGCAAGAAACTGCCATTGAGGCATGCGGATTTCAAGGTGCGGCGATTTCTAGATCAACTTCACAGATAACGAGTTGTCGTCGATAGAAAGTCGTCTGTTGTAGGCAAGCCCACAACACGAAATCATAGATCAAATTTTGAAAATATATTGGCAGAATCGGCTCGGGGATGGTCGTGGATGACGGATATTTTGCGGATGAATGGTTTATTTGAACTATCCTCTTGAACACATAACGACATTCTGCTGACTGGCCAGGTGGCAATTGACCCAAAGATAATACCCGAAACCGGATGAATACTTTCAAATGAGGTTTGATTAAGCATTGGCCAAAGGATTTCCCAACCGAATTGATTGAAAGTTTCGTGTTCAAGAGTGGTTAACTAGATTTTCGAAAAATCAAAATACAACAAATAAGTCATTTTCTCTCTTTTCCCCCACCATTTTAAAGCAGGTACCTCTTTATTTTTGACAAGCTTGAGGATAACATTTTCTTGTTTATAAGCTCATCCTTGAGATGAGTCCAACTTAGTTTAAGGTTCAAACCTAAGAATGAGTGGTCCATTCATTGAAAAATTAATAGGTCCTTTACATTAGAATTTTAACGAGTCCGATTATAGGAAAAACTAGGTGTTTTTCACTTTTAGGGAAGTCGGAGAAAGAAAAACTTAAGAAAACTCCATGGGTGTACTTTTTCGTAAGTTTAGTCTCTCTAGCCAGAGAAAGGATAAAATAATGCAGGAGAGAACTCTATTGATCGTAATTAGTCAACGTATACCTTTTTCGTAAATAGTCCATTTCGATTAAAGTAAAGGGGTAAACTTATGCTGAAGGGACGATTATTCATTTACTTTAACGAGTTCGAACAATCAAGTACTCGGAAATCTTTTTTTCATGTTTAGAGAGTTTGAAAAGGGCTTAAAAGAGAACTCCAATGTTTCGCTTTTCATGAATTTTTTGAAAGAAGTCCCAGAAAAAGTGATAAAAGTATACTCTTTGTGGAAAAATGATCAATTCTCTGAAAAATCAATTTACGCACAAAAACTTGAAACATTACATACCTAGTAAAATAAGTAAATGCTTTCAAATACCCTTTTTAAAGTGAAAAATAAACAAATTAAAATTCATCTATTCGAAAAACTTATAAAAGGATTTTCAACTTCATTTACGGATTCGAGTTCGAGTGAAAAGTAGAAGCTTTTGGGTAAAAGTTCTGTCGAATTCGGAAGATCCATTTGACAAAATCGAGAACGTCGGTCCCGGGTAATCCAAAACCTCTTAATCTTGCTTTTCATCCATTTACAATTCTTTTTTTAGGCTTCGGTTTTTATCTTTTAAGGAAAAATATGTTTAAGAAATCGCCGCGGGGGTCGCGGAGCACAACACACGGGACACACGGACCCCCGAACGCCCCTTTTTTTATGTACAAAAATGTCATGGGTCTACACTTTTTATATATAACGCATGTGCTCCTACGCAACGTGTACGGAAGGAAAAGTGCGGTCCCCGCGCGATTGAATTTAAAATAAAATTTTGCATTTCCCGCCCAAAATTTTCAAATTAGATTGTTATAACTTATCTTTTTATGCATTGTAGGATTAGCAAGATGTTGATTTGGAGAGAATCCCCGAGCACGAGGATGTGGATGACGCCACGATGCTCCATTTTCCTGATATGGAGCTTTAAGAAACATGCGGTTTGTATAAATTTTGGGCCATTCGGGGCATGAGGGCACGGAGTAGACCTCGACATACTTGTTTGTGCTTAATTGGAATGTGCGGGACCGATGTTTCATTATTGGCGGCCACCCGGCTCGAGGTGGTGGAGGATATTTATTTTGTTGTTTTTTCCAAGAGGGCGAACAACTTTCCTTGTTTGGGACTAGGCAGTGTGGCCTCGCTAGTCTTCCGCAAGGGGATTACGTAATGATGAAGCAAACCCGGGGACAAATGGATTGATATAAAAACTATCATTCGTCCCGGAAATTTAAGTAATTGCGTTTACTTGTTACCGAGAATATGTGGGAGTGCGCATGTGGCTAGGTTCCCGGATGCGTATTGTTGTGAATTGTTTCGAGGCACCATTTCAGGCGGGTGCGAAGTTGTGTTGGCCGATGTAAAAGGCCAGGCGGCCCAGAAGCAAAAAATGGAAAACTAAATAACTTTGGATATGGATCCATCGTGGTCACTTTTCTCACAGAGGTACCCATGCTAGCTACGCAAAGTATTCCTGTTGATGTTGTTGACCACGAGAACCTAGGATGGTTCGTTGGACCATCGATGGCCATCCACGGTATTGAGGCGAGATTGCTCGATTTCCTCCTTATATTTCATTGGGTGGAACGCCAACTATTTTTCATCGAGGACTTTCCATGCGGCGGGATAGATTTCCGCGGCGGCGGGAGATGACTCTCCCATCGGGGAACGGTGGGATGAATCGGGTAAAATCATTTTCAATGAATTCTAAGTTTTAATTTTTTATTTTTGATCGTCTTGTCGATTAATAACTAAAAAAATTATGAATGTAGATGTGGGTCACGGCGGCAGTAGCGCATCTCGACCCTATGACGGAAGACAACCGATTCTTGATGCACCGGCCCAGTAGGCCAATCAACGGAAATTTTGTACGATTTAGAGCATCATCTAGAGCGTCGACTCTAGATATTCCGAAGAGGAAACAGGACGCCTGGAGTAGATCCCACTCGGATTGGAGATACATGATTGGTGTTCCGGGACCTTTTAGGAGGTTCTTGTGTAGGGTAGCTCGGGCGGTGGTTTCTTATCGTGATCACCATCGGTGATGGGACGATCGTGTTGTGACTCATATGCAGCTTTTTTGTTATCATTTTTCCGATCATAAGGTGTTTCCAACCTATGATCGAAGACGATGTATATTTTTTGAAAAACATTCTATACTATGATATATCACTATTTCTAGGCTGTCTGTGTTCCACATTATGGATGTTGTTTGTTTTACTATTTTGATCATTGCAAATGTCGATTTATCATACTAAGAAGAAAGTTTGCGTCTGCTAATGTATTTAGTGTCTTGGAATATGTTGATATTCAATGTAATCAAATTCACGTTCCAAGGAGACGAACTCTTAAAAATCTTAGTAATAACAGGATTTCTAATGGCATAATTGTAATACAACAAGTTCGGAATCCAACCTAACAATCAAACTCACGAATTCCAAATGATATGGATTGAGATAATAACTCAATCAGCACTATACTCGGCAATGTTATTCGTTGTTTGACCAAAGGCTTACCCCATGCATGGATCTTAACTCATCGGAAGGGTGAATAAATAACTTATTTGTGGAAGAAATGTTACGTGGCCACTGCGACAAGCACCATCGGCAAAACCAATGTGGGTTTCAAGAGACATCGACATACGCAATATCAAGAGTAAAACTCAAATAAAGCGGGAATAGTGATAAACACATTTCTAAACTAAGCACGCTTTTCTAATCTAAAACACACCGGCGAGTAAAGAAATCTAATCTAATAAAAAATCTCCATACCAAGTTTTAAGCATAGTATCGCTTTAGATAAAGTCCATTTACGGGTTTATCTAAAGGGAACAAATCTATCGACTCATAGGCCCCTTTTTCTAACTTTCGCTTGACAATGAAAGGGCCATGCCACATGAGTACGAATTTCCCAGCTCCTAGCTTATCGTTGGCTTGATCATAAACTAATACTAGGTCTCCTTCGAAAAATTTCGAGGTAACACTTCTATCATGCGAGCTTTTATTCGTTTAACATGAGCCTTGTTTGCTATTGCAACATTTCGTCGATTTTCATCCAGCTAAGCTAAGCACAAGAAACGTTTCTCCTCCTCAGACGTAGCTGGGAGTAATTCTATGGCTAATTTCAGTGAGAGAATTTCGCATTCAATCGGCAACACAGCTTCCAAATCGTAAACGAGTTGAAAGGGAGTGAAACCAGTTGATGTTTTTACTGAGGTTCGATATGCCCAAAGTGTTGAAAATAACATGGAATGCCATTTGTGAATACCAATAATTTGTCTAATCATGGTGACTAAAACTTTATTTATGGCTTTGACCAGACCATTGGCTTGTGGATTATACGGAGTGGAACTATCGTGGCGTAGGCCAAGTTGATCTGTCAGTTCCGTCATCATGACATTTCGAAAATGACTTCCATGATCTGTAATAATGGCTTGAGGAAATCTGAACCTAGAAATTATGTGATTAAATATGAAAGTTGCAGCAGTCTTGTCGTCAGCCGAAAATGTAGGCATCGCCTCAGCCCACTTAGTAAAATAATATACTGCTAAGATAATATATGCATGCCCCCCGACCGAGTGAGGGTTACATGTAATAAAATAGATACCCCATTTCGCGAAAGGACCAACAGCAATTATGGGATGAAGAGGAGCGGGTGGGCAATCAAAAAGTTGACAATTGTGGCATTTCCGTACTGCATAAATACAATCTTTGAATAACGACGGCCAGAAATAGCCAGCGCGCAATATCTTTTGGGCTGTGGCATACCCAGACATATGACCGCCACATGCTCCAGAATGGCAGTCATTTAAAACTTTTTCAGCTTCTTCATGAACAAGACAGCGTCAGAAAATCGAATCCGCTCCACGACGATAAAGTGTATCACCAATGATATTATACTGTTGGGATTGGAAGCGTATTTTCCTTCGCTGAGATCATGATATTTCAGGCTGAAAAGATTGGGTTTGGAGATAAACAATAATATCTCCATACCATGGATCGAGAGTACTGATAAGAAACAGAGATTCGTCCGCAATGGGCTCTTCTGCCATAGTTTCAGTATCAGTAGAGGGAAAATCACACATCAGTTCCGCAAATACCAAAGATTTCTTTGCCTTGGATTTTTCAAACTCAAAGTCAAATTCCTGTAGGATGACTATCCATTTAGAATACTTCCCCCCTAGCAATTGTTTGGTTAAAATATACATCATAGGGTTGCAATCAGAAATTACCGTGGTTTTACGTAACAAGATGTAGTGCCTAAATCTTTGGACAGCTTGGACAGCTACCAATGCCAATTTCTCCACATGTGTATATTTGATCTCGGTCGGATGTAGATTCCGACTAAGATAGTAAATCACATGTTCAGTATGAGGTTCGTCTTCCTGAACTAACACCATCCCAATGGTGGAATGAGAAGCAGCGAGGTACAAAATGTAATCCTGGTTGTAGTTGGGAGGATGCAATAACGGTGCATGGGTTAATGCGTGTTTAAGTGCATCAAAAGATCGATCTGCGATCTCATCCCAAAAGAATGGAATATTCTGTTTCAATAACCGGGTGAAACCCTTTGTAAGCTCAGCATAGTTAGGAATGAACCGACTTAAAAAGTTTGCTTTCCCCTGCAAACTTTGGAGTTGGTGTAAAGTCGAAGGAGGAGGTAATTTGATAATAGCTTCGACCTTCGACAGATCGACGCGAATGCCTGCTTTCGAGACAACAAAGCCCAGTAAACGACCCGACTCTACACAAAAAACACATTTGTGTGGATTCAGCCTAATTTTATAATGCCAACACCTCATAAAGATAGCTCGTAAGTGTGTGAGATGGTCGGCCCTGCGTGATGAATGAGCAGGTAAATCATCGAGATACGGCTGCACAATGTGCTTAATGTCATGAAACGCATAAGACATTGCCCTTTGAAAATTTGCTCCAGCATTCTTCAATCCAAAGGGTAGCTTGCGATAAGAAAACGTCCCCCAGGGACAAATAAAAGTTGTTTTTGGCTGATTAGCAGGGAGTATGTTTATTTGATTATACCCGGAAAATCCATCCATAAAGGAAAATATTTCGCTACCAGCACAATCATCGATTATTTGATCGATATAGGGAGTTGGATAATTGTCTTTGGGACAAGCTAGATTAATATCCCTATAATCAATACATACTCATATCGTTCCTTGTTTTTTAGTTACAGGAAAAATATTTGATACCCAATCTGTTAAAGGAATTGGATATATGAAACCTGCATGAAGTAATTTTTCAACTTCTGATTTAATAGCAGCAGCTTTTCTAGGATGTATATGATGTAAACGTTGACGAACAGGTTTGGCATCTGGGTAAGTCTTTATTTCATGTACGACGATTGACGGATCAATTCCTGGCATTTCTTCATAGGACCAGGCAAACACATCATGGAATTCTTGAAATAGGGCTTTATAAGCTTTAATTTCATCTTCAATACAGCAAGCACCTATATGAATGTTTTCAATTATTCCTGGTTTTACTGAAATGTCAATTGGAACCGTTCGAGAAATATTTTCCAAATTTAACTCAGAATTGAGATTTTGCAATGGATTTTGGGGTTCTTTAACATATTCAGCGGTAAAAATTGAAGCAAAATCATCTTCAAAATGATCTAGTTCAGGTAAAAATGAAGATCAATGATGTAGATCTTCCCATGGTAAATCATCAACAGACAAAAATTCACGAATGTGCTCATCAGTATGAAGAACATCAGGAAATGTCGTTGTGGCTGAACTGGATATAGAAAGTGATTCCTCATGGATCCCATTCATTGGATCAATTTCAGTTGAAGAGGGTTCGGAATGTGACTGTACAGCCTAGTATGCAATTTCAAATGGATTCAAAGGCATCATGCCATCAATTTAACCTAACTCGGAATCGGAAGGTACGATCCATTGATCATCAAACATAATAGTATCTGACTAAATCATGTGAATAGTTGCAACAGCAGGTGATACATTAGGAGGAGGAAAGGAAAAAGTTCCTAGTAAACCAGAATCTTTAACCAATCCTACTCCAACATCCTTATAAGGGATAGTCGCTTTACCAACGTGCTGGATTGTTTCTGTAGAGGCTGGGTCATAAGATAAATAAGTTAACTGATCTATTATGACGATATTTCCTTGATATGGAAATTTTATGAGTCGAAAGATTGAAGAAACAATAGCAGTCATAGCATAAGACCAACTGCGACCCAGGAGAAGGTTGTAATCTAGAGGGGCATCAACCACTTCCACATCTAGATTTACGATTTTACCTTCGACCCCTATGGGTAAATCCTGCAAAATACCAAAAGGGTGGAAACCTCGACCATCAAAAGCCTTAAGAATCATCGGAGATTGTTTGAGTGTAGGAGAACCAAGCGATTTCCAACACTGAATTGACATAATACACGTTGAAGCTCCCTCATCAATCACAGTCCGATAGATCGGTCTGTTTTTTACTAACACTGGTATCTGGAAAGCCATTTGATGAGGTAGACAAGGTGTACTATTTTCTAAATCAAAGATTATAAGATTATAATCCTGAACATCTACAGCTCCTATAGCAGACAAAAGCAATTTACGCTGTGCTGGGCATGATTACAGCACTTCCAAAGCCAACATTGCTTAAGGGGAAATAGCTAAGTCTTCAACAATGTTGTAATTCTGAGTAGCTCTCGCATGTGGATTGAAAGCTGATTTACGAAGAACACCTTTAGCAGGCGGTTTGATTATTAAGTAAGGATATTGTTTCTCGATCTGTAGCGGACTAGAAACAGGAGGAGGCATAGTTGATGCATTTGCATTAGAAGATTCTGCTTCTTTACCATCAACGGGACTCTTAGTACCATAATATTGCGATCGCGTCGCAATCCTTACATGAGACATCATCAAAATAGGTTCTTCTAAAGTAGTCAAAGTAGAACCAACCATTTTTCTATCTTGAGTCGGAAAAGGATCCTTCAAGACAGCAGGTTGTTGTGAACCTTTAACAAATTTTGCAACCTCTGCTCGATGTGGGCATTCCTTAGTAAAATGTTCTTTGTCACAAATATAACAAGGATAACGAGGTTTTCGTTTTTCATCATTGGATTCATTTTTATCAGTTTTCTCTTTTGAATTCTTTTTATTTTTATTCTTCTCTTTCTTTTTACCACCAGATTTAGATTTAGCCGTAGATGTCTCTACGACATGAATGTCGGCAGAAATTTCAGGGGAAGATTCTCCTTTCGGGGAATCTAGTAAAGTTATAATAGGAGAAGAATTCTTTGAAGATTTCTTCTTACTTTTCGTATTGACTGTACCAATCATACCATCAGCGGCATGAGACCCTTAAGGAGCAGTAGCTATTTGACCTTGTTTTGGAAGGTCGGGGATTTTTTCATGTAAAGTACTTGACTACGTATAAACAAGGTCAAGGTACTAAGCTTGAGCAATCACTTGCTCTTTAGTAACAACACCAGCCTTAGCTACATCTTCAGTAATCTTGGGTAGCAATGATTCAACAAACCATTCTGCCAAAATTTGATCCGGAATATAAACTTTCACCAAACGTCTTCTACGTCGGCATTCATGAATATGATCAGAAATATACGTAGATGTAGATTGTTTTAGTGAAGTTAACAATTCCGTGCCATTGTCCTATCTGACAGGCAACTGAAAATGAGTCAAGAAGTTAGTTGCTAACTGACTGAAGTTATTAAACGAGCCTCGTCATAACTCAATGTACCATTTGGCTGCAAGACCAATAAGAGTTCTTTGGAAAAGACGTAAGCGAATCGAATCATCAATGATTGAATTAGACGCACACCAGAGGTGATAAGTCATAACGTGATTTGATGGATCCTCTCCTAACTTACCTTCAAATTTGGGTATATCACTGGGCAAATTATGCGGCATTGGCGGCTAGTACGGATAATAGAAAATCGGATCATTCGTAAGGCGTGTCAAATCAAGTAAATCCAAAGTTGTTATAAATGGTAACTGACGGTTAGGGTCACGAAAACCTTGAGTAGCCAAAGCAGTTCCAGGAGGGGGATACCCAGGATAACTGGGAATCGGATTTGTGTTAGGAATTGTGTAACCTCCTGGAAAATTAGGATTAACCGGACCAAACTGGGGTTTTTGAGGCTACTAATAAGTATATCCAGGGTACGGTTGATACTAATAACTTGGATTTTGTGAACCGGGACCAAATTGAGGATATCCCTGGTATGGTTGATACATGAATTGTGGTTGACTTGTGACAACTATACTTGTACTGGCTTTTCCTGCAAGCATCTGAACCGAAGTCTGAACTGAAGATCCTGACTGGGGTACAGAGACTTGAGGGATTTTCATGGATACAGGGATATCCAAACTCGGAGTTACAGATACTCCAAAAATAGGTTTTATAGGTTGAACAGATGTTGCAGCAGTTTGAGGTGGAGTCTGAGGTGAACTAGGCCCAGCCTGCTGAACAGAAATAGGTGCAGAAGTTTGAATAGTTGGCTGGACAGGTTGCAAGGTTAAACCAGAAACCAAAGGTTGTCCAGGTTGATAAGGCATTTGCACGTTAGGCTGCATAGGTTTTTGATACTAGGATGGATCCCACACCATATTAATTTCGGGGTACTGTCACGCAGAAGGTTGAACGTAAGGACCATAACCTGGTTGAACGTAGGGTTGATAAGTAAGCGGTAAATTTCTGGCTCCTTGAACATATGACTGACCAGAAGGATGTTGGTAACCTTGAATTGGGTACTGACCTTGAGGTTGATAACCCTGAGGCACGTACTGAAGCTGGGGTTGATAAGGACCCTGAGGAGCATATTGAGTTTGGGGTTGACCCTGTGGTATGTACTGTCCTGAAGGTTGATATCCTTGAGGTATGTACTATCCTTGGGGTTGTCCCCCAAAATAATATGATTCCACAGTTTGTCCTGGGAAAAAGCTATCTTGAGGTTTCCCCCCAGGTGGTAACTGACTTCCTAAAGGTTTCCCCCTAGGCGGTAACTGACTACCTTGAGGTTTCCCCCCAGGCGGTAACGGATTTCCCTGAGATTTCCCTCCATGCGGTAACTAACTGCCTTGAGGTTGCGGATTCGGAATATTACCAGACATCATAAATATTTTCTCTGCGTTTGACGTTTCAGTTTTAATTCCACTTAAACCAGATGATAACACTTGTTCTATTGGTTGAGGAGCTGCTCCAGAGAAAGTATCAGACAAAGCCTGATATCCCGAAGGAACAGAAGGACCACCGTGTAAAAATGTTTCTGGTGTCTGGGAAAACATGGATGACTCTCCTGCCATAATGGATGACAGATAGTAACCCCTGGGTGTTGGATGAAATGGAACTCGAGGTGGAGAAAAAGCAAGACCCGAATTTTCTAAAAAAATCGTTAAGGATAAGTACCAAGCAGTAGTTTGAATAGGGCTGTAGAAAATTGATTCACGTTCCCTAAGATTTAACGACTGAGGGGAATTGGGAAGAGATAACTCTTCATCTGGATTAGTAAGTTCTTCAATAGAAATTAGTCCATATGGAAGATCGTCAGTGACAATATTTCTTACCCTAGGTGAACCAGGATCACTAGAAGTTGGTGTAATAAATCCTGAAGATGTTTCCAAAACATAAGGTTCAGTTTCAGGTTCAGAGATTTTAGGTTCGTCAGCCAGTTCACTGGTAGGGGAAATACTACCATTAACTTCAAAAACTGAAATCGGCTCTTGAATGTGTTCTGTTATGGGTGTTTGATAACCAGGATGAACTACTATAGATGAAGTTCTGAATTCTGTTGATTTAATTCTACCGCTACCAGATGATACCAGAGCGCGAAGCCCTTCAAGCTGACTTGGTGAATATTCAGGGGGTTTCCCTTGTAATCTCCGGGATTGTCTCGGCAATTCCGCCACGATTAACTATTTAACTAATCACACGCAAACAAATAAAATTTCAATGAAAACACCTAAAGTCTCTAAGAAACAAACAATTGAATCACACGCTTAAAAATATAAGAGTTCAAACCACACACAAACATTAACTTCCCATACTAAAAACACTAGTTGGTGATGAAATCCAACTTAGTAGAAATTAATACAGAAAGGGCGGTTGGAACAGTTACCCCAACAACCTACTTAATGAAACAGACTAGCACAAGTTTCCTCACAAAACCATCGTGTGAAGAGAACCCCCCAGAGAGTCCAAGTGAGTCTAGTCGACGTCTGCTCCAGGTATAGTGAGATCTTTCCTTCACCGCCACCTTAGGAAATAATCTTAAGTTTTGGACACTAGGGTTACCAACAGTAACAAATATAACTGGGGGAATAGTCTATGATCCGATCCCACGTGCAAGGGTAGAGTAACAAAGCTCAATCCCCTTGAAGGCTCCTCGACATGGTTAATCCGAGGTTGGCCGACAAGTGACCCCAGGCTCCTCGACAATGGTTAATCCGAGGTTTACCGTTTTTAATGCGCGCAAAATCTTCTATCTTCCCCAATGAAACAGAATTGATTGTCTCAAAGGTTTGGACATGATCTCGTGATTGACTTCCTTAAGAGAAGCTTCCCAGATTATACAAATTACAATTGGATTTATTTCCTACCACAAGATTTGTCTACTTGTTTGTTTTACTACCTTGGAGAGTTAATTACTCCCTACTCCAAGATACTAGCCTAAGCTATGTTGGTGATAAGAGCCCTAGAAAATAAAAAGATTGCTAGATGAATTTTAATTAAGCTTTACTTTTAGGAGTTGTTTCTTAAGTCAATGGGTGCAGAAGTGAAACTCTGATGGTGTGAAGACTCGACTTCCAAAAAACACTAAAAATGCACCTAAAAATGATAATCAGATCATTTCCTTTCAATGAAATTCTAATTAAGGAAGAGTTAGAGAATGCAATTCTTTTAATGAACAATTCCTTCTTTAAACATAAAGAACAATTGAAAGAAAATATATTTTTCTTTTCAACAATAACTCCAAATGAAACAAACTATCAAAGTTCATAAGAAAATCCTTTCACTTTCAAAAACTTGAAGCTATAAAACAAATTTCCTTCAAAAGATATCTACAAACTTTTATAAAAAATACTCAAAACTATAAAACTAATTCTAAGATCTACAAATTTTAATAACCTATTTGAATAAAAGCTTTAAAAAAAAAATTGAAGAATGTTTTACTTATTTATTCAGCAAACTAAGGATCTATTCGTTCAGAATAACAAATATATCAAAAACACTCAATTATGTTTTTATAAAAAATGAAATTCAAAAACCAATAACAAAGTTTCTTTTCGAAGATTTGCAAAGAAACAGGAAACTCTATTTCTCAATAAAGAATGATTTCACAATCAGGTCAGATTCAGCAAAAGAAAAAATACCAATGTAATCTTAGGTATTTCAAACAGTCAATGCTTTGAATCGCTACAAATACCAAGTGAAAAACAATCCAAAACGCAAAACTTCTAGAAAATCATCAAAACACCAATACTGCTGAGATTCATTCATAGAAAGCTTTTGACAGAAACAATCATCAATCTGGGCAGAAATCAAAAACTCTAAATTAAAATAAAGATAAACTAAAGAAAGAAATCTAAAGGTTTTTCAAAATTTTAACAAGGTCTGCAGGCTTGCAGAAGGAACAGGTACGGTACCGCACTGTTTACTAAAGCAAAAATGCGAAACTGCTCGCACTGTGAAAAGAAGGAAAAGTGCGGTCCCGTGAAAAATTAGAGAAAAACATAAAAGATCTCAAAATTTTCAAAAACAGAGAAAACCTAAGCTACCCAGGCAGATGTCTATCAATCAAAAACTAGGAAAAACGTTTCCTCAAATCGAAATAAAAGAGAACCAAAAACAACAATTTCTTCCCCAGCGGAGTCGCCAATTTGTTGCGGATAAATCCGTCTTGCGGACAAGGCCGATCTCCCTAGTACTAAAAGTATCTAGCAACAAACAGCCAAATAGACTAATCTTTCTCTAAGCATATATGATCTATGAAAATCTCTATAGAAGTGTTAAGGACTTACCATTTGTCCAGTGCTTGTTTGAAGTCGTTATTGTCCCTTGTGCGCTTGAAGGAGTTTTCCTCGTAAACCTGCAGTCACAAACAAGAAAAATATTACATAGCACCTGTATAGAAATCATCATAAACCATGCTTATCATAGTGATCAAGGAATCTATGAAATAAACCATTGATTGAAAGCTTATTGAGAAAAATGAGTATATTTGTATTAATTTCAAAAGAAGAAAATCCTTACAACTTGAGCCTTGATGTTGCACAGAAATTTTCCCACAGAGTCAAAATGAGAATCTCACTTTACTTTGATAAGCTACTCCTCGATCACGAGGCAAAAAAAGAATAGAGGTATGTAATCTCTCCTCACAAAAGTCTTAATTAACTGAGTCTGAATCTCAACGACACTTAACCTCAAATATTCTAAAGCTTCAACTCCCCTTGAGGCTACAGTATAACAGTAGAATAAGGGTTTCTTGTTCCAACTATGAAGGGATAGAATCCTCCTTCAAAGGGATAAGCTCCTCACATCAAGGGGTTAGCTCCATAAGGTAAGGGATTCATGCACCTCATAAGAGCGGTTCTATCACCGCAAGATATTTTCTAGAAGCTTCTAGAATTCACTTTTATTGAGCTTTTTGGAAACTACTTGCACCTTTTTTATCTTACAGGGGTCCGCACTTTTACCACAGATAAAGTGTTTTCTGATATGCAGGAAATCTAAACATTAGGTGCGGGACCGCATGCAAGATAGAGAGAAAGTGCGACACCAAAGTTTAGGAGATTTTTAGGAACTTTTCTCTGATTTTCAAGGCTTGACATGAGGAACTGATATGTTAGACTTGCAAAGGGAGGAGTATGAGTAATAATGAGCTCATACACATAGCAGAATTTCAGGATGACAATTTTTAGTGTAACACATAGGATTTAAGATCTTCGTAACTCCACGCAAAAACATCAAAAAATTCTTTAAACAGCTCTGTGTATTTGAGTTTAATGTGAGCTGGAAAAGTTTTAGATAGTTTAATAATTTTCGGTTTAATTTCACTGCCTATATTGCATTCTTCCACTTCAGTCTCTACAGGTTCCATTTTTGGCTTCTTGGCCACATCGTTAAAATCAAACAACTCTTCTAAAGGCGCCAGACCCTTAGGCAAACTCTGATCTTTGGAGTGCATGGTTTCTAAATCCTCTGTTTCTAACTCTGCAGTCATTTATATTTTTTTTTTAAGTTTGCTAGTCAGAAGATTAATATTGACAAGCTCAGGAGACAGTTCTTCTTCACCAAGAAAATTTTCTTCATTGCAGTCTGTTTCATAATCCGAGTCCCAACTATTTATTTCGAATTCATTTCTGAATTGCATGAAGTCTTCTATTTGTTTGTCTCCGTCAAACACCTGCCAATGATTTTCGCTATCAAGGATGGCTGGTCTAAACTTTATCTGATTTTTCCAGTCTTTAGTTTCATATGGCGTTTAGCATGTTCTAGCTACAAAGGCTAAATTGTGGGCGGCAATATTCCTTTTTCTTGGGACAAAAATTAGTTTGGACTCCTCAAATGTTTTCAAAAGGTCCATGACATCGTTTTGGTAGGCCCTAAGTCTAGGATGATTTGCGTTATATTCCCCATTGACTTTCCTAATGACTAACTCTGAATCCCCATACACATTGATTCTTCTGGCTCCTAAATTTTCCAACACACGTAAGCCTAAGAGAAGGGATTCATATTCTGCTATGTTGTTAGAACACTGAAACTTTAATTTGCAAGAAATTCTTTTTGTGTGGTTGTTTTCAGTGTTGGAAATCTAGACACCTGCACCAGCGTTAGTTCTAGTGCAGGATCCGTCAAAAAACATACTCCACAAAGGACTATTTTTGGTTTCATCCTAGTTAATATCCTCTTCAACTAACGTGCTTCCTGATTGTTGTGGGATATCATCACTTAGTTGTAATTGTTTTGATTCCCCAAGATTTTCATTTATTTGAGGGTTGTTTTCTTGACTGTCGAGGTTTGAGAGCAATGGACAGATGACTTGTAGCTCAATACCTGTGTTTTGTTTACTAGAGTTTATAGGTTCAACAAATTGTTCGGATACTGCTACGTTCTCTTCTTCCTCCTTTCTATCTATCATTAAATCAGTCAAGGTCACTTGTTCACTAAAAGTTTTGTTATTGAAAAGGATAAAAGAATCTAGGCCTGTGTCTACAGAATAAAAGGGAGAGTTCTGTGGTCTGTCTTGTCTTCTAACTGTGTATTGCATATGGGACTCCCTGTAAAGTCTTCTAGTCTGATTGAAAACATGGATAGTCGCATAGGTCATGTCCATTTACATATTCTCTTGTAACTTAGCCCCCCAAGACCTAGATAACAACATTCCATACTTTGGGGGAACATCAGCCACCACAATATCCATGACTAAGCATTTGGTTGGAGTCTGGGCTAAGTTAACACAAAGGTCTTTGATTAATCCTAAACATTTTACTCTGCTGGAATCAGAGTACAGGTCTTTATACGGTCTGGTGATTTCTAGACCAAGGCTCTCCATTACAGATTAAGGCATTAAATTATGAGAAGCCCCAGAATCATGCATAACGTTATGCAAAAATTTTTCATGAACGTTTAAACTCACATAAAAGGGAGGAACAGCTCCCTCTTGATATCTACCTTCAATCATAGGACCAAAAATAAGCTCTGGTTGGTCATCATTAAGACTGACTGTGTCCTCATTTTCCTCTATATTTAAAGCCTTTAAAATTTGGGTCCTATATACATTCTGGGCAGCTAACTCAGTTAGGGGAATAGAGATTTTGATCTTTGAAATTTCTTGCTCTAGGCTGAAAGGAATTTGGTTCTTTGAAGAACTTGTTTCAGCCTTATTAGCTGTCACTCTATCAGCAATATCAACTTGCCGATTTTTCCTATTTACATTTGACAAAATGGTTTTAACATGAGTACTAGCTGATATGTTAGTACTACTAATGTCTGCACTCTGTTTTTCATTGTTTTGAGTGCCTTTCTCTTTACCATTATCAGAATTTACAGCCACTGCTTTGTCCTTTTGTTTGACCATTTTAGGCTTGGTTGTAGTGCTTTTTTGTGAAGATTTTTCAGAGGTTTTGTTGTTGGGAGTTTTTTGACTGGTTTTTCTTCTAAGGTCATATTCTCTTTGAGACTCTATGATGACATTTTCCATGTCTTGATAATAATTTTCATCATCATCTTTTCTGTCATCATAAGGTGTGTATAAACCTTTTTTTCTATCATAATGAATCTCAAATTCATCATTATCTACCCCCAGCATGTTGATGTCATCTTCCTCTTCTATCTCATCTGTTTCCTGAACCTCACTCACATAGTTTTGATGAAAAGGAGTGATCTGTTGGTCATCTTCCCTAGGTCTGTTTGGAGGTTGGTTCCTTCTAAAATTCTAATTTTGGTTCCTGTTTTGAGGAGCAGTTTGGTTTTGACTGGCTTGTGCTCTTTTGAGGATGCTCATTTTATTCATCAACTTCTCCATCATTCTCTCCATCTTTGAGTTGGAAGTAGCAGGTGTTTTTTCCTCTCTAAAAGACACTCTCTTCTCATTTTTCATTCTTGCTCTCTTCTCCATTAAATTTACTTCCACAACAAGAGCTCCTTTTTTCATCTCTTCAAGAGTTGCAGGATCTCTCTCTCTCAGTTGATAGGCCATCTCAGGGTCAAACCCTTCAGGAAAATTGTTTAAAGCTGAGCCTTGCGGAGGTTTTAGATCTGGGGAAAGGGCATTATACACACTGTTAAATCTGGTACAATAAGCTTGTACACTTTCCCCGGTGTTTCTATGGAGGTTCTTGTAATTAGAGAGGACTTGGAGAGGGTTTTTCTTCACTTCCCATTTGTTTAATAATGTTTGATGGAAGGCTTGGAGATCATTGATACTATGGGGGGTTAAACCTTTAAACCATTTTCTTACTTCTCCCCCAAAACTTTGAGCAAATAATCTAAGTTTGACAGAATCATCATCAATTTCATTTCTGTAAAAGTATTCATTCATCGTATCCACATGTTGTGATGCAATTGTAGCATTACTAGCATCATACAATGGAATTTTGGACTGATAGTCCTGTGGAAGATTGACTAATGGTACAGGAAAGACTAAGGGAGCATACCATGCTGCCATGATATGTGGTGGGGGTGGATTCACAAGAGGTGGATTAACAAACAAAAAAAGTGGGCTGAAGTGGAGTGGTTTAGACAGTGGATGTAGGGTGAGTAGAAGTGGATGGACTAGGCATAGATTGCTAAGCTGATCTTGGGTGAGAGACACCTAAGTTGTGAAGGAAATGGAAATCAGGAGGTGTTGTTTCTCTTCTACCAATATGTTCACTTGTTTTAGGAGATGAAAGTGAAGACTCAGAATCTAACTGATCTAAATAACCAAGAGACCTAGTTCTAAAGGGATTTACTAAATCAACTTGTGATCGTTGTAGAGCTGAAAGATTTTCAGGGACTGAATTAGGTCTCAAAGATGATCTAAAAACAGTTGATAATTTAATCCTAGGAGATTTCCTTAGGATACTTTCTGGGTTATCAACTATCTCAGGTGGATCAGGGTCAGGATAAGCTCTCATGTGAATCTTTCTAGGAGCCACTATGTTGTGTTTTCAAACCCAAATAAACATGAAAATTTCAACCAGGTATGACAGTCTTTGAGAGGTTAACTAGTCTGTTTACACAAATTTTAATCTTGCATTCCTCTAACTGAGTTTGAATGATATTACAATGATAAGGGTTCTTCCCAATGGAGTCTTAAGGTCTGATCAGGATTGTGGAGTTGCCAAGTGGAATTTTTTAGCTCTTTTTCAAAGATAAAAGGTTTTATGGTCCACTACCATGTTTATTGGATACCAATCTAAAATATTTTTGGTTTTTCTGAGTTATTTTTCAGTTGTGAGGTTTCTAAGAATATCCTAACTTTGTTTCAAAACATAGCTACGGTTATGAGACAAAGACAGTGTACTCTTATGGCTAAGCTAGCTGATTTTTCAAGGTTAGATAAAGCCTTATGAGAATCCTAGGGTTTGCCTAGATTGTCACTGATTCAAACAAGTTTCATCATGATTACCATTTCTTGGTAGTGCTTGAAAAGGCTGCTTTTAACTCACAAAGTTTATATGAAATTTTAAGGGGAACCATAGATTCTGGGTTCGATCCCCAATGGAGTCGCCAGAAATGTTAGTTGCTGGTGGCTCAGCTGGTTGATATAAAAAATGTTCTTTGAAACAAATCTCTGATCTCCTATGGTTGCCTTAAAATGAAAATGATTCTGCGTTCGCTCCCCAGTGGAGTTGCCAGAAATGTTAGCTCCCTGTAATCAGCAAGATTGGTAAAAGTTCGACCGCAGGGAGAAACATCATTTCAACCACTTTGGGATTCTAGGATCTAGCCCTCCTGAATCCGGAGAGGGATCTCTCCAATAAGTGCAAAGATGGATTTGTATTTGAAGGTTTTGGGTAATAATATTAAGCTAGTTATGAAGGACAAGGGTTTTGTTTGTTTTTGGATGGTTGAGCATGATTACTGTTTGAGGTGGGAAGTTCTAAATTCAAAGAGTTTCAAAGGTGTGAAGTTGCAAGTAAATAGAACAAGCTTTGGCCAGGAAGATAGATAATTGCAGGCTTTAATCCATTGGGCTATGCAGTCATAATAGGGTTTAATTGAAATAGCAAGAGGCAAGAGTGGTCCATGGGGCAAGTCATCTATGTCTAAGGATCTCTTTAAAGTTTGATTTATGGAATTAAATGATACAACAAGAAGGGGAAATAAACAGATGAAGAACAAAGAGCAGCCAAAGATCTGGTAAGTACTCTTAAACTAGCCAGCTTTTGACATACACTTAAGAAAGACATGAAATTAAACTAGGATCTAGTAAGTACTTTTAAACTAGCCAGCCTTTGATACACTTTCAATAGAAAACATTTAAAAACAGGGTAAACACAAATGATAACAAAGAATGGTCTAAGATCTAGTAAGTAATTCTAAACTAGCTAGCTTTCAATGCATTCCAAGGGAAACTTTCAATCAGTCTTTTGGGATAAAACTAGGACCAGGGCTCACCATATCTTCCTTACTTCATCACTACTTAACATGAAATGAAAATAACATTTAATAAAAATATTCAGCTAAGAGAATAGGACGAGGGAACTCCAGCATTCCTAACTTCTCAACTGAATTAAATCATTCCTAAATAACACAGATTGGCATAAAACATGAAGATAAAGATTTTCAGTCAGAGAAGGGTACTGATATACAGTAGGTCCTAACTCTATGCATGCTGTTCTTTATAAGAGAAGATGAAACACAGTGAAAACAGAAACAAAATAACAAGTTACAATGAGAAAAACATCATCGTCAACATAAACCAGGATCCCATAAATCAGCTTGTATTGATGCTCCAAACTAGTTACATATTTAATTCCAATGCTTTATTTTAGCAGTCATCTACACCGCCCAGACTAACTTATCTGTTACAAGCATAACTCCAAGAGCCAGTGAACACTATTTACAGACATAAGTCTCAAGCTCAATTACATCTCAATGTTCAGTAGCCAAATCAATCAACCCCTCTCTCATCTTCTGCAGTAGTATTTATAGAAGAATGCGGAAGTGAGATCTAATAAAAGATCTCTAAAGATAATTAATACAGACTTAATGGCTTCTTCGGCCTTTGGGGGCTCGATGAAGAAACTTACATAGGTGTCCTCTGTATTAAATGATTTACATAAATTTTTGAGCTCAGTGGGAGCTCCTTTTGACTTTTGAGGCTCTGTGTTGTGTAATAGTCACTCTGTTGATATTTTTTACATTAATTTCCTTGGCAGAAATAACTATTTGGTTGTGCTTGAGGCAAAGATGGCAATGTGGTAGCTGGGAGGGATCAATTTGCCTCAGCTATGGCGGTGGAGGCTTTTTGTCTGATGAACCTTTATGATTTACCTTTAAACTGTGTTTTAATAGGGGGATTAGGATTTTGATAATCCATCTTAGCCGTAATCCCCACAGATCTATCTTCAATCTTCTGTTCTGGTATATTTTTGTCTTTCGACATTGATACTCTTTGATTTTTGCCTGATTCACTGTGTTTGTTAGTGTGGAGGGTTGTGCAGGGAGCGTGTGGCATCAATGCCTCATGAATTATTGATGAAAGGTGGAGTTGAACCCTGCGAATGATTCCCTTGGATGAATCGAAGGCAAGAGAATCGTCACCCTCAGCCTTCGAATTTTCTTCAGCATGGCGGAAAAACCATTGGAACCCTGCAAGATACGAACAATGTTATAAAATCCTGCATGTATAGGTTTACTGCTTCAGAGGACATGTGGGGAGAGCTTGACCAATGGATGGCATCATCCAACAGTCGATATTGATCAGAAGAAGTCAAAGGGAAGGGGGAAGAAAAATTTAAATCGGATCCATCGATCGCGCAAAGATCGACGGTCGGGAGCGGAGGTGAATAAATAACGTGAAGGGGTCACATTATTCGAAACAATGAAATAAAAAGTGGAGAGAAAGGTTTAAAACCTTAGTTTCGGCAAAAAATGGTGGAAAAATGGCGTTTGGGGTTCGAGATGATCATGGGTCGTTGGATGGGATCGGCCCACGCGATCAATGGTGGAGATTGGGTACCATAAAACCTTAGAAACATGCCCCGGATTTCGAAACTTTAATAAAGTCAAGATGAATGAAAACCCCTGGGTCTGGAACTGCTGACTGGGCAAGGAAACAGAGCGATCAAGCTTGGGCCGTCGATCTGAAAATCAGATCGACGGCGGAGAAGTTCAAAGAAACACACCGTACATTCACCTATCTGTCGGGCTTCTTCAGAACGTGATCACCGTCCGATGAGCAGCCTCAGACCGGACGGCGCGCATTGATATCGCGCTCACTTCACATCTGACCTTTAATGCCCAGGGAAAACAGTATGGCCATACCGCCCAGGCCATGTGTCAACCGTTGAATGGCATCGCTGTCGATCGGGGAAAAACACCTTCTTCTTGAAAGCGGTGCGATGGATTCCGCCCGGTTTTCTTTTGACATAACGACAAAACACATTAAAACCCAAAAATTTAATATAACAAAGGTTTTGGTCAGGAGGACTTTACATTGATGAAATGGCTTGGCGCCTGTGCAGGGCCATGGGTTATATGGAAAGTAATATGATCGGGGGTTACAACGCGCGGGGCTAATTGGAATCGGAGAACTTTGTGAGGCAAAAGACTTGTACACTGTTTTCCTCTGACGCGATAAGTGCCCAAAGGGCTTAGTGCCTGGTTCCAGCACTAGGGCGTATGGAGGGGAAGGGTTTTGGACTTAGCCCAAGGGGGCTTAAGTCTATAACGAGAAAATGGGTTTTTTATAGATTTTCAATGGCTTTTCAAAGAATTTTGAGGGTTTCGATAAGGCAAAGAAGGAGTCTTAAACCTTATCAAATGGGTTTTGATGAAGGGGAAAGGGGACAAATATGAAAAATGAAAGATTTTATGGGGGGTGAAGGGGTTAAAATGGTGTTAGTTTAGAAAGAGGAAAGGAAATGGAAGAGGAGTTTGCAGCAGTATTTTGTCTTGGGAATCAACAGGATTTCTGAGTGTGAAATGAGCACAGTAGTGAAGATTTGGACAGAGGCATGAGGCCTTCAAGATTCTTCAAGAGCCAACACTTTTTGCAATAAAATTTGTTCCTTGAGGGCTCCAAAATGATTTAGCCACCTTTTGGTATAAAAAAATTCATAGGTAGTGAATGCTAAAAATTCACCTATTATCATTGAACAAGTTGACAGTGAGGCCATAGAACCAAAACCAAAAATATTTGGTGATAAAAAAAACCAAGACATTGAAAATCAAACACCTCCTCAACCGACTGTTAACCAGGAATGCCAAGTCAATCCACCCTATCTTGAAATATTGGCCTTGAGTAAACAGAGCCCTCAAGTAGAATTTGACTTTCTAGGGGAGTTACAAAATTTGTTTGTTAAAATTCCCCTACTCCAAGCTATGAGGGATGTACCAATTACGCGAAAATACTCAAAGAATATTGTTTTAAAAATCCCGGAAAGAAATCAAGGGACCCACTTACCATTCATGTGATAGAAAAGTTTTCTGACATCATGCTGGGAAAGTTTATGCCTGTAAAATATGGGGATCCAGGGAACCCGATTTTGATGGTACAAATTAATGGGGTTGAAATCCTACATGTATTGGTAGATTTGGGTGCTTCCATAAATGTCATTACCTCTTAAATTATGCACACATTGGGTCTTCAAAACCTTAAACCTACTCCTATTGTCTTGGAATTGGAAAATATATCTATAGTAAAGCGAGTAGGGAAGTTGGAGGACATTACGATTACAGTAGACTCATGGCACTATCCCATGGATCTCTTAATATTACAAACACAGTCCCTAGCTGGTGAACATCCCTTAATTCTAGGAAGACCTTGGCTTGCAACAGTATATGCTTATATTGGGCGTTGGTCTGGAAATATGGTTATATCTAATGGGAAGGTCACAAAGAAAATTAGTCTTTATCCTCCTACATAACCAAGCTCATCAGAGAAACCATCATTTAGACAAAAACCTTTACCAATGTAAGGATTAGAACCCGAAATTTAAGAACTTAGACCGGTCCTTACCATTGGACGGACCCTTAAATTCAAAAAAAAACAAAGCATGACACTATTAACACTTTTATTAGTGATCCTTGTTCTGTTTCTGATTCAAATCATTAGATTCTAGAATCTGACCTGAGTTGTGAAACATAAGAAAAAATTAAACCAAAAGATGGAATTGAGAACATGCCTATGACTTTGTCCCACGACAGTATTCCCATTAAAATTGAACTGGGAAAAACAATTAACATCAACCTGAATCTTTTGGAACCCAAAACAAAGCAGCTCCTAAAAGTTCTTCAAAACCATAAGGAAGCCTTCGCCTAGATTATGCAGATATGAATGGGATTCCTACTAATTTATGCACTCATCATATAAACATCAAAGAAGATTGGTGTCCTGTAAGACATCCCCAGAGAAGAATGAACCCCGCCTTAAAGAACATTGTCAAATACAAGCTTCAGAAGTTACTAGATGTAGGATTCATTTACCCCATCTCAGGCAGCCAATGGGTGTCTCTACTGGTTATTTTCCTAAAAATAATGGTAAATGGCGGATTTTTGTGGACTATAGGGAATTGAACAAAGAAAATCAAAAAGACCATTTCCATTTACCATTCATTGACCAAGTGTTGGATACCTTAGCTGGGAAGAAGCTTTTCTCCTTCCTGTATGGGTTTAGTGGGTATAATCAGATCCATCTAGCCCCTGAGGACCAAGACAAGACCACCTTCACATGCCCTTGGGGAACCTTTTCATACCGAGTCCTTCCATTTGGTCTTTTTAATGCGCCTGCAACATTCCAGAGGGAAATATTGGGGATTTTTTATGATCTAGTCGATGACAGCGTTGAGATTTATATGATGACTTTACTCCATACAGGGATTCATTTGAAGAAGGATTAGAAAATTTAGTAAAAATACTCGAAAGATGCAAGATGACCCATGTATCTCTAAGTACACTTAAATGTCACATGATGAGGGAAGAGGGAATAGTTTTGGGAGACCTACTCTTGACTGCTAGAATTCGAGTTGATCCAGCCAAGGTAGAGGTAATATTGCATTTTCCTGTACCTAAGACACCCACAGAGCTACGTATTTTTATTGGTTGCGCCGGCTATTATAGATGTTTTATAGAAGATTTTTCTAGTATCCCCACTTTTTCAACTTCTAACTAAATATGTGTAATTCTTGTGGACAAATGATTGTGAAGCAGCTTTTATAAAAATCAAGGAACTTGTTTGTGGAGCTTTGATCCTGCGGGGAATGGATTGGGCACTCCCATTCCACATCCATGCCGATGTCTCTCAGACAGCAATTGGGGTAGTTCTAGGATAGAAGGAAGATAAGAAAGCATATGCAGTTTACTATGTCAGCAAGAATTTGACTCCTGATGAACTGAACTACACGGTAACTAAAAATTAATTCCTAGTTTTTATCTATGCCATCAACAAATTTAGACACTATATTTGTAATATCCCCAAATGGGAAAACTCAGCAATACATGCTAAATAACACATTTTTCAGAAATGTATGCAATGAAATTTAAATGTAGCTCATGGATCCATTAGATATAATATTATGGTAACTAGATCTGAAAGGAAATCATAAACAAATCACTATTGCATAATTAAACCAGCCTCCCATGCCATAAATAGCTCAAAATGATGCAAAAATAGGAACTGCAACCATGTATAGAAGTTGGAATAGCATGATAGCATTATTTTATTACCTCTGCAATAGCAGTAGTTTATACAACAGATCTAGAGAAAGTATGTGGACAAAAATTTAGATCTATAGCAGATCCATGCACTATACAAGCTCTTTTATCAATCCCCCTTGGGTTTTTCAGCAAAACACCATGTACAAAGTGTAGATCTGAGATCTAAGACTGCAGATCTATGGAAATATTCAGATCTATAAAGTGGATCTGATCTTATATAAATAGTAAAGTGATCTCCTCCAAAAGATCTCCAAAGTGAAGGGCAGATCCCCAACACTTATCAAATCAAATCTCCAAATGGTGCACTGAATCACCCTGCGACTGCTCCTTTAGAATTAACACAGATCTGGACTTATTCTTCGCTATAGGGGACAAAATACTACTAGCCTGGAGCCAAGATATGAAAATGAAGCTCAACTCTTCCAATACTATCCTCTCAATGGAGTAGGACCCTCCTCCACTGAAAAAGAAGCACTGAAATGGCCTAGATCTGAAGATCTAGCCTCCACTTGTTGCAGCTTACTACAACAGACAAACCCTCAATAAGATCTGCGCTGTCAAAGGAAGATGAAGATTGGCCTCAAGCCAGATAGTGGACAATACGGTGCAAGACTCCTCCAAAAGCTCCTCAAGGAAAGAGAAAGAATTCCTAAACAGGAAGACCTTGTGCTAAACAACACTCTATCTCAGCTAAACAGCCAGAGAAATAAATATATCTAAACAAACCATATACTCAGAAAATAATAATCATAAGCTAACCCCATATGACTACCATCCTCCTCCTTATAAACAATGTGAGCCTTCTCACCTTGGGTCCCACTCATTAGGGTTTCCATCTTCATGCAAGGAATCTCCCTCCAAAACTGCGTTGTCCCATCATCAATACCACTCCTCCATAATAGTGTTGATGGATTTGGTCAATCTTGACTGGATCTCCATGCAAAGTCTTCTTCCACACTCAATGTGGCTTTATTCTAACTATCTAAATAGATCTATATTCCCACTGAGTTATCTTCATTAATGTTCCACATCCTCCATCTTAGCTTTGTTGACTTGGTCAAACTTGACTTAGTCCACATGCATTTAGCCTTTGTTTACATATGAAGGTGGTTTTATCCAGTTATTAATATGATCCCTTTCCCATTAAGAGGTATTTTATTGCTGCTAAGAAGATTTATGCGCCTCCCCACCCATTTATTTATCTAACTATGTGTTTGGAGCAAAATTACTATTCTAACTAGCTGCATGCTAAGTTAGGAATATTACAATCCTCCCCTCCAAAATGTTGCTTTTCCTCAAGAAACTGTAAGGATAGAACTAAATAGCCTCCCCTATTCCTCTTATAGCATCCTCAAGTGATAATTCCCTCCAAAGAACAAGATGCTTTCTCAACAATATGTCCTCAAGTTGTTCCTCCCATGTGTAAAAGTATGCCTTTGGTGAAAATTCCAAATGGCTCTCATCATGAAAATGTGGGATATACATGGAAACAACTATATGCGGTCTAGAGGCCTTCTTGAGGCATGGAATCATAAATATATTGGGAATCATCATCCCCATGTGAAGTCTCCATCCCCAAGCTATCATCCACAAAAAGTGAGTCACCCTCCAACATGGCAACTCATGAAACATCTCCTCCACCTTAGGCTCTTGCAAAGAAGGTGGTCTGAATAGCTGAATATGTGGGACTAAAATGTCCATCCTGCGCTGCTCCTCTCTCCACTTATGATATGTATGGGGCTGCTGCTAATCTTGCGCTGAAATATCACGGTCTCTAGGAATGATCCAAGTCACCCCACCAATCAAAACATCCATGAAGTGCCCTCCCAAGAACTCAAGTTCTCCAAATGGCTCCTCCCACATGAAGACAAGAGGTGTAGTGTGGAAATCATGGTTTTCCCATTGTTTCTCCTGAAACATGTAACATATGAAGTATGGAGAATCATACTCCCAACAAAGCTTCCCATAAGAATAAGAACATCATCAATACATGGAAGCAAAAACAGATAGAAACAAGTTGTCATATGACAACCAGGAGGTGGAACCTAGTTCCATATGTGGAACCAGCGCATTGCATCCCTTGCATGCCTCAATATATAGTATAACAAGTGCCTTTTCAGCCACTTTTTTCTTCCATAATCATCCTACAAGATGAAATCATAAAAGTAAAACTTGGTGCCAATGGTGCACACCAAAAAGCATGTGACATCCTCCTCAAACCACAAATAGAATGGCCAACATCAATGCTACAAATGGCCTCAAGTAAATCACAATAAAAAATACAAGAAGGAAATATCCTCCTTGTTACAATATGCTGCTCATAAAAAATAAAGAAGTACAAATCATAAAGCATAAATATACATCCTCTATCATGTACTTTGGTCATTGAGCTCAAATGGCTCAATTGAAAGTTCTCCCTCACTCCAAATGACTAGGGAAGTGGTTGTGAAAACCTCTCCATCATCATCCAGGCTATTCATATCCCCATATGTTGATATACATCATGTTGGATGCCCTCCCAAGTGAACTCCTCCAGCAAGGAATGGTATGCATCAAGGTGTATGGAAAGAAAGCCCACAAGTGCTGCATGTAGATCTCTATTCTTATGCTTGAAAATCCAAGTCAAGAATATCATATCATGGTGATAGATGTCTCCATCTACTACTCCATCACCCTCATCTCCTAAATGCCCATCAAGTGCATCATATATGAAGTGATCCTAGGAACACTCTATCAAAAGTCCCAAGCTCCCAAGTCACAACATTGTTGGCGTTAATAATAAGGCTTTTGTCATCTCATAGCTCCATCCTTTGACATCCCATATGTCAAAGTCACTATCAAAAATAATTCTGCTATATGTGAGAGATCCTTCCCAAAGTGGAAGCACCTCCTCATCTTCCAAGGTTAAAGAGTAGCCGCTTTGCACCATGATAGTGCCATCTCCTACTTCTGCAACATCCTACAAAGTATGGGAGAAGATCAGCCCATACTCTCTCAATAACAACCAAAGCAACAACAACTCTAGTTGTCTCCCCACACTATCATCATATAAATCATGGAGCAATATCATAATAGTTGATATGAAAGATATCATATCATCCCAATACATCAAAACTTCTTTCTTCCATATGATGTAAGTGCCATGCCACGTTCCATCCATCCACATACCCTTTGAAATAGAATATGTCATAGGATGACCAAACTCTTTCAAGGGTAACCAATGCAGTATTGCATCCTGTTGTCCAGTGTCATAGATCTACAAGTGGTTTCTCAACCTCTTGCTCATCAACATCACCCATCCAATACATGGTGAGTGTCTATCATCATGTCCAAAAGTGGCATTCCTCCAATGGAGAATACCATCCTCCCAAATCATATTTTTGCCTTTGCATTTCATGGGATGTTGAAATTCAATCCCCTCAATAACCAAGTTGATCCCATAAGGATCCAAATAGGTGGTAGGAAAAAACCTCCCATCATGATGTGTAGGGCTCATCAAGAAGTATCCAACACAAACATGAGAGATGTTATCCATCATAATATGTCCTCCATCATCTATCTGCTTATCCTTTGTTATACATATGGGAAGGTCATTGCAATGTTACAACAATGGTTGGGACCCTAACTCATCACTGTTGTTCAATGACAGCGTTGTTGATCTCCATGATGGTACAGCCGCTGCTTCAAGATCTTGTCCAATGCTGAACACATAGTCTTGCAATGTATTGTTCAAGACAATACTCATCCCATCCTCCAAGAATCTACATTCCAACCTCAGGGGTTGTGTGCAACTCAACAATGATACAGTAGGATGACGGTTGGTCTCCTCCTTGAATAAATCAAGGCAACTTAGCGCAGTGAAAGTTTGTTGTTCCAAATCAGCAATATATTTTGACCCTTGGTCATGCAATGGTACATTCCCATAATCCTCCACATGTTGTATTGAAATAACAGGAAATGGAAACATGTGCATACCTTGGTACAACTTGAGAACATCTTGTACTTCTACAATGGTTCCTCCTTCCGGTGTGATGGCTTCTCCAACTTGATGTAGAAAACAAATGCACACTTTAATATTTAGTGTAGCAATAAATTATATTATACTTAGGTGTGATGGCTTCTCCAACTTGATGTAGAAAACAAATGCACACTTTAATATTTAGTGTAGCAATAAATTATATTATACTTAGTGCCAAATAAATTAGCTCTCCATATGCGATGGAATTCATACTTTCCTTATCTCTTAGTGCACAAATCTGCTTTTCGAATAATTATAAAGCATAAAGACAACGATTTATATTGGTCAAGCTCTATTAGTCACAATTGCCTTTTTAACTTCACTATTTATCAACACAATTGCCATGCCATTAAAAATGTCGATACAATCAACAATGAAATCGTTACTCTATGTGAGACGTCAGCACAAGAAGGAGAAGACTGTAACAATGGTTTGTTGTTAATGGTATCGTTACCCAACATAGTGTTGGACCTTGAAATTGTCATTCACTTCCATTACATTTTCACTTATATTTCCATATTACCACCTTCACTCCACCTCCATTTCATTACATTTACCATACCATTACCACTATTGGGTTACATTTATGTTTTTCCAAACTTTATTAATTCTTAGCATTTTTAAGTAAATTTGTGGTTAAAAATTAGAAAATAATGTGCATATGCTTATACCTAAAAAGTGGGATGAGATTGTTTCCATGTGTAGGTCAAAATGAAGCTTCTAAAAGACCTTTATGTGGCCTACCAAAACCAAATTCGAATTTAAGTGGAGAAGATCATGGGATCATGAGGATATGTTTCTCATTTCCTTTTTGTATTGAAGCTCTAAGAAGATATGTGTCATTTCCTATTTTGTATTGAAACTCTAAAAAGACATGTGTCTTATCATTTCCTATTTTGATTGTACTCTAGAGATAGAGGGAGAGATTCATGGACTCTTATTAATGAGATAACTTTTCATATTAACAGGGGAAACTTTCTCCTATCAAAAGAAGGTTAAAAAAAATAGGAGAAGAAGAGAAAGGATTATAGAATGTTTTGTAACAAGGTTTGAGATAGAATGGGATGTAGAGTTGTGAGTTTATCAATAAAGAAGTTTAGTCATCAACTGCTGGTTTGATTGTACTTCTGACAAGCTAGGAGTCGACCAACTTAGGAACAAAGGGCCCCTACTTCTAAAGGAGTTTTTTAATGTTTTCTATTTAGATTCGCTTCAATTCTGTTTAGTATTTTTCTGTTCATGCTTAATTTCCAGTTTTCAATAGTTTAGATGCAATTGTGTAGATTTGTCTTCCGAAACGTTTTCAAGGAGATAGGTAACTCTGTCTTCAGGATTGGAATAAAATTTGAAGTGTTCATAAACATGGTTGCTTAGTTCCCTGCTTTCATCTTTCAAAAATAGTTGTCAATTGTTGTGTCGAACTAAGCATTTATGAAGTCCATTTTTCCTATTTACCAAATCTTATATTGAATGGTTGAATGTCTTATAAGTGCAATGATTGAATAATTTCATTTCTTGTTATTTTCTTACTAAGAATTAAGGGTGTAATTGATTTATCCGAAAGCCATACCAAGGGGTCACAAGCTTGAGAATTGGATGAGACTTGATAAGTTAATTATTCACTTACGTTGTTGTAGATATAAGATCCTCATTTCATTACAACAAAGAAATCTTCTTAAAGGTCATCTTGATAGAGGCTAATTTGAATATACTTTGCAAGGATGATTAAATGATTAGATTCAATGCAGTGTTTGAGTTATTGTAATTATTTAGTTTAGACAGATGCAATGATTGCTTATATACATTACCTCAAGGGGGTCACTCTCCACATATTGGGTAGATGGAGTAATTAAAGCATCTTAGATAAATTTCAATTACATTCTCTCTTCTTCTTTTTTTTTAGATTTTAGCAACTAAAGTGAAAACAGTTGATTTCATCTCATAGGGCTTTGACCTAATCATTGAATGTTGAAACAACCTAAAGTACAATAGTTGACACATTTTCCTGCTTTTATTTTGTCTTCAAAGCTCAATTGAGTCATAGATCCATGGATTAGGTTTAATCACTAAATGAAGTACTTGCTTTACCTTCTTGTTCAAAACTAGGTCTTAGAACTAATCCATAAACTTTGGTTTCTCTTATAGAAAAGTAACTTAATTTCATAATGCCTCATTTTCTTCCTTTTTAATTAGATTTATTTTCACTTTTCTAAACTAGCCTAGGGTAGCACACTAAGGATAAAAAATACAAACCCCCAAAAACAATAAAAATACAAACACAACGAAGTAATAAGTAGGTTACTTAAGCACATATAGTGCACCACACTTCATCAGTTTATTAGCCCTGGTCGATAATTTATGTTAGCAATTTAGGACACTAAATTGACTAAACATTTTGGCGCCATTGTTAGGGAAGTGTAATTAAGAGACATTATTTCTTACATCTAAAGAAAATTAATAATAATAATAATTTCTCGAGTATGCTCTCCTCTTGCATTTTATGTGATCTAGAGAATTAGAAAAAGAGAATTTTTATGTTTAAAAAAATAATAATAATAAATTATGTTTTCATCATTTCATTGAAGAAAAAATTTCAATTTCAATAAATTGTTTTGTTTGATGAAATATATATATATATATATATATATATATATATATATATATATAATTTTATTAACAAATCAATTTAAAAAAATAAAAAAATAAAAAAATAAAAAATAGTTCATGGAAATAAGACCCACACATATGCGTGAGGCTAGCCTTTGGCTTGGCCTTATACATATATGTAGAGCTTTCAATCCACACAAAGACCCATGCACTGGAAAAGAAAAAAAAAAAAAAAACCATTCTCTTTTCCATATTCGTTTTTCCTCAATCAGCAGGTATTATAAATCATTTTAAAAAAAAATTGCAGACAATGAAGGTATATCACATGAAGAAATTGTTGATGAAAAGAAGATTGCAAATTGGTGATGAAGAGAATATTATAAATTCAATAGCAGGGACAGACAATGAAAGTGTATCACATGAAAAAATTCCTAATAAAGAGAAGATTGCAGACTGTTGATGAAGAGAATATTGCAGATTCCATTGCAGGTAATTGAAGTAAGGGAGATTGATTTGAACTTTTCTGTGAGAGATAAGCCATTACACATCAAACCTGCAAATGAAAAAAAAGCAAACCACATCAATTTTATTGCAGAAGTAATTGCCAGAAAACAAAATGTGTAATTGTTAAAAACACCCGATGTTAAAACTCATTTTATGAGCAAACCAAGGAGAATTAGAAAAATATAAAACATGGGTTTTTTCGGGAACTTGGTGAAATAGGTCATCTTGTGAGAAATTTCTGAAATTCGCAGCCATTTGGGAGATATTCAGGGTTCTTCGAAGCACTAATTTGTAGTGTGTGTGAGAGAAAAATGTTTTTTTTTAATGTAAACAATCACGGTTTTATAAAATTCAATTTTGAGAAATAATCAAGGATATGATTTTCTAATCTGAAGGAGAATGTGGCAAAATTCCTCTGTGGTGGCACATGATGAGTGAAAAATGGATTATTTGAGGCAAAGGCATTATCAAATGTGCATCAAATGCAAGTTGTATAAATTGAGAAGGATGTTGCCTCCATCTTCTTCATAGTTAGGAACTTGACTTTAGAAATTTCAAGCTTTTTATTTTTATCTTGCATGAAAGAGACATTGGCATGAATTTGTTTTAAAATTTTCATAAAGATGATTATTTCATCTATGCTTTATTTCATTAAAAAAAAAAAAATTTAAAAAAAATCTTTATTAATAATTTTTTTTTAATAAAGAAAAATAATAAAAATAATAATAATAATAATAATAACACAAAAAAAATATAATTTCTTCTTAATAATGCCTTGCAAGATAATTGGAAGATTATTTAGATGATTTCTAAACATTTGGCATTAATATTGTTGATGTGTATTTTTATGAAGATTTAACTTGCAGGACACAACAAATCTTTGTGATGCCAATTGTTTTACTAAGCACAGTGCATGAAGTCATTCGACAACAGGGAGTTTATTTATTTTTCATGGTTATTCTTTAAAAATGGATTGTTATAGATATCATGAACTGGACTAGATATAACACTTTTGATTTTCCTTAATCTGTTTCATTTGACATTCAAATTTTTGCGTAAGAATCAGAAAGGAATTGGCCACTTCTTTTTTAGCACACTTATGTTCTTTATGTCAAGTTTTTTTAAGGTTTGGGATGATCGAATGATCATTGAAGGAAACTAATTGTGTGCACAATTGGTTTTCAAAGGACCGATTTCATGATAAACATAAGAACAAGTCCATGTTCATATCTATCAAAACCATTATTTTTCCTCCCTTTTTGAATTGTAAATTCAACCAAAAAATTCAAAGTAAGCCACCATTATTTTGCCAGCAAGAGTTAGTTTTTCATTTTCTTTCATTCACATACACTTTCCATTACTTTTTTTCTACTCCACAAATAAAAGCAAGAATCTCATTTAAATTCTTATTTCCCATTTCCATTTTCCTTCTCCTTTTCATTTTGCAAATATACCTTGCTTCAATGCAAATTATTGATTCCATATTCCTTTGGTCTAAGTTCTGTGAAAAAACACTTCGAGGCTTGCATGCCTTAATGGCAAGTCTTCTTGGCAACGAATAATGTGAATACATTAATGTCTCTTGTTCATCCTTCTAGGTATTCGACAACAACAAAATTATTCGTACCTAGCAAGATGTGTTTGGGCACCTTGACTCTCATTGCCATCAATGGTGGGAGTTCTTGTGTTGACTAGTGGCATCCATTAATGGCCACTAAGTCAACAATTTCCTGCTATGTTCAACATCAGAACATCTATTCACATAGAAGAAATTGTCCCAATGAGTTTTGAAAACATAAAGACTATCATTTTCAGCATTTCGGAGCAAATGAAGAAAATATGCAGCTGCAGAATCAAATGACAGTAGTAGAATCGACACCATTCCACAACAAATTCAGTAGTTTTAGTAGAAGCAATTAAAATACATCTTTACTCTTTTCTCCATAACTTGTACAACTACTTGAAGAAGATTATTATCAAAATTTTGCAGCCACCACACATGCAACTCATTCATTTCAAAGGGTGAGTTAAGGTACGTCATTTTCTAACTTTTTACCATAGAATTCCTTGAAAAGCTAGAATGATATTTTTGGAAAAAACATTTCTCTTCCTCATTTCATAAAATTACGAATACCATCAATTGCGGGGGGGGGGAATACATTCATATTCATACTTTTCCATCTTCATATCACATTTATAAACCCACATACTTCCACAAGATATTAACTATTACATTATTATTATGAGCATACAATGGCTTTTCAAAAGTACTCAAAGATGCTTGGATACAAACACAATCATGGTTGTCACACAAGAACCAACCATGATGCAATCCAATAAAGATATAATTTGCAATAAAAATCAAATTATAATTATGCAAAGATCAAAGGTCAAAATTGAATGCAACAACAAAATATGGTTGTAACACAAGAACCAACCATGTTGCAATTCAAGTGAAACACTTTGCAGAAGTATGAAGTTATCAAATGATATCACGCAAAGTTAAGCCGAAGCTCAAGGATAAAAATAAAATAAAAATTTAAGGTAATAGATTGCATGAGGACATGCAATAGCTTCAACTAGGGGGTATGTTGGACCTTGAAATTGTCATTCACTTCCATTACATTTTCACTTATATTTCCATGTTACCACCTTCACTCCACCTCCATTTCATTACATTTACCTTACCATTTCCACTATTGGGTTACATTTATGTTTTTCCAAACTTCTTAATTCTTAGCATTTTTAAGTGAATTTGTGGTTATAAATTAGAAATTAAAGTGCATATGCTTATACCTAACAAGTGGGATGATATTGTTACCATGTGTAGATCAAAAAGAAGCTTCTAAAAGACCTGTATGTGGCCTACCAAAACCAAATTCGAATTTGAGTGGAGACGATCATGGGATCATGAGGATATGTTTCTCAATTCTTTTTTGTATTGAAACTCTAAGAAGATATGTGTCTCATTTCCTATTTTGTATTGAAACTCTAAAAATACATGTGTCTTATCATTTTCTATTTTGATTGTAACTCTAGATATAGAGGGAGAGATTCATGGACTCTCATTAATGAGATAACTTCTCATATTTTTGTATAAATAGGAGAAGCTTTCTCCTATCAAAAGAAGGTAAAAAAAAATAGGAGAAGAAGAGAAAGGATTATAGAATGTTTTGTAACAAGGCTTGAGATGGAATGGGATGTAGAGTTGTGCGTTTATCAATAAAAAAGTTCAGTCATCAAATGTTGGTTTGATTGTACTTCTAACAAGTTAGGAGTCGACCAACTTAGGAGTAGAGGGCCCCTACTTCTAAAGGAGGTTTTTAATGTTTTCTAGTTGGATTTCCTTCAATTCTGTTTAGTATTTTTCTGTTCATGCTTAATTTCCAGTTTTCAATAGTTTAGATGCAACTATGTAGATTTTCCTTCTGAAACATTTTCAAGGAGATAGGTAACTATGTCTTCAGAATTGGAATAAAAGTTGAAGTGTTGAGAAACATGGTTGCTTAGTTCCATGCTTTTATCTTTCAAAAATAGTTGTCAATTGTTGTGTGTAACTAAGCATTTATGAAGTCCATTTTTCCTATTTACCAAATCTTATATTGAATGATTGAATGTCTTATAAGTGCAATGATTGAATAGATTTCATTTCTTTTTATTTGCTTGCTAAGAATTAAGGGTGTAATTGATTTATCCGAAAGCCATATCAAGGGGTCACAAGCTTCATAATTGGATGAGACTTGATAAGTTAATTATTCACTTAATTGGTTGTAGATAGAAGATCCTCATTTCATTGCAACAAAACAATCTTCTTAAAGGTCATCCTAACAGAGACTAATTTGAATATACTTTGCAAGGATGATTAAATGATTAGATTCAATGCAGTGTTTGAGTTAGTTTAGACAGATGCAATGATTGCTTAGATACATTACCTCAAGGGGGTCACTCTCCACATATTTGGTAGATGGAGTAATTAAAGCATCTTAGATAAATTTCAATTGCATTATGCTTTTTTTATTTTAGATTTTAGCAACTAAAGTGCAAACAGTTGATTTCATCTCACGGGGCTTTAACCTAATCATTGAATGTTGAAACAACCTAAAGTACAATAGTTGACACATTTCCTTGCTTTCATTTTGTCTTCAAATCTCAATTGAGTCATAGATCCGTGGATTAGGTTTAATCACTAAATGAAGTACTTGCTTTACCTTCTTGTTTAGAACTAGGTCTTAGAACTAATCGATAAACTTTGGTTTCTCTTATAGAAAATTAACTTAGTTTCATAATACTTCCTTTTATTCCTTTTTTAATTAGATTAATTTTCACTTTTCTAAACTAACCTAGGGTAGCAAATTAAGGATCAAAAAGACAAACCCCCAAAAACAATAAAAATACAAACACAACTAACTAAGAAGTATGTTTTTTAAGCACATATAGTGCACCAAGCTTCATCAGTTTACTAGCCCTGGTCAATAATTTATGTTAGCAATTTAGGACACTAAATTGACTAAACACTTTTATTACTTGCTATAAAGGAATTTTTACATAGTTATTCTTTAGTTCATCTAAGATATCAAATTCAGGAAGAGTAATAAATGATTTTTGCTCAAAAAATATTTCAAGAAAAGGAGGTTTTTGAGCCATTATTGCCTTACCTTTTTTAATTTAATCCTCTTTTATTTCATGTTTGCTTTTGGATTTTTGAGGACTCCCTTTTTCTTCTAATTTTTAATTCTATTATGATGGGGGAATATTTATGCAGTAATTTCCCATACCTTAAATGAACATCTTGAATGGGAAGAATTGAATATGTAGAAAATGAAGTTCCTTATTCTACATTATATATTGATTTTTTACTCAGATATGCCACTGGTTGGGCTGGTAATTGAGTTGTCTAGGTGGTGGTTGGTTAGATGGCAGTTGAAGCTGCTATAGTTGGGTTAATTATGGTGCAGGTAATGATGATGGGTTTGGTTGTTATGGTTGTTGAAATGGTTGATATGAAAATGATTATTGAGGAAATGATTGATATGGTTGTTGAGGATAGGATTGAAATTATTGGGATAGTATTGTTGAAAAAGTTGGGTTCCATAGACATACCCTCTCCAAACTTGAGAAGGTTTATTTTGAGTTTGCTGAGAAGGCCAAGCTTTCCAAGGTATAGGATCATTCCATGGGTTTTAAATAGAATATTGATGACCTTTAGTAAATTGTTGAGTAATGCGTTGAGGAGGCTTTTTAGGTATACATGAAAATTGAGGTTGCCAAGGTCTTCTTAGTGCAACCTAATAGAGAGATTCCATCCCTTGGATTTTCTCTATTTGATTTGTCTTCAATTATTTTAGCTTTGGACAATTATCAGTTGCATGATTTTTAGTGAAAAATCCACAAACATGAACATTGTCTAAAGGACATTCTCTTAAAGGATGCTTCTTCCTACATTTGGGACCAAAAATTGATAATAATTGATCTTATTCTTCTTGTTACTTTTGTGTTTTAAGTACATCAACTTGTGTCCCTAAAGTGCTTAAGATATCAGTTCTGAAATATTCGAATACGTTTCCTAGCTTAGCTCTTGTAATAATTCATGTTGCTCACTTAGTAACTTTGGAAATTACATCTCTCTTCCCAGTTTTTGATCTTCCTCTTGAATATTTTTGACAAAATTCATCAATCTCAAAAAATGGTAGATATGAAATATCTCCTTTACCCTTAACATTAAGGATACCAAGATATTAATCCCATATGCCATTTAAAAATATTATTCGAATAGTATCTGGACTTAAATAATGATGTTTATATTTTTGTAAGTTGTAGAGAAATATTTCCAAGTATTCCACTAAACTTTCATCTTCTTGTTGAGTCATTCTAAAAATGTCATCTTTTGAATCCCTAGGCCTACAATATGCTTGATATTTCTTGGGAAAAATTTTTCTCATGTCTTCCCAACTCATAATAATTTTTTCACCTAATCCCATAAAACACTTTAATGCATATGCTTTAAGAGTTGCAGGGAAAAGATGAAGTTTATGTGTATCATCAATATACCCATAAGTTCGACATAAGATATCAAATTCAAATATGAAAGAATCAGGATCTTCATAAGACATACCATAAAAGTTTGGAAAAATGGAAGGTGGCATATTTTTCAATTTTACCTCTTCTCCAAATATTGCTCTAGTATCTAATATTGGGAATCCAAAATTTGTTTCTTGGTCACTATCTCCTCTCTCGTCTTCCCTTCTTTTGTTCTCATTTTCACTTTTAGTGGATTCTTTTGTTTTCCTCTCTTCTTCTCTCTTTATTTCCCATTCTTTGAGTTGTCTCTCATATTGTAACATTTTTTCTGGACTTAATCCCTAAATGGTGGAATCTTGTCCTTATGTCATTTCTTTCTCAACTTTTTCAAGTGTTTCAATTGATTTTTGAGCTTCTATATACTCAAATTTTTCAATTTTTTCAAGGATTGGTTGATCACTTGGTTTTTTTATAGGTTTGTGAATATAAGTTGGTTCTTCTTATGTTTTTTTCCTCCTTACCTCATAAGCTAACAAAGTTTTTCTTTCAACCTAAGTTCACCTTTGTCCTGAACGTTGTTTTTCCTCTATATCCTTTAAAGTTGGTTTCCTAGCAATTGGTGTTAGTTCGAATGTGGATGGTCTTGCTCCCACTAATGGTTTAGTGTTTGGGGGGTTTTTTTTCATATATATACCTTTATCACCTCTTTGTATAGGCATAAATTACCATAATGAAAATAAATCCTACAAAAAAAAAAATTATTTTTGATGCTTTTTTTATGTTTTTGTCAACAAGCTTCCTGTACAACTATATCTAAGCATGCATCCTCGGCAACAGTGCCAAAAATTTTGGTCTAATTTATTGTGTTAAATTAGATCATTTGTTTTAATTATCAATCTAGTTTGGTAAACTTATAAGACACCAACGTATATGGATCTTATATTAAGCTAATGTAGGAAGTAGTTGTTTATGTGAAGATAATGGAAATGAATATTACAAATATACATGTCTGAAAAGAAAGCACTAAAACTCTGATCTAGAAGAAAGAGTGTAATGAATATTTGTGGAGCATAGCCAAAAATAAATAGGCCCTAACTTAGATGCCTTGGTAATCCTTCCTCATTATCCCTATTCCAACAAGATTAATTCCACCATAAAACATAACATAATCAAATTAAGAAAGTAGTAAATGCATAAAAACAATTTACAAATCAGTGTTCAATTCATAAGGAAGAAGATCTAACTTAGATGCCTTGGTTGTCCACTTAGAAACATAAGTAATCATGGCATACAATGAATCTACTCATAAAATTATTCACAAGAAAAGGAAATGCTTAAAAATCTAAGATATTCACAATTATGCAGAAAAAATCATTGTAGTGCACTTAGCTTGGAATGGAGGCCCTCCACCCTTTTCTTAGCACACTTAAAGATTATCATATATTATAGATCAGTAATCTAATACCACAACAAGAACAACAAGAAGCAGAAGGAAAGTTCTTCAAATTATATTCAAAAATAGAGGTCTCAATAGTCATAATACATGTTCATAAGTATTGAATGGTTGTGCTTAAATAAGCCAAAAATATAAAAAAAAAAAGCTAAAATAGTAGTAACATCCTGTGAGAGTCCTAATCTATCTAATCAATTATTGCACAAAATATAGTAGAATCCCACTAAATCACAAAACTGGCCCTTTTAGTTAGGGATTTCTCAATGACATGTCAAGTTTGACCAGTATTGACCATGCCTCTTCGGACTCAATTAGACTGTACCAATAGGATTATGTTCATCCTTGGTTCCCAAGCTTCTCGAATATATCTTCAGTTTCCACCTAGGTGTCTTGCACATATGACTTCAAAGGAACCATTACGGGAAATTATGTTCTAGTCAAAATAATTTTTAATACCAAATATTTACTAAAAATTATAAAATTTAAAAGACATAATTATTTTCCCTTAAAGTAAAATAAGAGGAAAAAATATGGGTAAACGAACATGTTATGATATAAAGGGATGATGGATAGATGGAAAATGTATGTGGAAAAAGGAGAAAAAATGGAGGGCCAACACATATTGTGGTATAAGGTAAACTTTTGATCAATGTACTTTATGAAAATGATTTGATACTCATAGGTGATTAGCATCTCATAAAGTGTTACAAATAGGATATTGCAAGAGAATTTTAGATTAAGGACATGAGGATCTTTCACTATTTCCTGGGATTGAAAATTTGGCAAAGAGATGGGGAGTTATTTGTATCTCAGGGCAAGTATGCCAATCAGATTCTCAGGAAGTTCCACATGGAGGGCAGAAAACCCATGGAGACTCATCTATGAGGAAACTCGAGAAAGGAGAATGTTAATTCAGGAGAATTAGTAGATGTTATTGTCTATAGGAAGCTTGTGGGTTCACTCATGTATATGGTGAACACACGAACAAAAAGATGCTATGTGGTTAACCAGCTTAGTCAAGTTATGGTTAATCTTACCGAGTTCTTTTGGAAGGCAGGAAAGCATGTGTTGAGATACCTTATAGGCACTACATAGTTTAGGATATGGTATAGATGGACATAGGGAGTGAAGCTTCAAGGCTTCATGGATGCAGATTTGGGAAAATTTGAAGGCTGGATGTTTATTTTAAAGTTTAGAAACCTTGGAAAATCTTAGTAGCCCCCGATATTTTAATTGTAAATTTTTTTATGTTATTTTTGTAAAATTATTTAGTTTTATAATTTTGGCGATTTTTTGGGTAAAATAATTTCATACTATAAAATTTGGGCGAATCAATTTTTTAAAAATTGGCAAATATTTTTTTTGGAAAAAGAATGGAAAATTAGCCCACCTATGAATATTAGCCCCTAAAATTTTCCCTGGTTCAAAAAACACATCAGGGGGCATCTTCAGAATAGGATCAGTAGCAATTTCCTGGTACAGCAGGAAACAAAGATCAGTTACACTCAACTCAGCAAAGGCAGAGTACATGGCGGTCATTCAAGAAGCATGTGAGGCCATCTGGATGAGGAATATAATTGTTGGTTTGTTTGGTTGACTTATGGATCCGACAGTCATTTATTATGATAACCAGAGTTGCATCAAACTCTTGGTTAATCCATTTTTTCATGACAAGACCAAGCATATTGATATCCAGTATCACCATCTCATAGATCGCGTGCAGAGGCAGATTATGTCATTAGAGTACATTCCCATGGAGGAGCAGGATGCATACATCTTAAGGAAGGGACTATCAAGAATCAAATTTGAGTTCCATAGAAGCAGGATCGCGGTAGAAGAAAATTTGTTTCTTGTTGGGAGGGAGTGTCTAAATTGGCAACATGAAATGCTTCTAATTTAATTTTCCCTTAATTAAATTAGAATGAAATTGTAATTCCACGTCATATGACAGCTTGTACGAGTTAAATGAGTAAGTAATACTTAGTTAGCTCAATCAATTCGAGTTGGGTGTCAAACCATAGGCATGTAGAGGTCTCTCCAAGTTTTAGGGGGTCCAGTTACATTTTATTTTAAGTTGTAATTATTTAACTCAATTATTTAAGTTAAAATCAGTTTAACTACTTCTAACTGAGAGATGAGCTAGTGATAGGTCTAGTGAGTTAAATATGATTTAATTCTGATGTAGTGATCAATCAGATAATTGATAATTCGTTATAAATAGTTGTTTCATGTCAGTTCTAAGGAAGTCCCAGTTGATATTGGAGTTCAAAGGAAGAGAACTATTAGTTTTATAATTAGAAAATTGTACCTGTCATCCATGAGGTCATCTGGACACCTTGGAAGTATTGCGCAATAAATTAATGTGAATTTCCTAATTAATAGGGGCTTAATTAGCCCAAGAATGTGTGAGCAAAGTTGGTTAGTCAAGTGCAGGGAACCGGTTAAGTATTGGACCAAACTTTCCAGGATCAGTGTGATACAGTCAGCAGAGTGCAAAGGTTTCTCAGGAAGAGAAATAGCATTGTATTATTTCATGTTCTTGACTTAATGCAATATACAAATAATAGGGTTATTTGTTGAGGCTTTCCCTAGATACATATTTGTGTTGTGCGGTTGAATTTCTTTCTCTTTCTTGTTAATGTGATTGTGTGATAGTAATTGGTTTCCGTAATTTGTAGAATTGATTAAGTATTTTGTTTTAGGATATTATAATTTTAGTTGAATATATTTAGATATTTCTACATGTTGACAATGGATAAATAAGGTCAAGTTATGGTTGAGGAGGGTTTATTATGGTCAACATATAGTGGACTATGTGTAACCATGGTTATCCAATTTTAACTAAACTTGATTAAGATAGATTATGATGGATTATGGATAACCATGGCTATCCCTTTATTACCATGTATACCATGCTTGATTATGAGAAATTATGATTGGGCATGTTAAATAGGTATTGACCATGTTTGACCATATTTATCTATGATAGATTATGGATGACAATGATGATAATGGATGGACATGGTGGACCATGGAGTCCATCATCGACCATGTTTAACCATTGTCACCATAGTTGACTATATTTGACCAAATATGACCACAGTTTCCCATGGTGACTATAGTTGACCATAGCGAACATAGTTGACCATGGTCAACTATGGTTGATTGTGTTTGATAATGGATGGTCACGGATAATCATGGTTTTCCATGGTTTTCCATTGTTGACCATGGTTAACCATCATTGATTATGGTTGAGCATGCTTAATTATGAATGATTATGGTTGAACATGGTTGACTATAAATGACTATTTATAACCATGAATAACTATGGTTGACCACAATTGGCTATGGATAACCATGGTTAAATATGTTTAACCATGGTTTACTATGGTTCATTATGGATGACTATGGTTGGTTATAGTTGACTGAAAATGTTCACAGTTGCAAATGGTTAGCTAAGGTTTACCATAGTTAGCTATGGTTGGCCATGGTTTCTTATGATTGATTTTTTTTAGTAATGTTGAACATGGTTTATTATGGTTGACCTTGGTTAACCATGGTTTAACCATGTTGAACATGGTTTACCATTATAATGTTTGTGGGTGACTATGGCTAGTTGAAGATGATTACGGTATTTTTATCAAATTTTACCTTGTTAATCATGACTAACAATGGTTTATCATGGTTGACTAAGGATAACCATCATTGGACATGACAGAATATTATTAACAATGTTTAACAATGTCGAATATGGATGACCATTTTGACAATGCAGACGATGTTGAATAAGGTTTGACCCAACTGAACATGATTTCTATAGTTGTTCATGCTCAACCATATTGACTATGGTCAGCTATAGTTAACCATGGTTGAGTATGGTTGGCCATGCTTAACCACGTTGCCTTTGGTAGACCATGATTTACTGTGTTGATTATGTATGTCCATGTTTGTTCATGATTGTTTCTAGTTTCCTAAAGATATCAATGAAAGGATATAGTTTCATATGGTTGACCATGGTTGAAGATGTTGCACCATGGTTGAGAATGTATTCCATGGCTAACTATGATTGACTATAATAAAATATGGTTGCGCATGACTAACTATTATTAGCCATGGTTTATTATGATCGAATATGGTTGATAATGCTTGACTATGGATGTCTATGGTTGATAATGGTTATCCATGGTCGATGGTGGGTAAATGGAATGTGAGGGTCTGTTTGTCACATATCAAGTTTTCTTTAACACATTGTGATGTTGGGTTATAGTCATCACATTGCAAGATTTTGATTTTCTTGTGACATTATAAATTTGGGTTACATATGTAACATTAAAGCATTAAGAAATTTTCATACATTGTGATATTAATTAATGTGTGTCACATTAAAATGTTGGGAAATGCTCATCACATTACAATTATGGGTAATGTTTGACATATTATCACGTTGGGTAATATTCATCACATTAAGGTATCAACTAATTTTCATCTAGGTTTTTTCATTCATTTACGATATCAAGTAATTCTCATCATGATTCAACATTAGATAATTTTCCTTGCATTACAAGATCTAGTAATGTTCATCATAATGCGACATTACGTACTATTCATCTTGATTTTTTTGTCACATTGAAACACCTAGTAATATAGTTTCCAACACTTCTCTATATTTCCATTAATGTTTCAGTGGTTGTATTGGTTTCTAGGATATTTCAACTTGTGTGTTGTGGCTTTCATATTTTTTTCCTTCCTCACTTTCCATTTCTTCTTCCCTTCTTTGGAAGTTTCCTGGTTTTCCTTTTACATCAACGCACTTGATTTCATTTCCTTTGGCTTATGTTTTCAAAGTATTATGCTTGTAAGCAATCTTGATCCATATTTTTGGGTTTGAACAACATCACTTGCTTTCACAAATGGTTGTTTCAACCCCACATGCTTAAGGTTAAGGAGTAAATGTGGGTTCTTGGAGAAATACACAAGATCGTGTTCTTATTATAATTAACATAATGTTCTTATTATAATTAAGTGTAAACATATTTATTTCAAGTTGGTGTATGTATCATGTTCTTATTATAATTAAAGTCAAACATATTTATTGCAAGTTGGTGTATTGATTCTTTACATATTTTGATTTTTCTATAAATAGAAATTTGTTAATCTCTAGACTAAAGGAGGTAATTATATCTTCTATTGTTAGTGTATCCAGTGTCAGTCAACTTTTAGTGGGTTTGTTCATTATTGATGGTAAGTGGCTAAGGTAGTGGACAAGAAATATTCACAAGCGGATGAATTGGTAACCATTAATTTCTACAAATTCATCGTATAAACCACTCTTAATATGTAAAAAAAAAAAAAAAAAAAGGTCCCAAACACTGTATTATCATTAAATGTATTGAATATGTTAATATGTTCTTGGGATACTGTCAATCACTATCCATGAAAACGTTCACCCCTTTTATAAATATATTAAGACCTAAACCACTTTTAAACAACTCTTAATGTGCACAAATAATTTACTTCCTATGCACTCTATTCTCATTGAATGTATTGAATATGTTAATATTTTCTTGGAATATTATCAATGACTATCCATGCAAAGGTTGAACTATTTTATAGATATATTAAGACATGCATTTATGCACTCTTTTCTCATCAAATGTATTGAATTTTGGTTCTATTCTCATCGAATGTATTGAATATTTTAAGCCTTTCATGAAATATTGTCAATGTCTATCCATGAAAAGATTCACCTATTTTATAGTTATATTAAGACTTACATGTATAGTAGTTGAATGTATGTTAAGTGTTGCAACGTAAGTGGGGCCAAAGAGTAATATTTGAATATGCATAAAAGGTGTTTGAAAATACTTTTTACTTCTCCATTGCACTCTTAACACTTCTTTATCTGTATTTAGGTATGATATTAAGAATAGTTTAAAATTTTCCATAAAAATATATTGACATATATAAAAAAAAAACTATAATTTTTTACATTATCACAAATCAAAACTGACCAGAATTATATTCATCTTGGAGATGAGTGGATTGTATAAGCTTCCATTACTTCCTCTCATGTTGAGTGTGATCGTGTGGCCATTATTTGTTAGAATTTTTAAAGGACGGGGGAAATGCTTTTCCCTCAACACAAGGAGTTGATGCAGAGTTGCGGAAATGACTTTAACTAAAATGACACAATTGCAGAATTTTACACAGAGTTGTGGAACTCACTTAATCCAAGCCATACAGTTGTGGAAATCAAATTATGGAAGTCCTCTTTTCTATACAGAGTGGAGAAGATTAAAATCACAACTATGGGGGGGAAAATAAAATAAACCAATTCTATTCAGCATTCATCTGGAGGTTTTGGCTCCTTCACTAGTAAAAATATTGTTCTTACTGAGAATTAGATTCACCAAGGTTGTGGAGTAACACACAGTAAAACCTGTAACTTGTGTTTTCACGCGCCCACCAAAATTTGCTCCACGATTTTCTTCCCTTGTCTTTCCAGACTTACATTCGCCACATTACACAACACTCACTCTCTCTCTGACCTATGCTTGTTAATTCAAAACATATATATCTAAATACATCTAATTCGTGACAGACATAATTTAATACATAGTATGGGCGGACATCATTTTCTAAACATTACAGAAGTTACGTGAACTAAACACCACTTGTGGATTAATTATTTGCCCATAATCATTTTCTAACCATGCATTATTCTATTTGACTGTGATTATTTAAATCTGTTGTGAAATGGGTTATGTATTATGCTCAGAACTTTCCGTTCTCTATAAACTCAATCCACAACCTGCAAAACATTAACTGAGGTATGGTTGTTGTCAGAAAATTATACGCGGTGGTTTTGATTAATTTTCTGACACTCCCCCTTAATCGCAACTTCCACCATTGACCATTCCCCAACAATCTCTAAGATAAACAAAATTTTCATGTGTCAATGGCTTTGTGAAGATGTCTGCAAATTTTTCTTTTGACCTATAATGTTGCAACACAATTTCACCATTGTTAACTAATTCTCTTGTGAAATGATATTTAGCATCAATGTGTTTTTTCCTCTTGTGAAAAACTGAATTCTTTGATAGTGTAATTGCTGAATTGTTATCATAGAAAATCATGGTTGCTCCATCTTGTTCATGACTTAAATCCCACAACATCATTCTCATCCAAACTGCTTGACATGTTGTTGTTTTTGCGGCGACATAATCAGCTTTTGCTGTTGAAAATGATAATATCTGCTGATTCTTGGAAGCCCATGAAATGGCTCCTAAACCCAAATGAAAAACATGTCCCGATGTGCTCAATATGTCATCAACACTTCCTGCCCAGTCACTGTCAGTGTAACCGACCAGTCAAAAATCATCAGTTGTGGAGTACAAAATGCTATACTCCTTTGTCCCATTGGCATACTTTAAAATACAGTTTGGCTTCTTGCTAATGTGTCTCCTTGGTTGTCTCCATGAACCTTGACACCAAACTCACTGCATACATTATGTCAAGCCTAGTTGCAGTCAAATACATTAGCTTGACCACCATACTCTTGTATAATGTCAGATTGACATTACTACTACAATATTCCTTGCTCAACTTCGACCCCATGACTGTTGTAGTTGGTGTTGGCTTGTTGTTCTACATATTCAACCTCTCTAAAATGTCTACGACATACTTTTCTTGAGAGATAAAAATGTCATTTTATGTTTGCTTCACACCTATGCCCAAAAAATATCCTAACAACCCCAAGTCAGTGATTTCAAACTCACTTTTCATGACTTCTTTGAAATCAATGATGAGGAAATCATCACTCCTAGTAAAAATCAAATAATCTACATACAAAACAACAATAAGAAGATTATCGTCACTTATTTTTATGTAGAGAGTAGGTTCACCGTCACACTTGTTGTACCCATTGTCCATAAAGTAGGAATATATCTTGTAATACCATGCACGTGGTGCTTGCTTCAGCCCATAGAGAGCTTTCCACAACCTACACACCTTGTCTTCTTTTCCTTCTACCTCATAAACAGGAGGGCAACATACACTTCATCTTTCAGCACTCCATTCAAGAATGTTGATTTTATGTCCATTTGATAGAATTTCCATTTTTGTTGCACGACAATCGAAAACAATGTACGCACAGTCTCCATCCTTGCAACTGGCATAAATGTTTCTGAATAGTCTCTTCCATGCTGCTGCTTGTAACCTTTGACAACTAGCCTTGGTTTATGCCTTTCTAAATTTCCTTCAATGTTTCTCTTGGTCTTATAGACCCACTTCACTCCAATGATTTCTTTACCTTGCAGAAGGTCCACTAACTCCCATGTGTCATTCTTTTCAATTGCTACTATTTCTTAATCCATTGCCACAACCCATTTCTCTTCTTTGACTGTATCTTCAAAGTGTATTGGGCCATCTACATGACAAAATAATGCAAATAAATAATTATACCAACACTATTATCAACTTCATCTTACTCATAAATTTCATTTAAATTTCTTAATTTTGGTCTTCTTATGCTTGATAAAGATGGGCTTGGCGTTGTGCTTGAAGTAGATGGAGTTGTAGATGCTTGTGGTGTGCTTGGAGAAGCACTTGATTGGTTGTGCAATGTTGTCCTATTATTTTTTTGCGGTGTCATATGTTGAGCTTGTGTAGGTGGAGGGGCCATCGTTGAGGAATTACTTGTTGCGGTGAATTCCTCTTTGTCTTCATGTGATGTACATGTCTTCACATTGACTGTCGAATTACTTGTTGCGGTGAATTCCTCTTTGTCTTCATGTGATGTACATGTCTTCACATTGACTGTCTTCTCCAAACTTCCTGTTAGGACCTCACAATGTACCATTTTTACCATACATTTTGACACCACCTTACCCTTTATAGCTATATTTAAAAAGGGTTACATTATCATTTTCATCCATTTTATCCAAAGGTATATGAAATCCTTCTCTTTACTATATATTTAATCTGTTTACATATAATTCCACATTACTCTTATATTTCATCATTAATCGAAGGTAGATCGTTGCTAACACAAGTCTAAAAGATCACAGATAATTTATGATAAGGAACGTGCTGTGCTGAAACATTCGACTCCGTTGCTGAAACAGTCAGCGGGCACGTAAATTCCGTCACTACTCATGATTTGCGATTTCGGAAGAGTATTTTGGGAACAATGGCAACAAGATGAAGACAAGCAAGAAAGTTGTTACACGGATTGTTCTGAAGCCAGTACTTTTTCTGTATCTGTTGTAACAATATTTTTCTATGGAAGAACAGAAAGACCCTGTTTTTAAGATAGAGGAACAGATTTGGATAAATATAGGATTTCTCTTATGTAACTGTAATAGATGTCTCCTCTTTAAAAAGAGGAGACATCATCATTAGAAGGGGAGTTAGAGACTATAGGAGAGACATTATTTTGAGCGGAAAGGAGCAAGAATCCATTGTAATGTATCATTCCTTTTTGACAGATGAATAAAGGTTTCTTTTGAGCGCTTCAATTTAACTCTTTCCTCTGGGGAATCTTGTGAGAAGGAAAGGGCCCGCCTTCATCACAAGATTCACCCAATTGCTCCTGTAGTTTGTTAAGCTTCTTTATATTATTTGCACCTTAATTTAACTCTGTTACTGAAGAATCATTTACATAGTTCTGTAGTTCTTTAAGCACTCTATTTTCTTTAACACTGCATCAGTTCTGTATCATTCATTCTTAAAGAAGTCAAGAGATATTTTTTCGTTCTTTGTTTGAATGTGTGATTGATACCGGGAAACAGGTGCTGAAGATTCCTGTTCAAAGGAATAGGGTCCTGTTCCTCGTAGCTTGATTCTCTTTTTCTACAGTGTGGTTAGTGTCAGGCAACATGTGCTGAAGATTCCTATTTGGAGGAATAGGGACCTGTTCCCTGTTATGGTTGATTGATTTCCTTTCCTGCAGGGTGATTTCCTTTCATGATCTTTTCCTAGGATTCTTTTAATGAAAGACTGCAATAGAGGAATTATTTCTGCTGTAACACAAGTAGGCTTCAGTTTTGTTAAAGCAGGGTGTGAATAGTTAGATTTGTATGATTAATAATTGTGTGACTTCTACTACAACATTATCTTTCTTTTGAAATTGAGCATATCCAGTGCGTGATTTTCTTTGGAATAAATAGACCTTCCCGGGTTGACAATTTATGTGGTGCTTGAATTGTTAAAACAATTAAAGCGACCAACATTTTGGCATCGTTTCCGGGGAAGGCAATTATAGATTTTAAAAGCACTGATATTTTCTTTCTAGATGTGTAGATTGTATGAGAGGACGCGGAACCCAGAAGAAAACTAATCCTACAGGTGGCAAGGGCAAAGGAAGGGGAGGAAGAAAGACTTTTATTGACGAAATTGTATCAAAGGCTGAATGATCACAAAGATTAAGTTCTCGAAGACCAAAACCTCAGCGCTCCCCTCAATCAGACTACAAAACAGAAGAAGTTGTGAGCCCCGAAAACATAGAGGAACCAGTAACAGATATTAAAGAACCAGCAGCGAGTGCTGGAGAATCAAAAGAAAGTGCTAGCAAATCAGTAGAGCACGTTGAGGAACTAATAGAGAGTATTGGACGACCAGTGGAAAACATTGAGGAGCCAGTAGAAGATTTTGAGGATCGAGCAAGTGCAGTAGGAGAACATCCAATGGAAGGAAACAACGAAGAATTCTTTGGTGGAGAATGTATAGATCCTGAAGGAGAAGGAAGGGATGAAAATTCTCTCTCTACCTTGGGATTTCCTATCAGTGATCTCCCTAAAGGAATAACTCCTATGAAGAATATTCCATTGTCAGCTTTACCCAACTTCCATGGTTTATCCTTTGAAGATCCGGATGAATTTCTTTTTGAATTTGATATATTATGCAGAAGTTATGATTATGTTACTAATGCTCAGAAGTTGAAACTGTTTCCAGCAACATTAAAGGGAAATTCTTTAAGATGGTTCATGAGCCTTGGAAGTCAGGTAATCACAACATGGGAACAGATGAAACAGAAATTTCTGCTTAAATATCAAGACTATTGTCGGACAAGAGAAAAGAGGGAGGAACTATTCAACATGGCACAAAAGTCGGACGAGAATCTGGAGGACTATGTGGAAAGACTGCAGTATAATCTGCAGAGATCTGATCATCCGAATGTAAGTAAAGAAATTCGTAAAAAAATATTACTTAGAGGATTAAGGGATGATTGTTTAGACATGTTAAACATGCTTGGAAAGGGAGATGTATCTAAAGAATCATATGATGACATTGTTTAACTCTGTAAAAGATGTTCAAGACGAGCTGCAAGGAACATAGTAAGTAACAGAGATCCCACCTATTCAAGAGTTCAGAAATCAGCCAGTGGGGGAGCAACAAGAGCTGAAATAGGCAATTTACTTGAAGAATTTAAAACTGAGATGTTAAGTTCTTTTGCTTCACAAATTGACACCTTGCAGGTTAAAAAGAAGCAGGCTGAAGCAGAACCAGCTCTGGCTGTCTTTTGCCCTAAATGCAGAGACAAACATCCACTAAGGGAATGCCCATTGGATAAAATACCAATCTGCACCCTTTGTGAGAAAGATCATGAAACACAAAAATGTCCCTCTCTACTAGGAATAAAGGCAGCATTGCAGCCAACGGAAGAAGAAGCTGAAGCAGTTTACCTGCTAACACAAAGAAGAAAATGGCAACCAAAAGGACAAGGTATGAATTCCAGTATGCCATTTAATCGTTGGAATAATTATTCTGCTTTCAGCCAGACAAATTACCCTCCCTTTAATCAAATGCAATACCCACCCTTTAATCAGATGAACTTCCCACCCATGCAACAACCAAACCCTCCCTTTGTTGATCCTGCAATGTGGACTCCTTGGCCCCCACAATAGCCATCTTATTTTAACCCATGGAATTCAAATTGGAGAAGCCAACAACTCTCGTATCCAAATCAATTTCCTCAATTTCAACAACCAATTCCCCTACCATCAAATGCTCCACCAAATAATCAAATAAGACCCCAGCTACATGTGCAACCAAATCCTAACCCCAATAATAAATTTGTGCAAGTCATTGATATTCAGAATCAGCCTACATTTTCTACTATGCAATGTAATGATATTCATTTAAGATCTGGGAAAATAGTAGAACCTATCGTCGATGATATAACCTCTTCTGATTCTGATAAGGAGGAAACTGAGAAACATAAAAAATCACAACCACCCTCTCACAAGGGTATTGAAATAACAGAGCCACCATTCCCCGAGCGTTTAGTTTGAACTAAAATTCCTGAAACACCTGCTTTTAATCTATTAGGGGAACTGCAAAACTTGTATGTTAAAATTCCACTTTTACAGGCACTAAGAGATGTACCAATTTATGCCAGAACCATAAGGGACATTTGTGTTAAGAAACCTGGTAGGAAGGCTAAAGACCCCCTTACAGTTCATGTGATGGGTGATTTATCTGCATTAATGTCCGGAAAAACCCCTCCTGTAAAATATGGTGACCCCGGCCATCCTACTATGACAGTTCAAATTGGAAAATAATTCCTCAAGTTCTGGTAGATCTAGGTGCTGCAATAAACATTATGACTCTTGAAACTTCACAGTTGTTACAGATGAATAACAAAATTAGAGATACACCAACCATCCTAGAGTTAGCTGACCATTCTACAATCAAACCAGAAGGAGTTGTTGAAGATCTAGTTATCTCGGTTGAATCCTGGAATTACCCAGCTGATTTTGTCCTATTACAAACTAAAACAAAGCTAGGGGGACACCCTTTAATTCTAGGGAGGCTGTGTCTGGCCACAGCCGATGCCTTTATCAGCTGCAGATCTGGTTCAATGAAAATTTCTAATGGTTATGAAACTAAACAGCTTACTCTTTATCCTCATGCTACACCTATAATTAATAATGAAGATTATGTGTGGATGGATTATGATGATAATGCTATTCAGCCCATTTTAACTATCGGACAAGCCTTAACTCTTAAAGACAATATAGAGGATGAAATAATTAATAATTTTATTTGCGAACCTTCCTCTGTAATTGCTGAAACACACAACCAACTGACCACACTTTTTGAAACGGATACCCAGGAAAAGACTGAATCTGAAGATTTATCTCAGACATTAACCACCATCTCATCTAAAAGCATAACGGTCGAAATCGAACCTAGCAAGACATTAAACATAAATCCTGACCTAACAGTTGCTGAAACACAGCAGTTAATGAAGTTATTACGCAAAAATAAGGAAGCATTCGCATGGGATTACACGGATATGAAGGGAATCTCTTCTGAATTATGTACTCACCGAATTTATATTAAAGAAGGATGTCGACCAGTCTGTCAACCCCAAAGATGAATGACCCCTAATTTAAGAGAGATTGTTAAAGAAGAACTTCAGAAATTGCTTAATGCAAGATTTATATACCCCATATCGGACAGTGAATGGGTTTCCCCATTGGTAATAGTCCCTAAGAAAAATGGGAAATGGAGAGTGTGTGTTGATTACAGAGCCTTAAACAAAGCTACTCAAAAATATCACTTTCCTTTACCTTTCATTGATCAGGTGTTGGATAGTCTGTCAAGAAAGAAATTCTTTTCTTTTCTAGATGGATTCAGCGAGTATAACCAAATTAGAATTGCACCCCAAGACCAGGACAAGACCACTTTTACTAGTCCTTGGGGAACTTTTTCTTATAGAGTTCTTCCATTTGGGCTATGTAATGCACCAGCAACTTTTCAGAGGGTTGTTATAGGAATATTTTCTGATATGTTGAATGAATCTATGGAAATATTTATGGATGATTTTACTCCTTATGGTGTGTCTTTTGAAGATGCATTACAAAATCTTGAGAAGGTACTTAAACGTTGTATACAAGCTCACCTCTCCCTAAGTACTAAAAAATGTCATATGATGATGAGTGAAGGAGTAGTGCTTGGACATTTTATTTCATCTCAAGGTATTCAGGTAGACCCGTCTAAAATACTGGTCATTCAGAATCTTCCTGTTCCTAAAACACAAACTGATGTGAGAAGTTTTCTAGGACATGCTCGATACTACAAAAGATTTATTAAAGATTTTTCTAAGATAGCTTCTCCATTATTTGTGTTGCTTATGGAAAATGTTGAATTTAAGTGGACTAATCTTTGTCAGAAAGCCTTTGTAGAACTCAAGCATCAGTTATCTATCACTCCTATTTTGAGGGGACCTGATTGGGCCCTCCCCTTTCATATATCCTCTGATGCTTCAGACACTGCAATTGGAGCTGTCCTGGGACAAGAGGAAAATCATCTTCCTTATGCTATCTATTTTATCAGTAAGAATATGACCCCTGCTGAGCTTAATTATACAGTTACCGAAAAAGAGTTTCTTGCAGTAATTTATGCCATTAATAAATTTCGACATTATATCACTAGTTATTCTACTTTTGTCCACACTAATTACTCGACTATTAAGTATTTAATGAACAAATCTGTCACAAATGCTCGAGTTACCAGATGGTTATTGTTACTGCATGAGTTTTATATTACAATTGTAGATCGGCCTGGTAAAGAAAATGTTGTGGCTGACTTCCTTTCACGGTTAAAAACTGATAATAATATTCCAGTAGATGATTCCTTTCCTGGTGAGTATTTATTTGCAGTCCCTGCTCACTCTTCGTGGTATGCAGATATTGCCAATTATTTGGTTGCAGGAAAATTATTATCACACCTCTCATACAGGGAAAAGAGAAGAATTGTTCAACAAAGTGCCAGGTATAGCTGGATAAGTGGGTGTCTTTTCTACATAGGACTTGATCAGGAAATCCGAAGATGCATTAGGGAGGATGAAGTGTACGACATACTAAAAGCTTGTCATGATGGCCCTTGGGGAGGGCATTTTGTTGATAAAAGAACAGCACACAAAATTTTGAGGATGGGTTACTATTGGCCCTTATTGTTGAAGGATGCAAAGAAATATGTGAGGGCTTGTGACAGCTGTTAGCGAATGGGTCAACCCAATCATAGAGATCAAATGCCATTAAACCCCTAGGTAGTATCCGAACCATTTGAAAGATGGGCCTTGGATTTCATAGGACCCATTAATCCTCCATCCAATCAAAGAACTTATATATTAGTCTCTACAAACTATATGACTAAATGGGTGGAGGCCAAAGCACTTATTAGAGCCAATGAAGAAGTTGTCCTAGCTTTCTTATTTGAAGAGATCTTCACTAGATTTGGAATTCCTAGAGAGCTAGTTACAGATGGAGGACCTCCATTCAATTCTCATCATTTTAAATCTACCCTTCAGAAATATCATATTCATCATAAAATGACTACACCATACCACCCCCAGGCCAATGGGTAGGTGGAAAGCACAAATAAAGTATTAGAAGCCATTCTAACTAAAACAGTGAAGGATAACCAGAAGGATTGGTCTCAAAGGCTCCCTGAAGCACTATGGGCTGACAGAAGTACCTGGAGAAATACTACAGGATTTTCTCCCTATGAATTGGTTTATGGTAAAAATGTTGTTTTTCCTGTGGAATTTGAAATTAAAACTTTAAGAACTGCTTTAGCTGTTAACCTTGATTTGACTGATGCGCAGACAGCTAGGTTGCAGCAGCTTCTTGAATTGGATGAAAAGAGATTAGATGTCATTCACCAAACAACCATGACTCAACAACAAAGAATGAAGTGGCATGATAAAATCATCAAACACAAGCAGTTCCAAAAAGGTAATTGGGCCTTATTGTACGACTCTCGGTTTGAAAACTTTCAAGGTAAGCTACATACACGATGGCTGGGACCTTATGAAGTAGATGTTGTTTTTCCTAATGGAACAGTAAGACTTTTAACAATTGATGATTCAAAAACACCTCTACTGGTAAATGGTCATAGGCTTCGTTTGTACCAGCACCCTGTTTCTAAAGAAGATTTCAAGGCTGCTTGCATGACTGATACACATTATCTTTTTCTAGGGGAGTCCTCTGCTCCTCACAGCATTTAATTTTCTGCACTATATTTCTAGCATTAGATTAGATTTAAAACTAATAATCCCTGTCAAGGGTTGGCATGTTACAATTGAATTTTGCAGATTAAGGAGGACAATTTCATCACAAGAAGATCTGAAGCTTCAATCATAGAAACTTTGTTCCCTTCATTTCAACCCATTTCCCAGCAATATCCCTTTTATCTCTTATCCCATTACTCCATCTTTCCCTTTTTCCATTTTTCCCCATTTATACCTATTCCTGAAACATCATCTTTCAGCTAGTATTTCCCGTTCCTTACTGCTGAAATTATCCCTCAGCAAGTACTTTTCCCAGTTTTCTTAAATCCAAATCATTACATTCCATTTTCCTTATTTTTCCATTGCTGAAACACCACTTTCAGCAACATGTCATTCATTTTTCCATTGCTGAAACACCACTTTCAGCAACCTGTCATTCATCTTTCCATTATTAAAACACCATTCCTTTCCTCTGTTACACAAGTTTTTCAGTACACCACTTTTATTCTTCAGATCCCTTGGGTGAATATTATCCATTATTGAGTAGATCCTGATATGCTCTTGTTTCTACATTCCAAAGAAATTTAAAGATTCTTCCATCAGTATCAAGCCATTATGAAGCACTCTATACTTCGAATTATAAAAACAAAGGTAAAAATATAAGGTAGGCAGTTTTTTATGTAATACAGTTAAATAATATTTTAAAGAGAGGATCTTTCTCATTATGATTACAATCCCCGCACACTTAAACATCATTTCATCATACGTAAGGGGGGGAATTTCGAAAACTGAATCATCATTCCACACCATCCAATCCACCGTCACTCTTCATATCCATTATTTCCGCCGTCATTGATACTCCATATCCTCAATTGCAACAATTAGCTTGATCAAGCCTGTATTTTTGTTCTCTGCGCCTCTGCATTTGACTCAAGTTAGTAGCTATGGGAGGCTCAACTATTAGACATGAGCCTAGCTCGATAACTCTTCTTGCATTATTCCCGGAGGCCTACCAAATTTTTCAGCAGGCAGGTTGGATTACATACTTCGAAAGGTTAGGAGAATTTGATCCTCAGCAAGTTTTAGAGTTTGCGTAGAATTTTTAGGAAGATTACTCCGTAGTCCAAGGGGTCCGAATTTCGGTCACAGAGGAAGATATAGCACAAGTTTCATGGTTGCCGGTCACAGGTTCTCGTTGGTTTAGCAGGAAACAAGTCATTTTAAACGCACAGCAGGACTTCCTTCTTCCAGAGGAACAGGTTGAGATTAAAGGCCGCGGCATAAGTCTGCATTCATTACCTCGCCCATGGCCAACAATAGCTGAATTCATCAAGCACTATTTGACTTGCGAGGGGCGTTACCAGGTATTTTATCAACACGACTTTGTTTTAATGAGTCATTTGCGGCATGGTCGATTAGTTAACATTCCTTATTATCTGCTTGGATGTATTAAAAACATGTCATATTACTGTAGACAGGTAAAATTCCCATCACTATCCCTTACCTGTCATCGCTTATGTTAATTATTAATTTAGAGGGGTTTTGCTCAGCAAAACCCCCCTCTGAATAATCCACCCCTACTTCTCCAACAAGCCCCTGAGATTCCCCAAGAAGCCGAAATTCCCCAAGAAACTCCCGAAAGCTCTTATGAATGGAAACTGGAAGATATCCCTGATCCCCCATTGATTCCATCTTCAGAACCAGTTGATCCGCCCCCAAGTTCATCCCATTTAGCAGAGTCACCCTATCCCACTGTCCACATCTCTAGCGATGACTCTCAAGTTGAAACACTCCCACCCCCCCTACTCATAAAAGGAAGAGACGAATTGCAACAGTCTCTGTATCAAAAAGGAAAACAAGGGCCACATCCCAAGCTGCTACCTCTTCTGATAGCCCTCCCCTATAAAAGAACCTTCTCATAAAAAGAAAAGGGAAGCCACTGATTTTTCTGCTTTCCTACCTAGGAGAAAAATGAAAATGACTGTTGAATCTGAAGTCACTCCCATTTCCCCTGACCCCGCAGCCATCTTGTTAAAACTTCAATCCTCATCACCATTCCAAATTCCCCAACCATTACCCGTCTCGTCCTGTGGCACTGCTCCACAAGAACCAGATGCCCAGGGTAATATGACATCGTTTACTACTCAAACAGTAACTGCTCCACAAGAACCAGTTACTCACTCAGCAGCTGAAACACACGAACCAGCTGCTGAGGTGAAAACATCAAACACCAAGCATGATAATATAAGGAAACCAGCTATAGTTGAAACAAAAGAACTAGCTACAGCTGTGGATCAGCAATCAACTCTAGCAAAAGCAACCAACACACAGGGTTCACTCACCATGGCATCTTTATTGGAGGAAAATGAATTTTTGAAGTTAGAATTAGAGGCCTATAAAAAATATTTGGTAATGGAAAGGGAAGCCTTTGATAAAGAATTAAATCTCTACATGTTGGCACATACAGCATCAGTACAAAAGAATGACCCATGTAAAGAATACATGTGCCATGAATGTGGAAACATTTACCAACAGGCCGGATACAAAATAGTCAAAATCCCAGTGCCTGAGGCATCCACATCAGTTGTAATCAAAGAAGAACGCCCTACTTCCACACAAGAACCAGTAGGGCCCTCAAAAAGTCTGGAAAAAGAAACCAGGCCACAGATATCATGTTCTGTGTTAGTCAGCTCATCTACTCAAACGATGCCCCAACCCAGTACTTATAATGCCGGGACACAGACTCCACCATGGAAAGAATTGGAAATAATGAATAACTGGAAGGAGCAGTATGATGTTGATCAAGATAAAATGTTACAACAGCATAATTTGGCCTGGTAGAATCAGATGTATTCCAACTGGGATAATTGGGAGCAGACACTTCAGCAGCTCAAGGATTCCAAGAGTGAAATCAAGGAGTTAAAAGACAAATTGGTCCTGATGTTTTCATTAGTACAAAAATTGTTAGCCACCAGGAAACCTTCCTTGAATTATTCTTTGTTCCTTTCTGAACGCCTTGTTTATTTTCAATTGAAAGCAATTAAGGATGGGAGACCTCATGAGTTGCTCACAGCGGAACAATTTGTCAAAACATTTGCTGAGGCCCCCGCTAGTGACCAACATTTGTTATGTGAACTTTATCTTCATAATGAGGCTATGCCTGACAATAGAGAGGTAAACCTCAATCCAATTGTTGGTGATATATAAATTAGGGCATTTGTTACATTTCTTGCCAATCAAATCACATGGAAAACTGCTTTTATTTCAAGTAGGCATAATGAGGATAATCGCTTCCTTTGGATAAGACCGAAACCTTCAAATTCAACCATTTTTGTAGCGGAATATCATCGATTTTCACAGAAGCCAGGAATGTGCAGCTACATACAGCAACTGCAAGCCTCAATACTCCTAAAGTGTCATCAGTTAATCATAGTCAAAGAAACTGCTGCCTTGAAGGCCAACACCATGTTCTGGCAACAGTCATGTAAGGAAAGACAAGAGTATAATCCTTTTAGCCCTAATAATCTTCAAACTGCACTATCCAGGGTACCAAACTATATCAGATGCATTCAACAATGTGCCGAGAATTGGATTGGTTATCATTTTCACTTCCCTGTCTTATGGATGCCGGCAGAACGATACCAGCCTCACTACAAATTGGCTAACAGGGACGAAGAAGTAGCATGGCAGAAATTGCAGAATAACCAGGGATTCAGATCTTCGACAGAAGCCACCTTCCATAGTTATTTCTTGAGTAACTTGCATGCAAAGATTCAGTACTCAGATTCTGACTCGAACTAAAAGTTTCCTGAGTTCATGTAACCCTTTCAGCTGGGGGGGATGTTAGGACCTCACAATGTACCATTTTTACCAAATATTTTGACACCACCTTACCCTTTATAGCTATATTTAAAAAGGGTTACATTATCATTTCCATCCATTTTATCCAAAGGTATATGAAATCCTTCTCTTTACTATATATTTAATCTATTTACATATAATTCCACATTACTCTTATATTTCATCATTAATCGAAGGTAGATCGTTGCTAACACAAGTCTAAAAGATCGCAGATAATTTATGATAAGGAACGTGTTGTGCTGAAACAATCGGCCGTTGCTGAAACAGTCGAATCCGTTGCTGAAACAGTCAGCGGGCACGTAAATTTCGTCACTACTCGTGATTTGCGATTTTGGAAGAGTATTTTGGGAACAATGGCAACAAGACGAAGACAAGCAAGAAAGTTGTTACACGGATTTTTCTGAAGCCAATACTTTTTCTGTATCTGTTGTAACAATATTTTTCTATGGAAGAATAGAAAGACCCTGTTTTTAAGATAGAGGAACAGATTTGGATAAATATAGGATTTCTCTGATGTAACTGTAATAGATGTCTCCTCTTTAAAAAGAGGAGACATCATCATTAGAAGGGGAGTTAGAGACTACAGGGGAGACATTATTTTGAGCGGAAAGGAGCAAGACTCCATTGTAATGTATCATTCCTTTTTGACATATGAATAAAGGTTTCTTTTGAGCACTTCAATTTAACTCTTTCCTCTGGGGGAATATTGTGAGAAGGAAAGGGCCCGCCTTCATCACAAGATTCACCCGATTTCTCCTGTAGTTTGTTAAGCTTCTTTATGTTATTTGCACCTTAATTTAACTCTGTTACTGAAGAATCATTTACATAGTTTTGTAGTTCTTTAAGCACTATGTTTTCTTTAACACTGCATCAGTTCTATATCATTCATTCTTAAAGAAGTCAAGAGATCTTTTTCCGTTCTTTGTTTGAATGTGTGATTGATACCGGGAAACAGGTGCTGAAGATTCCTGTTCAAAGGAATAGGGTCCTGTTCCTCGTAGCTTGATTCTCTTTTTCTACAGTGTGGTTAGTGTCAGGCAACAGGTGTTGAAGATTCCTGTTTGGAGGAATAGGGTCCTGTTCCCTGTTATGGTTGATTGATTTCCTTTCCTGCAGGGTGATTTCCTTTCATGATCTTTTCCTAGGATTCTTTTAATGAAAGACTGCAATAGAGGAATTACTTCTGCTATAACACAAGTAGGCTTCAGCTTTGTTAAAGCAGGGTGTGAATAGTTAGATTTGTATGATTAATAATTGTGTGACTTCTACTACAACATTATCTTGCTTTTAAAATTGAGCATATCCAGTGCGTGATTGTCTTTGGAATAAACAGACCTTCCCGAGTTGACAATTTATGTGGTGTTTGAATTGTTAAAAAAATTAAAGCGACCAACACTTCCATCCCATGCTTCCTCTTCTATGAACTGAACATATCTACTGATTATTACCTTCTTGATTGATGGATTGTAGATCTTGTATGCCTTGGATTCATCATTGTATCCAACAAATATACATTTATCCCCTTTGTTGTCCAACTTCTTACTCAACTCATCTGGGACATGTGCATAAGCCACACACCCAAAAACTCTTATGTGAGTGACATATTTCTTTCTTCCACTCCATGCCTCTTCAGGAAAAATATTCATAGCACTTTTGGTTGGACACCTATTAATAATATACGTTGCACAAGCGATATCTTCAGCCCAATAATCATTTGGAAAATGCTTTACCTTCAACATACTTCTTTTCATCTCCATGATGGTCCTATTCTTCCTTTCCACAACACCATTCTCTTGAGGTGTATACCTTACTGTAAATTGCTTGTGTATTCCATGCTCCCTGCAAAAATGTAGGAGGTCATTTGTGATATATTCGCCACCTCTATCAGTCCTCAACACTTTGATGTAGTGTCCACTTTGCTTCTCAACAAGAACTTTGTAGTGGCAGAAGCGGTCAAACACTTCAATTTTCTGTTTTAGGAAATAGACCCATGTCTTCCTTGTGTAGTCATTTATGAAGGTCAAAATATAATGGCTTCCACCAAATGGTGGTGTTAGCATTGGTCCAAATAAATCTGAGTGGAAAGTCTCCAAAGGTGCCTTTGCCCTTATTGAATTTCCTATTGGATATCATTCTTTTTTTTATTTGTCGAATATGCATCCTTCACATAGGTTGTTTGGTTTTTCTATAAGTGACAATCCTTTCACCATACATTTCCTATGCAACAAATTCAAACCTCCAAAGTTGAGATGACCAAATCTCAAATGCCATAACCAATTTTCATCTTTAATTTCTTCTTGAATTTTTTCTTATGTGACAGTTGCTACAACACCTTCTTCCTTCAAATCTGATCTTAGCTTTAGAGGAAACATTCTATTGTTTGTCATGTGAACTTTTGCAATGATTTGTCTACTTGGAGGCTTATCCAAGATTGTGCACACATCATTCTTGAAAAATACATTGTAGCCCTTTTGTATGTGTTTCCCAATACTTATGAGGTTATGTTTCCAACCAGGAACAAAGTAAACATCTGACATGAACTTCTTCTCTCCTTTCTTTGTTAGGATATTGACTCTGCCTTTTCCCATGATAGAGACTTTGATATCAGTCCCTAATGTTACTTCATATTTTACACTTTCATCTAGATTGGAAAATATTTCTATGTTTCTATTCATGTGGTTGCTACACCCTGAATCTAAGAACCATACATCCCCTTTTTTTCTTATGCTACATTACAAGCTAAAAACATGTTATCATGGCTTTGATTTTCCTTTATAAAATTTGCACTTGATTTGCTACTTATTTCATATTTCTTATTTCTACATTCATTTGCATAATGACCATACTTATTACAAGAATGAAATTGAACTTGAGATTTATCATACCTTTGACCTTGTGCTTGATTTTTTCTTAGGCCTTGACTTGTATTTTGATTGTTGCCCCTTCCACTTGAGCTTGAAGGGATGCTTCTTCCACCTCTATGTGGGCTTCTTCCTCTTCCTTTGTAATTTTATCTTCCTCGACCTCTACCTTGGCCAAATGAAACTTGTGTCTTGAATGCATGCTCCAATGATGAGTGTGTTCCTCTGTTAATTCTGTGCTCATGAGACATCAGTGATTCATGAAGCTCATCCACTAAAAATTTTGAGAGATCCTTTGTCTCTTCTACGGCCACAACTATGACATCAAATATTGCTGGTAGACTTCTGAGAATTTGCTCAACAATTCTCCTATCCTAAAGTGTCTCACCATGAGACCTGATTTGGGTAACCAACCCAATTACATGTGTAAAAAATGAGTCTACATTCTCAGACTCTTTCATACAAATTGTTTCAAAATCTCTTCTCAAAATTTGTAATTTTTTTGTCTTCACCTTTTCCATGCCTTGGTAGGTTGTCTGGAGGGTATCCCATGCTTGCTTGGACTTCATTGTTGTCGCAACCCTTGGGAAGATACTTTCATTAATTTCTTGGAAGATGTAGAAGAGGGCTTTTGATTCCTTCTTCTTTTTGTCTCTCAACACGTCCTTTTCTACTTGTGTCAATGCATTGTATGCTACTGCATCTGCTGGTTCTTGGAATCCATTCTCCACCAATCCCAAATGTCTTGTGAAGAAAACAGATCCTTCATTATTATAGCCCAATAGTCAGAATTATTTCCATTAAACTATGGTATTTGTGGATTAGTCAAGCTTGTGCTTGTTGCTGCCATTTTCACTATCTAAACAAACTTTCTTACAGTGTAAAAAAATTTCTCACTTTGTGAAAACTTTCTCACTGCTAGAGAATATATTCCACAAAAATTTTGAGAACTCTCTTTTAACTCCTCAGTAAAAACACTTCCTTTTACTGAGATTTTTAAATCCTCTCTGATACCATGTTAAAGTTTTAAAGGACATGGGAAATTCTTTTCCCTCAACACAAGGAGTTGACAAAGATTTGTGGAAATATTTAACCAAAACAACACAATTGCATAAGTTTACACAGAGTTTCGGAACTCACTTAATCCAGACCATACAATTGCGGAAATCAAATTATTGGAGTCCTATTTTCTCTACAAAGTGGCAAAGATTAAAATCGCAACTATGGGGGAGAAAATAAAATAAAACAATTCTACTCAACATTCATCTGGAGGTTACGGCTCCTTCACCAGTAAAAATATTTTTCTTACTGAGAATTACATTCACCAGGGTTGCATAGTAACACACAGTAAAACCTGTAACTTTTGTTTTCATGCACCCACCAAAATTTGCTCCACAATTTTCTCCCCTTGTCTTTCTAGACTTACATCAGCCACATTACACAACACTCACTCTCTTTGTGACCTATGCTTGTTAATTCAAAACGTATATATCTAAAGACATTTAATTCGTGGTAGACATAATTTAATACATAGTATGGGCAGACATCATTTTTTGAACATGTTGTACGGTACAACAACCCTCTCCATTTTGAAATTTTAGAATAAAATTCATTTAGAAATAGGTCCCCTTTCTTTTTAGATAGGAATAAAAGACTTAGAATAAATCCGATCATTTTGAAATAAAACAATAAAAGTTCATTACTAAAAGGGCATATATTTCATATCTTTAATAACAAGTGTATATAAAAAATTGCAACACTAAAAAATTCCAATCTGATAAGATATAAAGACTTTATCACATTAACATAATAACTAAAAGTATTCAATTGGAACAAAGTCCAATGTGATAAATTAATCACAATCGCAAATCAGAGATATCATAAGAATTTACATTTGTTTTGAAAAACTCCGATGCGATAGAACAAATCGCAATCGCAAATCGCAAAGGTCAAAAGTTTTTACTTTTGTTTTATGAAACTCCGATGCGATGCGATTGATCGCAATCACATTTTGGAAGATAAATGCAATATGCACTTGTTATATAAACTCTGATGCGATGGGCCCCATCGCAAATCGCAAAATGAAAATGCAAACTCTTCATTTGGTCAATTGCAAAACTCTGATGTGATGCGAGTGATCGCAATCACATTTTAGAGTAACAAACATTATATGCACTCATGATACTAAAATCCCGATGCGATGGACCCCACCGTAATCACAATCGCAAATCGGCTAATATCATTTGCAACTCATTTCTTTTGAAAAGAGCCGATGTGATACACCGTCATCGCAACTGTAAATCGGCGGAGATCGTGAAATCTTATTTTGTTGTCCCTTTTAAAATTCCCGATGTGATTAATGCTTAAAATGTATATTTTACATTACGCATATATTATTTATTAATCGCAATCGCAAGATTCAAAAGGAAAGTTTTATGTTCTCATTTCAAATCGTCGATCTCCGATTGTACGTTCATTATTAATAGCAAATCAAACGAATAATGATGATTTATTCTATTATGAATGCGTGAGTGTGACTCTTTAGAGGGCATTTAATTTTTAAACATGGAGATAATAAATGGAAATCAACGAATATATATTTCATATAGTTGTTCTCTTTATTCTCTTTTCACCACATCTGAAATCTTTTCTCTATTGCAGAACAACAGAACGTCCAATCCTTTCATTCACCGAGCAAGAGAAATGTTACCAGAAAACAAAATGTCTAAGAGATCCAGGAAAGAAAAGGCCACTATCGCTGCAAAGACCCCTATTTTCACCATGGTACCTAAAGAGAAACCAGCTATAATTAAGCTGGTTACAGACACATCGTGCCAAGGTCTTGGAAAAATCTCTTGGGAAGAGGTCTATAACCTCATTGAAAGGGAAAATCCTAAGGTCATTGTGGCGAAAGCAACAGATCCTGAAAAAAATGACTCAGATTTCGATTCAGAAACTTCTCTTCAAGCACTTGAGAATTCATTCCTGCACCAAATTGCAGCTCAGGCAAACATTTTCCCTTACTATGATGTGATCTGGTGGGTGATAGATAATGTCACCATCCAGAACAGGACGTTTGTTTCAGCTACTGGGACAACATTTGGGTCATTTAAAGAAAAGGACATTAAAGCAATGTACCACCTTCCAGACTTGCAGAAAATCTACAACAAAGCCTTCATCAAGGAATTTGCTGGAAATAATGAAAATCAGTCGAAGCCAATCAGAGATTGGAGAAGAGCTCCAGAGAAGCACAAAAATGAGGCATCAGGTATGTACTCTGTGGAGTCTCTTTCGTCTCCATACTATTATGCTTCTGCAATGATGTGCAGGCTATTTGGAAATGATAATTCAACTAGATTTTCTATACAAATGGTACCTTTAATCCATTCTATTGTAAGATCCGAAATCATGGAATGGGCTATCATTCTTTTAGATAAGATAGACAATAGAATTCTCGAGTATAGAAAGGATAAGGACACAGGAAACACAACCCCATTTTAATTTGTTTCCTATATTCTAGATTCCCTATGTTTCAAATCTGAATTTCCCATGTTAGGATGGAAATGGACCCCCAAAGATCCTGCTTCTATTCATATTTATCATAAATTCTTGTGGAAATTTCATTTTAAAAATAATTTTTATAGAATTAGTCATGGTTTCCTCATCCATGTTTATCAAACCATTTTTAACCAATTCCCTCCCAGGCTTTCTGAAAAAGCTAAAATTGATATATCCTTGATTGGGGACTGGTTCAGAGAAGAAATATTTACTTATATCAGAGTCTTCGGGAGCATAGTAGAGCCCCATATTCTGCCTCTGTATGTTCCCAATAAACTTTTATCACAAGATATTTCCTATCAGTTAACAGTGGAAGGCATGTCGAGGTCTTTGAATAATAATAACAAGTTGATGTGGCCTACTTTTCCATTTAATTGTGGAAATTTTACTCTTAATAACTTCACACATGCTGAGAAGGAGGTTATAAAAATAAGATATCTTAAACTTTCCACAGTCCCGGGAATGCAATATGACCCAAAGAAGGTGGTGTTTGATTTCACCACTTCGGTTTCAATCGCTCGATTTGAGCATGAACCAGATGAGTTTGATGATTTTTTTGTTTCTGTTGATAATTTTTCCCAAGTCTATAACTTAGCCAAGTCTAAATTTTAGACTGAAGAGATAAATAAATTCATGTTATTTAGAAGCCAGAGACTTCTCAAAGCTCCTCTAGATCAATGAAGAATTCCTGTGCAAGAATCTGAAACACAGCAAAAGGAAAAAGAGGATGCATCTGACAAAGCAGCTAAAGAAACATCTACCAACAGGGTCAATGAACATACACAGAAGGAAGTCACAGGAACTAATCCTGTTTTGCAGAAGGAAAACACTAGCAGCAAACTCGATGTGCAAAAAGAGAATACTAATGGTAAACTCAATGTACATATTGATTAACAATCTATAGCTCAGACAGAAAAGGAAAGCACAGGTACTGAGACCATTTTTCATACTAAGAAAGGAGACATAGGTAGTAAGGCTATTGTACAAGAAGATATGAACAATAATCTAGATTCTCAACTTGGAAGAGGAAACACTACTAAGATAGTAGTGGAATTTGCTAAACTTATAGGTTCCTCCCATTTGCTGAGCCAATATGAGAAATTTGCCCAGCAACTAGGACAACAAAATAATCCCCAAGTTAAAGCACTGGAAGATCAAGATATGGAAGTTATTCTTGAACATCTACAGGTGAAATTATGTTGAAAGTAGAAGAAATTCCTCCTCTAGACATATTTTACAGTTCTAAGCATAGGAATGTTGTTAGAAAGCATAGGAAGAGGAGAAGAACTGACCAGGATCCACTTTCAACATCACAAGTGGAATTTATGAATATTGTTTATAAAAATGCTGAGGTGAATATGTCGGAGGATCTCACCAAATTATCTCAATACACAGGTGCCTATAGTGTTGCAACTATAGACAAAGCTTCTGAAGTCTCCTAGTTGATGAAACAAAGAGTCTTACATATAGCTATGCTGGAGGAACAGGCCACAGTGAATCAACAAAAGCTTGTTCAGTTGGAAAAACAATTGCAAGATGAAGGGCTCAGATCTAAACAACTGGAAGAGTAGCTTAGTATTGAAAATAAAAATATTGATGAATAAGCCTTGAACAAACAGCAGAAGTTGATTCAAGAGGTAGAAAAGTTGCAAAATCTTCTACAAAATGAGAAAAATGCAAAGATTGAACAAGAGAAAATATTCCAATCATCATTGAACAAGTTCAAGGATTACCCTAAATTAGATCAATTCAAAATTGAAGCTCTTGAAACAAACAAAATGCTATCTCAGCAGTTAAATGAATTTTTCTAAAGTTGGCACAAGTTGAGCCCTTGTGTGAAATAACATCATCTTTGATAGATGAAGTAGTCACTCTCAGGCAAGAAATTGATGATGATGATGACAAAATTTCTGAATTCCTTTCATGGCAGGATACAGAGCAGGGAAGAAAAGCTAATCTTCCCAAAATTGAGGAGAGACACAAGGAAATTTTATTTGTGGAATGCGAACAGCAGCTGATGAAATCTGAAAGAGCCATATCAAGAGCTAAAAGTATGATGAATAATATTACACAACTGGTTAATGATAGCTTGTATGCCACTAATTTGATTTCAGATTGTACCCCAGGAAAATTACCAAAAGTAAAAGAAGTTGATTCTAGGTGGAAGGAAGAGATAATCAATAAGAATCAACAGATTAGCAAACTTCAAGGAATTTCATGGGATATTATGTGGACTTATCTAATCAAACCACACAGTCAACAAATGGCCATCAAATTCCTTTCAAATGCTATTAATTGTATCATTCCTGAATTCTCTGATGCTACGTATACTGGGCAGCTACATTCAAGGCTAATTCATCCAACAGAATTCAAATATATGCTCAAAATTTTCCATCTGGGCACATTGAATGCAGGATATAATCAATGAATTGGTTTCACTTCAATATCGCAATTCTGTTTACAGATTTCCGATGAGATAGATTGTAGCAGTAGTTTTTTTTATTTTGTTTTATAAAGTACCTATTTAAACCCCTTTCATGCATTTAGAAAAGTGTCCTGAATTTGTAATATTTTTACTTGGATGATACATTTTTGTACTCCATCGACTCTTATATTTTTATAATGGATCACATCTGGTGGTTTTTATGGAAAATTGTCTTTAAGAATTGCATTTCTGTATCTTGGATCCTGTTTTACATTGAAGTGCTAGATTTGGATATTGAATTGCATCGGGAAAAGTATCAATATGGATATGGTATTTCTATCTATTCACTGTTAACTTTATTATGTTATGAGATATTCTCTTTAAAAATTGCTATCATTTATATGTACTTGTTTTACAATATTTCTTTATACATATCATTTCTGAGTGTGTAGAAATATTCATCTGTTACAGTATATGCAAATGATATATAAAATTATGAGTACGATGTGTTATTATAACTCTTTTTAATTTCTTAAACAGAGTTATCATTATTTGATGCTGCATATTTCATTTAAATTATAATACATTTGCATCGTTATTAATTTAATTGAAACACCCTTAAATTTGTATTCATATTTGATACCCGGGATAAGTTTTAGAATTATCTATCAGTCATAAATTAAATTAGATAGATTATTTAAGCTATTTTATTCCCATTTTCCACTCATCCAATCATTCCATCACCAACCCATTTAAGTTATTAGGAAAGTGGTCCTATCAATCCAGTCGGAGCCACCATACCAAACGGAAAAGGAGTTATCCTAAGGTCCCGACCGGGTGGTTATCCCCCAATGTTTGAAGCAGCAATTTTTGAGGCTTCAACATTTTTGGTACTAGAAGGAGGGCCTAAGATATGAATGGCAGATAAATTCAAACCTACAGGCCATTCTAAGAGCAATACACCCTCACCATCCTCCCAAATTTCTCAAATCACCAGGGAAGAAATTGATAGAGATATTCAAACACCCACTACCAAAGTCTCAAATCAATCAGATAATCAACCTTCTGAGTCTCTAAAAATACAAGCTTTAGTTCATAAAATCCAAGGGTTCTCATTGTCATTAGAAGATTCTAATATATCTTAAGGTAGTGTTACTTCACAAATTGTTTCTTCCAAACCTCTCACTAGGTCACAAAGTGAAAAACTTGGAATTCCTCCAAAGGAATTTCCTTTACCTAGTAGAGATAAAACAATAAAAACCCCATCAAAATCAGAGAGTACTATTGGTTCTTCATCACAAATCCAATCATGTGTTTCCCAAACCCCAACCCAAAAAAGTATAGTTGTCACAACATCAGCTATTCAAACATCAATTGTCCAAACACCAACTGTTCCAACAACATCTGTCCAAACAACAACTGTCTCTTCTAGTTCTTCAACAGTTATCACAACAATGGCACAAATACCATGGACTAGACCAGAAGCTATTAATATGGCTGCACCTTTACATGATTTACTTGATCATCCTGAAAAATGGCTACCAAAATTTAGTCCAGATATTGGTATACAAGCAGAAGAACATATCAAAAACTTTATGCTTGCTGTAAATTTAAATGCAGTAGAACATGAAGATGTTGTAGTAAGGTTATTCCCCTATACTTTGCAAGGGGAAGCAGGATCCTGGTATTTCTCACTACCTTCAGGATCTATTGCAAGTTGGGATATTTTCACAGATCATTTCTTGACCAAATATGGAGATGATAGATCAATAGCTACCCTAATTAATGATCTCTCCAATCTGAGAACAGAACCCAAGGGACCCATTAAAGATTTTAACTCTCGATTCAACAAACTTTTAAATAAAATTCCTATTTCCTAAAAACCTAGTGAGCAGGTTAGAATTGAATGGTATATAAATGCTTTGCCTTCAAACATAGAATTTTTTGTAGATAGAGCTGTGAAACCTACTTTAGCTAAGAATATGAAAGAAGCTATTTCAGTTGAAAAACGGATTATTGCTCTAGATAAGAAAAATGCTATTGAGGAAAGAAAGTCCAAGAAAGTCACTTTTCAGGATGATTCAAAGAAAAAGACACCCAGAGATCCATATGACATGGAAGTCTTACAGAAATTTCTCAAAACCATGTCTAATGAGATGGTTGAGATTAAAAATCAAGTGGCAGAGACTTCTACCAAAAGGCCATTTAGGAATTTCAAGAGAAATCAAGTTGAATATAAACCTCCTAATTCAATCTCCAATGCAGAATCAGAAGAAGAAGAAGAAGAAGATACTCCTCCAGTATCAGATGAAGAGGAAGAAAAAGAGGAAATAGCTGAATTACATGGAATGTGGGATTTCATTCTCCCTAACTCGAACAATGAACAAGAAGCTATGCCTGTAAGTACAAGGAGTAAATCTGCAGCAGAACTTGCTCAGTATACTCCTAAGAAGAAAAACACAACTTCAACTACCAAAGAAAAATCCCCTGTAAAAAAAGCTTCTCCCTTACCCACTCAAAATCAGCCATCATCTTCTAATCCTCCTACATCAACATCTAAGACTTTGGTGGTATCAGATCCTATGGATTATAACATTGTTGAATACATGAAGAAAAACAGAGCGAATATTTCCTAACATGAACTCAGCAAACTTAAATATCAACATAAGCTGCTATTAAAAGAATTAAATGCAACACCTATTGCTCCTGTACCAAGTGGTGTAATTTCCAAAGCAATTAAAGGCACTGGTAAACCACCAGACAAAGTAGATGCCAATAATATTGTTCTTATTGGAGAAAGATCAAGTTCTCAGACACCTCCTTTTCTTTTGACTTATGAAATCTACAACAAGAATTTGCATAATTGTTTTATAGATTTAGGAGCATCCTCTAATATAATTCCTACTTCAGTCTGTGCAAAATTGAATATTGAACCACAAAATTCTGCAGTTCATATTGTTCAATTGGATCGTTCTAAAGTTCAAGTTATAGGAGAAATCAATTCAGTTACTATTCGATTAGCTTCTGATCCTAGGATTGTCCAAAGAATTGATATTCTGGTTGCAGATATTCCTGAATTATATGGATTAGTCTTAAGCAGGGATTGGTCTACAAAGCTTAATGGTTATATTTCAACTGATTATTCACATATGTGGCTTCCCTACAAAGGGAAACCAAATCAAATCAAAGTTGAACGAGAAAAACACATGATGCATACTGTAACTAAATTTGAACAAGCAAATGAACCTGTAGCTTTTAATAACAACATTCTTGGAGGCTATTCTGTCAAATCATTCCTTGGGAATTTCACAGCACCATAATCACCCTTTTCTATAAATACTTTTATTTCACGAATTGAAAATTTTTCACAATCTGATTCTTCTAGAATTGTTAATGTTTCTGATACATCTGTAGATAAACCTATATATAAATCTTTATTTTGGTCATTATATTTCTATGGATCAAAATCTAGTGATGGAGTAGGAGCAGAATGCATTTTAATTGATCCAGATGGAGAGAAAACCATGCTATAATGTAGACTAGAATTTGAGTGCACAAACAATACTGTAAAATATGAAGCCTTGATTCAAGGACTTTATAAAGCCATAGGGTTAAATGTTAAATACTTTAAAGTATATGGAGATTCTGAAATTGTCATAAGACAAGTAAGGAATACCATCCATTGTCCTTCAGGTCATCTCAAGCATTATCAAACCCTTATGCAAGACCTTACTACTCAATTTTTAGCATTCAATATCTCTTCTATCCCTAGAGCTCAAAATACATCAGTTGATTTGTTAGCTAATGTTGCATCCAAACTCCTCCCTGTTGAAGATTATAGTCCTGATAGATTTTCAGTAGAATTGATTTTTCTCCCATCTGTTCCCGATAATATCACAAACTAGAGAGTATTCTATCATGATGAAGATATATTGAATTTCTTGACTTCAGAGAAATCCTATGATGAGCAAATTATTGATGAAAATGATCATGATCTTCAAAACATCTCAAAAAGTAATGAAAATCCTATCCCTAAATCTATTGTTAAACTTGAGGACCTATATGATATAAAAGACAGATTCAAAAAATTTACTAATGCTAAACTTCAAAGTTCTACTTTGAATTTTGACTTAGTAAATCTTGGCTCTAGGTCTAAACCTCAAAATGTCAATCTAGGACTCGAGTTAACTCCAGAAGAAAGAGCTACTTTCATCAAAATTCTGAGTAGGTATAAAGATATTTTTTCTTGGAATTATGAAGACTTGAAAACCTATGATACTTCTATTATTCAACATACAATTCCGATGCTTTCTGATGTCAAACCTGTTCAACAGAAGTTAAGAAAAATTCATCCAAATCTTGAAGATCAAATCAAAGCAGAACTCAATAAACTTTTTTAGGCCAAAATTATTTTTCCTGTAAGGCATTCAAATTGGGTTTCCAACATGGTACCTATCAGGGAGAAAAATGGAGATATTAGAATCTGCATTGATTTTAGAACTTTAAACAAGGCATGTCAAAAGGACAATTTCCCATTGCCAACAATGGAACAAATACTTCAAAAGGTAGCTGGTTCTGAGCTCATGTCTTTTCTTGATGGTTTTTCAGGCTATAACCAAATATTAGTACATTTAGATGATAGGTTGAAAACCACTTTCAAAACCAAATGGGGAACCTATGCTTATCAGAAAATGCCTTTTCGTTTAGTAAATGTAGGAGCTACTTTCCAGAGATCCATGGATATAGCATTTAAGGGTCTGATTAATAGATCAGTCATTATTTATCTTGATGACATAACAGTATTTTCAAAGAAAAGAGCCAATCATCTACATGATTTAAAGCAAATATTTGAAAGGTGTAAAAGGTTTGGTATTTCTTTAAACCCAAAGAAATCCTTCTTTGCTTTCAATGAAGGAAAAATCTTAGGGTTTGTTGTGTCAAAATATGGTATATATATTGACCCTGAAAGAGTGAAAGAAATTTCTGATATTTCTTTACCTCATAACAAAAAATCCATGCAATCATTTGTAGGGAAAATCAATTTTGTAAAAAGATTCATTCCTGATTTTTCTCAAATTGTTTTATCTATGCAGAATATGATTAAGAAAAATTTAGTACTCAAATGGGGGTATAAAGAGAAAGAAGCCTTTAATACAATCAAATAGGCAATCATTAATGCACCTGCATTGAACACTCCTGATTTTTCTAAAGATTTTATTCTGTATACCTTAGCTACTGAAACATCCTATGCTGTTGTTTTAACACAACTCAATGATCAACAAATAGAAGCACCAATTTTTTTCTTTAGCTCAAACCTGCAAGTAGCTGAGCTTAATTATTCCAATGTAGTAAAACAAGCCTTTGTTGTGTTTAAATCAATCAAACATTTTAGACCTTTTCTCCTAAAGACACATACAAAAGTTATTATCCCTTTCTTTGTAGTGAAGCAATTATTAAATCAAAAAGAAGTAGGAGAAAAGAGAGCTAACTGAGTAATAGCTTTGCAAGAAAATGATATTGATATTAAACCAGCTAAGATTGTTAGAGGACAAGATTTTTGCAGATTATTAGTAGGATCTCACAACATACCAGAAAATCAAGATCCAGATAATGTTGTTCAAGTAAATCAGATAAGTATTATAGATTCTGAATCTTAATATGTTGATCTGATCTTCTACTTGAAGAATGGGTATGCTCCTTCTAAACTCAGCTATAAGAAAAAATGTGCTCTAAGGTTAAAATCTAAACATTATGAAATCATTGATAATGTGTTATTTAGAAGGAATTATGATTCAATTCTATTAAGATGTCTTGAAAAGACTGAAAGAAAAAAGGTATTTCGGGAATTTCATGATGGACCAGCAGGTGGAAATTTTGGAGCTGATACCACGGCTCACAAAATCATCCATGCTGGATATTATTGGCCTACCCTTTTCAAAGATACACATAATTATGTGAGGAAGTGCAAAATTTGTCAAACTGCTAGTGGAAGGCAAAGGAAGCTAGCTTTTCCTTTGCAACCAGTAAGTATTGAGCAATCATTTGAACAATGGGGGCTTGATATTATTGGTGAAATAGTACCTCATTCTTCCAAACAGCACAAATACATCCTTACAGCAACAGATTACTTCACAAAGTGGGTAGAAGCAATTCCTTTAAAGGTAGCCAATTCTGATGCAATTATTGATTTCATAGATCAATTCATCATTACCAGGTTTGGTGTACCTAACGCTCTTGTCTTTGACAATTCATATTATTTTTCTGGGAATAGTATAATGGAAATTTCAATCAAAATAGGTTTTAAATTGAAATATTCAACAAATTATTATCCACAAGGTAATGGTTTAGCTGAATCTACTAATAAAAATCTCATCAAAATCATTAAAAGGACTATTGATCAAAATCAAAAGAATTGGCACAAGTCTTTAATATTTGCATTATGGACTGATCGTATTACTCATAAAGCTTCAATAGGAACTTCACCTTTCAATTTAGTTTATGGAAAAGAAGTTGTGATACCATCAAATCTAGCTCTCCCATCATTAGCTCTAGTGCAATTTATTGAAGAAAATCCTTCCTCATCTATTCAGTTGAGATTTGATCAAATCCTTAAATTAGAAGAAGATAGAGAGAAAGAAAAAATGTATTCATGAAAAACATCAACAGCTTGTAAAAACTTCTTTTGATTCAAGTTCCACCGGCTCAAAAAAAAATTCAATTGGTGATATTGTTCTGAAATGGGATAAAGCACATGAAGAAAAAGGTAAGCATACCAAATTTCAGAAAATGTGGGTTGGACCATTTCAAATTGCAGAAAAGATAGGCTCATATACATTCATACTCCAAGATTTAATAGGAAAGAGAGAATCTCTTCATGTAAATGGGCTTGTCTTAAAGAAATTCTTTTCATAAGGAGGTAACCCCTTCTTACTTGTACATATTCCTTTATGCAATTTTTGTTTTCTTTTGTAAATAAGGTTGTTAATAGTCTCTAATTGACTTTTTACTATTAGAAAATGTCTTAGGAAGAATATTATAAATACTTATTTTGTGTAAATAAGAATTTTTAGGGAAATGATTACAATTTTGGATAGTTTAAAATAAAATGTTAAACTTTGAAAATTTGTTTAAACATTTACATGATCTTTTGAAACCTTGAGGAAAATGTAAATCATTATAATTTTATTAAGCAGAGAAAGGTTATCTTTAAAAATTAAAGACTTTTTCAAGCTTTAGCACACAAAAAAACTCTGAAAATTGTCATCCAATGATTCTTAAGGATACAGCCATTTCACCCCATCCATTTAAGTTGTGATTTTTTAGAATGTAATTCTAAGAAATTATATGGCAAAATTTAAGAGATAAGAGGTCTCATCACGAGCCTGCTTACCATGATATAAGAAGTAATAAAATTGACATTACCAACACTGCATACCAAAACAAGGTAATGGCTTATAATTATAAGACAAGGGGTCTCATCACGAGCCAGCTTGTTCAATTTCATTACAACTAGTGAATGGCATTGTTATTAACTGGCTACCAAACCAGAAAAATAGCTCTTAAACTAAAAAATAACTAAAATACAAAAAAAAACATGAGATAATATGTCTTATGAATTTATTTTTAAAGGGTCATAATCTTAGTTGGATGGGACAATGAATGGTTGATGGTTAAAAGGTAACCCTGTCGAGACTATGAACGTTTGTAGGTAGCAGAGGCAATGCCTATGACAATAGAGTATATTACAAAAGCTAAACTTGGAAAGGCCCCTTACTTCATTATTATCAAACCAATCCAAGCTTGAGAAAACCAAAAAAATGTTTTTATCTTTGAGGAATTAGAAAGAAATTGTAAGTGATTTTTTATTCTTTTTTAGAGTTAGATTTTATTTAAAATTTCTCTAAGATAGTTTTCATTATCTTTAAAAAAAATTACTTGCTAGAAATATAGTATTCATTTTATTTTTCAGAGATAACTGTTTCTTCCAGTGAATCTCCAATTGTTGTACGGTACAACAACCCTCCCCATTTTGAAATTTTAGAATAAAATTCATTTATAAATAGGTCCCCTTTATTTTTAGATAGGAAAAAAAGACTTAGAAGAAATCCAATCATTTTGAAATAAAACAATAAAGGTTCATTGCTAAAAGGGAATATATTGCATATCTTTAATAGCAAGTGTATATAAACAAATTCAACACTAAAAAATTCCGATCCGATAAGATATAAAGACTTTATCACATTAACATAATAACTAAAAGTATTCAATTGGAACAAAGTCCGATGTGATAAAGTAATCGCAATCGCAAATCAGAGATATCACAAGAATTTACATTTGTTTTGAAAAACTCCGATGCGATAGAACAAATCGCAATCGCAAATCGCAATGGTAAAAAAATTTCACATTTGTTTTATGAAACTCTGATGTGATGCGATTGATCGTAATCACATTTCGGAAGAGCAATGCAATATGCACTTGTTATATAAACTCCGATGCGATGAGCCCCATCACAAATCGCAAAACAAAAATTCAAACTCTTCATTCGGTCAATTGAAAAACTTTGATGTGATGCGAGTGATCAAAATCGCATTTCGGAGGAACAAACATTATATTCACTCATGATACTAAAATCCCGATGCGATGGACCCCACTGTAATCGCAATCGCAAATCGGCTAATATCATTTGCAACGCATTTCTTTTGAAAAACGCTAATGCGATACACCATCATCATAATCAGAAATCGGCGAAGATTGTGAAATCTTATTTTTTTGTCCCTTTTAAAATTCCCGATGTGATTAATGCTTAAACTGTATATTTTACATTGCGCATATATTATTTATTAATCGCAATCGCAAGATTCAAAAGGAAAGTTTTATGTTCTCATTTCAAACCGTCGATCTCCAATTGTACATTCATTATTAATAGCAAATCAAATGAATAATGATGATTTATTCTATTATGAATGCGTGAGTGTGACTCTTTAGAGGGAATTTAAGTTTTAAACACGGAGATAATAAATGGAAATCAACGAATAGATCTTTCATATAGTTGTTCTCTTTATTCTCTTTTCACCACGTCTGAAATCTTTTCTCCGTTGTAGAACAACAGAACATCCAATCCTTTCATTCACCGAGGAAGAGAAATGTTACCAAACAACGAAATGTCTAAGAGATCCAGGAAAGCAAAGGCCACTGTCCCTGCAAAGACCCCTATTTTCACCATGGTACCTAAAGAGAAAATAGCCATAATTAAGCTAGTTACAGACACATCGTGCCAAGGTATTGAAAAAATATCTTGGGAAGAGTTTTATAACCTCATTAAAAGAGAAAATCCTAAGGTCACTATGGCGAAGGCAACAGTTCCTGACGAAAATGACTCAGAGTCTGATTCAGAAACTTCTCTTCAAGAACTTGTGAATTCATTACTGCACGAAATTGCGACTCGGGCAAACATTTTCCCTTAATATGATGTGATCCGGTGAGTGATAGATAATGTCACCATCCAGAACAGGACGTTTATTTTAGCTACTGGAAAAACATTTGGGTCATTTAAATCAGAGGACATTAATCAATGTACCACCTTCCGAACCCACAGAAAATCTACAACAAAGCCTTCATCAAGGAATTTGCTGCAAATAATGAAAATCAGTCGGAGCCAATCAAATATTGGAGAAGAGCTCTAGAGAAGCACAAAAAAGAGGCATCTGGTATGTACTCTCTGGAGTCTCTTTCGCCTTCATACTGTTACACTGTCGCAATGATGTGCAGGCTATTTGGAAATGATAATTCAACTAGGTTTTCTATACAAATGGTACCTTTAATCCATTCGGCTGTAAGTTCTAAAATCATGGACTGGGCTTTCATTCTTTCAGATAAGATAGCTAATAGAATTCTCGAGTATAGAAAGGACAAGGACACAGGAAACACAACCCCATTTTACTTTTGTGCCTATATTCTAGGTGCCCTATGTTTCAACTCTGAATTTCCCATGTTAGGATGGAAATGGACCCCCAAAGATCCTGCTACTATTCATATTTATCATAAATTCTTGTGGAAATTTCATTTTAAAAAGCATGTTTATAGAATTTTTCATGGTTTCCTCATCCCTGTTGATCAAACCATTTTTAACTGATTCCCTCCCAGGCTTTCTGAAAAAGCTAAAATTGATATATCCTTGATAGGGGACTGGTTCGGAGAAGAAATATTTACTTATTTCAGAGTCTTTGGGAGCATAGTAGAGCCCCATATTCTGCCTCTGCATGTTCCCAATAAACTATTAGCACAAGATATTTCCTATCAGTTAACAGTGGAAGGCATGTCCAAGTCATTGAAGAATAATAAAAAGTTGATGTGGCCTACTTTTCCATTTAATTGTGGAAATTTTAATCTTAATAATTTCACACGTGCTGAGAAGGAGGTTATAAAAATAAGATATATTAAACTCTCCACAGTCCTGGGAAGGAAATATGACCCAAAGAAGGTGGCATTTGATTTCACCACTTCAGTTTCAATCGCTCGATTTGAGCATGAACCAGATGAGTTTGATGATTTGTTTGTTTATGTTGATAATTTGTCCCAAGTCTATAACTTAGCCAAGTCTAAATTTCAGACTGAAGAGATGAATAAATTCATGTTATTTAGAAGCCAGAGACTTCTCAAAGCTCCTCTAGATCAATTAAGAATTCTTGTGCAAGAATCTCAAACACAGCAAAAGGAAAAAGAGGATGCATTTGACAAAGCAGCTAAAGAAACATCTACCAGCAGGGTCAATGAACAGACACTGAAGGAAGTCATAGGAACTAATCATGTTGTGCAGAAGGAAAACACTAGCAGCAAACCTGATGTGCAAAAAGAGAATACTAATGGTAAACTCAATGTACATATTGATCAGCAATCTACAACTCATACATAAAAGAAAAGCACAGGTACGGAGACCATTGTGCATATTGAGAAAGGAGACATGCAGTAAGGTTATTGTACAAGAAGATATGAGTAATAATCCATATTCTCAACTTGAAAGAGGAAACACTACTGAGATAGTAGTGGAATCTGTTGAACTTATAGTTTCTTCCCATTTTCTAAGCCAATATGAGCAATTTGCCCAGCAAATAGGCAACAAAATAATCCCCAAGTTAAAGCACTGGAATATCAAGATATGGAAGTTATTCCTAAACATCCTACATGTGAAAATTATGTTGAAAGTAGAAGAAATTCCTCCTCTAAACATATTTTACAGTCCTAAGAATAGGGTTGTTGTTAGAAATTAGAGGAAGAGGAGAAGAACTGACCAGGATCCACTTTCAACATCACAAGTGGAATTTATGAATATTGTTTATAAAAATGCTGAGGTGAATCCGTCGAAGGATCTCACTAAATTATCTCAATATGCAGGTGCCTATAGTGTTGCAACTATAGACAAAGCTTCTGAAGTCTCCCAGTTGATGAAACAAAAAGACTTACAGATCTTTATGCTAGAGGAACAGGCCACAGAGAATCAGCAAAATCTTTTTCAGTGGGAAAAACAATTGCAATATGAGGGGCTCAGATATAAACAGCTGGAAGAGCAACTTAGTATTGAAAAGAAGAATATTGATGAACAAGCCTTGAACAAACTGCAGCAGTTGAGTCAAGAGGTAGAAAAGTTACAAAATCTTCTGCAAAATGAGAAAAATGCAAAGATTGAACAAGATAAAATATTCCAATCAGCATTGAACAAGTTCAAGGATTACCCTAAATTAGATCAATTCAAAACTGAAGCTCTTGAAACAAAAAAAATGCTATTTCAGCAGTTAAATGAATTTTGTCTAAATTTGGCACAAGCTGAGGCCTTGTGCGAAATAACATCATCTTTGATAGATGAAGCAGTCACTCTCAGGTAAGAAATTGATGATGCTGATGACAAAATTTATGAATTCCTTTCATGGCAAGATACAGAGCAGGGAAGAAAAGCTAATCTTCCCAGAATTGAGGAGAGACACAAGGAAATTTCATTTGTGGAATGGTAACAGCAGCTAATGAAATCAGAAAGAGCCATATCAAGAGCTAAAAGTATGATGAATAATATTACACAACTGGTTAATGATAGCTTGTATGCCACTAATTTGATTTCAGATTTTACCCCAGGAAAATTACCAAAAGTAAAAGAAGTTGATTCCAAATGGAAGGAAGAGATAATCAATAAGAATCAACATATTAGCAAACTTCAAGGAATTTCATGGGATATTATGTGGACTTATCTAATCAAGCCACACAGTCAACAACTGGCCATCAAATTCCTTTCAAATGTTATTAATTGTATCATTCCTGAATTATCTAATGATACGTATACTGGGAAGCTACATTCAAGGCTAATTCATCCAACAAAAGTCAAATATATGATCAAAATTTTCCATCTGGGCACATTGAACGCAAGAGATAATCAATGAATCGGTTTCACTTCAATATCGTAATTATGTTTATAGATTTACTATGAGATAGATTGTAGTAGTAGTTTTAGTTATTTTTTTTATTAAGTACCTATTTAAACCCCTTTCATGCATTTAGAAAAGGATCCTGAATTTGTAATATTTTGACTTGGATGATACATTTTTGTACTCCATTGACTCTTATATTTTTATGAAGGATCACATCTGGTGGTTTTTATGGAAAAATGTCTTTAAGAATTGCATTTCTGTATCTTGGAGCCTATTTTACATTGAATTGTTGGATTTGGATATTGAATTGCATCAGGAAAAGTATCAAGATGGATATGGTATTTCTATCTATTCATTGTTAATTTTCTTATGTTATGAGATATTCTCTTTAAAAATTGCTATCATTTATATGTACTTGTTTTACAATATTTCTTTATACATATCATTTCTGAGTGTGTAGAAATATTCATCTGTTACAGTATATGCAAATGATATATAAAATAATGAGTACAATGTGTTATTATAACTCTGTTTAATTTCTTAAACAGAGTTATCATTATTTGATGATGCATATTTCATTTAAATTATAATACATTTTCATGGTTATTAATTTAATTGAAACAACCTTAAAGTTGTATTCATATTTGATACCTGGGTTAAGTTTTAGAATTATTTATCAGTCATGAATTAAATTACATAGATTATTTAAGTTATTTTAGTCCCAGTTTCCACTCATCTAATCATTCCATCACCAACCCATTTAAGTTATTAGGAAACTGGTCCTATCAATCCAGTCGGAGCCACCATACCAAACGGAAAAGGAGTTGTCCTAAGGTCCCGACCGAGTAGTTATCCCCCAATGTTTGAAGCAGCAATTTTCGAGGCTTCAACAGAACATTACACAAGTTGCATGAACTAAAAAAGACTTGTGGATTAATTTTTTTCCCATACTCATTTACTAAACATACATTAAATTCTATTTGACTTTTATTATTTAACTCTATTGCAGAATGGGTTATGTACTATTCTCAGAACTTGTCCTTCTCTACAAACTCAATTTGCAACCTGAAAAACATTAACTGAGGTATGGATGCTATTAGAAAATTAAATATGGTGGTTGTGATTAATTTTCCGACACTATCCAATCGATGGCTTTCTACAGACAATACAGAAAATATATTATCCCCGGAGAGAAAACAAACATGGCTATGGGACCAGCTATCCACAGCAGAAGCGGAAACACAAAGTAATAAGCCCTTAACCCCAAAGACCATAAATTACTCCCTCTGTTCACAGCCTTCTCTATGTATCTTGCAGAAACACTTGAATTCGGCGTGCTGATGAGAAATTTCACATGAATGTAATTACGCATGCTTTGTACATGTACATGGGATATGAAGGCTACCATGAAATAGAGCAGTAGTCTCCCTTTTTTGATATACGGCGTTATGGCACTCTTGTGGCCAAACTTTTGAGGAGTTGCTACTGCCACTTGTGTCGATTCCCTCTATGGTGTTGATCAAAGAGCTCAGTGTTATGGATAGACTGGCCATAAATGTAGCAGCTGATAAATTTCTTGATATCACAGAAAGTGCCACTCCAATATTTTTCGGCATATCCTACAAACATTTTATGAATTCAAAACCCTAGAAAAATAAGGAAAATAGGATAAAATTCATTAAGAAAAAAAAAACACTTAATGTAATTATTACCTTCATCATCTGTTGTACCTAGACTATTCTGTTGCCATTTTTGAACCCTATAATGGTATAATTTGGGTACTTCATGATTATGTAGTGGAGATAAAAATGGTAGGACACCAAGAAAAGAATACCCGTAGGAACAAGCACCAAGTCCAGATTTACACTTTTCTTATCCCAAAACATCTTTTCTAAGTCACCTAATATATTTTTAACATAACCAACAAAATATGTTTGCCTGATGTTGTCTAATTTTTGGAGTGTTTGAATTTTTTTGAGTGTTCGAATAGTTTTTTAGTGTGGAATGAATTCAACACCATCAATAACATAAAATAAACCAAGGAACATAAAATACTCCCTAAAATATTCAAACTTGTTGGAGAATCTAATTCCAACCACCTGCTAGGTGTCGAAACCGTCCATCCAAGTGTAGTTTTACTTAGTCCAGTTTTAGTTCAATCTCACCGCCATCATTTATTGTTGATGTCTCCAATGTAATCTTATTTAACTCATTCGTAATATTGAGAAGAGAAATCTTCTACTCCACTTCTTTTTAGTTTTCAATTCTTGTCATGGTATCATATCTACTATGCTAAGACTCCTCTAGAGAGCAACAATGGAGAGAAGTTGGAGCAGGAGAGAGGAGGCTAGCCTGCATAAGACTCGTTGAGAGAGCAACATAATTTTGAAGAAGTTTGCAAAAGCTTCATGCAAAAGCAACCGAGATCAAATATCGAAGCTACGTTGTATAAGACTCTAGAGCAACAACGTGAGCGTGAGCAAAAGTATTGAAATACAGTTGAGGTGTAGAGATCCAAAAAAAAAATATCGAAGAATCCAGCCTAAAAATAAAAAAGAACCAGCAAGGAATAGATAATTGGGTGAAGGTTTTTTTAATTTGAAAAAAGTTGATCAATAGGTTTATTGGAGGAATAGATGAGCCGATGAGCCGATCAATGTGAAATGTGTATGGCAGGGTAGAGCCGATCAGCGCAATCACCTCTTTATGTATGGGAGAGAAATATTTGCTATATTTTCAAAGAGTGAAAAAACTGGGTTCAAATCTCACACTCCTCCCAACTTGGAACGGTTGATTATACAATGGGCTTGCCAAACATCCCAATTCTTATGTGGATCAAGTGGAACATAGACCAGGTGACTCAAAATTCTATGGGAAGGAAGAAAAAATCTTCAGTTATTCAGAAACTGAAACTGATCGGACCATATCCAATGAGAATCGCAACTCTAATTATGTCACCTTTTCCCCTAAGAATTACAATATGAAGGGGGACCTGGCCTCCCTTGCCTGGTACCTCTTAGGCTCTGTATTTTCCCAATCCAATTTCGTAAGTGTTAGGAAAGAAATAAGCTTCGAACTATGCTCTTTGAGGGGAATATTATAACCAACCCCACATCAAGCACCCCTCCTCCCAATGAGTAATGGAAATCCTTTCCTATAGCTGATACAGGTCAAGAAGCTCCCTCTATTTTTATCTTTCTTTGTTAATGCTTGTAAGGTAAAGGAAGGTAAGTAAATTCCACCCTATCCGAGCGATATAAGCAAGTCAAGCCATTGAAACCTTGTATCGATCCGTTCCAAACACGATTAGCGCAGAAGAGGTGTTACAGAGACGCATTGGTGTGAGTTTGGAGGTATGCATATGCGTTAGACTGAAGTGTTAGAAGATCTCATTAGCATCAATTCCTTCTAGTGATCCCGCAGAAATGTGGCCTCTATTTACCACACAAAGCGTTACTGTCATATTATTAAAAAAGGAAGAGCGCGTGCAAAGTCTATGGACTCAATGGTCAACATTGTCTTCTAATTTTGAATCCATATTCTCATATGGAAGGAGCATTCAAATATGGAGCACACAAAAAAAATCAAAGTTTGATGGCATTATTTTAATGGGCTTATTTCATTCATTTAATGCTGATATGAAATTCTTATTATTTTTGGAGGCCCATGTAATATTTTAAGTAGGCTCCACATGATTTACAAAAGAATATTTGTTTGAAATTCTTTTTTTTTTAAAGGAGTGTGAATGAAAAGAGTGTTTTTTTCAAAATTATATATTTATTTATATATATATATATATATATATATATATATATATATATATATATATATATATATATATATATATATATATATATATATATATATATATATATATATATATATAAATTTAAAAAAATTTAAAAAGAAAATAAACCCTAAATTTGTTATAAAGGTGGGGCTTTACGGTATGGTTTAAACATGGTTCATGCAATGCTTAAAAGGCCTATAAAATTTATTGTGGGAATTGCAACATTTTAAGGAAAATAATTTGCAAGAAGGTTTTTTTGTAGAAGTTAAGCAGTGACATCATGTCTACAATTTGTGTTGCTTGTTGAGTCATAGTGAACCAACACTCAAAAAATGGGAAAAGTGGAGAGGCTAAAGTGACAATAGGAGATGTTTGAGATCTTTTTAGATCTAGAAGTGAAGAGGCAAAATTATGTCTTTTCATTAAAATTCATAAAAGCATCTGTGGATGATAGCATTCTTCCCTTGATTTCAAATTCCAATATAGCTAAGAAGGCTTGGGATACCCTTGAAAGGTGTTTTGGTGCAAGAGGGAGTAATGAAGTTGAAGATGAAGGTGGATCTATAGCAGCAGATCTACAACTAGATGAAAAGACTCGGCCACAAGTGGATGATGTCTGTGAAGAAATTGCAGAAGTGGCAGAGAGAGAGCACAAAGATGCTTGTGAACCCCACTGTGCACAGCCACAAGTGGACAAAAATTTGGCGAATCCGAAAACATATCTTGTTGATGAAAATTTGGTGTATCCAGCAATAGAGCTTGCTGACGACAATTTGATGATACCAACAACAGAGCTTACTGATGATGATTTGATGAATCTTGTAATGGAGCTTGGTGATGAAGATTTGGTGAATATAGAAACATAGCTTGTTGATGACGAATTGGTGATTCTAGCAACAGAGCTTACTGATAATGATATGGTGAATCCAGCAACACAGCTTGTTGATGAAAATTTGATGTTTCCAACAACAAAACTTGTTGATCATGATATGGTGAATCCAACAATAGAGCTTATTGATGACAGTAAAACTACTATGGTAAATCCAGTAATGAATATTGTTGATGTAAACTTTGATAAATAATTTTTGGCTAATGATGAATGGTTGCAGATGATGCAACAAAAACATGATATCGTCATGTTGCTATTTGGTGAGATAATCCCACTTGAGTCAGTGGAAGACAACTTGTTTGCAGCAGCACATGTTAGTGAAGAAGAGACAAAGACAGAGACAAAGATAAAAACAGAGACAAAAACAGAGATAAGGCACATGCAAAAAAAAGTGCAACAGGAGAAAGCTTCCATTGCAGAGCAGAAGGAACAAAACCAATGTGGATTTGGAGATGTTTTTACACTTACCATTGATTTCCAATGTGCAGGTAAAAAAATTGATTATGAAGAAGAGTTAAAGTTCCTTGAAACATGGCTTGCAACACCATGTCTAGAAGAGGTCTACACAGAAGCTGTAGATATGAATGTTGAAAACAGCATGCATGATGAATACATCAATGAAATTTTCAGGTATTGGAGTTTTGAAGAGACAACAAATTATTCTCATCTTATGTTGCAGTAGATTTATGATGAAAAGTGCACTACAGAAGATAATATGTGGCAGCATCCCACATACAAGTCATTTCTTGAAGAATTCGAAGACATACTTAGAAAACCTGGAAAAATAGAAGACCTGCACCAAAAAATGAAGAAACAAAGGTTTGAAGAATACAACAAGAAGAAAATGTTGAAACAATTTAGAGGCTACACGATTTGAAAGCAGAGAAGAATAAAACTAAATCTAGTTGAAGTCAAGTTTTTTTTTTAAATTGTAAGCTTCATGAGATATAGACGAGCAGGTATCTTAATTAAATTTTTATGTGGTTTTAATTAAGGGGGAGTGTTAGAGAATCTAAATCCAACCACGTGCTAGGTGTTGAAACCGTCCATCCAAGTGTCTCAGTTTAGTTTTACTTATTCTAGTTTTAGTTCAGGCTCACTGCAGTCATTTAATGTTGATGTCTCCAATGTAATCTTATTTAACTCATTCGTAATATTGAGAAGAGAAATCCTCTACTCCACTTCTTTTCAATTTTCAATTCTTATCAAAACTCGGAACTAAAACCAAATTTACAAAAAAAAAACCATATAAAATTGCACTGAAATAGTTGTAATAAACCACCACATATTTACCGATTCAGGACAGCATTATCGGTCTTTTCTTCAGGGAATATTTCAATCTCCTACATTAAACTAAAAGTAGAACCTCTTAAAAATATACATATGGCCTCACGAATCGCACGAATAAAAAAATGTTCGATGTCTTGATAATACAATGTATTTAGCACTCTTATTTGAGAGATTGGAGATTAGACAAAAGAGAATGTGTAGGAAGGATCAGTTTAAAGTTATGGTAGGAAGCTACTCATATTTTAGACAACCCAGACCAAAATTGGAAAATAAAAATGAGAGGATAAGGATGACGACTAATTTAAAAATAAAACAGCAAGTGATTTTGGTTTACCCACTCTTGTGTTGTTATATTTGCCATGTGACAGTTGAAATAATATAAAAATATATTAAAAAGCTCAGGTCTAAATTTTTATTATCTTTGTCATGCAACAGTTGAATATAAAAATATATTAAAAACCATAAGTCTAAATTCTTTTCATCCTGGTTTTTTTTTTTTTTTTTTTGTTAAATGGCTTTTAACACGCGATGAATATAAAAATATATTAAAAACCATAGGTTTAAATTCTTTTTATCTTATTTTTTTATGAAATGGTTTTTAACATGTCTAGATCTATGTAACTCCGGATCTAACATGAATAGAGAGGGACCAAATTATTTGAAGCGAAAACTTCTTTTAAAGTGAAAAATACATTGTGTAAATAAATTGGTATCCACATAAATTAGTTGACATAAGTATTCAAATTAGTTAAAAAAAGCTTGTGTTGACATATTTTGAAAAATATAAGGTTTAAACATCTTCTCTTACATTTTCTTAACTTCTAATTTCTTTACATGAAATTATATTAAGTAATATGGACAATTAACTAAACATATATATAGCATATTAGTTTTTGTTTTTTATTATAGCGAGTATTATTTTTCTATTTATAAAGCAATTTATTTTTACATGAAATTATATTAAGTAATATGGACAATTAACTAAACACATATAGCATATTAGTTTTTGTTTTTTATTATAACAGATATTATTTTTCTATTTATAAAGTAGTTTATTTTTAGTTCACAAATGTTGAACACGAATGGATAGTGATTTAGAATAATATATATACATGAATACAGTGTTATGTTGTTAGGAGATGGTAATGTTTGAAAAACTAATTAAGCTATTTTAAAAATAGTGATGTTAAAAAGAACTATTTAAACTATATTTTTAAGTAACACTCCAAAACCCCATTTCTTGCGGACAGGGTTAAGGCAAAAAAGGAAGCTGCAATGAGGGAATGTTCTTGGAAGGTAGTTTCCAGAGCAGTCCAAGGAAGCGGAGGAAGGTCTACAGGGACGTCGGGTCACTTAGTATGTCATGGATCTTGCATCCTTTGTTTCTCAATTCCCTGTTCCTAATCTAAATAGTGAAGGCGAAGGTGGCAGTTGTAATGAAATGCATGAAGTGTTTTTTTCTGTAGTGGGCTCGCTTATCAGTTTGGAATTGTCTTTCGTTCTCTCCATTATAATGCTAATTAAGGGTAGGTCACTAAGGTTTGCATGTCTCTTCTCATAAATCTAGCCCCTGATATAGAGCCTTTCTTTAGAAGCTCGTCTTTAGCCAATTCTCTATTTAGTGGCAAAACCCACTTAAAAACCCGAAGGTGTTTACATAATAGAGTAAGGTCAGGTAATGTGTTAAGCCCAGTTGGTCTTTGTTTACACTTTATTCCCCTACATCCTAATGAGGTTCAATTGCAGGCCCTTTTGAATTTCCTTCCACGGAAGCATTATCCCATGGTCCCGGCTCCCTGGGTAACCAACAGTGAAGATTTCCATCAGGCATTTGAGCAGGCTTGTATGCTTAGTAATGATAAATTACAAACTCACCTTCGGCCTACTCAGTATAATTCGATAGCCTACCTTTAGTTTCTATGCTGCCCCAATCGTAATCTACGTCATCTAATTTGCTGCTTCAGCTGTAAATAAATTTGGCAAATTTCTTTTATGCAAGATGGTCTCTATATTTTATATGCTTACCATTCATGTTGTTGGTTACGCAGCAATGTTTGAGGCTCCACCTGCCTATAATGGTGTATTTGGCTCCACCAAAGCTCACTCGAATTTTGTTATTGATTTTACTTTGCCATATACAAGATTGTTTCAAAGTTTTATAGGTATTTTACAAGAGCTGTCAGGGTCTACATGTCAATCTCAAACCATGGAAAAAGGACAACCTGGAAACGTCAGGGAACCAGAAAAAGGAAAGCAGAAGCAACCAATTCAGAATAAGGGACCAAGTAAGAGTGGAAGAAAAACTAAAAAAGAAGTTATGGAAAATATTTTTTATCTTTATGAAGCTGGAAACCCAACTCAGATTTGCAACACAATTGAAGGTTGGGAAAGGGAGAGAAACCATGATGAAGAAGATATCAAACAGCAGGAAGCCACCATGGACTTCCTATATGACCCCAGGAATACTAGAGGAAGGTTATCCCTTTTCCATCAATCTGTTCACACTTGTTGGATACTTAAAAGTTTTTTGGCAAAGGCCATGACTAGCATGCAGGAAATGGAAGGAAACCCAACTGTGGTTTCAGTACTGCAAAAAATCAAACAGGAAATCCAAGAAATTGGCATGTCTCAATATCATGCCATTGCAAGAATTGGGAGAATCGAACGACAACTTCAAGTAATGCAGCGAGTAGATATGTCGAGTTCTACTGCAAAAGACCCAACTCCTATTGACTCTTCTGATGGGTGACATTTTCTTTTAATAGCTTTTAATGATTTTTGTGGCAATTTTTTATAGCTTTTGGTTAAACTTTGACATAGTAAAGTAGATATAGCGGCAAGTAGAAGGAAGAAACAATTATAATACTGGTTGGCTTTTAATTCACTCAGGTGGCCAACACACCTGGTTTCCTTCGGGCAGGTTGAGGCCACTAATTGCATCAATATATGTATAGTGACCTGCTTTTTTGATAAATAGAAAATGGAAAGGCTCTACGAAATTTACCAAAAAAAAAAAAATTAGCATATATAGATCATATTTTAGTCATAACATAAAATAAATTTTAAAAATAGTAATGTTAAAAAGACTATTTAAGCTATATTTCTAATTAATATTCAAAGTCATATTTCTTTGTGAGTATATGTAGATCTTATATTAGTCAATCCATGTAAGAGAAACTCTTAATATTTGGTTGAGAATATGTATTTTCAACAATAAAATTGTGTACACGGGGTTTCATTGGGGAATCAATACCATACCACTTGGGTTCATATTGGGAGATATATATTGAGGAAAAAATAACATAATATATATTCATTATATATTAGCGGATAAAGGGTTTTTGTATTGATAGGAATAAAAAATGAACCTCAAAGTTAATAGAAAATATAAAGAGGTAAAAAAAATGTTATGAAAAAATTGATACCTACAATATCTCGTAAAATTAGGGGTCTTTTAAATTGGGATGGTGTATTGGGTTTGTATTGGTAGGGGGTTAAATAATGTGATTTTTAGAGGTATTTTTCAATATGTAGTCAAATTAGGGGTATTGTTTAGTATGCCACAAACGCACTGATATGTAAGAGGTTCATTGAGAAAAACCTGTGTGATTGTGTACTTGTTAAGATAATATATTTTGTAGATATAGGGAAGTGATTAAGATTTAAATGGATGAATTGTATTTATGTTATATATATTATAGATTATGTGATATCCAATATGTCCATTTACATCCAAATATTAAATTTTGAAATTTTGACTTCTTAAATAATGATGAATTTCACTTTGATCATTTACCTTTAAGCTTAATTTTCCATGCAAAAAATCCTCATACGATAAAATTATCATTACCAAATCATTTAATTCTCAACAAAAATAAAGTTGATTTGTTCTTAAAGAATTTAAATTAGAATACATATCAATATCCCTTACATTCACAAGCTCTTCAATTTAGCTTTACAGCAAGATTTCCTTAACCCTAGAACTTAAACCATTATGCCTCCTATTTTTGAAAGAAATGATTAAAAAATTCCCTCGTTATTTATTACGATTATATAATTCTCCTGTGTTGCTTTGTTGACTTTAAAAATGCATTAACACCGGTGCTCAAAATCAACTTTGAGTATATTATAAGAGTTTAATGTTCTTCTTAAGTTTACCACTCTTGTGATAAAGCTAAGTGGGAATGTTATTGAAAAATTTAGGAACACTAAGTGATGATTAAAAAATAAATTAATTGTATCAAAGGAATTAAGAAAACTTGTCCTCTGTCCCCCACTTTTTGGAATATACTTCGACAAGTTAGTATTTTTCCCAAATAAGTAGGATGTATTAGCACATATCTAGATAGAATAGAATCCATTTGTCTTATTTACACTAACAATAATGTTTTTATGATGAGGATTCCATATGCTCCCAAGAATCAATTAAAGTTCCTCAATATTTTTTCTTATTGTTATAATTGTTAACGATGAAAAAATAATGTCATTATAATTAAGTCCAGAAAAAACCATTTATATTAATTTTTTGTATGCTCATCATGGATTAAAGAAAGTGGCTTCATACAAATATCTCAATTGGATCTATAGCATTGAAAAAGGATAAACTGAGGGTAATAATATTCTTGGGGATGTGAAAATAGTGATAAATAAATGGAAATTTTCCTTTAGGATAAGGAGAAACTTAATGCAACTACCAAAGATATTCTCAATTCCACCCAAAGCCTTCCTTCAAATGTTTCTCCTCTATGTTACATTCTTAAACCCCTTAAGGCCAATATCTAGCTCTCACACTGAATGTGAAAAACAATTCTTATGGGCCAACTTTCTAATTTTCATACAGCACTCCTAGCCACAATTACTCCATAATTTGACTAAGGGCTTGACTCCAAGGTGCTCGAACCTTACTTGACCACCCAAGTGACCATGGGTAATAACCTAGGCTTCCATTGGGAATGCGCCCTCCTATTAGTAGTCTTGATTTTCCAACATATCAATGGACACAATGAATTATGGGGGGGCTCCCTCTATTATGTAAGCAAAGATAGGGGGTGGATCAAGAGGGGGACAGGGGCTCCAAAATTTTGATTCTACTCAGAGTTCTGCTCGATGGATCAAATGACAGAAACTTGTAGGAGGAAATCAACGTCTCATAACGGGGGTACCTTTATGACATCAATCGAGAAGGGGGTACCTCACTCACTTTGGACTATAAATTAAATTAATGTCTCTATTTCTTTGATTATAGGTGAGGTACCATCTTCTTGAACTTTGCACTGATCTTGTATGCCTTCACTCTCATTTTTTTGGTTAAATTTTCATCACCAGGAATTAAGCACAAGTTGATGAGTAGTAGGGTTGGGTCCTGATTTCTCCACATGGTGTCTTTCCCTAATCCCAAATATATGTTCTCTAAGGGGCTCATGTCCTTTCTACAAGGCTCTTGTGTGTAGGGAGCCACTTCCACTAAGATTGGATCATCCCTAAAACTCTTTCATTTGATTTCTATTAAAAGGGTTGCATGTAAACCTGAGGCTTCACCAGAGACAAGATCGAATGCAGGGGTTATCACTAACACCCAATCCTAGGGTTTGATTTAGCATTGAACATATTTCATAGAATAAAACATATAATACACAGAAGAGAAAAATATTCATAAAACCTCCATTATATTACTCAGAACAATTTTTTTTACAGAGGGTTTACATGGCATCTATACGTCAGTGTTAAGTCCATATAATATTAGTGTATCCCCTTATTGTTATTGTTAGTGTAGCCCCCTTATTGTTATTGTTGTACCCATATAGTCCCCATATTGTTATTATTATTTCCCATATAATCCCACTATTGTTATTGCTGTGCCCTTAAATTATTATTGTTATGTCGGCTATGATTATATTATGACCCCTTAGACTCCTATATATAGAAAGGAGGTGTTTTCATTTGAATCTTCCAATTTATGTAATGTAAAGGAGGTTTCCCCCTTGAAGAGACTAATTTTTAAGTCATCGATCTATCTTTTCCTCTACTTTGTTAGATGGTTGCATAACATTTGGTATCAAAGATTTGGATTCTAGGGTTTTTCTTCTTCAAACAGGTCATATTGTAACTTTCGCTATAATGTTTTTTATACAAAGCTTCAGAAACTGAAATTGAAACCATGTAGATTCAAAATACTGGTGAACCTTATGTATGATCTGAGGAAGTTGTAGGAATTCATAGGGTAAGCTCTGTAGATTAAGAACCAAAGGTCACTACTCACAAACAGATCATAAATCAATACACCAGTATAATCACGTGGTTAAAACCCTCAATGAGGGAAACAGTCGACGTCTTGAGCCAACGCGGCCACTTCAGGAAATTTATTAATATAAAAAGAAAAGTTACATATGTTTTTCTCATAAACGGTTACCAGAAAAATGACCCTCCATGCTCTTTAAATAGAGATCATGGACCAATTGAGTGTTAAGCCACAGATCAAGTGTCGTTAATACCGAAGTGAGAGATAATCATCAGATCACTACAAATCGTGACCGTCGGATTATAAGTTACAAATGTACATGGTAAAGAAACACACTTTACCTAACTCTACACTAGACTAAGTTATTCTTAACTATTTCCTATGTGTCGGAATATCCTAACATCCCCCCTTAAGAACAACTTGAGATAGGATTGAAGGATTTACAAAGGTGACACAAAAGGAGCCTATTTCCTATGTGTCGAATATCCTAACATCCCCCCTTAAGAACAAATTGGGATAGGATTGAAGGATTTACAAAAGTGACACAATAGGAGAAGGAAGGAGGCATTAGAGCCTATCCCCCCTTAATGACAACTTTCCTGAACTCCAAGCATGGATCGAAGCTTGGTAAACTTTGCTTCTGTGAGAGCCTTCGTAAAGATATCGGCTACTTGATCATTGATTGGATAGTACTGCACTTCAAGAACATGATCATGAATGAGCTTTCTGATGAAGTGTATGTGGATTTCAATGTGTTTCATACGCTAATGCTGAACTAGATCTTTACATAGTTGAATGGCACTTTGATTATCACACCAAATTGTAGTTGGATGCTGCTGATGAAGACCAAATTTAGATAGAATCTGACGAAGCCACATGGCTTCCTTGTCAGCTTCAACTGCACCATGATACTCTGCTTTTGCTGAAGAAAGAGAGATGGCACTTTGTTTCTTACAAGACCAAGTAATAGGTCCTGAACCAAGAGTGAATACATATCCTGTAATAGAATTTCTATCATCAGGGTAACCAACCCAATCAGAATCAGTGAAACCAATCAACAATGGAGATGCTCCTGCACAATAATGAATCCGAAACTAAAATGTACCTCGAATATATTGAAGTATTCTTTTATTTGATTTCCATTTACTTTCATGAGGTTGGTGCATAAACCGAGCGACAAGACCAACGGAAAAGGAAAGGTTAGGATGGGTGTGGGTTAGTTACAGAAGTTTACCAACAAGTTGACGATATAAGGTAGCATCAACTTCAAGGGTAGTACAAGTGACTGAAATCTTGACTCCAGACTGAAAGGGAGAAGGGGTTGGCTTACAGTCTTCCATGTGAAAGTGGTGTAGAAGATCACAGGAATACTTGGACTGAGAAAGGGTAATGCCTTTTTTGGATAGCAAGACTTGAAGACCAAGGAAATAATGAAATTGTCCTAAGTTTGTCATTTCAAACTTATTTTTGAGGCTAGACTTCACATGGTTTATATGGTTTGGATCACTACCAGTAAGGATAAGATCATCAACATAAAGAACAAGGATGGTAAAGGAATTACCCACTTTCTTGGTGTAGACATTGTTGTCAGAATGACAAATAGAAAAGCCATTATCTAAGATAAATCTATCCATTTTGGAATACCAAGCCTGATGAGCTTTTTTGAGACCATATAGAGACTTCATAAGGCAACAAACAAGGTTGGATTCTTTTTGGATAAAGCCAGGGGGTTGTTCCATGTAGATTTCTTCATGCAAATCTCCATGTAAGAAGGTGGATTTAACATCCATCTGATGGACTTCCCATTTAAAGAAAGCAGCAAGGGAAAGAACAAGGTGGATATAATTCATTTTGGCAACAAGGGAGAAGGTTTCAATATATTCAATGCTTTCAACTTGTGAAATTCCTTTAGCGATAAGATGAGCTTTATGTCTATCCACTTTTCCATCTGGTCCAAACGTTTTTTTGTAAACCCATCTGCATCTGAAAATTTTTCTTCCTTTGGAAGAGGAACAAGATCCCAAGTATCATTCACCAATAAGGAACAATATTCTTCATTCATAGCTTCATCCCAAGCTGGATGACAGGAGGCTTCTTCAAAGGTTTTTGGATTAGGATTTTTTGGAACTTGAGCCAATAATGAAGAAGCTCTTTCGAATTGAGAACGTGTACGTCGTCGATCGACAGGGTCACCTGCAAGAGAACCTGCTACATCCCAAGTAGAGCGAATGCATCTTGGAAGTGGTGGAGTATAAGGAACAATTTCAAGAGGTGGAGGAGGATTTTCATCCTCACTGTCATCATCTGAACTAGAAGGAATGCTATTAAAAATATAAGAGAGAGAGAGAGAGGTGGCACATATGCCGAATCAGGCTCACAAGCCAAAGGTGGCACACTTGCCGAACTAGGCTCATAGGCCGATATATTTTCATCAAATTTTACATCTCTTCTAATGATAATATTTTTGGATTTTGGTTGAAGAATTCTATATCCTTTGACATCTTCAGAATATCCAACAAAAATGCATTTTTCACTCTTAGGTTCGAAGGCTTTATGTTTCGCATCTGGAATATCGGCCCAAGCATCAATTCCAAAAACACGAAAGTGACTTACATCTTGTTTGATTGAGCTCCAAGCTTCTTGTGGAGTTATATTCTTTAAAACCTTAGTAGGAGTGCAATTTACTATGTAATTTTCACAATTAATGGCTTCTGCCAAAAAATTGAGACCAAGTCCTTTAGATTGAAGCATACAATTATCCATTTCTTTTAAGGTGTTTTTCTTCCTTTTAGCTACACCATTTTGTTGTGGAGTATGTGGAACAGTATGTTGCAATTGAATTCCATGCTCAGTGTAGAAGTTGATAAACTTGTTATTAACATATTCTCCTCCAATTTCTGATCTTAACTTAATAATTTGATGTCCAGATTGTTTCTCAACAAAGGCCTTAAAGGCCAAGACCATGTTAAAAACTTCACTCTTGAGTTTTAAGAAATATACCCAAGTGCGTCTGGAAAAATCATCAATGAAATTTAAGAAGTACTTGCAACCAGAGAAAGAAACAACATGAAGTGGACCACATAAATCATTGTGCACAAGCTGCAAAGGGGCTGAAGCGTGCCAAGAGGCACATTTGTCAAAACTATCTCGATGATGTTTTCCGAGTACACATTTGGAGCAAACACCATCTCGACAAGATACCATAGGAAGGCCTGTCACCATATTTTTCTTACATAGAGTTTGAAGAGAGCGATAGTTTAAGTGACCAAATCCCTCATGCCAAAGTTTGCTCACATCATCATTATGAGCAAAAAAAACAGAGAGAAGACAAGATGACCCAAAGTTTTCAAACTTATACAACCTTGTGGAATCATCAGCAATGCCAGTAGCTAAAATATGTTTAGGATCTTTGAGGTCCTTGATTACAACATCATGAGCTAAGAATTCTACTATTTTCCCTTCACTTGAATGAGTTATCTGATAAACAGATAGAAGGTTGCATGACAAGGTAGGAACACATAGTACATCATTAAACTGGCCATTATCTAGATGAATGGTTCCAAATCCTACAACACTAAGAGATCTATCATCACCAACCTAAATATGTTTGGTGTTACAATCATTTAAAGAAGAAAACATGGATTTATTTTTATCCATGTGGTAAGAAGCTCCAGAATCAATGATCCACTGATGAGAAGGAGAATATGAAGATACATTTAATGCATAACCAAATCTTGATGCCTGACAACCACAAGCAGAAAGTACCATGCCTGAAGATGAAGGTGAAGAGTGCTCCAAATTGATGTTGTGCTTCTTCAATTTTTCTTCTAAGGCTTCCATCTTCTTAAAACATTTGGACTCTATATGGCCATCCTGATTGCAAAATTTGCAATGTCTATCTGTCTTCTTCCCTTTGTTTTGATTTGCCTTATTATTTTGGTGATTTGATTTTTCAGTTTGCGGTTGAAATTGCTTAGGGCCCTTGTTTGGTTTAGGACCATAGTTTTTAGGATATGACTTCTTGGGATTCTTTTGATATGGTTGTTGTTGGGCTGCTAAGGCTTTCTTAGAAGCATTTCCAACAGTGATAAGACCAAGGTGTAAATTTTTTTCTTGTTCTCTTATCAAAGAATCGTAAAAGGCATCAAAAGAGGGATTCTTGTAGGTGGTTCCTAAAGAAATGATGGCTTCTCTAGTGGAATGGAAGGTGGAAAAAAATACAAAGTATGTAGGGCCAAGCTTAGCAAGAATGCAATAGATGAGGCTACCATCATCCTTTTTTATCTTACAACCTTCTAAAAGAATTCTAAGGGTCTTGAATTTGGACAAAAAATCTTCAATGGAGGAGAAATTATTGGGGTCCAAAGTAAGCAACTCATTTTCAAGCTGGTGGGCTCTGATTTGATTTTGAATGCCAAAAACAGTTTTTAGCTTTTCCAGGGCTTCATCAGGGGTCAATGTCAAGGATATGAAATCGAAGATCTTGAGCAATGGACATTCCTATCAACTCTTGTGCTTGATCTTGTTTATTTTCCCATTTTGTAGCTTTATCATCATCGGAAGGTTTATTTTCTTGTCTTGTGGCTATTCTATAAAGTCCTTTACTTCTAAGTATATCTACCATGTGAGGTAGCCATTGGAAATAATTGGTGTTGTTAAGAATAACCGGGCATGCACTTTCCATTTTTTTTTTAAACTGAAGCTAGGAAAAGCTTAAACTAACTGCTCCAATGGAAAGATCTCGAAAAATTAGGCCATTTCAAAAAACACAGCACAAAAAATGGCTTCCAGATAAGAAGTTATTTTACAAAAGAAGCTTGAGTAGAAGACTTGAACCCAAGACCTATATTCTCATAAACTAACCCCTCACCAAGTGAGATATTAAAAGGATCACGTGATTGTATGAAAGGAGGAAGGGTTTTTTTTTTACTCTTCGGTGTGCGTGCCTTTTCCTGCACAAAAAAACACAAAAAACGAGCAAAAAAAATGAAATGAAAAGTCTTACGACAGAATGTTAGATTTTTGGTATGCCTTACTGGAAACTATCACTTTTTCCACTATTTCTGATTTCTCGAGATCGCACCAAGACGCGGGGAAAGAGCATACGTAGAAAAAAAAATCCCTTTTTCTTGTTTCTGATTTCCGAGATCGCACGCAGTGCACAGAAAAGAGCATACACAGAGAAGAGGGTATAGATCCAGAAAATAAATAAAATCTTAATACTAAAAATAAACAACAAAAAAAAAACGAAATAAACAGAACTATTAACAAATATAACTGCAAAATAGATGCTTTATACCTCCATATCTAAATTGTCATAACTTGGGTAGTCGGAAACCTTTTCGCATGAAATGAAAGGATTTCCTCACTCTAACAGATGCTCCGGACATAACTGAGTAGTTCTCCAAGCCCAAAAATGTTCATAAATAGTATATCTACAAAACTACATTCGCATGCAATCAAATCGGCTTCGGATTTTGATCAATAATGGATGCGGCCCTCAAAATAGATCTGATACCATGTAGGAATTTACAGGGTAATTTTTGTAGATCAAGAACCAAAGGTCACCGCTCACAAAAAGATCACAAATTAGTACACCAGTATAACCACGTGGTTAAAACCCTCAAAGAGGGAAATAGTCCACAGCCTGAGCCAACGCAACCACTTCAGAAAATTTATTAATATAAAAATAAAAGTCACATATGTTTCTCTCATAAACGGTTACCGGAAAAATGACCCTCCATGCTCTTTAAATAGAGATCATGGACCAATCAGGTGTTAAGCCACAGATCAAGTGTCGTTAATACTGAGGAAAAAGATAACCGTCGGATCACTACAAATCGTGATCGTCAGATTATAAGTTACAAATGTACATGGTAAAGAAACACACTTTATCTAAATCTACACTAGACTAAGTTATTCTGAACTATTTCCTATGTGTCGGAATATCCTAACAGAAGTTAGGGTTTTGTAGGCTCTATAATTTCATCTCAAACAGGTGACGGAGGGAAAATCGTCATAAATTTTTGTTTGAGGAATCAGATTTTGAATTCTGTAAAAATTGGTCGACATTGAACGGTCTATAGTTTTTCTTGTATAAATTTCAATTTCGAATGTTTAAACAATGACATGTGGAGTCACTTACATCTTCTTTATATTGAACTAGTCCATAATCAATACATTTTGCGATATTTGGCATAACTTTATCTTGAAGAATCCAAATATGGTCAGCCTTGTGGAATTGAAAATACTCATAGGGCTACCACATGATCAATGCTCAGATCTTGGAGATCCAAAATCATAAATATATAATAGTTTCAATATCGAGCTCCTAAAAAGCAAGAAAAAGGTGTGTATTATTTTTTAAATTACATAACTTTTGTTTGAGAAATCAGTTTGAAGTGATTCCAAGGGAATATTGAAGAATATATATTAGTATTGGGTTCTAAAATTCCTCCCAAAAAAAATAATTCCACACCCATTAAGCCCTTTGAAGCTATACTATGGCATATGAAGAGGAATAATTGCAGCACGATATATCAAAATTACGTGACCAAGCGCAACAAATTTCTCTCTCACAAAGAGAAACCAAAGACGAACTAAAAGGTGGCATGGATGGTTTAAAATAAGACATTGAAACTAAGATGGATGGCATGGAAGATAAGATGGGAGGTTTGAAAGCATACATGGAAGTTTTGAAGGAAGGTTTGACAAAGTTGTTGCAAGAAAGACTTCCTGATGTTGACAAGGTAATCCATGAAAATCATGATGAGGACAAAAGGAATATTAATTGTGATTTTAAAAAATCCAATGTTAGGTTTAAGAACCAGCACATTTCAAAGATTTATATGAGGAATTTTGATGGCAATGATTTGGTAACATGGATACTACAAATGGAATAATATTTTGATCTCCATTATGTGTAATTCTCAAAAAAGGTATGCATTGCAAATTTATATTTAGAACCCAATTAGTTTGTATGGTATCAATGTTTTGTACTCATAAAACACTTGTCACTTAGTCATTTTTTATAGGGGAAATGATATGAAATTATGAGGATAAAAATAGCAACACCTTCTTTATCCAAATGATAAATCTCAAACAAAAGGGTTCAATGGCAGAGTGCATTGAGGACTTGAAAATATATAATAGCAGGGTAATAGATATTCCAAAGGAGCATAGGATTGATGTCTTCATAGGGAATTTAAAGGATAACATCCAACATGAGGTTTGACTTTGGGAACTCGATTCATTGCGAAGGCATTCATGGTGGCAAGAAAAGTTGAAAGAAAAATTATGGAAACAAGGAATTCTACCACTCACAACTATAAAGATGGAAGTGTTGTTGCTCCTATCCTTCCAAAACCTACAAGGTTGACACCACAATGATTGGAGTAAAAAAGAGAAAAAGGGCTTTATTATAGTTTTGATATGAAATACACTAAAGGTCACAAGTGCTCTGAGAAGAAATTTTTTTACATAGATTGTAAAGAGGAGGAAGAAAAGGAACAAGAAACATCAAAAGAGGAGGATATACACCAAGAAGAAACGCCAGAGAAAGAATAAATGAATCAGGCCATATATTGTAATGAATTCATAAGAATTACGACTCCTCAAACTCTCAAGAGAGAAGGATATATCAAGAATGAAAAGGTAATAGTGTCAATTGATTCAAATAGTACCCATAATTTTATTCATTTTAAGATAGCCAAAGAATTGAATTGTTTCGTATATCTAGCACGAGAGAGTCAAGTGATGGTTGGAAATGGAGGAATTATAAATTTCTCTATAAAGTGTCATAATATCAAGCTAACAATGAGGGAATATGTATTGAGTAGTCCAATATTTTCTATTCCAATGGGTAGTGTTGGTTTTGTACTAGGAGTCCAATGGTTACAATATTTGGGGACTATAGCTTTTATTTCCAAGAAATTTTCTTGAATTTTTTTTTGGAAGGAAAGCAAGTTGAATTATGGATTAATGTGAGGAAACCAAGGAAGATAATCAGCTCTAATGTCATGAAAAATCTTTTGAATATAAAAAAATGATGCGTATTTTCACAATTATGCTCACTGGAGGTTCAAACATCAAAATCATCTATTTATCCATATCTCCAAAAAGTCTTGAACATTAATTATAAGGTTTTTGAGACTCCCAAAGGCCTCCCACCTATTCATGATCATGATCATGTTATTCATTTAATTCCATAAAGTGTTCCTCCAAACATCAGGCCTTACATATATCCTTATGCACAAAAGAGTGAGATTGAACATATGGTTGTAGAAATGCTAGAGGCCGGTATACTTCAATCTAGTTAAAGTTCTTTCTCTTCTCCAGTATTATTGGTGCACAAGAAGGATAGATCATGGTGCATGTTCCCAGATTATAGGGAGCTCAACAAGCTCACTATTAAAGAAAAATTTTCCATTTTTTTAATTGATGAATTATCGGATGAATTACATGGAGAAATTTAATTCACTAAGTTGGATCTTCATTCAAGATATCATAAAAAGGGAATCAAGACTAAATACAATCTGAAAAAAACATTTATAATTCATGACAGTTATTATTAATTTTTGCTTATGCATTTTGGCCTTACCAATGCACCTTCTACATTTCAAGGTTTAACGAATTCCATTTTCAAACCCTTCCTTAAAAAAATTATTTTAGTACTTTTTAATGATATACTAAACTATAGCAAGTATTCGAAAGATCATGTTCAATATGTTGACAAGGTGAACCTTATGTATGAATTTCAGATCTTGGTTCGCTATATTTTCGGAGATATGATCTGAGAAACTTAGGGTTTTGTAGGCTCCATAATTTCATCTCAAACAGGTGACCGAGGGAAAATTGTCATAACTCTTGTTTCAGGCATCAAATTTAAATTATGTAAAAATTTGTCAAAACTGCACGGAGTGTAGTTTTTCCTGTATCAATTTTAGAGTTGAATGTTTAAACTACGACATGTGGCAACCCTTACAAATTCTCTCTACTGAACTAGTCCATAATCAAGCCATTGTGGGATATTTGGCGTAACTTTAACTTGAGGAATCAAAATTTGGTCTGACTTGCGTCATTGAAAAGAAGACTCACAGGGCTACCACATGACAAAATTCCAGATCTTGGATATCCAAGATCACATAGATGTAATATTTTCAATATTGACCTCCTAAAAGCAAGAAAAGGGTGTGTATTTTTTTTTTTAATTGCATAACTTTTGTTTGAAAAATCAGTTTGAAGTGATTCTAATGGAATATTAAGGAATATATATCAGCATTGGGTTCTAAAATTCCTCCCAAACAAAATAATTCCACACCCATTAATCCCTCAAAAATTTCTAGTATGATGCATGAAAAGGAAGATTTACAACATTATATATCAAAATTACAGGACCAAGTGGAACAAATTCCACTCTCACAAAGAGAAACCAAAGATGAACTAAAATGTGATATGGATTGTTTAAAAGGTGACATGGATGGTTGAAAATTACACATTGAAGCTAATATGGATGGCATGGAAGCTAAGATGGATGGTTAGAAAGAAGAAATGGAAGGTTTGAAGGAAGAATTGACAAATTTTTTGCAAGAAAGGCTTCCCTGTGATGACAAGGTAATCCATGAAAATAATGATGCAGAAAAAAGGAATATGAATTGTGATTTTATAAACTCCAATTTTGGGTTTAAGAACCACCACATTCCAAATATTGATATGAGGAATTTTGATGGCAAGGAACCAGTAACATAAATACTATAAATGGAACAATATTTTGATCTCCATGATGTGCAACACTCACAAAATGTACGCATTGCAACTTTATATTTAGAACCCAATTAGTTTGTATGGTATCAATGGATTTTTTTCTCCTAAAACACTTGTCACTTGGTCTATTTTTATTGAGGAAATGATAGCACATTATGAGGATACAAAGAGCAACAACTTCTTTAGCCAATTGAAAAATATCAAACAAAAGGGTTCAATGGCAGAGCACACTATGTACTTCCAAAAATTGAATATCAGGGTAACAGATATTCCAGAGGAGTATAGGATTGATGTCTTCATAGGTAATTTAAAGGATAACATCCAACATGAGTTTCTTCTTTTGGAACCTGATTCATTGGGGAAGGAGTTCGTGGTGGAAAGAAAAGTTGAAAGAAAAATTATGGCAACAAGGAAGTCTACCACTTGCAACTTTAAATATGGTGTTGTTGCTCCTAGCCTTCCATAACTTACAAGGCTGAAACTAAAAAAAATGGAGGAAAAAATAGTAAATGGGCTTTGTTATAGTTGTGATATAAATTACACTAAAGTTCATAAGTGCACTGAGAAGAAATTATTTTACATAGATTGTGAAGAGGAGGAAGAAAAGGAACAAGAAACATCAAAAGAGGAGGATATACACCAGGAAGCAACCCCGGAGAAAGAAGAAATTAAACCAACCATATCTTGTATTCATTGGCAGGAATTACCACTCCTAAATCTCTCAAGATAAAAGGATATATCAAGAATAAAAAGGTAATATTGTTGATTGATTCGAGTAGTACCCATAATTTTATTCATTGTAAGATAGCCAATGAATTGTATTGCTTCCTATATCCAGTACCATAGTGTCAAGTGATGGTTGAAAATATAGGAACTATAAATTGCTCTAGAAATTTCCATAATATCAAGCTAACCATGGGGCAATATGTATTAAATAATCCAATGCTTTCTATTCCAATGGGTGTTGTTGATGTTGTACTACGAGTCGAATCGTTACAATCTTTGAGGACTATAGCTTTTAATTTTTATGAAATTTTATTGAATTTTTTTGGGAAGGAAATGATGTTGAATTACAAGGTATTTTAGGGAAACCAAGAAAGATAATTAGATCTAATGTCATGACAAAACTTTTTAAGAAATAACAACTAAGCATAATTTCACAATTATGACCACTATAGGTTCAAACGTCGAAATCATCTATTTCTCCAAATCTCCAAAAAGTATTGGACAATCATTCCAAGGTTTTTCAGATTCCCAAAGTCCTCCCACCTATTCAAGATCATGATCATGTTATTCATTTGATTCCAGGAAGTGTTCCTCCAAACATTAGGCCTTACAGATATCCTTATAACCAAAAGAGTGAGATTGAACGTATGGTTGTAGAAATTCTAGATCCTAGTATAATTCAACCTAGTCAATGTTCTTTCTCTGCTCCAGCATGTTGGGAAAAATACTAAGAGGGGGGGGTGAATCAGTATTTACAGCATATTCAAACTTTTTACTTTTTCATGCTCTAAAACCCATATGCTACTTTTCTGAAGCCAACTAGCGTATACACGCGGATATCCTTCATGAAACTCGCGTATACTCAGAGATCTAATTATGCCATTAGTTCTTAACTTACATAATTCCATCATTCATTTATTAGATGTTCTATAAACAGTAAAAATGTGCAGTAAGAACAGAAACCATCACACAAAGCATCACACATGAACACCAGGATTTTTAGGTGGAAACCCAAGTCAGGAGAAAACCACCGCTGCAGTTGCTCAGCCTTCAATATTTTATTATAGAGAAAACATCTTACAACATATGTGCTGGTGCAGACTCCTACCAACACGCAGGCACCCACCTGCGCTCGTTTACCAGCCTCTCCTAGAAGGGAGCTCCAACCCCCTGACTCGTTTACCAGCCTCTCCTGGAAGGGAGCTACGACCCCCCGATCTCGTTTACCAGCCTCTCCTGGAAGGGAGCTACAACCCCCTGACTGAAGGCTACAACCCTCAGCACCACCTTGGACCACGTTTCATCAATTTTCACACTGGATCCAACAACTTCAATAGAACACAACTTGCAGGCCACGTTTCATCATATTTTTAGACTGGACCCTTTCCATACTTTTAAGCACAGTCAACCATGAAACAGATACATATAACTCACTGACAGATATCAGTAAACCAGCAGAACAGATCAGACATTTCTTACCACAAACTTCAGCAAACCCTAGTTTGCATACGCGCTTTCCTTTCACTGATGTCGCGTATATACGCGCTTCCGTTCACATAAACCAGCGTATACCTCTGTACATATTTCATTGCGCATACGCGCTGCGTCGAAGTAGCGTATAGATCTTCAATCATTATAGAGCAGCATACTTCTTCAGATCAGATATTTAGTTTAGATTCAACCCTTTTCATCAGACAGATGTTCGCCTCATCACAGATCTAATCACTCCATAAACAGATCTAGCAGATACAAATACATTTCAGATCTAAATATCTCGCTTCATCATTTCTTCATAGGTGCATCATAGATTTAGATCTATCCTCAAACCTTTACCCTTTCCATATAGATATACTTCAGAGAGAAGTATTCATTCAAGCTCAGACATCTTGCACCCACTCATGATTTGCACAATGAATTTCTTCTCCTTATATAGGTTTATCCTTTTTCAATACCACGGGCCCCTTTTTCAATACCATGAGCCAAACCAATACCACGAGCCTTCAATACCACGGGCCCCTTTTCCAATACCATGAGCCAAAACAATACCATGAGCCCAAAACACATTACTTTGATGGTATTCTGGACGGGGAGGTCATTTAGACGAATCATTACCCAATACAATGGGTCAATAACATGGTGGTTACCCCTGGTTTTGCACTTTTTGAGCGCTTTTGCCCATACGTGACTTGGAACATTCTTTTCCGCGTGCATACGCGACTTACCTTAGATAGATCCGCGTATGCATAGATACATACTCTTTTCATCATACTTTGAGCACATTTTGAATTCCTTTCTTCATTGCCTTCTGTATACACTGTAGATACATCATATTTTCTTCATCAAGAACATATTCTAGCAAGCACAACTTCATCAAGTAAGTTGTCATCATCTTTATCAAGTGGGTTGCCTTTCAGGGACAACACTCAACATCATAATATCAACAAGCATCATATCACATCGATTTACATCATTTAACAAGTTTATCAAGACATATTCTATCAAGCATAACTTCATCAGATGGATTGCCATCAGGGACAACACATGCCAACAATCTCATGTCTTAATCTTCATTAAGTGGGTTGCCATCAAGGACAACACTCTGCATCATATTTCCAACAATCTCCCCCTTTGGACTTGATGGCAACCACGATGGTGTTTGATCACCACAACAGATAGGTACATTAAGAATACAATGACACCATGTCACTCTCCCCATTCTTTGACACCATTCTTTCTCTTCATTCAAACACCATGTCACTCTCCCCTTTGACATCAAGGGCAAAGGGCGGATCAAAACCAACACACTCTCCCTCTTTTCTCCTCATGTAGAAGGAGCATTATGCGAGATCGATTAATATCTTGATGACCAAGCTCCCCCCGATTTCATGTTGAATCTTCAAACATATTTTTCAATGAAGTACATGACTCTATGAACTTCCTATCACCAAAAGACTCATACTTACATCAAATATCCAACCAAGTGGATTTACATATAAGACTCAAGTACCCAGCCAAGTGGGTTTACACATTTCAACTCAGCTACCCAACCAAGTGGGTTTACAAAAAATTGACTAATCCTTACATGACTGAATATTACAAATTTACACTATGGGTCTCAACAAGCCCTTTTCATCAAAAATACGACCATCTATGACCAACACCAGAAAATCCTCAAGAAAGAGAAAATATTTCGGAACCATCATAATGCCAACAATGCATTATACTCAGCAAAGCTAATGCTCCCCCTAAATCTGTGCATCCAAACATCCTTTCCATGTGACTAAGGCTCCCCCTTAGTTTGTGCATCCTGAACACTTTCACCAACAAATCATCAAGGCATCTTCATCAAATCATTAGAAAAAGAATTATGAGAACTGAAACACCACCAGATATACCAAACAGTATCAGAGATACCAAACAGCTTAACTGCGGTTCCAATGGCTGAAGAAACTTACTCTTGAAGCAAAATTTAGCCAATAATCGGACATCAGAGTTCAGTCCAAGGAACTCACGTACTATCTCGGTATGTTGGGAAGCAGCGTATCCAATGTCACCTTCTACACTTTAACCAGATCTGATCCTCTGTGAGAAAAAATGCAATGTTCAGCTTCTTTCTGAGATATTTGAATGCTTCCCTGGACAAAAGATAGATAGAATAGTGTAGTTGTGTCTTCAAGTGTCATCCAACGAATGTAGCATAATCACATTAGTAACAGTCTTCATGTCATGCAGCATCAATACATTCTTTCGAGAGATTATCATACCCCGAACCGGCATCTTGAAATATGTGTCAATCATCCATGTGGTCCAATATCACCATGATTTTTAAGATTTAACATGAAGTAACATATGTAGGCAAAATATCTCAACCATAGTAACAAACTCTACATGATCTATTCTTATTTCTGAATCAAACGACATCCAACTCATCCATGTGTGAGCACAAAGGATACTTATCAGCAACCAGGGCTCAAAATCTCATCATAATAAACCATGTACCAAGTCATCATCATTTGAGCATGAGTATCACAAAAACCAAAGAATAAGCAACCATATTGCCAACAATGCAATCATCAACCTGCTACTCCCCCTGGACCAGTGCTCCTTCTTAACTTGTGCAACCTGAAAACGTTCATCAGCAAGTCATCAGCAACAATCTCTGCATGGGCTGCCCTTATGTCCGAATTATAGGACTTTCATCTCTTTATCAACAAGCAAACAGGACTCATCCACAATCTTCAACACAAGAAACCATGTATCATTTCTTCATTATTTAGAACTGAGAAACTAAGCTGAAATTGAGTCAATAATACAGTTATTAACAGTCAGACTGATGCTCCCCCTGAACCTCTACTCCAGATCTTCAGCTAACATATAAATTCTCTTATCATCAATGCCTATGCGACTGTGTCTGATGAAACTCGCGTGTATACGCGACTTTGTTTCATAGAACCCGCGTATGGAAAGTGAAATATAGAAAATTTCACACCTTCATCTCCTCCTGAAATTTTACCTTCTGTTCCTGTCTTTTCTTCACACCAGATGCACTGTCAAAAATACATGTAACCAGAATAATCAAATCAACCATGAGAGACATCATACATTGCTCCCCCTGTGACGATACATTACTAAATTTGATAATGTATCCCACATCATTCTTCAAACATGATCAATCGAGTAAGCTTGTAGATAACAAAGCTTGCAATAGAATTCGAGAATTCCCTACGTTTCTGATCGGTCCTCCATCCTTTTCCTGATTTGTTTGAACTTTCTATTTGTGTGCTAAAAATTGTCCACTTTCTTAGATCTGTTCAATCTTCATTTCTTTTCTACATGTCCATACTTGTTACAAGAATAACATCTCATGTGTCCAGAGAAATAAGCATAAGAATCATAATGAGTATTTCTAATCTTTCTCCTTTTGCAATCAACTGCTTTATGTCCATACATGTTACATGGCTCAATATCCACGAAGAAACTAGGTATCTTTTACGAGGTAGAACTTTGTTTGTTTGTGGCTGAAACAATCTGATTCTGCAATTGGCTGCAACATGCCCATAATTATGACACTTAAAGCATTCAACATTATTGAATGATTTCCTTTGAGAGTTCATGATTGCCGGTTGATCTTTTGTCTCTTTCAACACTTCAAGTTTTGCATTGACATCCTTTGAGTCTTTAGCACTTCCTTGTGAACTAGATTCTCCTTTAACAGTTTCATGAAAACCAAGACCAAGTTTAATAGCAGGAGATCTTTGATTACTTAGAATATTGTCCAGAATCTTAGTACTATCTTGAAACCTCAAGATTTTATCCTTTTCTTCTAATTTACCTTTGAGAATGTTTACCTCAACCTCCAATTTTTGGCATTGCTTCTTCATGCTTTCTTCGACCCTTTTTCCTTCTTCTACGTGATCATTTAATTTTAAAATTTCTTCCTTCAACCAATTTTCTTGTTCTTCACATGTTTGTAACAGCTCTTCATTCTTCTTATTTGATTTTTCCAGATCTTCTTTGAGAGATATGATTTCTGCTTCAAGTCCTTCCTTTTCAAATGATAGGGGTTCTTCATTCTTCTTATTTGATTTTTCTAGATCTTCTTTGAGAGAGATGATTTCTGCTTCAAGTCTTTCATTCTTCTTGCTTGATTTTTCAAGATGCTTCTAGTTCTTTAATTCGATTGGATGCATAAGTATGAAACCTTTTATACTTGTCCACCTGTCCATTCAACATTTCTATTTGATCTTTCATTTGAGAGGTCATCTCTTTGTAAATATTTTCTTGCTTAGAAGTTGAACTTTGTAGTTCTTCAAATTTAGTCTTAAGAGCTTCTACAACTTTACTTTCACTATCTTCACTATTGTTTGCACAAAGAAGAGTGTTACAAGTGGCCTTCTTCTTTTCCTTCTTTGCCATGAGTACTTGTAGAGCTTCGTCGGAAACTTTTGGATCCATACTGTCACTTTCACTATCATAATCTTTGCACATGCAGTTAAGTAAGAGACAAGAACAACGATTAATACCTGTTTCATCTTCTTCAATTTTTGCTATACATGATTTCTGAGGTATCTCCTTGTTTCGAGTAGCCTTCTTCTTTTGCTTCTTTTCCATGAGCACTTTCAGATCATGGTCAGAATATTCTTCATCTTCACTGGACACTTCATCATCATCTTCTTTTGCATAATAACTTTTCTTCTTTTCAAATTGTTTCCCCTTGACATGATTTTCTCTATAAGGACACTTAGCAGCATAATGACCAACTTTACCACACTCAAAACATTTGAAGGGAAGCTTACCTTTGAATCTTCCAGTACCTAGTTGGAGCTTTCTCACGAAATTTGCTTCTTCTTCATCGGATACATAGCTGGATTCTTTGATAACCTCATTTTCCTTTCCTTTTGTAGATGCCTTAAAAGCAGCTTCTCTTATTTGAGAAGGACCTCCTTGTCTCATTTCAAAAGCAGTCAGAGTACCATGTAATTGAACAATAGTAAGCGATTGCAGATCTTGCCTTTCTTCAATAGCTGAAACTTTAGAGTCAAATTTTGAAGTCAAGGATCTCAAGACCTTTTCCATCAGAGTAGTATCAGTTATGGTTTCACCAAAATTTCTCATTCGATTTACAATATCATCTAGACAGTGGTAACACTCTCATCACTATGCATCTTCAAATTTTCATATTCAATTCTAAGAGTTTGAGTTTGCACTTTTTACCTTTGTGTCTCCTTCATAGCTCAGAATGATTTTGTCCCATATTTCTTTTGCTGAATGTAGCTACATCACTTTAGCAAATTATGATTCAGACATGCTTCCCAGCAAGACATTTACGGCTTTGGCATTGGTTTCATACTTCTTCCTTTCTCCTGCATCAGTAGGAATACTTGTCGGGTATTGATAACCTTCTTCCACGATTGCCCATACATCTGCACCAAGACTTTGCAGGTATGCTTTTGTACGTACCTTCCAGAATATCAGATTGCTTCCATTGAATAGAGGTGGCTTTATAGACATTACTCCTTCTTGACTTCCCATTGCGACGGATCTCCTTCAAGCGATCAAGCTTCTGCACAAGGACCTGCTCTGAAACCAATTGTTGGGAAAAATACTGAGAGGGGGGGGTGAATCAGTATTTACAACATATTCAAAACTTTTTACTTTTCTTTACTTCAAAAACCCATACGCTACTTTGCTGAAGCCAACTAGCGTATACACGCATATATCCTTCATGAAACTCGCGTATACCCAGAGATCTAATTATGCCATTAGTTCTTCACTTACATAATTCCATCATTCATTTATTAGATGTTATATAAACAGTAAAAATGTGCAGTAAGAACAGAATAAACCATCACACAAAGCATCACACGTGAACACCAGGATTTTTAGGTGGAAACCCAAGTCGGGAGAAAACCACCGCTGCAGTTGCTCAGCCTTCAATATTTTATTATAGATAAAACATCTTACAAATCTCGCACGCAGGCAGACTCTACCACACAGGTTCTTCACCGTGCTCGTTACCGTACCGGAAGGGAGCTCCAACCCCCGACTCCATTTATCACCTTCCCGGAAGGGAGCTAGCGACCGCTCTTGCTTACAGCCTCACTTCCCGGGAAGGGAGCTACGACTCCCAACTAAAGGCTACAACCTCAAGACTTATGGACCACGTTTCATCAATTTTCACACTGGATCTAAAGCTTCCTTTAGGACACCACTTGCAGGACACATTTCATCATATTTTCAAACTGGACCCTTTCCATACTTTTACACAATCAACCATGAAACTATATATAGAATTCATCGCATGTTGATGATGCTAGAAATCGTATCAGACATTTCTTACCACAGACTTCAGCAAACCCTAGTTTGCATACGCGCTTTCCTTTTACTGATGTCTCGTATATACGCGCTTCTGTCCACACCAACCAGCGTATACCCCTGTACATATTTCATTGTGCATACGCGCTTTCTCTTCAGCGAAGCCGCGTATATACGTGATTCCTCTGCGGCGAAGTAGCGTATGGATCTTCAATCATTACAGAGCTGCATACTTCTTCAGATCAGACACTCAGTTCAGATTCAACCCTTTACTTCAGACAGATGTTCGCCTCATCACAGATCTAATCACTCCATACACAGATCTAGCAAATACAAGTACATTTCAGATCTAGAAATCCCGCTTCATCATTTCTTCATAGGTGCATCATAGATTCAGATCTATCATCAAGTGTAACCCTTTCCATTCAGATCTACTTCAGAGAGAAGTATTCATTCAAGCTCAGACATCTTGCACCCACTCTCATGATTTTCACAATGAATTTCTTCTCCTTATATAGGTTTATCCTTTTTCAATACCACGGGCCCTTTTTCCAATACCATGATCCAAAACAATACAATGAGCCTTCAATACCACGGACCCCTTTTTTATTACCATGAGCCAAAACAATACCATGAGCCCAAAACTACATTACTTCCGATGGTATTCCTGGACGGGGTCATTTAGATGAATCATTACCCAATACAATGGGTCAATACCATGGTGGTTACCCCTGGTTTTGCACTTTTGAGCGCTTTTGCCCATACGCGACTTGGAACGTTCTTTTCCGCGTGCATACGCGACTTACCTTAGACAGATCCGCGTATGCATAGATACATACTCTTTTCATCATACTTTGAGCACATTCTGAATTCCTTTCTTCATTGCCTTCTATATACACTGTAGATACATCATATTTTCTTCATCAAGAACATATTCTAGCAAGCACAACTTCATCAAGTAAGTTGCCATCATCTTTATCAAGTGGGTTGCCTTTCAGGGACAACACTCAACATCATAATATCAATAAGCATCATATCACATCAGATTTACATCATTTACCAAGTCCATCAAGTCAAGAATAACTTCATCAAGTGGATTGCCATCAAGGACAACACATGTCATCAGTCGCATGTCTTCATCTTCATTCAGTGGGTTGCCATCAAGGACAACACTCTGCATCATATTTCCAACACAGCAGAATTGGTGCAAAAAAATGATGGATCATGGCACATGTGTCCAGGCTATACGGATATCCAAAATATCAATATTAAAGATAAATTTCTCCTTATTTTCATTGATGAATTATTGGATGAATTACATGGAGCAATTTACTTCACCAAGTTCGATATTCGTTCCGGATATCATCAAAAAAGAACAAATATTGAAGATATTCTCAAAATAGCATTTAGAAATCATGAGGGTCATTATGAATTTTTGGTCATTCCTTTTGGCCTTACCAATGTAGCTTCTACATTTCAAGGTTTGATGAATTCCATTTTCAAAACCTTCCTTCGAAAATTTGTGTTAGTAATTTTTGATGATATGTTAATATACAACAAATCTTGGAAGGATCATGTTCAAGATGTTGACAGGATGAACCTCGTGTACGAATTGCAGACCTTGGCTCGCTATATTTTCGGAGATAAGATCTGAGAAAGTTAGGGTTTTTGCAAGCTCCAAACTTTCTTTTCAAATAGGTGATCGATGGAAAATCATTATAGAATTTGTTTCATGCATCGTATTTGAATATTGTAAAAAGTGATTGAAAGTGTATGTAATTTTGTTTTTCTTGTAACAATTTCAGATTTGAATGTTTAAATGGTGACATGTGGCATCCCTTACAACTTTTCTCTACTGAACCAGTCCATAATCACGTTAGCGTGTGATATTTGGCATAACTTTACCTTGGAGAATCCAAATTTGGTCAGACTTATGGCATTGAAAGGAAGACTCATAGGGCTACCACATGACCAAATTTTAGATCTTAGACACCCAAAAGAACAAAGATACAATAGTTTCAATACCAACCTCCTAAAAAGTAAGAAAAAGGTGTGTATTTTTTTTTAAATTGCATAAATTTTGTTTGAAAAATAAGTTTGAAGTGATTCCAAGGGAATATTGAAGAATATATATCATTATTAGGTTTTAAAATTCCTCCCAAACAAAATAATTCCACACCCATTAAGCCCTTAGAAAGCTCTACTATGACGCATGAAGAAGAATAATTGCAACATGATATATCAAAATTATGGGACCAAGCGCAACAAATTTCACTCTCACAAAGAGCAACCAAAAATGAACTAAAAGGTGACATGGATGGTTTAAAAGCAGACATGGAAGCTAATATGGATGACATGGAAACTAAGATGGATGGTTTTAAACTAAACATGGAAGGTTTGAAGGAAGCTTTCACAAATTTGTTGTAAGAAAGGCTTCTCGTTGCTGACAAGGTAATCCATGAAAATCATGATGAGGACAAAAGGAATACTAATTGTGATTTTAGAAACTCCAATTTTGGGTTTAAGAACCACAACATTCCAATATTTATATGAGGAATTTTGATGGCAAGGATTCAGTAACATGGATACTACAAATGGAACAACATTTTTATCTCTATGATGTGCAACACTCACAAAAGGTACAAATTACAACTTTATATTTAGAACCCAATAAATTTGTATGGTATCGATGGCTTCGTTCTCATAAAAAAATTGTCACTTGGTCAATTCTACGAAATAAATGATAGCTCATTATGAGGATACAAAGAGCAACACCTTCTTTAGACAATTGATAAATCTAAAACATAAGGGTTCAATGACAGAGCACATTGAGGTCTTCCAAAAATTCAATATCAGGGTAACAAATATGCCAGGGGACAATAGGATTGATTTCCTCATAGGTACTTTAAAGGATAAAATCCAACATGAGGTTCACATTTGGGAACCTGATTCATTGGACAAGGAATTCATGGTGGCAAGAAAAGTTGAAAGAAAAATCATGGCAACAAGGAAGTCTACCACTCACAACTATAAAGATGGAAGTGTTTTTACTCCTAGCCTTCCACAACCTACAAGGTTGTTACCACAAAAATTGGAGGAGAAAAGATAAAAATGGTTTTTTTATAGTTGTGATATAAAATACACTAAAGGTCATAAGTGCACTGAGAAAAAATCATTTTACATAGATTATGAATAGGAGGAAGAAAAGGAAGAAGAAACATCAAAATAGGAGGATATACACTAGGAAGAAACCCCAGAGAAAGAAGAAATGAATCTGACCATATCTTGCAATACAATGGTCGTAATTACCACTCCTCAAGCTCTCAAGATAGAAGGATATATCAAGAAGAAAAAAATAATAGTGTTGATTGATTCTGGTAGTACCAATAATTTTATTCATTGTAAGATAGCTAAGGAATTGAATTGCTTCCTATATCCAGCACAAGAGTGTCTAGTCATAGTTGCAAATGGAGTACCATTAAATTTCTCTAGAAAGTGCCATAATATCAAGCTAACCATGGGGGGATATGTATTGAATATTCCACTACTATCCAATGGGTGGTGTTGATGTTGTAGTAGGAGTCCAATGGTTACAATATTTGGGGACTATAGATTTTAATTTTGAAGAAATTTTCTTGAATTTTTTTTTGGGAAGGAAAGGAAGCTGAATTACGGGGTATCACAGTGAAAATAGGAAAGATAATAAGCTCTAATGTCATGACAAATATTATGAAGAAAGAACAACGAGGCATAATTTCACAATTATGCTCTCTAGATGTTCAAACATCGAAATCATTTATTTCTCCAGATCTCCAAAAAGTCTTGGACAATAATTCTAAGGTGTTTAAGACTCCCAAAGGCCTCGCACCTATTTGTTATCATGATCATGCTATTCATTTTATTCCAATAATATTTCCTCCAAACATCAGGCCTTACAAATTTTCTTATACCCAAAAGAGTGAGATTGAACGTATGGTTGCAGAAATACTAGAGGTCAATATAATTCAACCTATTCAAAGTTCGTTCTCTACTCTAGTAGTGTTGGTGCACAAGAAGGATGGATCATGGTGCATGTGTCCAAATTATATGGAGCTCAACAAGATCACTAATAAAGATAAATTTCCCATTCTTTCCATTCATGAATTATTGGATGAATAACATGGAGAAATTTACTTCACCATGTTGTATATTTGTTCAGGATATCATCAAAAAGAATGAATATTGAAGACATTCCGAAGAAAAAAAAAAATTATAAATCATGAGGGTAATTATTAATTTCCGATCATGCCTTTTAGCCTTACCAATGCACCTTCTACATTTCAAGTTTTTATGAATTCCATTTTCAAACCCTTCCTTCGAAAATTTGTGTTAGTATTTTTTTATCATATACTACAGCAAGTCTTGGAAGGATCATGTTCAACATGTTCACAAGGTGAATCTCTTGTATCTATTTCAGATCTTGGTTCGATAGTTTTTTATATACGATTTGAGGAAGTTACGATTTTTGCAGGCTCTAGAATTTCATCGCAAACAGGTGACTGAGGGAAAATCGTCATAACTTTTATTTGAGGCACCCGATTTGAATTTTGCAAAAAGTGGTCAAAATTGTTGGGACTATAGTTTTTCCTATATAAATTTTAGAGAGGAATGTTTAAAAAGTGACATTCGACATCCCTTAGAACTTCGCTCTACTAAACAAGTCCATAATAAAGTCAACGTGGGATATTTGTAATAACTTCATCTTGAAGAATCCAAATTTGGTCTGAATTGTGGCATTTAAAAGAAGACTCAGTGGGCTACCACATGACCAAATTTTAGATATTGGATATCCGAAATCACATAGATACAACATTTTCAGTATTGAGATCCTAAAAAGCAAGAAAAAGGTCTGTATTGTTTTTAAAATGACATAACTTTTGTTTGAAAAAATAGTTTGAAGTTATTACAAGGGAATATTGAAGAATATATATCAGTATTTGGCTCTAAAATTTCTCCCAAAAAAATACTTCCACACCCATTAAGCCCTTGGAAATCTATACTATGACACATGAAGATAAAGAATTTCAACATTATATATCAAAATTATGGGACCAAGTGCAACAAATTTCGCTCTCTCAAAGAGAAACCAAAGATGAACTAAAATGTGACATGGATGGTTTAAAAGGTGACATGGATGGTTTAAAATGTGACATGGGTGGTTTAAAATCATATATGGAAGCCAATATGGATGTCATGGAATCTAATATGGATAGTTTGAAAGAAGACATGGAAGGTTTGAAGGAAGGTTTGGCAAAGTGGTTGCAAGAAAGGCTTCTTGGTGGGCACAAGGTAATCGATGAAAAGCATGATGAGGAAAAAAAGGAATATGAATTGTGATTTTAGAGACTCCAATGTTGTGTTTAAGAACCACCACATATTGATATGAGGAAATTTGATTGCAAGGATCTGGTAACATGGATACTACAAATGTAATAATATTTTGATCTCCATGTTGTGCAACACTCAAAAAGGGTACGCATTGCAAATTTATATTTAGAACCCAATAAGTTTGTATGGTATCTATGGATTTTTCTCATAAAACACTTGTCACTTGGCCAATTTTTATGGATTAAATGATATCACATTAAGAGGATATAAAGAGTAACACCTTCTTTAGCCAATTTATAAATCTCAAACAAAAGTGTTCAATTACAGAGCACATTGAGGAATTCCAAAAATTGAATATCAAGGTAACAGAGATTCCATTGGAGCATAAGATTGATGTCTTCATAGGGACTTTAAAAGATAACATCCAACATGAGGTTCACCTTTTGGAACCTGATTCATTGGAGAAGGCATTCACGGTGGCAAGAAAAGTTGAAATCAAAATTATGGAAACAAGAGAGTCTACTGCTCACAACTATAAATATGGAAGTGTTGCTTCTCCTAGCCTTCCACAACCTACAAGGTTTACACCACAACAATTTTAGGAAAAAGAGAAAAAGGGATTTGTGTTAAATTCTGAAGATGTTCTATGCTAGATGCAAATATGTTTTAAAATTATACGGTTCAATTAAAGTAAGATGCAGATAGAACATACCAATAGATCGATGGAAGACAAGCCAAAAACAGAGATAAAGAATGGTGGCATTACGACGGTCAGCAAGATGCTTCAACCAACAAATTCTCCATAATTTCAACCAACCCAATGTGTCACACAACCCCAAGACGTCTCTTCAAGAATAATCCACCAAGATGTTTCACGAAGAAGCCCTTAATGCAGAACCAAGATCGCTGCTCCATCACCATCCAAGAGAGAAGAAAAATGCCTCAACTAAAAGTGTAAAATGAACTCCAAGTCTCTCCAATATATGGGCATATGTGGGGGTGTGTGATACATCTCTTATGCATGGGGTGTTAGGTCCCTATATCACTAGTATAGTCCCTTATTATTATTAGTGTAACCCCCTTATTGTTATTATTGTACCCTTGTAACCCCCATTTTGTTATTATTGTGCCCTTAAATTATTATTGTTAGGTCGGCTAGGATTACTTTGTGGCCCACTAGGATTACATTATGGCCCCATGGACTCCTATATATAGAAAGGAGGTTTTGTAAATTGTATCATCCAAGATTTGTTCATTTATGTAATGTATTGGAGGTTTCCCCCTCGAAGTGGCTTATTTCTAAGGCGTTGATATCTCTTTTCTTCTATTTTTGGAGCTGGTTACACAACATTTGGTATCAGAGCTTTGGATTCTAGGGTTTCGCTGCTCCAAACAGGTCATCGTGGAATTTTCGCTATAACTTTTTGTCTACGAAGTTTCAGAAGCTGAAATTTTTAGGGTGCGAAGAAAAAATCCTGAGGAAGCTTGTATAAAAATTTCAGAGTTTGGTTCGCAATAATTTCGGAGATATGATCTGTGGAAGTCAGGTATTTTTTCAGGCTCCTAAACAGGTCATCGTGGCATTTGCGCTATAATGTTTTTTCTACGAAGGTTCAGAATCTGAAATTCATATGGTGTGAAGCTGAAATCCTGAGGAAATTCATCAAAAAATTTCAGAGCTTGGTTCGCAATATTTTTGGAGATATGATCTGTGGAAGGTAGTGCTTTTTCAGGCTCCTGAATTGCATCTCAAAGAGGTGATCGTGGAAAAAGTTCAATAACTCTCTCTCTGGGCATCGGATTGGAGTGCCGTAAAAATTGGTCGCAAGTACACAGACTGTAGTTTATTGGCTATCAATTTCAGAGAAAAAGGATAAAACAGTGACACGTGGCAAGTCGTACAAGTTCGCTCTACTGAACCAGTCCATAATTAGGTCATTGTGGGAGATTGGACACAACTTTGTCTTGGAGAATCCAAATCAGGTCAGACCTGTGGCATTCAAAATATAATTCAGAGGGGTATTTCATTGCTGAATTTCAGATATTGAAGTGCTGCAATCACAAAGATAATCCAATTTCAATATCGAGCTCCTCAAAAGCAAGAAAAAGGTGTGTATTTTTTTTCCGAATTGCATAAGTCTTGTTTGAAGAATCAATTTGAATTGATTCCAAGGGCATATTGTAGAATAGATATCGGTATTGGGTTCTAAAAGATGCCCCGTAAAAATAATTCAACACCCATTAAGCCTTCAGAAGGCTCTACTATGACTCATGAAGATGAAGAATTGCAACATGGTCTATCAAAATTACAAGAGCAAGTGCAACAAATTTCACTCTCGCAAAGAGCAACAAAAAATGAAATGGAAGTTTTGAAGAAAGGCATGGAAGCTAAGATGGATGGTGTGCAAGCTAATATGGATGGCATGGAAGCTAATATGGATGGCATGGAGGCTGGCATGGAATCTAAGATGGATGACATGGAAGCTAAGATCGATGAAAAAATGGAAAACATGAAGAATTTTCTAAAAGTAGACATGGAAGGTTTGACAAAGTTGATACAAGAAAGGTTTCCTAATGGTGAAAAGATAGTAGAAGAACCTCATGATGAGAACAAAATAAATGTTAATTGTGATTTTATAAACTCTAATGTTGGCGGGAAGAACCATCATATTTCAAAGATGGATATGAGGAAGTTTGATGGAAAGGATCCTGTAACATGGATACTACAGATGGAGCAATATTTTGATCTCCATAACGTGAAAAACACACAAAAGGTACGCATTGCAACTTTACATTTAGAACAAAATACATTTGTATGGTATCGATGGCTTTTCTCCCGTAAAAAAATTGTCACTTGATCAATTTTTACGGAGGAAATGATAGCACATTATGAGGATACAAAGAGCAACACCTTCTTTAGCCAATTGATAAATCTCAAACAAAAGGGATTAGTGGGGCAGCACATTAAGGACTTCCAAAAATTGAATATAAGGGTAACTGATATTCCAGAGGAACACATGATTGATCTCTTCATAGGTACTCTAAAGGATAACATCCAACATGAAGTTCGTGTTTTGGAACCTGAGTCATTGGAGAAGGCATTCAGGTTGGAAAGAAAAGTTGAATGTAAAATTATGGCAACAAGGAAGCCTACCACTCAATTCTATAAAGAAGGAAGTGTTGCTACGCCTAGATTTCCACAACCTACAAGGTTGACACCACAACAATTGGAAGAAAAAAGAACAAAAGGGCTTTGCTACAGTTGTGATAGCAAATACACTAAAGGTCATAAGTGTGCTGAAAAGAAATTATTTTACATAGATTGTGAAGAAGAAGAAGAAAATGAACAAGAAGAGGATACACACTAGGAACCAGCCATAGAAGAGGAAGAAATGAATCCGACCATATCATGTAATGCACTGGCAGGAATTACCACTCCTCAAACTCTCAAGATAGCAGGACAGATCAAGAAGAAAAAGGTAATAGTGTTGATTGATTCGGGTAGCACCCATAATTTTATTCATTGTAAGGTAGCCAAGGAATTAAATTGTTTCCTATACCCAGCACCAGAATGTCAAGTGATGGTTGCAAATGGAGGAACTATAAATTGCTCTGGAAAATGCCATAGTATTAAGCTAACCATGGGTGAATATGTATTGACTATTCCAATGCTTTCCATTCCTATCGGAGGTGCTGATGTTGTACTAGGAGTACAATGGTTACAATCTTTGGGGACAATAGCTTTTAATTTTCAAGAACTTTTCTTGAAATTTTTTTTTGAAGGAAAGGAAGTCGAATTACGGGGTATTGAAGGGAAGCCATGAAGGATAATAAGCTCTAATGTCATGACAAAGCTTCTAAAGAAAGAACAACGAGGCGTAATTACACAATTATGCTCACTAGAAGTTCCAACATCAAAATCATCTATTTCTGCAGATCTCCAACAAGTCTTGGACAATCATTCCAAGGTGTTTGAAACTACCAAAGGACTCCCACCTATTCATGATCATGATCATGCTATTCATTTGATTCCAGGAAGTGTTCCTCCAAACATCAGGCCTTATAGATATCCTTATTTCGAAAAGAGCGAAATTGAACATATGATTGCAGAAATGTTAGAGGCGGGTATAATTCAACCTAGTCAAAGTTCTTTCTCTGCTCCTGTAGTATTGGTACACAAGAAGTATGGATCATGGCAAATGTGTCCAGATTATAGGGAGCTCAATAATCTCACCATTAAAAACAAATTTCCCATTCCTGTGATTGATGAATTACATGGAGCAATTTATTTTACCAAGTTGAATCTTCGTTCAGGATATCATCAAATTAGAATGAAGACTGAAGATATTCCAAAAATAGCATTTCGAACTCATGAGGGTCATTATGAATTTTTGGTCATGCCTTTTGGCCTTACCAATGCACCTTCTACATTTCAAGGGTTGATGAATTCCATTTTCAAACCCTTCCTTAGAAAATTTGTGCTAGTATTTTTTGATGATATACTAATCTACGGCAGGTCTTGGAAGGATCATGTTGAACATGTTGACAGGGTGCTCAAACTATTGCAGGAGAAACAATTATATGCAAAAAAATCCAAATGTTTCTTTGGAGTACAAGAAGTGGAATATCTGGGTCATATTGTATCTCACGAGGGTGTTAAAGTAGACCCTAACAAAATTAAAGCCATTAAGGAATGGAAAGTCCCCACAACCATAAAGTAGTTGCGAGGATTTCTCGGGTTAACGGGGTATTATCGCAAGTTTGTTAAGAATTATGGGAGAATAGTAGCACCTCTAACAACATTATTGAAGAAAGATGCATTTTCATGGACTCCTGAAGCAACTAAGGCCTTTGAACGTCTTAAGAAGGCAATGTGCCATGCACCGGTCTTAGCTACGCCAGACTTCACAAAAACCTTTATTGTGGAATGTGATGCCTCAGGAAATGGAATTGGTGCAGTTTTAATGCGGGAAGGAAGACCCATTGCTTTTGAAAGTCGTCCAATCAAAGGAAAGTATTTACAAAAACCTATTTATGAGAAGGAAATGTTAACAATACTGCATGCACTAAAGAAATGGTGAACTTACCTAATGGGAAGACACTTCAAGGTAAAAACTGATCATGATAGTCTTAAACACTTTTTGGAACAAAGACTATCTTCAGAAGAGCAGCAAAAATGGCTCACAAAGATGTTGGGTTATGACTTTGAAATAATCTACAAAAAAGGAAAGCTTAATGTTGTTGCAGATGCACTCTCAAGAAAGAATGAAGAGGTGGAAGCATTGCCTTGTGCCATTTCTATTATCCAACCAGATTGGATAACCGAAGCAAGAGATGAATGGAAGAAGGACAAAGATGTATGGACACTCATTCAAAAGTTGCAGCAAGATCCTAGTACATCTGATACATTTAGTTGGAAAAATGATTCCTTATGGTACAAAGATCGCTTATATCTTTGTAAGAATTCCCAACTGAAACAAAATATTCTTCGGGAATTGCACACTTCTCCTTTAGGAGGACACTCAGGATTTTTAAAAACTTACCACAGGGTGAAGAAAGATTTTTTTTGGGATGGCCTTAAATCTGATATTCAAAAGTTTGTGGGGGAATGTTTGGTTTGCCAGCAGAATAAAGTGGAGACAATTAAGACCCCGAGACTTCTACAACCTTTATCCATTCCAAGTCAACGTTGGGAGGAGATTTCAATAGATTTTATCACAGGTTTACCTAAGTCCGAAGGAAAGAATGTCATCATGGTGGTAGTTGATAGACTTACCAAGTATGCACACTTTTGTGCATTATCTCATCCATTTAAAGCAAGTACAGTTGCTACTACATTTATGGACATAATTCAAAAGCTACATGGAAGCCCAAGGGTTATTTTGAGCGACAGAGATCCCATTTTTACTGGAAATTTTTGGACGGAGTTATTTTCTTGTTTGGGTACTCAATTAGCTCATAGCTCATCTTATCATCCTCAATCTGATGGTCAAATTGAGATCGTAAATAAATGTTTGGAAGGATATCTTCGTTGTTTTGTATCTGATAAACAAACATAGTGGGTCAAGTGATTACCTCTTGCTGAATGGTGGTATAACACTTCCTTCCATACTGCAGCAAAAATGACCCCATTTATGGCACTTTATGGATATCATCCACCATCCATCACATCATATTTAACGGAAAATTCGAAGGTTCAAGCAGTGGAAGATCACATCGAGCATCAGCAAGAAGTTCTCCAACTCTTAAAGGATAACCTGAATTTGGCACAAAATCGAATGAAACAACAGGCAGATCAACATCGCGGCGAGAGAAGTTTTGATGTAGGAGATTGGGTATTTTTACGGCTACAACCATACAAACAAATGTCCCTCAAGCAAGCTAAGAAGGATAATAAATTATCGCCAAAGTACTATGGTCCTTACAAGGTGTTGCAAAGGATTGGTACTATGGCATACAAATTGGAGCTTCCTGCTTCTTCACGAGTGCATCCAGTTTTCCATGTTTCATGCTTAAAGAAGGTTATAGGTGAAAATATTCCAGTTCAAACAATATTGCCAGAACTTGATGAGGAAGAAAAAATCATATTGGAACCGGAAGCGGTCACGGAAACAAGAACTCGACAACTACGGAATCGATCAATTTCAGAGTATCTCATCAAGTGGAAGAACTTACCCACTGAAGATTCTACATGGGAGGATGAGAATTTTATACAGAATCACCCAGAGCTACTCAAGCGTTGAGGACAACACTTTTTTCAAGGAGAGGGGCATGTTAGGTCCCTATATCCCTAGTATAGTCCCTTATTATTGTTAGTGTAACCCCCTTATTGTTATTATTGTACCCTTGTAACCCCCATTTTGTTATTATTGTGCCCTTAAATTATTATTGTTAGGTCGGCTAGGATTACATTGTGGCCCACTAGGATTACATTATGGCCCCATGGACTCCTATATATAGAAAGGAGGTTTTGTAAATTGTATCATCCAATATTTGTTCATTTATGTAATGTATTGGAGGTTGCCCCCTCGAAGTGGCTTATTTCTAAGGCGTTGATATCTCTTTTCTTCTATTTTTGGAGCTGGTTACACAACATGGGGATAAATTAGGCTAACCTTGCACATGTTGAATAAATTCAAAATACATGTTCTGCTCATCCAATCAAGATGATCTTTGGATCTATATTGCACCTCTCCGAAAGAGGAATCCAATAAAAATATTTGCATCATCATCTGAGCATCACAACATGGAGTTTTGACCTAGTTTCCCAAATTTAACACTCCCTCTCAACTAGGGATAGCTCCATCCACCAATGCCATCCAAACATCATGTGTCATCCCACCGTAACTTGCTTCGTTGGCTTCTTTATTTCAAAACAAAAGGTGAGTCACAAAGACATCACTTCCAGCTAACCTGAAGTTAGCACAAAGGTCTAAAACCTCTATAGTACTCAAAGGAGTCACATACCAACCCGAAGTTGGTTTAACTGGCCCGAAGTCAGTTGGAGGTCTGAAACCTCACTTGGACTCAAGAGAGTCATATATAAGCCCAAAGTTAGTTTAACTGACCCAAAGTTAGTTGGAGGTCTGAAACCTCACTAGACTTGATCCCAAATCAAGTGGTTAGACACATGACATCCTAGACATAGAGAGTATGGAAATATCTGATGTGTCCATCAGTCTTGCTATGGTCTCTATTCACATTCCCCACCTCATTGGCCAAATGAGAGGTACTTCCCATGAGTCTAAAACTCCATGGGTAGGATGCATACGGGGCACAGATCAGAGAGAGGTAAACCAGCTCAATATCATCACGGTGGGGTGGAAGCACACCAACAAGGTTCGACAAGCCTAGCCCTATGGTTTCTTATAGCTCCAAGAAGCTATCCCCAAGTCCCCCTTGAGCTCAGAGATTTCATCGTCCAACAGGACCCTCCAAATAGGGTTGTTCCACGATTCCAAGATTCTCACAGAAGGTTAGGAACATGACCTTCCCCAAGGGTCTTGTGAGAATATCCGTGACCTGCTCATCAGTTCCTATATGATCGAGCCTTACGGTGCCTCGCTGTACCATATGCCAGAAAAAATGGTACTAGACATCAACATACTTGGATCGATTGTGAAGCACGGGATTCTCTGGCAAAAAAATCCCCGTCTGGTTATTACAAAGGATAACGGTGGCATCTAGCACATGCTCGAACAACTCACTGAAGAGATTTTTCAACCAAGTGGCTTCATAACAGGCCATACATGATGCAATGTATTCGGCCTCTGCGATGCTCAAATCTACCGACTTCTGCTTCCTACTCAAAGCAGACCCAAGTGTGAAGCAGCATACAGATGTGCTCTTGTGATCCACCACACTGCCATCCCAATTGGAATTAGTATATCCACGGAATCTTAAAATCCTGGCAGTGTATCTCATCCCATGGTCTATCATGCCCTAGAGATATCTCAAGAGTTTCTTGGCACTAACCCAGTGAATGTTATGAGGATCAACCATGTGTTGACTCAAATTGTTCACTGCACAACATATGTCTAGATGAATGTTCCCTAAGAACATTAGGGCCCCTAAAAGTTGATGATACTCGGTATAATTTGCTAGCACGGGTCCAATAGCATTTCCACTCAAATTCTTAAATTTGAGCTCCATCGGTGTCAACACGGACTTACAGTCCACCATTCCAAATCTTTCTAGCAGCTTCACAATGAATTTTCCTTGAGAGGGGAAAATCTCACCAGGTCTCTGTCAGACCTCCAGGCCTAGGAAGTAATGCTTCAGTCCAAGATCCTTCATCTTGAACTCGGAATCAAGCTCCCTCTTACACTGATGAATGAGAGGGTCAGCACTTGTCAGGAAGAGATCGTCCACATAGAGAACCATAATAAGAGGCTTTTCTCTATCAACCTTGAAGTGAAAGTTTGAATCAACATTACTTAGTGTGAAGCCGAGCTTCATCAAGTATTTATCTATCCTCTCATACCAAGCCCCGGTGGCTTGCTTCAACCCATAGAGGGATTTCTTCAACCTGTATACATGAGAGTATTTATCCTGGACTTCGAACCCCAGAGGTTTCTCCACATACAACTCTTCCTTTATCAAACCATGCAGAAAAGCGGTCTTCACATCCATCTGATGGAGATTCCATCCTTGTGTAGCAGCAAGGGAAATAATAGGTCGAATGGTGGTATATCAGACCATAGGTTCAATTATATCATCATATTCTACGCCTTCCTTTAGAGAGAATCCTTGGGCGACAAATCCTGCCTTGTACTTTTCATGACTCCCATCAAATCCATGCTTGATATTATAGAGCCATTTCTAGGTGAAAATAGCTTTGTCCTCCAGTCTCGAGACCATATCCTAGACATCATCCTTCATAATGGACTCATATTCTTTGTGTATAGAATCTTTCCAGACTTGATGCTTTACGGCTTCTTCAAATCATCCAGGCTCGTATTGTACTCATGGCTGCTAGATACCCTTGATATCTATTCGGCTTCTTGCTTTCACGGAATATCCCCCTTTGGGGCCATATGTCTCTCGGCATCCTCGAGAGTACCACTGAACCATGAGGGTATTCTCTTCTTTCTTCCGGAAACGTCATTTTCTCAGGAGCATACACGGTTGTGGTCTCCCTCTTAATGTCAGCTCCTCTTGCGAGAGAATATATTTATAAGAAAATCCTCCCAAGGTAGCATATGATATTATTCAGAGTGTATTAGATGTCTTTGTGATACTTGAGGAATGAGGAAAATTCCCCTATGCTTTCCTTTGGCACAACCCTGACAAATTCCCTCATGATTTGAATTTGGGCATCCCAGACACCAACTCGGAAAGGGATTTGTAATCATGGGCATGAATATTCCTCACCCACTGTCAAGGCCATTAAATAATCATAGCCATATACTACCATATATATGTCATACATCTTAACAGGTATCATATATTGTCATATCATCGATTACAGTGTTTCCAAAATATTATCATACACATCACTATCATATTTCACTTGTCCAAAAACGTCAAATGCTTCTATGTCCAAGGTTCCAAATACTTGACTGTTCATACTTTCAAAATTATCACCGTTCAAGTACTCAAATTTTAATGACTATCCTTGATCCAAGCTTGATTATTTGATGCTCCACAGAGAAATAACGGAGTCCCAGATGCACTATACAATGATGTGAAAACTCCACGGTTATATTATCCTTCACTGAGCCACCATAGATTCACTACAAAACTGTCACTACACTTCAAGATTGTTGTAGTCAATGGTTTGAGCCTATAAAAGTGTTATAATGCAGATATAGAACCAAGTCCGAACTATTTTAAGACTTGACACAAAAATTACGAGCCTTGGGCTATGGGTGTTCACACTAATTCAAACTGTTGTAGTTGCTCCACAGAATGACATAGAACTGAGTAGGTGTCCAAGCTCCATAGGATCACACAGATCCAAGCTCCTGTAGGTGTCTGAGTTTCACATTATAAGGACAGACTGAAGTCCTATAGCTTGGTACAAGGTTTTAATAAGAAAATTCTGAAGTCCTGTAGCTTTATACTTCAGGTACCCTCCACAGGTCTCAAAGGTCTTCACTTCAGGTATCCAAAATTCTTGTATATCTCATCCACTATGTGAGCTACGAGGTCTGATTTTCATGACCAAGTTAACAATTCTAATCTCTTTGTGCTTTCTGTGGCTAGTTTATGTCCCAACAAATGATGAATATTTTGTACACAACCCTTGACACGGGTCACCCAAACAGATTTATCCTTAAGCTCTCTTCTCCTCAGCCTTTAGTTCACGAGTTGTGAACCTTACCTTCTGCATTATGCATTGAATGATCTACACCACTTGGATGGATTATATACTTTACTTTCCATAAAGCTCGGTCCTGTCCATAGGGCTGGACCACAAAAATCTTGGTTATTTTTTTTCAATACAACAGTCAAATGGAGTCATTTTATAGCCATACGACTTACCCGCATGAAGCTAGACACAATATAGTTATGCCACAGCTCACGACTTACCCACACGATGTAAACACAATACAATATGATCTTGTTGTAGTGTGCAACTCATCGCATGTTATCACAAGGCTAAAACTTTGTTTCTCCGTAGGTTTGTAAGATATATCAATGAGGAATTCAACAGAATTTGACCGAGATGATCTGTGTTAGAAGCTTTGCGATGTATGATTTAGGGTAGTTTTGACCCTCAAAATGCCACCTACAGGCCTGCAACCTAGTCATCACAGGTAGGTCCCTTTGATGGCCTATTTCAGGAGGATTTCCTGTGATTTTCTTGCCCATAATTAACAAGCCTCTACACCAGTACAACAAATCTGACTTGTGATACCTCCACAAATATTCTTACCACGGGTCTGAAGTCTATATACTGCTGTAATTTTTCCAGAAAATCCCTCAATGGGTTGCAACATCCCTTGGGGGTCCTTATCCTTGTCCACGCTTCCTTCTAGAGGGGCTCATACCTCCTATCAGCTGCGGGTTCCTTTCCATATGTTGTAGTTCACAGTTTCAGTGTATTGTTCGAGCCCTCCACTCAATACATAGTCATAAATACAAGCCTTCTTTGGCTATGGTCCTCCAAAGTAAAGCACCTCTTCCTCCACGTTGCCCCTTACTAGGCCTTTTCACCTAGACACTACCCTTAAAGGGCCTCTAACTGTTGGCTATGGTCTGCGACCTAGAACAGCAATTACCTATGGTTGCATTCCTCCCTTAGACACCACCCAAACTGCCTAAAAATAGCCTTGTCTTATGCCTCTCTTCCTCGGCCACCTGCCCAGCAAACTTTGCCCCTAAACAACACCCAAAACAGATCTTAAACCACCCATTGTCTCCTACAGCACTCGTTCTCCACTATAGAAATGGCCATGGTGTCCCTAAGCCTCCTTCAAGTTGTCTTAAGGCTCCTTCTAGCTGTGGCTAGGCTTCTCCAATTTCAAACATCACTGGAGGATATATTTCCCATACTTCAGATTTGAAGGGAAGGGATCGCCCTCCATGTTGAAGGTTAGGGCACCAACCGACCCCAACATACCTAAAAAAGAGGTCTCCTAACTTGACCTACCTAGCAAGGCTACTTGGCCTTCTTCCAGCAGCTTGGTCACCTAAAGACAGTCCTTATCTCATTGCCCTAGATTCTCAACTAGATGGGCTTTGTCTTCTCCTAGCTCTGATACCATGTTAAATTCTAAAGATGTTCTATGCTAGATGCAAATATATTTTAAAATTCTAGGGCTCAATGAAAGTAATATGTAGATAGAACATACCATTAGATCGATGGAAGACAATCCAAAAACGTTACAGTGGTCAACAGGATGCTTCAACCAACAAAGTCTCCATAAGGTTAGCCAACCCAATGTGTCACACAACCCCAAGATGACTCATGAAGAATACTCCACCAAGACGTTGCACCAAGAAGCCCTAAACGCAGAACCAAGACCGCTGCAACAACACCATCCAAGAGAGAAGAAAAATTCCTCCACTAAAAGCGTGTGTAAAATTAACTCCAAGCCTCTTCAATATATAGGCATCTGTGGGGGTGTGCGACACATCTCTTATGCATGTGGGATAAATCAGGTCAACCTTGCACATGTGGAATAAATTAAAAATACATATTTAGCTCCTCCGATCAAGGTGATCTTTAGATCGATCTTTCACCTCCCCAAGAGAGGAATCCAATAAAAATATTGGCATCATGATCTGAGCATCACAACATGGATTTTGGACCTAGTTGCCCAAAATTAACACTTTGTTATAGTTGTGATAATATACACTAAAGTTCATAAGTATGCTGAGAAGAAATTACATAGATTTATAAAAACAAGGAAGAAAAGGAACAAGAAACATCAAAAGAGGAGGATATTCACTAGGAAGCAACCCCAGAGAAAGAAGAAGTGAATTTGACCATATCATGTAATCCACTGGGAGGAATTAACAATCCTCAAAATCTCAAGATAGAAGGACATATCAAGAAGAAAAAGGTAATATTGTTGATGTATTCGAGTAGTACACATAATTGTATTCATTCTAAGATAGCCAAGGAATTGAATTGCTTCATATATACATCACCACAGTGTCAAGTGATGGTTGCAAATTGAGGAACTATAAAATTTTGTAGAAAGTGACATAATATCAAGCTAACGATGGTGGATATGTATTGAATAGTCCAATTCTACATCACCACAGTGTCAAGTGATGGTTGCAAATGGAGGAACTATAAAATTTTGTAGAAAGTGACATAATATCAAGCTAACGATGGTGGATATGTATTGAATAGTCCAATTCTTTCTATTCCAATGGGTGGTGTTGATGTTGTACTAGGATTCCAATGGTTGCAATCTTTTGGAACTATAGCTTTTAATTTTCAAGAATTTTTCTAGATTTTTTTTTGGAAGGAAAGGAAATTGAATTACGAGGTATCTCAAGGAAATTAGGAAATATAATTAGCTCTATTTTCATGAAAAATATTATAAATAAATAAAAATGAGGTGTAATTAAACAATTATTCTCACTAGAGGTTCAAGCATCGCAATCATCTCTTTCTCCAAATCTACAAAAATTATTCGACATTCATTCCAAGGTGTTTGAGACTCCCATAGGCTTCCCACCTATTCGTGATCATGATCATGTTATTCATTTTATTCTTGGAATTTTTCCTCCAAACATTAGGCCTTACATATATCTGTATTCCCAAAAGACTGATATTGAACGTGTGGTTGCAAAAACACTAGAGGCTAGTATAATTCAACCTAGTCAAATTTATTTCTCTGCTCCAGTAGTATTGGTGCACAAGAAGGATGGATCATGGCGCATGTGTCCAGATTATAGGGAGTTCAACAAGCTCACTATTATAGATAAATTTCCCATTCTTGTCATTCATGAATTATTGGATGAATTACATGGAGAAATTTACTTCACCAAGTTGGATCTCTGTTCGAGATATCTTCAAAAAAGAATGAAGACTGAAGACATTATGAAAACAAAATTTAGAACTCATGAGGGCCATTATACAATTTTTTTCATGCCATTTGGCCTTACCAATGCACCTTCTGCATTTCAAGGTTTGATGAATTCCATTTCCAAACCCTTCTTTCGAAAATTTGTGTTAGTATTTTTGATGGTATACTAATCTACAAAATGTCTTGGAAGGATCACGTTCAACATGTTGATAGGGTCAACCTCATGTATAAATTTAATATCTTGGTTCGCTATATTTTCGAAGATATGATCTCAGGAAGTTAGGGTTTTTGGAGGCTCCAGAATTTCATCTCAAACAGGTGACCAAGGGAAAATCGTCATATTTTTTTCTGCAGGCATCAGATTTGAATTTTGTAAAAAGTGGTCGAAAGTGCACAAACTATATTTTTTCCTATATCATTTTCATATCTGAATTTCTAAACATTGACATGTGGCATCCCTTAGAACTTTTCTCTACTGAAACAATCCATAATCAATCCATCGTGGGATATTTGGCATAACTTTACCTTGAAGAATCAAAATTTGGTCTGACTTATGCCATTAAAAATAAAACTTAGAGGACTAACACACGACCAAATTTCAGATCTTTGAGATCTCAAACCACATAGATACAACAAGTTCAATATCAATCTCATAAAAAGCAAGAAAAAGATGTGTCATTGTTTTAAAATTGCATAACTTTTGTTTCAAAAACCAGTTTCAAGTGATTCCAAGGTAACATTGAAGAATATATATCAATATTTGGTTCTAAAATGCCTCCCAAAAAAATAATTCCACACCCATTAAGCCCTCAGAAAGCTATACTATGGCGCATGATATATCAAAATTATAGCATGATATATCAAAATTCATCACCTTATTTATCCAATTGATAAATCACAGACAAAAGGGTTCAATGGCAGAGCACATTGAGGACTTCCAAAAATTGAATATCAAGGTAACATTTATTCCATAGGAGCATAGAATTGATGTCTTCATAGGTAATTTAAATGATAACATCCAACATGAGGTTCGCCTTTGGGAACCTGATTCATTGGGGAAGGAAATCATGGTGGCAAGAAAATTTGAAAGAAAAATTATGGCAACAAGGAATTATACCACTCACAACTATAAAGATGGAAGTTTTGTTTCTCCTAGCCTTCCACGACCTACAAGGTTGACACCAAAAAAATTGAAGGAAAAAGGAGTAAAGGGATTTGTTTTATTTGTGATAGAAAATACACTAAAGGTCATAAGTGCGTTGAGAATAAATTAGTGTACATAGATTGTGAACTGGAGGAATAAAGGGAACAAGAAACATCAAAAGAGGAGGATATACACCAAGAAGCAACCCCAAATAAAGAGGAAATTAATCTGACCATATATTGTAATTCATTTGTAGGAATTACCACTCCTCAAACTCTCAATATAGAGGATACATCAAGAATAAAATGGTAATAGTGTTGATGTATTCGAGTAGTATGCATAATTTTATTCATTGTAACATAACCAAGGAATTGAATTGCTTCCTATATCCAACACCAAAGTTTAAAGTGATGACTGCAAATGGAAGAACTATAAATTTCTCTAGAAAGTGCCATAATATCAAGCTAACCATGGGGGAATATGTATTGAAAATTCCAAAGCTTTCTATTCCAATAGGTGGTGTTGATGTTGTACTAGGAGTCCAATGGTTACAATTTTTAGGGACTATAGCTTTTAATTTTCAAGAACCTTTCTTGATTTTTTTTTTGGAAAGGAAAGGAAGTGTAATTACGGGGTATCGCAGGGAAAACAAGAAAGATAATGAGCTTTAATGTCATGTCAAATATTTTGAAGAAATAACAACAGGGCGTAATTTCACAATTATGCTCAATGCAGTTCAAACATCGCAATCGTCTATTTATCCAAATCTCAAAAAAGTATTGGACAATCATTCCAAGATGTTTGAGGCTCCCAAAGGCCTCCCACCTATTTTTGATCATGATCATGCTATTAATTTGATTCCAAGAAGTGTTCCTCCAAACAACAGGCCTTACATATATCTTGATGCCCAAAAGAATGAGATTGGACGTATGGTTGCAAAAATGATAGAGGCCGGTATAATTCAACCTAGTAAAATTTATTTCTTTGCTCCAATATTATTGATGCACAAGAAGGATAGATCATGGTGCATGTATCCGGATTATAGGGAGCTCAACGAGCTCACTACTAAAGATAAATTTACCATTCCTATCATTGATGAATTATCAGATGAATTACATGGAGAAATTTACTTCACTAATTTGGATCTTCATTTAGGCTATCATAAAAAAGGAATGGAGACTGAAGACATTCTGATAATAGAATTTAGGACTCATGAGGGTCATTATGAATTTTTGGTCATACCTTTTGGCCTTACCAATGCACCTTCTAGATTTCAAGGTTTGATGAATTCCAATTTCAAACCCTTCCTTCAAAAATTTGTGTTAGTATTTTTTTATGATATACTAATCTACAACCATTCTTGGAAGTATCATGTTCAATATGTTGATAGGGTGAACCTCTTGTATGAATTATGTATCTTGGTTCGCTATATTTTTGGAGATATAATCTGAGGAATTTAGGGTTTTTGCAGGCTCCAGAATTTCATCTCAAACATGTGACTAAGGGAAAATCGTCATAACTTTGGTTTCAGGGATCCGATTTGAATTCTTTAAGAAGGGGTAAAAATTTCACAAACTGTATATTTTCGTGTATCAGTTTCAAAACCGAATGTTTAAACAATGACATGTGGCATCCCTTATAACTTTGCTCTATTGAACCAGTCCATAATCAAGTCATCGTGGGATATTTGGCATAACTTTATCTTGAAGAATCTAAATTTGGTATGACTTGTGGCATTGAAAATAAGACTAAGAGGGCTACCACACAACCAAATTTTAGATCTTGTATATCTAAAATCACATAGATACAACAGTTTCAATATCGAGCTCATAAAAAACAAGAAAAATGTATGTATTTTTTTTTTAAATTGCATAACTTTTGTTTGAAAAATCATTTTGAAGTGATTCCATTGGAATTTTGAAGAATATATATTAGTATTTGGTTCTAAAATTCCTCCCAAACAAAATAATTCCACACCCATTAAGCCCTAATAAATATCTACTGTGACGCATGAAGAGGAAAAATTGCCGCATGATATATCAAAATTACGGGACCAAGTGAAACAAATTTCGCTCTCACAAAGAGAAACCAAAGATAAAATAAAGGTGAAATATATGGTTTAAAAGGAAATGTGGATGGTTTAAAAGTAGACATGGAAGCTAATATGGATGGCATGAAAGCTAATATGGATGGTTTGAAATCAGATATGGAAGGTTTGACAAAGTTGTTGCAAGAAAGGCTTCCCCGTGGTGACAAGGTAATCCATGAAAATCATGATGAGGAAAAAAATAATATGAATAGGGATTTAAGAAAATCCAATTTTGGGTTTAAGAATCACCACATTCTAAAAATTCATATGAGGAATTCTAATGTCAAGGATCTGGCAACATGGAACAATATATTGATCTCCATGATGTGGAACAGTCACAAAAGGTATGCATTGCAACTTTACATTTAGAACCCAATCAGTTTGTATGGTATCTATGGATTTTTTCTCATAAAACACTTGTCGCTAGGTAGATTTTTGCAGAGTAAATGATAGCACATTATAAGGATATAAAGAGGAACACATTCTTTTTCCAATTGATAAATCTCAAACAAAATGGTTTAATGGAAGAGCACATTGAGGACTTCCAAAAATTGAATATCAGGGTAACATATATTCCATAGCAGCATAGGATTGATGTCTTCATAGGGACTTTAAAGGATAACATCCAACATGATTTTCCCCTTTCGGAATCTAATTCATTGGAGAAGGAATTCTTAGTGGCAAGAAAATTTGAAAGAAGCATTATGGAAACAAGGAATTCTACCACTCACAACTATAAATATGGAAGTGTTGTTGCTTCTAGCCTACCATGACCGACAAGGTTGACACCACAATAATTGGAGTAAAAAATATCAAAAGGGATTTGTTATAGTTGTGATATAAAATACACTAAAGGTCATAAGTGCGCTGATAAGAAATTATTTTACATATATTGTGAGGAGGAGGAAGAAAAGGAATAAGAAGCATCAAAAGAGGAGGATATATACCAAGAAGAAACCCTAAAGAAAGAAGAAATGAATCCGGCCATATATTGTAATGCATTGGTAGTAATTACCACTCCTCAAACTCTCAAGATAGAAGGGTATATCAACAAGAAAAAGTTAATAGTGTTCATTGATTCGAGTAGTACCCGTAGTTTTATTCATTATAAGATATACAAGGAATTGAATTGCTTCATATATCCAGCATGAGAGTGTCAAGTGATGGTTGCAAATGGAGGAACTATAAATTCCTTTAGTAAGTGCCATAATATAACCATGGGGGAATATGTATTTAATAGTCCAATTCTTTCTATTCTAATGGGTGTTGTTGATGTTGTACTAATGGTTACAATCTTTTGGGACTATAGCTTTTAATTTTGAAGAGCTTTTCTTGAATTTTTTTGGGAAGTAAGGAAGTTAAATTATGGGGTATCGCAGGGAAACCAGGAAAGATAATCAGCTCTAATGTCATGAAAAATCTTGAGGAAATAATAACAAGGTGTAATTGAAAAATTATGCTCACTAAAGGTTCAAACAATGAAATCATATATTTCTCCAAATATCCAAAAGGTCGTGGACGATCATTCAAAGGTGTTTTAGACTCCCAAAGGCCTCTCACCTATTCTTTATCATCATCATGTTATTAATTTGATTGCAGGAATTATTCCTCCAAACATTAGGCCTTACAAGTATCCTTATACCCAAAAGAGTGAGATTGAACATATGGTTGCAAAAATTCTAGAGGCCGGTATAATTCAACCTGGTCAAGGTTGTTTCTCTGCTCCAATAGTATTTCGTGCACAAGAAGGATGGATCACTATGCATGTGTCTGGAATACAGGGAGATCATCAAGCTCACTTTTAAAGATAAATTTTCCATTTCTGTCATTGATAAATTATTGGATGAATTACATGGATCAATTTACTTCACCAAGTTGGACCTTTGTTCATGATATCATCAAAAAAGAATGAAGACTGAAGACATTCTGAAAACAAAATTTAGAAATCTTGAGGGTCATTATGAAATTTTTTTCATGTCTTTTGGCCTTACGAATGCACCTTCTACATTTGAAGGCTTGATGAATTATATTTTCAAAACCTTGCTTCAAAAATTTGTGTTAGTATTTTTTGATGATATACTAATATACAGCGAGTCTTGGAAGGATCATGTTCAACAGTTTGACAGGGTGCTCAAACTATTGGAGGAGAAATAATTATATGAAAAAGCCTTCAAATGTTTCTTTGGAGTACATGAGGTGGAATATCTTATTCATATTGTATCTCATGAGGGCATTAAGGTGGACCCTAAAAAAATTAAATCCATTAAGGAATGGAAATTCCCAACAACCATAAAGCATCTGCGAGGATTTCTCAGGTCGACAATGTATTATCACAATTTTGTTAAGAATTATGGTATAATAACAACACCTCTAACAACATTACTGAAGAAAGATGCATTTCCTTGGACTCCATAGACAACTAAGGCCTTTTAACGTCTTAAAGAGGCAATGTGACAAGCACTGGTCTTAGCTATGCCAAACTTCACAAAAACCTTTATTGAATAATTTGATTCCTCAGGAAATGGAATTGGTGTTGTTTTAATGCAAGAAGGAAGACCCATTGGTTTTAAAAATCATCCAATCAAAATAATTTATATACAAAAACTTATTTATGACAAGGAAATATTTACAATACTACATGTACTTAAGCAATGGAAACCTCACCTAATGGGAAGACACTTCAAGGTAAAAGCAGATAATGATAGTCTGAAATACTTTTTAGAGAAAAGATTATCTTCAGAAGAGAAGCAAAAATGGGTCGCAAAGATGTTGGGTTATGAATTTGAAATACTCTATAAATAAGGGAAGAAAAAAGTTGTTTCATATGCACTCTCAAGAAAGGATGAGGATGTAGAAGCATTTCTTTGTGTCATTTCTATTATCCAACCAGATTGGATAACTAAAGCAATGGATGAATGGAAGAATGATGAAGAAGTGTGGCCATTCATTCAAAATTTGCAGCAATATCCTAGTACATATAATATATTTAGTTGGAAAAATTATTCATTATGGTACAAAGAAAGATTATATCTTTGTTAGAATTCCCAACTCAAACAAAATATTATTTTTGAATTACGCACCTCTCCCTTAGGAGGACACTCGGGATTTTTAAAAACTTACCACAAGGTTAAGAAGAATTGTTTTTCGGATGCCCTTAAATATGATATTCAAAATTTTGTGGTGGAATTTTTGGTTTTCCAACAAAATAAAGTTGAGACAATTAAGACGTTGGGTCTGCCACAACCTTTATCCATTACAAGTCAATGTTGGGAGGAGGTTTCAATAAATTTTATCATAGTTTACCCAAGTCTGAAGGAAAGAGTGTCATCTTGGTGGTAGTTGATATACTTACCAACTATGAACACTTTTTTGCATTATTGCATCCATTTAAATCCAGTACATTTGATACTGCATTTATGGAAACAATTCAAAAGTTACATGGAAACCCAAAGATTATTGTAAGCGAAAGAGATCCCATTTTCACTACAAATATTTGGACGGAATTATTTTCTTATCTGGGTAATAAATTATCTCATAGTTCATCTTATCATCCTAAACCTAATGGTAAAACTTATATAGTGAAAAAATGTTTGGAGGGATATCTTCGTCTCTTTGTATCTGATAAACATACATAATGGGTCAAGAGGTTACTTCTGGCTGAATGGTGGTATAACACTTCCTTCCATACTTCACCAAAAATGAACCCATTTATGGAACTTTATGGATATCATCCACATCCATCACATCATCTTTAATAGAAAAAATTAAGGTTCAAGCAGTGGAATATCACATCGAGCATCAACAACAAGTTCTTCAAATATTAAAGGATAACCTCACTTTAGCGTAGAATCGAATGAAGCAATAGGTAGATCAACATCACAACGAAAGAAGTTTTGATATAGGAGACTAGGTATTTTTATGGCTACAACCATACAAATAAATGTCCCTCTAGTAAGCTAAGAAGGATAATAAATTATCACCAAAGTATTATCGTCCTTACAAGGTGTTGAAAAACATTGGTACCATGGCATACAAATTGGAGCTTCCTGCATCTTCCCAAGTGCATCCAATTTTCCATGTTTCATGCTTAAAGAAGGTTATAGGTGACAATCTCCTAGTTCAAACAATATTGCAGAACTTGACGAGGATGGTAAAATAATATTGGGACCTGAATAATTCATAGAAATAAGAACTCAACAACTACGAAATCGATCAATTTCAGAGTATCTCATCAAGTGGAAGAACTTACCCGCTAAATATTACACATGGGAGGATGAAAATGTTATACAGAAACATCTAGAACTACTTAAGCGTTGAGGAAACCACTTTTTTTGAGGAGAGGGTCATGTTAGGTCCCTATAATACTAGTGTATCCCCTTATTGTTAGTGTTAGGGTATCCCCCTTATTGTTACGTTTGTACCCATGTATTCCCCATATTATTATTATTGTGCCCCATAGAAACCCACAATTTTTATTGCTGTTCCCTTATATTATTATTTTTATGTTGGCTTTGATTATATTATGAACCCTTAGAATATTATATATAGAAAGGAGGTTTTTTCATTTGAATCATCCAAGAATTGTTCATTTATGTAGTTTAAGGAGGTTTCCCCCTCGAAGAGGATAATTTTTAAGTCGTTGATCTATCTTTTCTTCTATTTTGTGAGTTATTTACACAACACTCAACTCTCTTTTGTACAACATCTCTCCTCCTCAAGCTCCTCTCCACTCTAAGCCAAATTGGCTCTTATTGTACATATATGTATAGCTCCTACTAGCTAGAAAATATCCTAACATAACAAACCAAATGGGATATTTGTCCCAACAACCTAACGCCTCAACCTGACACTGGTTAAATTAACAAAGACCCACTTGGACATAACCACCGACTCATAGAAAAAACTTAATATCCTAACAACCCATATTACTCTAATGTATAAAGACTTATATTTACATCAATTTTCCTATTTTTTTATACAAATTTCATTAGAGGGAAATGTCTTTCCCTTTGGAAATTCCAACACCCCATAGGCCTAATCAATAATTTTTTTCATAGGGTCGATCCTCTTGCATCATACTCCCCAAGTTGAAAATTTTCATGACCTCTTGGTCATGTGTTATTGGTTGTTGTGTCCTCCATAATCCCATGATTTATGTTGTTGATATCCACTAGCTTACTTTCCTAGTTTCCTTTTGTTTTCCTTAGATATTCAAGATCCCATACTTTGTTTTTCAATTGTCAAATCATCCATTGATGTTACTTCTCTGCTATTGTTTTTTGTCCAAATCCTCCACGTTCCCAAATATTATGTTATTGTTTCCTGCTTTCTCTATTGGAGCGGCTTCTTACAATCAACCATATGTTGTAGTTGACTGAAAATTCTTCTCCATTGTACTATTTCTTAGGCACCTTCTCCATAATTATTAATTCCTCAATCTTGATGCCCAACGCATTGCATTTCTAAACAAAAATACCTAATTGAAATAGTATTTTCAAAAATTATGTGGCTTCAACTTCCACTTCTTATTGTTCATAACGTTGTTGCTTCCACTTGTTATCAGACACTTTTTCAAAAGATGTAACTCCAAATTTTGTACAAAGGATGTTGCTACAACAATATCTATCATGGATAGTGACTCAATATAAAAATCTATTATTTGCAAGCTTTTGGTTTTGAAAATGTGATAAAATTGTGTTTTTATGATATGGACTTGTCCTTTTCTCCTCCTTTTCTCCTTGTTCTAACAACATTTACTGTCCTTCTTCCAAAATCCTAACAATTTTTACATCACGATGTTTATTGTTAATATAATTAAATTCTTAAAGCATCGAAGCCTCTTCTTGCTTCTTGGTTGCACTCTTTATGTAATCTAATTCATATTTGCTCCATTTTGTAATAAATTTTAATGGTTGTCCTTCTGAGCCAACTTGTCTTATTTTGTTGTGATGGATTCCCTTGTAATTGTATACAAGGTTGATTACTCAAACTTATTTCTTCTTGCCTCTAGTTCTGAGAAGCAATTTTTGCATCTTTGTCTCTCCTTAAGACACTATTTAAAGGATGCCCATCATATATTGAATTCTCCTTCCTCAACTTCATAGGGGGAATTTTCCTTCCCCTCTTTTCTTGCACAATTTTTCCATTCTCCTAACCTAAAAAGCCTACATTCACATATAATTTATTAGTTTTAAAAGCATGAGTCCATTTAGCATATTTTGATACCTTCACTAACAGTTCTGTTAGTTGTGCATGGATATCCCTCTAGTTGTCTATATCAGACAATATTGCCACATATTTTAGTAGGACAAATTTTAAATTATGTCATCCTCCAATGCTTTGAGAAGGCACTTCTTCATCCTCTTCTATCATTTTTATAGCTATAGGTTCTTTTCTACCTTCATCATTATCAGTATGTGAATCCATACACAAACTTATAGAAGAATACGAGGTTGTCTAGCCTCATTTGAGATCCCTTCTCTTCAATCTCCAAATTTATCTAAATCCTCCTTGAGATTCAATCTATTCTCGTTGTCTTCCCCTTTCCTAAGAGTTGAAAAACCCTTATTCAATGCTATTTTTCTTCTTATAATTCCAATTTTTCATGTTCAATGAACACCCTTATTTATATTATCCTTTCTTCCAAGAAGTTTAATCCTTCATCCAAATCATAAAAATTAACTGGAACTGGATTTACAAAGTCCATGAAAGGTTCATCCTTTGTTATCCATTCCTCTAAGAGCCTAATATGTTCCTAAATATATTCAACCACTTCCTTTGAATGTTTTCCTCAAGGTTTCGCTCCATTTCTAGGAAATGGTATACATCGTATCTCCTTAATCACAACTTCATGTTCTCTAGGAATTTCATTCCCTTTCTCTGTTACTATTTTATTCATTTTTTGAAGTATTTTTTCTTTGTTTCTTAGAGAAAATTCTACTTTCTCTCACTCCTTCATGGTCGTTATCAATGGTTTTCCATATTCATAATCTTTAATAACTATGTTCACACAAATTTTGTCACCTTTAAAATTGCAAGGCTCTCTAGCCTCACTCCTTGTCATCATCTTCATCTATTGTTAGAGAATTTTCCTGCAGTCCATGAGACTTTACATCTACCTCATCTCCTCATCTTTTTTATCATATTTAATAAGGAGTTATCCTTAATATATTTCACATTACTGAACTTCCTGCTCTCCATGCTTATTTTCTCTAGATTCTCCATTTCTCAATTGAGAACTCAACAAGTGCCTCAACTTCCTTCTCATCCTCTTGCCATATAGCTCTCTAACAAACTACAAAATAATATTCTTGAGATCCCATCCACATCTCTGGTATTAATTCTCCCTCTCTTCCATTATCATGCTTACTACGTTGAGTATCTCTTTCAACTCAACCATCTCTTTTTCAAATTCCTCTTTCCTTATCTTTCTTCTCTAGATGATATATGCTTTGGAATTGTTGGGTTCTGAATATTCATATCATTTAGTATATAAAGTATATTTTTTTGAGCCATATTCCCAAATTTGTGATACCTTTTATAGCCATTATACCATCAACATCCGCTAAATGAACTTCTTCTATCCTATGGTTAATTATGATGAATTTCTTATCTTTTTAATGATTAAATGTGTCTTTAATATGGTTTTATCAATGACAATTTACTAATATGGTTATGTGGCCAAGAATAATGTTTGAGTATGAAAATTTATATTTCTCTATCAACTCAGTAACAATTTGGCAATTCAGTACTTAGTTCAGTACCAGTTCAATAGTTCAGTACTTAATTATGCACCTGCACGAATGGAGAAAAACGTCAAAATTACAAAATATGTTTTTATTTTCTTTAGCATAGTAAATTAGGTTCCACATGGGCCTAATATGCTGGTAAAATACTTGGAATATACCCATCTCACACGTTTGGGATCCTAGCACATGATTTAAGCTAGAGCCAAAAATAGGTAACATTTTGGAGATTTTCATGTTTGGCATCGATTTTCATGCATATGGTGGTGAATATCAAGAATATGGAAGATGGATTTTTTCACAACATAGAAATTACTTAGATATAAAACTATTTCCAAACATTATATATCGTTTAAAAGTTACAACTGGTTCTTTGAAGCATATTTGTACACAACGTCTGAAAAACCCAGATTGGAAAACTACCTAAACATCCAACTTCAGGGACAATTTTTGAGGCCATTGAATTGAATTAGGAAATTCCAAGACAGATTTTTATTTTTAATATGAAAAATTAGGCTCCATAGAAACATCTCCCCAAAACACATCATGGTCGACAATATATGGCTGGTTCTTTAACACCAATTTGTATAAAATTACACAAAACATATTTCTGAGATTTTCCTCTAAATTTGTAGATTCCTTTTATAATTTTAGGGGATTGGATATTATCCTTCCTAAAAGGATTTTGTGTATAAATAAAGGCTCAAATGGGAGAGTGTTGTGCTATGCAACAACTCCCCCCCCCCCCCCAATTTTTATTTTTCAAAATAATCTAGACCTTTGATAAATAGAAATAGGGACCCTTATTAAAAATATATTTTTCATTTTAGATAAAAATTAAAAATCCCAAAAACATTATTGCTTTTGTTTAATAAAAATTGTTGGAAACATTGTCATTGATGGAAAAGAAATTGGAAAAGACAGGAGCAGCACCTAAACTATCCATAAGGAAAAAGAGATAGAGAGGTAGCAGAGGCAGCAGATGAGACAGAGAAGTAGAGTTGAATTAGGGGATTAATACAGTTTGCAAAGGAGATGAAGAACTATGGAATTGTGCTAAGTATGGATGAGTAATTTCATAATGGACAGAGGATACCTTCGGTATGAAATCATTGTTGCAGAGTTATGGATATGTGTATTATATTTATATTGACTGATGTAATTCTTGTGTGGAATCCCCTGAACCTCTATATAAGTCTCTGCGTATGGAGTTAAAAGTGAAACCCTGTGGAGGCATAATGGTGGCAGAGATATGATGTTTTTGAATGTACAGGTAGAAGCGGAACTATGACAAGATAGAACTTTGAAATGGAAGGTTGACATGTTATATATATCATAGCAGAATTGAAGAATGATATTGAATTGTCATGAGTTTATGTTTGTAAGGAAATCCCGTCGGAAGAGAACTACATTTGTTCGTTGATTATTGGAAATCCTGCCAAATATAGACCAGAGTTATAGCGCAAACCCAGACTAACCCTTTGGAATCATGAACGGAACCTTGAGCGAAGGGCGGAATCATGAAGGAGGAACAGTGAAGGGGGTTTATGGTTTTCATCGCACCGCTTTCAACGGGAAAGCGGTATTCAAGAGGTGGGGAGCGATTCCATAGAACGGGCGACACGGGTCCCTGTACGATTTTACAAAACCACTTTTCACTGTGCGCCATCACGCATTATAGTTCGACCCAGGACACCCAGCGATATCATTGAGCGCCGTTGATCTGGGAAGGGGTCATCGGACGGTCGTCATTTGTTAAATATGTGCGAAGATTAACACAAGTACGGCGGACCATCGCTTGTTAACATTTGGCATCGGAGGTCGAGCGATATACATATACGTCGTTGATCTGGAAGCTTGCTAATATAACGGTGATCGGACGCTAGACTTGCGCAAAAGATTACTGTGGTACGATGGGCATATTGGATTGACTATTGAATATGTATGTGGGCCCAGGGGTCAAAGATTTATCGTAAGATTAATTTATTTGGAAGCGTTGGATGTTTCTATAAAATCCGAAGGGTTAAATTCAAAAGTTGTAAATATATTTATTTGTCAATTTCTTTAAAATTGATGAATAAATTAAAAAGAAATCAAAAATCCCCGTGGGACAAACTAAAAAAAATATTGACAAAGAAATACCACTAGCAGTTCGTGGTTTTGACTCATGGTTTTAATAAAGGAAAAACTATATAAGGAAAAGAAAAATAAAGAACGATGTGTGCATTGTAAGGGTTGTGAATGAATAAATATTTCTAAGGAATATCTACAAGGGCGAACTCTAATCTTAACTGATATATCTGAATCTACGATGCACCCAAGGATAGAATGATCTGACAACGATGAATCTCTAATTGAATGATGGACGAAATCATAAAGAACTGATGTGAGTATACAGAAAATAAATAAATCTGGTGACCGGCAAGGTATGTCGTATGGAAACTGGTGGATCCATTTTGAAAATTGATGAAATGTGGTCCACAGTGGTGCTGAGGGTTGAAGCCTTCAGTGAGGGGGTTGTAGCTCCCTTCCAGTGGTAGCTGGTAAATGAGAGCAGGGGGTAGTAGCTCCCTTCTAGGAGAGGCTGGTAAACGAGAGAAGGTTGTAGCGTTCTACAGCTGGGTGCATGCATGCTGGTATATATTGTAAGAAGCTTTCTCTATAATAAATATTGAAGATTGAGATTACAGCAGCTGTGGTTTTCTCCCGAATTTGGTTTCCACCTTAAATCCTGGTGTTCATATGTGTTGTTTATGTTTGATGGTTTGTTCTGTTATTTCTGTTCATGCTTAATGCTTATCTGATGCAATGCTCTAAGTAAAGACACAATAAGATATCTGGACATACATATTGGATGCAATACTGTAACATATGGTTTTAAGAGAAAGAAAGGAAAAAAAATTCAGCCCAAAATACTGATTCACCCCCCCTCTCAGTATTTTTCCCAACAATTGGTATCAGAGCAGGTCCTTCTGAAAAATCTTAGCCGCTAGAAGGAAGATCAAGCAAGATGAGAAATCAATATGGAACAGCATCTATCAGGCCTCCTCTCTTTAACGGAAACAATTTAATCTTCTAGAAAACAAGGATGAGATCCTATATTCAGTCTCTGGGAGCAGAGGTATGGGAAATTGTTGAACAAGGATATCAATACCCAGCTACAGTACCAACAGATCCGACGGAAAGAAAGAATTATGAAACAAATGCAAAGGCGGTCAATGCTCTATTAGGAAGTCTAACTGAATCAGAATTTGTCAAATTCATGCAGCTGAATACAGCCAAGACAATATGGGAAAAAATCATTCTAAGTTATGAAGGTGATGCAAAGGTAAAAAGTGCTAAACTCCAAACTCTCAGAATTCAATATGAGAATCTAAAAATGGATAATGAGGAGAGCATTGCCAATTTATTTTTACGTCTTGATGATTTTGTAAATCGTATGAGAAATCTGGGAGAAACAATAACCGAATCTACCTTGGTTGAGAAAGTCTTAAGATCACTAACAACAAAATTTGAGTCAAAATTTTCTCCTCTTGAAGAAAAGCAGGATCTTCAAAATCTTACTGTGGTGCAACTTCATGGCATACCAACTGCATATGAAATGAGAAGAGGAGGACCATCAGAAGTCAAAGAAGCAGTCTTTAGAACTTCTACAAAAGGGAAGGAAGTACAAAAACAAAAGGATCAGGATATATCTCAGAAGAAGATGAGATAAACTTTGTAAAGAAACTTCAACTTGGCACAGGACGGTTCAAAGGTAAGCTTCCTTTCAAATGTTTTGATAGTGGAAGATTTGGTCATTATGCTGCTAAGTGTCCTTATAACTAAACACATAAAAAGGGGAAGGAAGTAGTAAGAAGGAATAAGAATCATTTCAGCACTAGAAAGAGTTACTATACTCATGAAGATAGTGATGGGTTATCTGATAGTGAGGAAGAATGTGAACAAGATCTTAGACTTCTCATGGCATTTGAAAAAGAATCTATAGAAGAAAAGGATACTTTTGTGGATGCTCTAGAAGACAGTGATTTTCTTGATGAAAACAATAAACTCAAAATTTTCTTAGAAGAAAGTAAAATAACCATAGAAACTCTGAAAAATCAGCTTGAAGAAAAGGAGAAACACAATGAGAAATTAGAGTGTGAAGTAGTAAGTCTAAGAAAAGAACTTGAGAAAGTAAAGACTCTGAATCTTAGATTTGCTAAAGGATCTTAAACCTTAGATGAGATTATCAAGGTACAACGTTATCCTCTTATAAAGACAGGTCTTGGATATATCGGAGAATCTTCTCAGGCTTCAGCACCAAATTATCTAAAAGCAGTTATAGCTGGTTTACAACATGCTGCCACTCAGCAAGGGAATAAAGAATCTTTACAGGTAAAGCATGATCATCTCAATTCAAAGAAAACTAACAGGAATGTCTTTCAAAGAAACACCAATCAACAAGTAAATTCATATAGAAGATTTTATGATCGCATAAATTTCTTCTTCAATGGACAATGTTTCTCATGTCACAATTTTGGTCATAAAGCTGTTCAATGTGTTGCATATAAAACCATCATGACAAGAGAAGCAAGAAAGAAAAGGATTGATATTGAAACAAAGAAGAATACCTATAAAAACTTTTCTCCTCTTCAAAATGAAGTTGAATGTGCTTATTGCAATAACTTTGGCCATGAAGAATCTGAATGCAGGAGCAAAGTTCAGCCAAAAGAACATGTTCCTTCAAGTTCCAAAGTATGGAAAAAGAAGGAATTACAGGTTGAAAATTGTGGCATAGCGTTATTTGCAGAAGATGAAGAAAACCAATGGTACATTGATAGTGGATGCTCAAGACACATGACAAGTGATAAAGACAAACTTCTTGCATATAGTGCTCTAGAAAAGGAAAATAATGTTATGTTTGGGAATGATACTCCTGCAGTCATTAAGGGAAAAGGGTCTGTATTTCTAAAAGAAAAGGTGAAAGCTAATGAAGTCATGTATGTGGATGGATTAAAACATAATTTGTTAAGTGTAAGCCAAATTTGTGATCAAGGAACTGAAGTTGTCTTTAGTTCAAAAGAATGTGTGGTATGTGATCTTGACACAGGTAAAGCAATTATAAAAGGAAAAAGAACTCCAAACAACCTGTATATATTGAAGAACCCCAAAGAACAATGTTATTTGAATAAATCTTCAGAAAATTGGCTATGGCATAGAAGGTTGGGGCATCTGAGCTTCTCTCAAATCAAAAAATCAAGCAGACTTAAAGCTGTTCGTGATCTTCCCAATATTACTCTACCTGAAAATATCATATGCAAATCTTGCCAATTCGGAAAGCAAACTAGGGTACAATTTAATGCCAAGGAAGGATCATCAAGTAAGTCTCTTGAACTCATTCATACTGACATATGTGGACCTATGAGGAAAAATTCACCACGTGGTGAAGAATACTATATCTTATTCATTGATGATTTCTCTAGAATGTGTTGGATTGGGCTGCTTAAACACAAAGATGAAGCATTTGATAAATTTCAGATCTTCAAAGCACTAGTTGAGAATGAATTAGATCTAAAAATCAAGTGTCTCAGATCTGATCGAGGAGGAGAATATACATCCAATGAATTCCTTGAATTCTGTGAACAACATGGCATAAAAAGACAGTTCTCTGTAGTTGGCACTCCACAACAGAATGGCGTTGCATAAAGAATGAACAGAATAGTTCAAAAAATGGCTAGAGCTATGCTTGATGATTCCAGAACACCTGACACATTTTGGGGAGAAGCAGCACATACAGCAGTAAACATTCTCAACAAAGCACATGTTCATGTAAATAGTGATAAAACTCCATATGAACTTTGGTATGGTAATCCTCCCACTATAAAGCATTTTAGAATTTTTGGGAGCAAATGCTTTATCAAGAATAATGATGAAAAACTTGGAAAGTTTGAACCCAGAGCAGATGAAGGAATATTTCTTGGTTACTCCTCTAGGAGTAGGGCATATAAATGTTACAATAAAAGACTTCGGAAGATTGTTGAATGTATTGATGTTGTTATTGATGAGTCTCCTGCAGCTCCAAAAGAAGAAAAGCAAACAACAGATGAAGATGTTGATGACACATATCCTTCTACATCAAATAGTAATGATACAAAAAGTGAACCCAGTGAAGAACCCAAAGATGATTTGTCTGAAAAGGCTCCATCTAGATATGTTCAAAAGAATCATCCTAATCTCAAATTTTGGGAGAAAAGGATCAGGTGTACAAACAAGAAGGACTCTTGTGGGATCTTCTAGCAATCTGGCATTTCTATCCACTATTGAACCTCACAGTGTCAGTCAAGCTAGCAAAGATGAATGTTGGATTCAAGCCATGAATGAAGAGCTTGATCAAATTGAAAAGAATCACACTTGGGAATTAGTACCAAGACCTTATGACAAAAATGCCATTGGAACTAAATGGATATTCAAAAATAAGTTAAATGAGAATGGGGATGTTATAAGAAATAAAGCTAGACTTGTTTGCAAGGGGTATGCTCAACAAGAAGGTATAGACTTTGAAGAAACCTTTGCTCCTGTAGCCAAACTTGAAGCCATAAGAATGTTTCTTGCTTTTTCAAGCTTCCAAAAAATCAAAGTTTATCAAATGGATGTTAAATCTGCTTTTCTCAATGGTGATCTAGAAGAAGAAGTTTATATAGAACAACCAGAAGGATTCATTTTTGGAAATGATGAAAAACTTGTTTGTATACTTAAAAAGGCTCTATATGGTCTCAAACAAGATCCAAGGGCATGGTACTATCGTCTTGACAAATATCTTCATCAACAAGGATTTTCAAAAGGGTCTGCTAATAGCAACTTATACACAAAAATTGAAAATGACAAACTATTGATTGTGGTTTTATATGTTGATGATATCATTTTTGGAAGTAATAAAGAGTCTATGAGTCAGAAATTTGCTTCTGATATGCAGCAAGAATTTGAAATGTCTTTTCTTGGGGAACTAACATTCTTCCTTGGCTTGCAAGTGCAACAAGCAACAGATGGCATATTCTTATCACAAGCAAAATACCTCAAGAAAATCTTGAAGAAGTATGGCATGGAAGACTGCAAACCTGTAAGTACACCAATGATAACCGGATGTAATCTTAGTTCTAATGATGATTCCCCCACGGTGAATCAACCAGAATACAGATCTATGATAGGAAGTCTACTTTATCTCACTGGGACAAGACCAGACATCATGCATGCAGTTGGGATTGTTGGACGATTCCAAGCTAATCCAAAAGAGTCTCATCTTCAAGCTGTGAAAAGAATATTCAAATATCTACAAGGAACTCAAGACTTTGGACTATGGTATCCAAAGAATGTTGATCTTACTCTTCATGCATACACTGATGTAGATTGGGCTGGAAGTGTTGATGATCGGAAAATCACTAGTGGTGGTGCATTCTATATGGGGCCCCGGTTATTATCTTGGTTTAGCAAGAAGCAAAGCTCCATTGCCTTATCTATAGCAGAAGCAGAATATGTGGTTGTTGCATCATGTTGCACTCAACTTCTCTGGATGATGAAAACCCTACAAGACTTTCAAATCAAATGTTCACCTCCTATCTCCATTATGTGTGATAATACAAGTGCTATCAGTATCTCAAAGAATCATGTTATGCATTCCAAGACCAAGCACATTCCCATCAAATATCACTTCTTACGTGAACAAGTGCTTCAACAAAAGGTGAAATTGGAGTATGTTTCCTCCAAAGAACAAGTTGCTAATATATTTACCAAACCTCTACCTAGGGAAGCGTTCGAATATCTCAGACAAAAATTGGGAGTAGTCTCTACCATGCAGAGGATCAGGTCTACTTAAATACAGAAGATTAAATTGGTTGTGAGGTGCTGTTAGGCATCTCTGAATGCACAGGCTCAGGGGGAGCATTGGTCATATGAAAAGGATGAATTGTTGGTCGTATTATGTTTGAAGATGCAGCATGATCTCAGGGGGAGCATGGCATTATCGGTTCAAAGGATCTTGATCAAAATCTTTTCCATTGATGTCAAAGGGGGAGGAAAAGCAACAAAGGGCTTCTGTAAGGCCATCAGAGGAAGAGTATTGCCATCAATGCCAAAGGGGGAGATTGTTGGAAACATTGTCATTGATGGCAAAGGAATTGGCAAAGACAAGAGCAGCACCTAAACTATCAATAAGGAAAAAGAGACAGAGAGGTAGCAGAGGCAGCAGATGAGACAGAGCAGTAGAGTTGAATTAGGGGATTAATACAGTTTTCAAAGGAGATGAAGAAATGTGGAATTGTGCTAAGTATGGATGAGTAATTTCATAATGGGAAGAGGATACCTTTGGTATGAAATAATTTTTGCAGAGTTAGGGATATGTGTATTATATGTATATTGACTGATGTAATTCTTGTGTGGAATACCTTGAACCTCTGTATAAGTCTCTGTGTATGGAGTTAAAATTGAAACCCTGTTGAGGAATAATGGTGGCAGAGATATGATGTTTTTGAATGTACAGGTAGAAGCGGAACTGTGACAGGATAGAACTCCGAAATGGAAGGTTGACATGTTATATATATCATAGCAGAATTGAAGAATGATATTGAATTGTCACGAGTTTATGTTTGTAAGGAAATCCCGTTGGAAGAGAATTACATTTGTTTGTTGATTATTGGAAATCCTGCCAAAGATAGACCAGAGTTATAGCACAAACCCAGACTAACCCTTTGGAATCATGAACAGAACCTTGAGCGAAGGGTGGAATCATGAAGGAGGAACAGTGAAGGCGGTTTATGGTTTTCATCGCACCGCTTTCAACGGGCAAGCGGTATTCAAGAGGTGGGGAGCGATTCCATAGAACGGGTGACACGTGTCCCTGTACGATTTTACAAAACCACTTTTCACTGTGCGCCATCGTGTGTTATAGTTCGACCTAGGGCGCCCAACGATATCATTGAGCGTCGTTGATCTGGGAAGGGGTCATCGAACGGTCGTCATTTGTTAAAGATGCGCGAAGATTAACACAGGTATGGCAGACCATCGCTTGTTAACGTTCAGCATCGGAGGTCGAGCGATATACATATACGTCGTTGATATGGAAGCTTGCTAATCTAAGGGTGATCAGACACTGCACTTGCGCAAAAGATTACTGTGGTACGATGGGTGTACTGGATTGGCTATTGACTATGTATGTGGGCCTAGGGGTTAAAGATTTATCATAAGATTAATTTATTTGGAAGCGTTGGATGTTTCTATAAAATCTGAAGGGTTAAATTCAAAAGTTGTAAATATATTTATTTGTCAATTTCTTTAAAATTGATAAATAAATTAAAAAGAAATCAAAAAGCCCCGTGGGACAAACTAAAAAAAATACTGACAAAGAAATACCACTAGCGGTTTGTGGTTTTGACTCATGGTTTTAATAAAGGCAAAACTATATAAGGAAAAGAAAAATAAAGAACGATGTGTGCATTGTAAGGGTTGTGAATGAATAAATATTTCTAAGGAATATCTACAAGGGCAAACTCTGATCTTAACTGATATATATGAATCTACGATGCACCCATGGATAGAATGATCTGACAATGATGAATATCTGATTGAATGACAGACGAAATCATAAAGAACTGGTGTGAGTATACAGAAAATAAATAAATCCGGTGACCGACAAGGTATGTCGTATGGAAACTGGTGGATCCAGTTTGAAAATTGATGAAATGTGGTCCACAGTGGTGTTGAGGGTTGAAGCCCTTCCAGTGGTAGCTGGTAAACGAGAGAAGGGGGTAGTAGCTCCCTTCCAGGAGAGGCTGGTAAACGAGAGAAGGTTGTAGCCTTCTGCAAGTGGGTGCCTGCATGCTGGTATAAGTCTGCACCAGCATATATTGTAAGAAGATTTCTCTATAATAAATATTGAAGACTGAGATTACAGCAGCAGTGGTTTTCTCCCGAATTGGGTTTCCACCTTAAATCTTGGTTTTCATATGTGTTGTTTATGTTTGATGGTTTGTTCTGTTATTTCTTTTCATGCTTAATGCTTATCTGATGCAATGCTCTAAGTAAAGACACAATAAGATATCTAGACATACATATTGGATGCAGTACTATAACATATGGTTTTAAGAGAAAGAAAATAAAAAAAATTTAGCCCAAAATACTGATTCACCCCCCCTCTCAGTATTTTTCCCCAAAATACATCATGGTCGACAATATATGGCTGGTTCTTTAACACCAATTTGTATAAAATTACACAAAACATATTTCTGAGATTTTCCTCTAAATTTGTAGATTCCTTTTATAAGTTTAGGGGATTGGATATTATCCTTCCTAAATGGATTTTGTGCATAAATAAAGGCTCAAATGGGAGAGTGTTGTGATATGCAACAACTCCCCCCCACTTTTATTTTTCAAAATAATCTAGACCTTTGATAAATAGAAATAGGGACCCTTATTAAAAATATATTTTTCATTTTAGATAAAAATTAAAAATCCCAAAAACATTATTGCTTTTGTTTAATAAAAACATGAAAAAAAAGAAATTATTAAAAATATCCTTGAAAATACCTTATCGCAAATCGCATTTCGCATAAATCTTTTCTTATTAAAAAATAAAACAATAAAATAGAAAAATCTCAATTTTGCGATCGCCGCTTTGAAGTTTCGCAAGCGACATTACAAATCGTATATCGCAGATTTATGTTGTAAAACTTTAAGCAATTCTTACCAGAAGTTTCGATATTGCGATTTTGCAATACGACGACTTATGCGATTTTGCGATTTCGTGATATCATGAAATCGCATATTGCATAAACATAATGTAATATGCTTCATAAATATAGATTCAAAAGGCGCAATGTGTTAGATTTGATAGGTTTTAAATAAAGATTTACGTGAAATAAATCATGTCAGAAATTATTAAGTGTGTTTGATCATCCCAATGCAAATAATTATTTTTTGGTTACGGATAATTAATGGAACATCTGCTTCCCGGATCTTCTCTTTTCGAATTGGTCATTTCAAATATATCTTCCATCATTTGATCATTATTCTATTTTTATAGGGATTTTCCTTCAAGGTATGTCCATTCGTAAGGTAATGCAAAAGCACAACAGATAGATTCTTGCGGAAGAAGAATACACAGAAATGTCTCCAATTATCTCAGATAAAGTCTGCACTACTGATGGTGGTGCCACAAAGTGGAAAGCTATCTATACCATTCTCGAAGATGAAGAAACTGAAGTAGTGGAAGTCATGACGACTGTCGATGATGCGACACCCTCAAATTTACAATTCAAAGATATTGCATGCTCTTTCCTCCATAGGATAGCAGCAAGGGCTACCCTTCTTCCATATACCGACATGATTATATGGGTGCTCGACAATTCAACAATCAAAGACAGACAATTATGAACTTTCAAGAATGATATTCTAGGTTCTTTCAAAGCTGAAGATCTAAAATTCATCTATAAGATGTCCAACCCGCAAGACATATGCAATAGTCAGTTTGTTGCAAAATTTTCTAAGAAGGACGAAGACCCATTCAAGGCAATTCGAGGTTGGAGGAAACTAGATAACAAGTTCAAATATGATAAAGCAGGTATGTATCCTATTGCGTCACTTGCAAATCCCTACAATTTTGCAGCAGCAATGCTATCCAGATTATATGTTCTACCTGATAATACCAAGTTCTCCATAAATTGGCTTCCCCTGATTGACTCTTATGTTAATTCCCTCATAATGAATTGGGAAACTATCCTTTCTGAGAATCTATTTAAGGAAATTAATGAATGTCACCAAACAAGAACTTCCTCCTCCAAATCTATTCCCCAATTTTTTATGAGCACGTATGTTTTTGACACCATCTGCTTTTCTACCAGTTTTCTGGTTATGGGGTGGAAATGGACTCTCGAGGATCCCACCCCTATACATTTGAGTCATAAAGAGATATGGGAGCGTAATTATGCACCACATTCTCATAGGCTATGTTATGGATTTGTATTACCGTTACATCAATTTAAGTTTGACAGAGTGAGCCCTAGATTCACCAAGGAAGCCCTTGCAGACCTTCAAATGATAGGCATATGTTTTGTTGAAGAATAATTTTCATATATTAGAATATTTGGAAGATCCGCTCCCCCACATATTCTTCCTTTGTATGTTTTTGATAATTAAATTTCGAGAGAAGTCGTTTACCAAACTGTTGGTAACGGACGCACCAAATCTTTGAAAGATAATAAAAAATCCCTATGGCCAAATTTCCACTTCAATGTGGTACATTCACCCTCATTAATTTCGATCATGCATTGAAATAATGTCAGAAGATTGAGATTTTTAAGCTCCCCGTTTTACCCTCAAGGCAGTTCAACCCAGAGAAGATTGCTAACAAGTTTACTCAGTTAGTTAAAGTCAAACCTATCATACACACTGATGATAGATTTGAAGACATTTTTCAATCAGTTGGGACTTTTGAATAAGTCCAAAATTTTGTTAAATCAAACCTAACTCTAGAATAAATACAAAGATTCAACAAATACAGAGAAAAAAGACTCAGACGTATCCCTCAAAATGTCTTAGTTACCAGTTATATGATTGAAGCAAGAAAATAAGTCAGGACATAACAAACAGATTCACAAATTCAGAATGAACTAGATAAAATCTGGACTCCAGTTAGCAACACATTGATAAATACCCCAGAGGTATCTTCTTCACAAAAAGATATAGAATTTCACACTCCAAAGGGACGAACAGTTTTGGCAAAAGAAATAATTGAAAGTCCAGGGATAACCTCTCAAGACACAGAAGTCATTCATGTGTTTCCAATTGATGAAATTGTTCTGAAGGTAACTGATATTCCTCCAATGGATGTATTATACAACCCTCTCCATAAAGTTGTAGTAAGGAAACGAAGAAAAAGGAGAAGGATTGAAACACATCCAGGAAATGAGGTTATGGAAGTAGTATGGAAAGATACTCCATCAAATCCAATTCAAAATTTAACTCGGCTATCTCAATTCATTGGTGCGTACACCACTGCAACAATGGATAAGGCAGCAGAAGTATCTATTTTGGTTCAAGAAAAGGATGAAAAAATCATGCAGCTACAGCAGAAACTAGATGAAGAAAGAAACACTCTAAATCAGAAGGTCGAACAGCAACTCCTTAGAGTATAGCAAGAGATGGACATTCTTAAGATAAGTCATTAAAATGACTTATCTAGCAAAAAATCACTGATTGAAAAATTGAGAGAAGCTCTTACCAAATATGAAGTTATTCCTACTGCAGAGGAATTCATAAAAGAAGCATTGGCATTAAATTCCTTACTCTCAAAACAACAAAAATTGTTTCTTGTACAAATGTCAAACATAATTCCACACCTGGAAATCAGTGAACAGTTGACTAATACAGTCATTGATCAAAGAATTGAGTTCAATGAACTCAATACCAAAATCTCTGATTATATTGAATGGCAAGATTCATAGGAAGGAACAAATTCAGGTCTTCCAAAGATCAAGGAGACTTTCAAATATATTCTCTTTACTGACTGGGATGCATAGGTGAAACAGGAAGAATTGGCCATAGCTAGAGAAGCAGGAATATCAAAGAATATGGTCAAAATGATTAACCACATATTGCATACTTTTGGTCTAATTAAATAAGGAAATAAAAAATATGTTCCTGATATCAGATATTTAGAGAAAAGTTGGAAAGACACAAGTCAACTCTGAGAAGAAGCACTTACACAGCTAAAAAAGACTGATTAGGAAGTGTACTGGCAGCTACTAGTTAAACCTCACAGTCATATCATGACACTAAATTGTTCTTTGAATTCTATACAGAAAATACAACCACTTTTACTGAATGTTATATTTGCTGCACAAATGAAGACAAAGTTCAGGAAACCTCCACAAGTTCAACCGATGTCCGACATTTGTGTGAAGAAAAGCAGAGCTAGCAGTAACTTATCATCGTGCATGATTATTAGTTAGTTTGTTTTTATATAATTTATATTTTTAGCAACTAGATACTAAGGATGAGGAAGGTTTCTTGAAACCAGCTCATAAGATATTTTGTATAATCTATTTTTGTAGGTAGTTAAGTATTTAAACCCTTCTCATGCATTTAGAGAAGGGTCCAGAATTTTATTGAGAACATTTACAAAGAATGCTTTATTGTAAGTAAGTTTGTATATGCCTTGAAAAAATAATGGAACACGACCTTTTCAATTATATATCATTTTGTTGATCATTTTTTATGCACTTTTGTATTCTTTGAAAGACTTATTGGTAGAAGAGTTGAATGTGGCCTATTATCACTGATCAGATGAACACGACAGTACACATCTCGTACTATTTCCATGTATACTAATTCTGTTTTGAATATTAGTGATGAATCCAGCTTTCATGAATTATATATGAAATCAATTATTTATGTTTGAAATATCAGTTGCACTATTGTACGACATAAATATATAAATTGGTTTGTTTTATATATGATCATCAGATATATGCGATATATTTTACATCTTCTTTTGATTAACTATTTATCCAGAGAATCATCTTACAAAAGTATTAATCCTATTAAATCTGTGATGATCTAAATCATCACAGATTGAATAGATATCATTTTAGATCGCATCAAATTAGTATTAACCCGGGTTATATTAGATTAGATTTAATTCAAAGTTTTTCATTCTAGAATAAATTTGTTTTAGTTTTTAGTAATTCTTTATGCAAATCCTTTGAGAGAAACCCAACAATCATACAAAAACCCAACTCTGGGAAACTAGTCCCATTACACCTAGTCAGAACCACTATCCTAAGTGGAAAAGAAATTGTCTTAAGGTCCGGACCGGGTGGTTATCCCCCTTGTTGTTGCCACATATTTCTGAGGCCTCAACAGAGAGTAAGAATGTTTTTCATTATTGTAATAGAGGAGATCAATGATTACTTTTTGAGAGATTTAGAGAGTTGATTTGTAACATAGTTTTTGATGTGAATAATGAATTGATGGTCGTTGAATTGTGGTACATATTATTAGCTTGATCTAAAATTTTCTTAGCAACACTAACCTTCTAGGAAGGGCCCCTCAGTGTGGGTAAGTGTTTCTATGCCTCATGTGTTTTGTAGATTAGTCTTACATCTAGAAATTTAGTTTTATTTTGTAATGAATTTATGTTAGATAAACTAAAATCTATTCACTTTCATGCTCTCAATTTAGTTTGTAGTACTTATCTGTATGTTTAGGAAGTGAATACCATTCCATTGGTTCTTGCCTTTTTAGGATTAATATCTTATTTTCAAATTTTTATCACATAAAGAATTGACACTCTTCCATTCTTTGTTTTCTGCCGAAGAAATGAAAGAAATTTTGAAGAAACATCACACATAAACAATATTTCAAGAACAAAAATTAAAGTATTCATTTTATATTCTTTCCATTTCCTCGTTGACAACCTTATGTTCTTAATTGAATCTCCTATTACAAAGAACATTTGTCTTTCTCCTATTTTCTCTTACCTTCCTCTCTTTTTTCCTTAATTCTGTACTTGTGATCTAAATTTGAATGTTAGTTTTGTTGTGCTAATTTCATCTTCGAAATTATAATCAATTGCTTATCATTTGATTCATGTGCATAGGTTTCCTTATGGTGTTTATGAGTGTGTTGGTTGGCTTAATTTTCGGATTAAACCTCTCAATATTAATTATCAATTCGGGAGTCGTAAACACGAGTTGTACTGCGTATTGGCTCAGCTTACTGATCAAAGTATAAATATGTTCCTTATTAATGATAAATTAAACACTGGAATGAAACACACGTTAGCTTGAAACAAGAAATCGTGAAAAGGAAACCTACTTAATCAGTTTCGCTCAGTGAAAATGCGATTAAACTATAATGAAATTCAAGACAATCCTCAATCATTCTTGCACTCGCATTAAAAATCTCCTATGATAATTTAAAAACCTCAATCTATTAACTCCTTTCACTCACTTGAAATTAGCCTTGAAACAAGCAAAAGACCACACATTACAAATTCACACCTTAAACTAGCTAAAACTACTTGTTAAAACAAATTCAAGATTCTAAAATAACAAAAGAAACAATCCTAGCTATTGTTGAAGGACAACTACTTTACTTTATGTAAAATAATACTTAAAAATATCCTATTGAAAACAATCTATAATAACTTTCAATTCAAATATTTTAATGAAATAAAACAAGCTTGCTCTTAAAATCATCAAAGTCATGTCACTCACTAATTAAAACTAAATCACACTTAGATAAATCATTAATGAAAACTAAATTAGTGCTACCTACACAATCAAATCAACAATCAAAAAAATCTTATGAAGAAATGACATATACCAAAAAGAACAAAAATAATTCTAATTAAGAATAAATCTAATTATTAATATTAAATCAAATGAGCATTAACTCTGTAAATATTCAAACAAATTAAGGCAGGCAAACCATAACTAAACTTGAACTATTAAAATATATTCTATTAAAATCAAACTCAAAAATTAAAAAAAAAACAAAACAATGATCTAAGTAAAATTAAGAAATATAGATATTATTAAAAAAAAACAATTTAAAACGAAAGATAATTCTACAATTTAAACAAATCCTAAAGCTATGAAGAATAAGGACTCAACTCCAGGTTGCGGTGGATCCTTGCCACTCCCTGGAGCAAGTCCTAAATTAACTCAAATTTTAAAAAGAAAATTACAATTCTTATATGAAAACAAAACAAATGTAGAAGCCAAAATAAATTAAGTCAGAACATTTAATCAAATCTGAATCAATAAATACATTAATACAATATCTGTTGCTGCATTTTGTGTTGGGCAATTCGATGTTAGATCTACAACTTCAGAGATCGATTTTACATGAGAAATCTATTTCGCAGAGGAGAAATTCTGCTCTCCAAAATGACATACTCACACTCTCTGTTCACTAAAAGACCGCTCTGTGATCACAACGATGATTGCTGCTATTCAGATCAACGGATTCTTGGAGTCTTTAGCAAATGTGAATTATGCTGAACGTAAATTGACTTCCACAACTAATTAAATCTGCAATTCAAATCTTTGAAATCCCAGCAAATGGAAACCAAGCTAAACATGAATTGATCTTCAAAAATAATCAATGCTGCAATCAGAAATTTGCTAATGGATCGACTTCTATCTATGCACAGCTCTCCTATCTGCACACAGCGCTCTCTTATCTTCTACGCGGAGTTTACAAATCGACCTCCAGCTACTGAATTCTTCTCCTACAGCTCCTGCCTCTACATCGATCCCCACACATCGATTCCAGCAACTTATATATACATTTGTCTTAATTACAAAGTGGAGATTCGATCAGAGAAATATAGCAAATTATCAGTTTTAAAAATTGCCAAAATGAGAAATTGGTTTGAAACAGATTGTCAATTTAGGAAAATGGTCCTCGTTTTGTGGGATCCTGCTGTTGGTGGAAGATGGCTTCGTGGCTTCTGGAAACAATTCATATTTTGTGTAGCTGACAGATGTGTTCTTGGTTTTTACGTTGTTTTGTAATTGTAGTCATAAAACCGATCTGCTCTAATGCTACCTTCAATAGTTCTTCTGGGTCAAAGGCATGATGTGTTGTATTATGCTAATAACATCCCCAACGTTTTAAGCAGCTAATAGCTCGTCCTTTTTCATCGATAGCATGAGTCCACACTGGCTTTTCTCCTGCGTTTCGAACTGTAATATCTTGTGCCTCTGCCAAACAAGCAAGACTCATAATAGAAGCCATGGATGGTGTCTATGTCTCTCAACACATTTAATTTCTGGAATATGCTTAAACCATTCCTTTACAACATCTAGATATTCATGAATTTTGCGCTCTGCTCTGATGCTTTAGCTTTCCACATGGATTAGTAAGAGGCCTGGGAGGAAAATTATAGGTTGAGAAGCCATGCATTGGATGAATAGGTGGGAGTGTCACTTGACTAAAACTAACACTAATATTATCACTTGCTTAAGATCCACCTTGACTAAGCTGTGGACGTAGTGTCTGTGTATGAAGCGGCCCTTGTGAAGATGGTTGGATAGTCTGAGTAGGGTTTCCATAATTATATATTGAAGGTTCAGATGGAATACCAAAAGTGACCCCTTGATAAGACAGTTGTGTCTGTCGGTTTGGAGTTTAAGGTGTATAAGAAAATGCTTCAAGAGAAACTCCATGAGTTTGGCCTTGATAAATATTAGGGCGCAACTGAGCCTGTTGTTGAAAATGTGACTGTTGAGAAAGAGGTTGTGGCTGCATTTGTACCATTCAGAAATTTCAACGTAAAGAATGCAGCTTCTGAGAGGTTGTGTTGCTCTTGTTTATCCAATACATGGTGATCATAATAGTGCTGACTTTGGTCTAGTTTTTCCTGTTTCCCTTCTGCAGAAACAATGATTGCATTCTTGCTACTTCATCACAGCTTCTCAGACCCCATATTTCAATGGCTTATAAATAATCCCATACTATAAAAAAAACATAGTTCCCCAAACATAACCGGAATAACAATATCCATAGAGCCCAATATTCCCTTGACAATAACTCCTTCATGAAGCCGAATTTCTCCAAACGATTTCTGGGTTATAGGAAACATGGTGCTCTGAACACAACCCACGTCTCAGAATTTAGATATTCCGCTCCATTTGGTTGTAAATTGGATATTTTCACCTATAGCAATTCAACTACCCAGCTGTTGCTTTTATTCATTTGATGAGTTCGCACTCGAATGCATTCCTGCAACCAAGAAGCAATTTATTAAAAACACTCATAGAATTAACCAAAAACAAGAATGATAGCTATTATTTCTAAATTCCTTTAATTAACAACATAATGGATTAATAACGATTGAAAACACCAGGTACAAGTATGTATTTAATTGATAAAAAATCGTAAAAAATTGGGCAAAAGTGCGGCTCAACATCCCCCCACGCTAAACTTCTTGCACGTCCTCGTGCAAGAAAAACTATAAGACGGTGAAATAAAGTAGGGAAGATGTCAACAAAGAGTTTAGCTTGATATTGTAATGCATTTATTAACCCGCAACATTATTATTACGACACCAGCTAAAACCATGTGAGATGATAAAACAAGATCAGGTACCGAAAGTAGACATGATGGAGAAAATAGTATCGCATATACCTGTTACCTTGTCCCAAATTTTGTTTTTCCAAAGTCTTATGATAAAATCAAGTTTTTACTGAAGAGGTGCAATTATACAAATACTACCACAGGTTTCATGCATCTACAATATCAATCTTGTACCTAGGTCATTCAGCACATATTTAGAGGAAACTACAATCAATACACATTGTCGGCAACCAACACCTTGTGAGTAGTCATCATTGAGCATTTCATCATTCTGAATACCATGAAAATTAAAGTGAGTTTTGATACCAATCAGCAACCTCTTTACGTTGTCATCCAGATTCAAAAATAAATTTCCTCTTAATCTAGTACAATGGATTACCTTCACTAAGGGTACCACATCATTCAAAGGCTCTTGTTTTTTTTTTTTTTTTTTTTTTTTTGAAAAATAGAACTCAAAGCATAATGTTCAAATTCTCTTAAAACAATTGCCCAAGAGAAATGATGAGTCCTAGGGAAAGAGAAGGATAACCAAACAAATCATAGTATGCAGTTAACTTTAATACCACAGACATGGCCCTGCTGCCCGCAGGTGTCCATAACCTCGACAGGGATGTCTTTGAACCTAGTGAAATGTCAGTATCCCACTTACTAGATATAGATTCATAGTTTTCTTATTTTACTTTTTAGATGAAGGCCACTGTCCTGGCTTGGTAACCAGCTGATGGCAGTGCCACTCACAAGAAGTAACATGGATGAATAGGCCGGCTCGTGATGAGACCTCTTGTCTTCCAGCTTTTTGGCTGAAAGCCATTACTCTAGCTTGGTGACCAGTAGCAGTAATGTCATGCATGCTAGATCCTATGATCATGGTAGGTCGGCTCATCACGAAACCTCCTATCCTTCCCTAAATATTTGTAAGCTCTGATTATGTTTAACCTTAAGGTTACTTATTAAGTGGGGAGACAGATCTACTCCTTAAGAGCACAGGATGGCATGAAAAATTTTTAATGACTAATCATTGCTAGCTAATTCCTCTACCCTAAAGACTTGTTAAAGATATCCCAGACAATGACTGAATGATTCTTTGAGTTAAGAATGCTAGTGTTCTCATAAATAGCTCATTATGATCTTTGCAAGAGTGGTCCACCATAGGGGTTTTCCAATAGTACCTTCTAAGGGAAACTGAAAATATATATTCGAGATGACAACTTATTAGAGCGGTTAATCATGGTTACTTTTTGCAAAATCATGAGGTATTAGAGCGAATTGTACTCAACAAGATTTGTCACAAATGTGTATGTTAACAAATAATGTGGATCAAAGTAGCTTTAACAGGCATTATTTAAAATTCAAAACCCTAATAGCATTTTAACTGCTTTATTCATTTATTCTCCTACCCTACTTTACCCTAAGAGGCAAAAGACTCCCGTTTAAGTATAGGAGTACTTCCAATGAAGCCATGTGCGTAACAAAATGCTGATTATACTCATGCTTGGTTTTAAAGAATAAAATTCAGGGCATATGAAAGCATGAGAAACCAGTTTCTTTAATTGATATGGTACCAAGAGTTTATGAATGTTGAGGAAATAAGATGGCTTGATGACTGCTTGAAACCAGGATTCAATGGAATCCACATATTTATGATTTTCCAACTGATGCAAGTCTTCCATAGTTTTATAGTCACTCTCCTAGAGGCACAAAGAATTTGGTGAAAGAGAAAAGATAAAACCCTCAAGTTCAGGCTCAAATATTTTCTTTTCAAATTTACAAGAATGGTTGAGAGAGAACCTGGGGTTTTGAGTTTCAATAGCATTTTTAGAACAAGTTCCAATTATAGATTTCTCCTCTTGTGTTCTTTGAATTACACCTTCCCGAGGTGAATGTTCTACAGTAATGGGGGGAATTTTCCAGATTCATTCCCTTTTCCAACATGGAGAGTGTGACATTTTGTTCAATAGGGGAATCAATGGAAAGAATAGGTGGTTCAAACTGCTGTGCAACCTGATGGTTTAGATTAGGTTTTATGATGTGGTTTGGCCTAGGGTTTTGGTTAATAATTGGACTAAGGTTTGGATTTGGATTGGGATTAGGTCTAGGGTTTGAGTTAAAGCTAGGGTTAGGTCTTGGTTCTAAATTAGGACTAGGTTTAGATCTAGGGTATGGATTAGGGTTAGGGTATGGATTAGGACTAGGGTATGGGTTAACGTATGGACTAGGGTTAGGGTATGGACTAAGGTAAGGTTGCACATGCGGTTGCGGCCATGGAGGAGGATAACTTAATGGTGCATTGGAAAGAATTTGTGGTTGTTGTTGGTGCTCATATGATTGAATTTGCATGGGAGATTGCCCTAGAGATAAGGGTCCAAATGATTATTGAGGCCATGGAAATATATGGCTCAAGGATGAGGGCCAAGGAGATGGCCACTGCGACCACGAAGTTGGATATTCAATTGGAGGAGGATCAGAAGTTTGCCATGAAATTCCAAGATTATAAAAATGTTGAGGAACTTGCTCAAGAAAATAACAATTATTCCAAGTATCAAATGATGTTGGGTTTTGAGTTATACCTGGCGGTTGATTCAATTCCTTACTTGATTCCCTGAGTATCTTTCGTAATTGTGGCAGTGATGGACAATGTTCGGTTGCATGACCATCCTCGCAAATTTCGTAAACTTTCAGATCGCTAAGTGGACACTTTCCAAGGTAGTGTTTCTTTCGACAATTGGTGCAAAGGATAAGCAGTGGTTCTTCGTCCTTCTCTTGTTCCTGCAAATAATTCAATTTCGAAATCAAAGATTTAAATTTATGTTCAAGTAAGGTGTTAAATTTAGCACTTGTGAATTCCTCATCAGATGAGTTGTTCGTCTCTATAGCAGCATAAGAACTCCTCATTGAATGATTCCTCAAAATACCATCTTCTGGTCTTCAACGAGAAAATTGGTACATTCTATCATCACATGGATTAGTACACAAGGGTTCTTACAGTACCCAAAAATGATATATCATTGAAGACTGGATTATGAATATAAATCGATTTTAAAATATTTTCGACTGAAATAAATCTCACCACGCTTGCATGAAAGTAAAATGCTGAATCAAAGCAATATTTAATCTATTGAAAGCAAAACAATTCAGAAATTAAAATTCTAAAGCTTGCTTCTACTTCTACACATAAGCAAGATAAGGAAATAAAAGTTCAAGAGATAAGCAAGATGGCCAGACTTTGGAGCAACCCCACAATAGTGGATGTGTGGCTCTTCACTCACGTCTTACCGTACTCTCTCCACCCTCTGACCCCTACAATATCCTTGAAACTTTGTGAGAAAATTTTTACCTGAGCCAAAATACAACTCCCCAGCAACGGTGCCAAAATGTTGGTCGGCTTAATTGTCGGATTAAACCTCTCAATATTAATTATCAATCCGGGAGTCGTAAACGCGAGTTGTACTGCGTATTAGCTCAGCTTACTGATCAGAGTATAAATATGTTCCTTATTAATGATAAATTAAACACTGGAATGAAACACACGTTAGCTTGCAACAAGAAATCATGAAAAGGAAACCTACTTAATCAGTTTCGCTCAGTGAAAATGTGATTAAACTATAATGAAATTCAAGACAATCCTCAATCATTCTCGCACTCACATTAAAAATCTCCTATGATAATTTAAAAACCTCAATCTATTAACTCCTTTCACTCACTTGAAATTAGCCTTGAAACAAGAAAAATACCACACATTACAAATTCACACCTTAAACTAGCTAAAACTACTTGTTAAAACAAATTCAAGATTCTAAAATAACAAAAGAAACAATCCTGACTATTGTTGAAGGACAACTACTTTACTTTATGTAAAATAATACTTAAGAATATCCTATTGAAAACAATCTATAATAACCTTCAATTCAAATATTTTAATGAAATAAAACAAGCTTGCTCTTAAAATCATCAAAGTCATGTCACTCACTAATTAAAACTAAATCACACTTAGATAAATCATTAATGGAAACTAAATTAGTGCTACCTACACAATCAAATCAACAATCAAAAAAATCTTATGAAGAAATGACTTATACCAAAAAGAACAAAAATAATTCTAATTAAGAATAAATCTAATTATTAATATTAAATCAAATGAACATTAACTCTGTAAATATTCAAACAAATTAAGGCAGCCAAGCCATAACTAAACTTGAACTATTAAAATCTATTCTATTAAAATCAAACTCAAAAATTAAAAAAAAAACAAAACAATGATCTAAGTAAAATTAAGAAATATAGATATTATTAAAAAAAACAATTTAAAACGAAAGATAATTCTACAATTTAAACAAATCCTAAAGCTATGAAGAATAAGGACTCGACTCCAGGTTGCGGTGGATCCTTGCCACTCCCTGGAGCAAGTCCTAAATTAACTCAAAGTTTAAAAAGAAAATTACAATTCTTATATGAAAACAAAACAAATGCAAAAGCCAAAATAAATTATGTCAGAACATTTAATCAAATCTGAATCAATAAATACATTAATACAATATCTATTGCTGCATTTTGTGTTGGGCAATTCGATGCTAGATCTACAACTTCAGAGATCGATTTTACATGAGAAATATATTTCGTAGAGGAGAAATTATGCTCTCCAAAATGACAGACTCACACTCTCTGTTCACTAAAAGACCGCTCTGCGTTCACAATGATGATTGCTGCTATTCAGATCAATGGATTCTTGGAGTCTTTAGCAAATGTGAATTATGTTGAACGTAAATTGACTTCCACAACTAATTAAATCTGCAATTCAAATCTTTGAAATCCCAGCAAATGGAAACCAAACTAAACATGAATTGATCTTCAAAAATAATCAATGTTGCAATCAGAAATTTGCTAATGGATCGACTTCTATCTATGCACAGCTCTCCTATCTGCACACAGTGCTCTCCTATCTTCTACGCGGAGTTTACAAATCGACCTCCAGCTACTGAATTATTCCCCTACAGCTCCTGCCTCTATATCGATCCCCACACATTGATTCCAGCAACTTATATATACATTTGTTTTAATTACAAAGTGGAGATTCGATTAGAGAAATATAGCAAATTATTAGTTTTACAAATTTCCAGAATGAGAAATTGGTTTGAAACAGATTGTCAATTTAGGAAAATGGTCCTCGTTTTGTGGGATCTTGCTGTTGGTGGAAGATGGCTTCGTGGCTTCTGGAAACAATTCATATTTTGTGTAGCTGGCAGATGCGTTCTTGGTATTTACATGTTTTGTAATTGTAGTCATAAAACCGATGTGCTCTAATGCTACCTTCAATAGTTCTTCTGGGTCAAAGGCATGATGTGTTGTATTATGCTAATAACATCCCCAACGTTTTAAGCAGCTAATAGCTCGTCCTTTTTCATCGATAGCATGAGTCCACACTGGATTTTCTCCTGTGTTTCAAACTGTAATAGCTTGTGCCTCTGCCAAACAAGCAAGACTCATAATAGAAGCCATGGATGGTGTCGATGTCTCTCAACACATTTAATTTCTGGAATATGTTTAAACCGTTCCTTTACAACATCTAGATATTCATGAATTTTGCGCTCTGCTCTGATGCTTTAGCTTTCCACATGGATTAGTAAGAGGCCTGGGAGGCAAATTATAGGTTGAAAAGCCATGCATTGGATGAATAGGTGGGAGTGTCACTTGACTAAAACTAACACTGATATTATCACTTGTTTAAGGTCCACCTTGACTAAGTTGTGGACGTAGTGTCTGTGTATGAAGCGGCCCTTGTGAAGTTGGCTGGATAGTCTGAGTAGGGTTTCCATAATTATATATTGAAAGTTTAGATGGAATACTAGAAGTGACCCCTTGATAAGACAGTTGTGTCTGTCGGTTTGGAGTTTCAGGTGTATAAGAAAATGCTTCAGGAGATACTCCATGAGTTTGGCCTTGATAAATATTAGGGCGCAACTGAGCCTGTTGTTGAAAATGTGACTGTTGAGAAAGAGGCTGTGGTTGCATTTGTACCATTCAAAAAGTTCAACGTAAATAATGCAGCTTCTGAGAGGCTGTGTTGCTCTTGTTTATCCAATACATGGTGATCATAATAGTGCTGACTTTGGTCTACTTTTTCCTGTTGCCCTTCTGCAGAAACAAAGATTTCATTCTTGCTTCTTCATCACAGCTTCTCAGGCCCCATATTTCAATGGCTTATAAATAATCCCATACTATAAAAAAAACATAGCTCCCCAAACATAACCGGAATAACAATATACATATAGCCCAATATTCCCTTGACGATAACTCCTTCATGAAGCCGAATTTCGCCAAATGATTTATGGGTTATAGGAAACATGGTGCTCTGAACACAACCCACGTCTCGGAATTTAGATATTCCGCTCCATTTGGTTGCAAATTGGATATTTTCACCTACATCAATTCAACTGCCCAGCTTTTGCTTTTATTCATTTGATGAGTTCGCAATCGAATGCATTCCTGCAACCAAGAAGCAATTTATTAAAAACACTCATAGAATTAACCAAAAACAAGAATTATAGCTATTATTTCTAAATTCCTTTAATTAACAACATAATGGATTAATAACGATTGAAAACACCAGGTACAAGTATGTATTTCATTGATAAAAAATCGTAAAAATTTGGGCAAAAGTGGCGGCTCAGCATCCCCACGAACTGTACATCCTCGATGTGACGAAACTATAAGACGGTGAAATAAGATATGGAAAATGTCGGCAAAGAGTTTAGCTTGATATTGTAATGCATACAGTAACCCGCAAGATTATTATTACGACACCGGCTAAAACCATGTGAGATGATAAAACAAGGAATTAGGTACAGTGAACATGATGGAGAAAATAGTATACATATACATTGCCTTGTCCCAAATTTGTTTTCCCAAAGTCTTGTGATAAAATCAAGTTTCTTGAAGAGGTGCAATTTTAAAATACTACCATGAGTTTCATGCACCTACAATATCAATCTTGTACCTAGGTCATTCGGCACATATTTAGAGGAAACTACAATCAATACACATTGTCGGCAACCAACACCTTGTGAGTAGTCATCCAAGTGAGCATTTCATCATTACGGAATCCATAGAAAATTAGTGAGTTTGATACCAATTAGCAACCTCATTACGTTGTCATCCAGATTCAAAAATAAATTTCCTCTTAATATAGTACAATGGATTACCTTCACTAAGGGTACCACATCATTCAAAGACTCTTGTTTTTTGAAAGATAGAACTCAAAGCATCATGTTCAAATTGTCTTAAAACCATTTCCCAAGAAAAATTATGAGTCTTAGGGAAAGAGAAGGATGACCAAGCAAATCATAGTATGCAATTAACTTTAATACCATAGACATGGCCTGGCACAAGTAGGTGTCCATAACCTCGACAAGGATGTCTTGTAACCTAAGCGAAATGTCGATATCCCACTTACTAGATATAGATTCGGTTGCTTATTTTACTTTTTTAGATGAAGGTATCACCGCTTGGTAACCTAGCTAATGGCGGTGCCACTCACGAAGTAACATGGATGAACGAGGTCGACTCGTGATGAGACTCGTGTCTTCTGACTTTTTGCTGAAAGCAAAACACTGCAACTTGGTGACCGGAGTAGTAATGTCATGCATGCTAGGTCTCATGATCGTGGTAAGTCAGCGTATTCTGAGACCTCCTATCCTTCCTAAATATTTCTAAACTATGTTTATGATTAACCTTAAGTTATAACAGAATGAAGACATATCTACTCAAGAGTACGAGGATGGTAAATTTTTAATGACTAATCATTCTTGGCTATTCCTCTACCCTAAATACTTGTTAAGAATATACGATTAATAGTGAAAAATTCTTTGAGTTAAGTCTGCGTGTTCTCATAAATAGCTCATTATGATCTTTGCCAAGAGTGGTCCTATAGGGGGTTTTCAATATTTTCTAAGAAATGAAAATATATATCGGAGATGACAACTTATTAGAGCGATTAATCATGGTTACTTTTTGTAAAATCATGAGGTATTAAGAAGCCATTAACAATATCCTGCAAATTTGGGCAAAAGTACAGCTCAAATTAATTTACAAGAGGTAGACAAGAAATAACCTCCCAAAAAACTAGCGCCGGGGAGAGGGACAAAGAACAAAATCCAAAATACCAAATTAGAGTAAAAATGAAATAATAAAGTGATGCAATCCTCACCAGAAGTTTTAGGAAAATAAGTAGAAGTCCAAACACGAGAAGAAAGAGATCCACGTGGGGAGAGAATCTCAAACAATGATAGAGAACAAACCATGATGAAAACACAAGTGTTAATGTATAGGACTTCATGTTGCCTGAATGCGAGACTTGTTTGGCAAGTCAGTATGCTTTGGGAATGGTTGTGATGGTTTGGTTGATGTACAACAATATTAAAGAGTTTCACTAACCATAGCGAGCATCTTCCCATTCCGTTAACAAGAAAAAAATAAAGTCAAAGTTAAAAAAAAAAAACTATGAAAAGTCAAACTAATAGGTGGGACACTACCTTAAGTAAAATCTCTGCCACGTGCAATAATATATGACTAAATCACATTTGAAATTTTTATTATGATTGTAATGAAGGCAAAAAGTCCCTGCTTTGAGCATAATAGATGAGAAATAGACCCGAACATGTATCCATATGATATAAAGTTTACAAATATAAATAAATAAATATATATATATATATATATATATATATCAAATCTCTCAAAGGGACTTGGAAGAAAAAAAAGCTACTAGTCTTGAGTACGCTCTCTAATTTTTCTAGAATACAAGGACTCGTTACGTAGGACCAATGTTCCTTTAGAGAGAGAGAGGTCAAATTAACCAATCTAATATGACACATCTATCCATCAAATCATGCAAGACATGAAAAAATAGTTAATTTATTATGAGAGGAAACTTAACATACAACCTGTAAACACTCCCCTCTGCTGTGTTCACACTACCTAGCGAGCATATCAACCAAAACTCTTGTTACATCACTCATGGTGTAATTTCTATGAAGAAGTAATGAAATACCTATCAAATTATAATTAACATGAGAGAAATTATCTTTGGAAAAAAAACTTGATCTATTGGCAACCTAGACTAGGTAGTAATGAGGAAGTGTTACTTGTTTAGATAACATGAGCTTTGAACTGCAATGCTAGAAATCAAGTTTCAAAAAACCTAAAATCCAAGAGCTACGGATCATAGTCTCTCAACCCGATTGTAAATACAAATTCCACCTATTAATGTACATTATTCTACTTCCTCTTCGCCTTCCATCTTGCCTAAATTTAACATCCTCAAACATATCACAACATCAAAGTTAATGCTATCTTACTTGACATCGACTTGATTTTTGAACAAAGAATACAATTAAAGGGTTTCTTTGAAGGAAAAATACATGTACTAGTTAATTCTATAAGAAATATAGTACGAAGAAGAATACCATCATGGCAAGGTCCTTATTTTTCATAACCTAAACGCCTCTTAGGACTTTTCCTTTTTATGCATCCATGAAATGTCATGACAAAATAACGCATTGTTTCTTGGTTGACGGTGGCTTCGTACCTAACATAACGCCTAAGGTCATGTTGGGGTTCCCATGTTTTGGACAGATTGGCAATACCAAAATATGAGACAACATCAGAACCACTTTTAGACCTAGGATTAGCCCTCCTGGTCAGGAGGGACATCTCTCTATATAAGCAAAGGCTTTATGTCTTTTAGCTCGAGTTAAGATCATTGTGACTAGTTATAGGCACATGATTTGTTTGATTTATGTTTGGTTGTTGGGAATCAAGAAAGAAGGGTTCAATATAAGACAAGGATTAGCAAAAGGATTTGAGGCAAAGGAGGATAGTTCGAGAGAACATTTCAGACCATTGGGAAATGGAGTCGAGAAAAGGTTTACTTGCTATTCAATATCGAGGCTTTCGGTTGGGCTAGTCATCTAAAGCATTGGATCTGAATGATATTGGCATTAGGAATGGTAAGAGAAGGTGAAAACGAAGCCTCCAGGTGACCTTTCGGGGAATCGGATCCGGGGACAAGACATGCCATTGGACAGCATGTGATCGAAAACCTAAAAGGTTAACTCTTGAGACAAGGAAACATAAAATATTTAAACACAAAGGTGAAAACCTAAGATCGAGAGAGAGACTTTGAACTCTCAATGCTTTGGCACATCCGGCTTAAGGAACTTAGGAAGGTTTCAATTAAATGAAAAACATCCTATTGAGACGAGGCAGTTCTAGACTCAGCCCTCCCAATTCATTCACTTAAAACCTACCAAGCACATCTAGAGGCGGGATTCATAAATTCTGATAGTAGTATGTCGACCACTACACTTGGTTAAATTAGCTTGAAATCAATCTCCGAGATAACACATCGAAAAACATTGAAGGCGAGGAAATGACTTAAGAATTACCTAACAAGGGTAAATCCTATGCCATATTTAGTGTGTGCCATAAAAGAAAATGAACTAAAAGGAAAACATGGACGGAGACATAAAAACATCTTATTTGTTTTAAATCGGGATCCAAAGAAATGTGTTTGTCATATTAAAGAGAAACACCATTCAAGTACAACATTACCAATAGCTTGATATTAGATAGAAAACATCTTCCTTAGCCTATCTTACAACTTTGAGAGGCATGTCTCGAAAACAACTTGCAATTCACGAGATAGTAGATCAACAACCTTTACAATGAGTTCTCATGAATTTTATGGCTGAAAAAGAGGTGAGGAGGTAGATGGAAAACTAAATACTTGGCATTAAAACTCGAGAAGAGGAAGAAGGGCCGAGGCCCCATTTGTTTTTAAATTCTGGGCATTTATCTTGATGCTCTTCGGATGAAAGTGTGGGTCTTTGTCGGTACAGATTTACTCGAGGTATGTCTTTGATGTACTTGTTGTCTACGCAATACTGCGAGTGGTGAACAAAGGCGGTAATGATGCTGGTCTTCCATACCATGAAAGCAAATGCTCGATAGCATCGATTTGTTTTCGGTAACCCCTCTAGAACATGTCATAGAATGAAAACTGTATGGGCACTCTGTCCTTTCATGGCTAGTAACATTCTGCTGATGGTGACACTGATATATATCATTTTGTGTTCCTTAGGTCTTCTGTGTAATATTTTTCCTTTAATTATTGAGTTAAGGCTCACAATATTCAATTACTAGCCTTACATTCTCTGTTCTTTCACTGATACTCTTTGTCGCTCCATTTACTGTCTCCGTCTGCAAAATCTACGCTTTAATGGTCTTTGGGGAGGTTTGACAGTGTCGAGCACCGTACATTGATGAAATCTTCGCTGTTGAATCCTTACCAAACATTTTCTGCAATATTAGCCTCGAACAATGGCCTTCTACTGCACTCTATCACTAGAAACCGATGACCATAAATCATGGCATTTTCCGCCCATTGTAATCTTATGCCAAAACACACAAAATCGTTAAGAAATCACATCTTTGGAGGGATGGATGCGGTGGAAGGCCTATGGAATGGTGGTGCGGCATGGTGGAAAACGATTGGGTAAGAACGAAAATGATGGAAAAAAGCAAAAAGAAATGGACCAATTATAGACCGGGGGTGGCGGAGAACACATGGTGAAAACCTGGAGGACGAATGACGCGATACCCGAAAATGGGGGAAAAAGCGATAAAAAAATGGGTGACGTGGAGTACGGCGGTGGGGCGATGTAGTGATGTTGGTTTTAATCGGACCGATAGATCTCGGGGGGGAGGTCGACGACTAAATGCATCGGAGGTCGGCGGTGGTGGGCCATGGAGTCCCTTTTGCTTTGGTTATTGCTAAAGCATCTTCGTCGCGCGATCACCGTTGGATGGACGAAACCGAGATCGGACGGTGTACATGCATATCGCCGGGTCCTGGTCGAACGTTAACGCGTGATGAGGTGGTTTCCCAACGGTGCTCGGAGCCACGCGTTGGCGGTGCTGTGGCATGTTGTCGAACAAAAATTATCGCCCTGTCCCCAAGGCGGTGCGATAGAAACCAACGGTTTTCATGGAGCGCGCGGGGACCATGAGGGCAAATGAAATGTGGACCGTCGATATGCGGACCGAGATCGATGGTGGATATGCGATCGGGTGGTGAACGGCGCGGATACGACGGACACTGCCGACCGTTGGATTACGGGAAATCGACGGTGGGTAGCGCTCGGGGAACTTATTCATCCAATCATGATAAGTTCATTCCGGGCTAGCGCTTGGTTCTAGTGTCCGGGTCATGTGGGAAAAATTTGGGGGGCTAGGCCGTGGAGTAAAATGCTGGGTTTCGGCCCTTTAAGTCGTTGTGGCCGGAGAGCGAGGTAACGGTAGAGAGTGGGGGCTTATCAAACCAACAAGGAGGTTATTTGAATGGTTTAAGAGGGCATGGGGATGATTTAAAAAGGTTTAGGAGGGATTTGGGGAGTAAAAGGGGAATTTTGACAAAAATTAAACGGTCATAATGGAACGTGCTGCGGGAATACGAGGGAAAATAAAGGCCATATTAAGCACACCTTTTACAATGGTGAGGTTTATTGACTTGGAAATTAATAAAGGAGGGAATGAAAGAGGATTTCAAGGATGATGTGTTTTCGGGGAGAAATGCGTTCCTTGAAGGCTCAACAAATAATTTTGTTTTCTTGTCGAAAAATTCATAGGGGGCTAACGGTGGCCTCACATGGGGGATGGCTTCTTCTTGAAGAAGTGAATTAGGAAGAAAAGGATCTTTGGTGTAGACGGATACTGCTTTGCTTGAGCCATTCATTTATTTCTTGGGTCAGTGCCACAAATCATGAAGTCATCAAATCGTGAGAAAAATTCTCCCAAACAATCTACCTACCCATCCTATAATCCTAACATTTTTCTTCCGGTGCATTTAAGACCATGGAACCCTTTACATCATTTATTTTTTATAAGGAAAATAAACCTATTCTATTTCTACCCTTATTTCTCCATGAGACTAGATTAAGCGTGGCCTCTTGTTTCTCTACCTAATCTAATATCTGTTAGGATTAAAATTTGTCAGCCAGATTTCTTCTCTACATTCTACAACAAAAATTTAAAAGCAGTCAATACAGTTAGTCGATTAGTTTGTTGTGGATCCAAGGCATAGACGGTTGCACATGGGCCAATTGCGAGAAGGCGAAGAAAAACTTGAAGGTTTGAAAACTGAAACTTTGAAGCATCCTTCCTTGCTTTGTGACTCAGAAGTTTTTGAGCTTGTTAGAAGTCCTTTCTCTTTCTTCCGGCTCTTGGTTTGGGCATGTTAAGAACGTCCTGTTCCCTTTCTTGGTTTTAGATTTTGGGCATGTTAAAACATTTGACTATCTTCACTTCCTTTGGCTCGAGGTTTTGATCATGTTAGAGCCAATATTTGTACTTGAGAGGTTCATGTTTTTGAGCTGTTTGAACCTCTCCTTTCTCTCTGTTTTGAAAATTTTCTCTTTTCTTTGAAAACAAAACATGGCAATGGTATTTACAATGGACATGGGCGGAAATTGGAAATCGACGGTAAGTAGTGTTTGAGCATCCTACCATTTACGGGACCCCAAGCCAAAGCTTTGCTTACCATCTAGCTCTTGCGGAAAAAAGGCATTGGACCAACGGTGGCCTAGATGATATATGGACCATTTTGCCACAAAGCTGTCAAATTTTCCATGCTTTCCTTTGTCTTCTCTCACGAGTCCCATTTCGAACTTTATCTCAATTTTAAGTCACATGCTTTTGTTCTTTTGTGGCTTGACTTCTTTTATATTTTCCTAAACTTTGATAGCTTTGTTATAGACCTCTTCCTTGTTTGTTCAGAATGGTGTCGATTTATCCTCCTTACCATGATGTCCTCTTCTATCTAAATTTCTTGGACAAGTTTAATCATTGGTACCCCAAGGCTGGTAAGGCTCATACATTCCCTTAAAACTAATATGGTGACATGCCGATGTATTTCTTTGTTGCTTTGTCGGCTACACAAAGCATATTACTAACTTGTTATTCCATGATTTTTTGTTCTCTTCAGGCTTCTTCATAATGGTCACCAAGCTCTTGTTTTATGATTCAACTAACCCATTACCTTGTGGATAATAGCGATTGAATATGCAGTGCTGTACAGTCACATTGAAAATCAATCATTTTCTTGGATCCAAAAACGGTAGCATTGTCGGTGATTATTTTCTTGGGCAACCAAACCGAGAAAGGATGTGGTCTTCTAGGAACCTAATGATGACATAATCTATGGCATTCCTAGTAAGTATGGCCTCTATCCACTTAGTGAAGTAGTCGTAGGCTGTAAGGATCCACTTGTGTTGTGCGGAAAAGCCGGGGGTGTATTTCTCCTATGAAATCTAGGACCCATTGCATAAAGGGACCTTCAACAGTGATGGGTTGTAAAGGTAGAGGGAGGAGCTTTATTTTGCCTTAAAAAATTTGGCATTTATGGCAGGCAATTATCATTTTATGGATTTCATTGAAAAGTGTAGGCCAATAATAGCCAACTCTAAGTATTTTATTAGCAATGGCTTTCGGTTCGGATAGCCTCACACTCTCCTACATGGAACTCTTGTTTAATCACTCTCGGCTTAGGTTTCGGGCAAACATTTAAGCAATAGGTCATTTGTATTTTTTACATTATAAACATTCATTTAGAATGCAATAGTTTCTGGATTTAGCTTTAGAGATACGCTGTAGTCTTTGATAGTTCGGGAGGAGCATTGAGGTTTGTGAGCATAAAAAATTTCGAGAATACCAAGGAGAGTTACTGAAACTTCTCCTCAACGGTGGGATCGGACAATCGCTTCTTGCTCCTCCAAGAGCATCGACCATGTTTATGTCGAGGCTTGTAGATTGATTCAGCCATTAGTTGAGCTAGCCACGACCTTTAGTCCGTACACACCCATGGGTTTTTATGTCGAGGTCATATTCTAATATTACAACAATCCATTTTCCTCTTCCGTTCGGGTCTTGGAACGAAATGTCTTTTGTCCTATGTTTGGCACGTAGGCTATGGTGTGCAGGAATGTAGTACGTACACCCTGATCACTTTCAAGGCCTTTCACCAAGGCATAGGCCTATTTTTCCATTATGTTATATTTCAAGAGAGCATCTCTGGGCACTTTTCTAAAGAAAGCAATGAACATTCCATTCCCTCTGGATTTTTAAGTGAGCTGTGCTTGTATGTTCGGAGAGCGAATGAAAATATCGAGGAAATATCTGAGAAATCGGGGCTGATTAGGATAGGAGCTTGTGTGAGAACAAATTTAATTGATTCAAAATCTTTCATAGCCTCAGCAGTCCATAATTCTACACCTTTCTTCGTATGTTGGTCATGTTCTGAGTGTTGACTAAGTTGGAATAAACCTCCTTAGGAAGTTGAGTTTCTGACAGAGTATAACTCTTTGATGTTTCTCGGAGTGTGATTTGTAGTATTCCCTCAACTCTCTGTGGGTCTATCTAATCCCCTTCTCGGATATAATGTGGGCGAGAAGCTTACCCTCTTGTGGCCCAAATACATTCCTAACTTTTAGGATTCAATGACGGACAAACCTTACATTTTCAAACACTCTCCTCGGATTTTAGATGCTCTTCATCGGTCTTGGAATACGTTTAGTATGTCATCTAGATAGATGATAATGAAGTGCCTTATTTCATCTTTGAAAAGGCCATGTCCATTGCTCGTTGGAAGGTGGCACCGGCGTTTCATCGGTCAAGGGCATTTTTACATACTAAAAGTGCCCCATGGAGTGGTAAAAGCTGTCTTGGTGAATGTGGGAGTACTAAAACTTGGTTGTAACTGAAAAACCGTCGTAACAAGGAGATCCTTTTTGAGCCTACTGCCACCGAAGAATGTGTTCCATTTTTGGCGAAAGGTTAATTGTCTTTGAGTGAGGCTCTGTTAAGGTTCTGCAATCTATGCACAATTTGATCTCGCATGTTTTCTTTCTCCATTCTGAGTTTGAGACCCAATCGAGAGAACCTCCACGAGAACTATTATGCACTCTTGTCTCTTCTTTATTTCCTTTTCCCTTGCAGTGTATTTATTTTGGGTTTATTATACGAAGTTTTGTATGAAAAGGTTCTTTGGTTCTCTTTCAAGGTATTTTGTGTTGTATGATGTTTGTGCCATTATAAGTCTTCATATAAATACGACAAACACATCGATGAATTCTTTGAACAAATTAAAGCATATATTTCTTTTTCATGTTTGCGGTAAGGACTTAGCCAATTTGATTATCTTGGGCTTATCTTCGGTGCCTATATTTCATTCTGACATCGAGATACGAGTGTTCTATAGTGGGCTTTTCGCTACATCGTCAAAGTCAAAGGTCTTCTAAAGGTGCCAAACCTCGGAGTATGTTCTTATCTTTGGCCTGCAACACCTCTAACTTCCTCTTTATCATTGTCATACTCTTCGGTTGGTTTTCGATTTGTTCGTTTAAAGTGTTTCTATTTTACGGGGTGTTTCTTCCTCGTCTAAGGGTTCTTCATAGGCGGCTATCTTCAGTTTCAAATCGAGTCCGAGCACTCAAAATCGTTCCACCGCCGTCGGGGGAAATCTTTAAATCTACTTATCCCCCTCAAAAACACCGCGATAAGTTCTCATTATCGGGTACGCGGTCTAGTTTCTATTACGAATGATGATTTTTTGATATTTGGGAGGCTTGTGATATGAACTAGCCACACAAGCTAATCAATGCTGCAATTCGTTCCAACTCTAGGGATAAACAACTAGTTCATATTCCACAAGGTCTTCAATAAATCCATGGCATCATTCCTATACACTCTCAACCTAGGTGTTTCGCTATACTCCCGTTCACTTATTTTATTACCAACTTAGAATCTCCCATGTATAGTTATCCTCGAGCTCCTAATTTTTTCAACAGATTCAAGCCTAGGATAAGAGCCTCATACTCCCCGATATTATTTGTGCATTTGAAGTTCAGATTAAAGGCATGGCTCTCTGCATAGTCACTCTTTGTGTTATGTATCCACACTCCTGCTCCTGCAATATTCCTAGTACAGGATCCATCAAAATTAATTTCCCACAAGGGGTCGTGTTTATTTTTATCATCCTTTTCTTGCCCAATGTGAGTTTCACTGGTTTTTTCATGGTCTTCCTGATGTGTATGGGATTCAGAGAGGTGACTAGTCAGATGATTGCAATCTATTTCTTGTTTGCTCTGAATTTATGTTTCAGTGCACTATCCAAAGTTTTCTTCTTCATTTTCCTCTAAGTACAGAGTGGCCATTATGTTAAAATCTATGGTCTCGACTCTTTTGTTCGTATCTCTTGTTTTTTGATTTTGGCTCTCCCAAGGATTCATCATTGCAAAGGATAAATAGCGTATAGATATGTGTACACAGTACGGAAAGGAGAATTTTTAGGCTTTTCGGGGTTGCTAACCGAGAAGTTCATTTGTGCCTCTCTATACAGGGTCTTCTAAGTTGGCCAAAAACGGGGGATTCTGGCATATGCCCCATCCATGCATTGGCCTTTGACTTGGCTCCCCATGACCTTGACATTGTAGCATGCCATACTTGGAAATGTTGCCACTGCGACATCCATGACCATACACTTGTGAGATCTGGGTAAGGTTACATATGGGTCTTTGATTAAGCCCGGACATTTTACTCTGTGGAAATTTGAATGAATATAAATCCTTATAGGGACGGGTTGTCTCTGAGCCTACCTTTTCCATAACTACCTTGAAGGCATTAATTTGTTTGATGCCAGGTATGCATTGCATTGTGTGAGATTTTGTCATGGATATTGAAGTGATATAAAAAGGTGGCACTACCCCTTCCTAAAACTTTCCTTCTATCTTTGGACCAAGCAGAAGAAATTTGGTTGATCATCACTCAAATTGCTTAGGTGTCACTATTTTCCCTAGATTTAATGCTTTCAAAATTTGGCCTTTATATACATCACGAGTGGCCGGCTCGAGAGAGTGGAACGAGATTTTAATTTTTTCAATCTCACTTTTCCGTTGAAGGGAGATTGACTCTTTTTGTAATACTCGGTCTGTTTTGTTAGCTACCACCTTGAGTGGCTGAATCGGTGTCTTTGATTCTCACTATGTACAATGTTGTAGCAGGTTTTATAGGAGCCACCGAAATTTGTAGTGCTAGTCTTTAGTTGATTTGACTTTATTTATCGGTGTTTGGTTCTCTTTTCTTTGTTCTTCCCGAACTCTTAGTTGCTGATTTTTTACTTTCGACCCCTTTAGAAGTTTTCTCGGGCCTTTTCTTAATAGTAATCCCAGTATTTGGTTTGGAAGTGTCTAGGATCTTCTTGCTTCTAAGTTCATCTTGTTCTGACTGCATGATGGCATTTTCAAATCCAGAGTACGTAATCTCGGTTTGATCTTTCCTCATCCCAGTATGAGGATGAGGGCTGATATTCCTCTGTGGAACAGTTGTGGATCGAGCTTTCTACTTCGAACATGTTTATTTTGGTTCCCTCAGACTCTTCTATGATTCCCTCATCTTCATCAATAAAGTTCTCTTGAAATGGGGGAATAATTTGTTAATCTGATTCTCTTTGTACATTGGGAGTGGTATTGTTCCTTCTAAAGTTACGGATTGGTTATGATTTTGGTTTTACATTACGGTTACTAACCATGATGACCATATTTTCCATCATTTGCTGTAGCTTTTCCATGTTTTTAGATAGACGGTCATAATTGGGATTAGATGTCGAAGCTACAGTGTCATCTCTATAAGTTACCCTCTTCTGAGCCCTCAATCTTGTTTTTTTCTCAATCAGGTTAGCCTCTACACTTCTTTGCTCCTTTTTTCATGTCTTCCAGTGTGTTGTACTCCCTCACCCTAGGTGATGAGCCATGTCAGCGTCAAATCCTTCGGGGTATTTTAAGGCCTTCTGCCAGGGTTTCATATGTGGAGGAAGAGCGTTATAAGCCTTTGATAAACCTTGTAGAGTAGTCATGGACACTCTCCTACGTTTCTTTTCGGAGTTCTTGTATTACGCTAAGATTTGGAGAGGTTGGCCTTAACCCCATTTGTTTATGAAAATGCGTCTCAGCGGGGGAAGGTCTTGGATATTAGGAGGTAGGCCTTTAAACCATTTCTTCACATCACCTCCTAAGCTCTAGGCAAAGATTCTCATTTGTTGTATCATATCCTCCATGTATCAAAATAATCTTCCATCTGTCGACATGGTGCTAAGGCATGGTAGAGCTCTTTTGCGATGAAGTGTGGGATTTTTTGATTGATAATCGTTGATACAAAGAGGTACTAGAGGCTGGGGTAAAAATAGGTGCATGCAGTATATGATAATTGAGGTGAGGTAAAGGGTTAGCTTGGTAATTTGGTATGTGGATGGAAGGGATACTAGGACCAGCAGTTATTTGTTGGTGATTTAGGATAGTAGGCAAGTTTTGAATGAAGTGAATATCGGGGGTGTAAATGGGGGAATATCTCTGTCCACGATTTGTTTACCACTTTGAGGTGGTGAACCGGGAAGATTGAATACCATTGGTCTGAGACAACTGAATGACCTAGTTCTAAGTAAGGCATTTTGAGTTTGGGTCAAAAAGTGGGTCGATAAGTTTGTAAAGTCTTCCGGTCACGGTCGCTCTATGAGTATGCTTGGAAATAGTTGGTCTTTTAGGTGGGAGGTCTCGGAGGATGCTCTCGGGGTTTAAACTATTTCAAGTGGGTTTGGGTTAGGATAAGCTCTTGTGTAGATAGTTCTTGAAGCAGGAATGTTGTTTTCCAACAAAGCGGCTTAACCCTACTTGTTACTTCTCTATTATGGCTGATGTTGTAATGGGCTCTGGTCTCCCGGTGGAGTCGAACCCAGATAATCGGCGAGGCCTACTAATCACAGTGGAGTCTTTTAATCATTTAGGAACTATGGAGTCACCGGGTGGAAGGTTTAGGATGTTTAGGAGGTACACTATCCACCACGGTGCTTATGTAATGTCCTTTTTAGGGAAATCCTTAAAACACAACAAACTCTAACCCGAGAGATGGTGGGAGGGCATTTACCGGATATTTCACCTCTAAAGAGAATGAGATCCGAGAGAAATTTGTTTGGCCCTTTCCCGGACTGCATGCAAATTGTGGGAGAAAACACAACAAGTGGTATAGAAGTTGATTTGTGAATAGGAGTGTTTAACGACCAACCTAGCTTGAGTATTGTGGGTTTCGAGGCTGTTGTGATGTGGTAAGTGGAAAATGCTTAAGAAGTTCCCGACGGAAGTTGCCATTATGTTGGTGATGACAATGGGAGAGCTGAGAACAATGTTATCGGCTATAGACTCTCATATTTTCCCTAGTGGAGTCGCCATTATGTTGGGGTTCCCATGTTTTGGCCAGTTGGCAAGACCAAAAGATGAAACAGCATCGGAGCCACTTTGAGACCTAGGATCTAGCCCTCACGGGTCAGGAGAGGGATCTCTCTATATAAGCAAAGGCTTTATGTCTTTGAAGCTCAAGGTTAAGATGTTAGGCTAGTTATGGGCATAGGATTTGTTTGATTTATGTTTGGTTGTTGGGAATCAGGAAAGAAGGGTTCAATATAAGACAAGGATGAGAAAAGAGGATTTTAGGCAAAGGAGGGATGATTCAGAGAACATTCTAGACCATTGGGCAATGGATTCAGAAAAGGGTTTACTTGTTATTTCAAATGGGGCTTTGAGTTGGGCTAGTCATCTAAAGCATTGGATCTTAAAGATGATGATGTGGCATAGATGGTAAGAGGGTGGCAAGGAAACCTCCAAGGTGAACTTTTCGGGGAATTAGATCCGGATAGGACATGCCATTGGACAACACAGCAGTCAAAACCTAAAAGAGTCAACTCTTGAACAGAAGCTGTAAATAAACTGCAAAAACAAAGGTGAAAACACGAGATCGAGAGAGACTTTGAACTCTCAATGTACAGCATCAAATACAAGGGAACTTGGGAAGGTTCCATTAATTGAAAAAATATCCTATTAGAGATAGAGACCAAGTTCTAGACAATATCAAATTCATTCACTTAAAACCTACCGAAAGCACATCTAAGAAGCTGATTCATAAATTCACATCGCGTGTGGTATGTCACAGCTATACAACTGGTTAAATTAGCTTGAAATCAATCCTCAGATAACACATACAACGAGAGAAAAAATTGAAGCGGGGAGAGCGAGAAACATAGGGTACCTAACAAGGGTAAATCCTATGCCATATTTACGGTGCGTGCCGAAGAAAATGTAATGAACTAAAGAAAACATGGACAAGTAATATCACATTGCTTTAAATCGAGGATCAAAATGTGTTTGTCATATTAAAAAACGTTATTGTATAATAGCTTGATATTCGATTAAAAACATCTTCCTTAGCCTATGTACAACTTTGAACATGTCTCGAAGGGAAACAACTTGCAATTCACGGATAGGTCGATCAACAACCTTTACGATGAGTTTCTCATGAATTTTATAGCTGAAAATTTTAGGAGGTAGATGGAAAATTAAATGTAGCATTAAAACTCGAGAAGGAAGAGGGCCGAATTTGATTAGCTGAGTAGAATTTATCTTCGGTACTCTTCGAATGAAAGTGTGGGTCTTCGTGGTGTAATTTACTCGGTATGTCTTTGATACCGCACGTAATACCTCTGCAGCCTCTTGGTGAACTGAACAAAAGGCGAGTAATGACGCAAAAGTGCACGCCATGCAAGTGAAACAAATGCTCTGATAGCATCGAGGGACTATTGTCGAGCGAGAAAACACCTCTAAATGCAGCATAGAACAAAAATGTGTAGGCACTCCGTCCTTTCATTGGTAGGAACCTTGTTCTTGATGGTGAAATTGATATATACGTTTTGTGCCTAGGTCTGTGTGATATTTTGCTGGTATTGACTTAAAGCTCACAGTCTTCAATTACCGACCTTACATTCTCTGTTCTTTCAACGATACTCTTTCACTCCATTCTGTCTCCGTTTGCGAAATGCGCTTTAATGGTCTTTGAGGAGGTTGACGATATCGAACACTTAGTAAATTGATGAAATATTATTTGTTGAATCGCCCAACATTTTATTTCAATATTAGCTGAACAATTGCCTTCTCTGCGCTCTATGTCAACTGGAATAGTGACCATAATCATGGCGTTTTCCGGCGGTACAGCAATCTTGCAAAACACACAAATCGTTAAGAAATCCACATCTTTGGAGGGATGGTGCGTGGAAGAGCTTGCGAATGGTGGTGCGGCATGGTGGAAAAAGTGAGTACGAATGCAAAATGGTAGAAAAACGTGGACAGTATAGACCGAGGTGGCGGAGAACACGTGGTGAAAACACGGAGGATAGGTGGCGCAATACGAAAATGAGAAAAGCGATAAAATGGGTGACGTGAAATGCTGGCGGTGGGGTCGGTGGTGCGGGCATTGTTTAATCCGGATCTTAGTCTCGAGAGAGGCCGAGCGAGTGAAAATGCATCGGAGGTCGGCCGATGGTGACGGTGCCACCGCTGATTATCACTCGACATCTTCGTGGTGCGATCAACGGCCCAGATGGACGACTTCGGATCGGTCGGTGTATGCACATATCACGTCGGGTCCACGATTGAACATTAACGCGTGATGAGGAAGTGGTTTCCCAACAGTGCTGGAGTATAGTGAGCGTGTATGGCATCGACGTGACAAGAGTACATGTCTTCCAAAGGCGGTGCAGTGGCTCATCGTTTGCATCAAGACGCTGATGTGGGGACCACCGAGACGGATGAAATGCGGATCATCGTCTGCGGACCATATCTCGGCAGGTGGATGTACGATCGAGTGGTGAATGGGGAAAACGGATACGGCCAGACACGACATGGAGTTGGATTACGGAAATGACGGTGGGTAGTGCTCACGAGAATTATTCATCCAATCACGATAAGCGCCTTCCAGGCTAACATGGTCTCGTGTCGAGGTCATGTGGGGAAAATTCTGGGGGTGAGGGTAGAGAGGCCTAGGCCCGATAGATGTTAAAATGTGGGTTTCGGCCCTTTAAATGCAAATTTGTGTGGCGAGCCCAGGTAACTTGATGAAAGTGGGATATCAAACCAAAAAGGTTATTTGAATGGTTTAAGAGGGCATGGGGATGATTTAAAGGTTTGGGAGGGATTTGGGGGTAAAAGGGAATTTTGACAAAAATGGCTTGAGTCATAATGGGGCATTGCGGGAATACAAGGAAACCATCAGGCCATGTGAACACCTTTGTCAGTAGAATGACAAACTTAGAAACAACGGTGGAAATTAATAATCGAAAAGTGGAGAGGAGCATAGAAAACTTTCAAGGATGATGTGTTTGAGAGAAATGGTCATAAATGTGAACAATTTGGCCCCTGTTTTCTTGTCAAAAAATTCATAGGGGCTAACTTGGTCATAATTGAAAAATTAGGTCCACAATGTTTCAAGATACCCCGAGAAAATACTTGCATTTAGCAACTCTCTTTCCAATGTTGAACAAATCAAGGATATCAGCTGATTATATGTGTTCATCCTGAAATTGGGACTACTTGTAACATAGAATTTGTGGATGTTTCAGTTTCTAATTATTCAAAAAATTTAGGAGAGGATTGGAAAGTTTGGATGGGATGATACATTTCACTCGATGGCTCATAAATGACCTTGCCTAAAAATGGAATTTTTATCTTTTATAGGAAGGTCACATTACGTATACATTTAAGTTTTAACCACATGTTAATTATGTAGAAGAGGACATTGGTGTGTACTCTCTTTTCAATGAAGATGAGATACGTCCTCCCATGGAGACCCATCAAGAAGATAAAATCCAACATTTACATTTTTATGGGGCATATTATAATGAAGGAAATGGTTCTAGTATTGTCTTGTACTCTCCTCTTGGAAAAATGCACCAATATGAATTCATACTCGAGTTCCAATGTACTAAAAACATTGCTAATTTTGAGGCATTTCTCTTGGGGAAAATGACTTTAATTTGGTTGTAAGTATTTAACCACCGAGACTTATAATTTTTTGTCGATTTGATAAATAAAATATATTCTCCTTCCAAAACGCTCATTAAAAGGTATACTCAAATATCTTTGGAAAATATCTCCAAATTTTTAGCCTTTAACATTACTCATGTTTGAAGGGACCTCAATTCCTTTGTTGATCAGTTAGTTGTATATGCAACAATTATTTATCGATGTTACTTGAAATTCTGAATGCTGTTTCAGTCTCTTTATGAGCCTAATCTCCCAAATAATGATAAAGAGATTGGAAAGTATTTTTGAAAGTGGAAGAAGTTGTTCTTTTAGCCATAACCAACCTATCAAGGAGAATGGGATCATATATTTGAAAAGGCAAAATATACATAAAAATTTCCCCTTTATAAATTATTTTACCATGTGATATTTCTCATTCAAAATAAAATCATGGATAAGAATATATTTATAAAATTGGAGAAATAATTTGATACTTATTGGACCCCCAATGATCCAAAATTTTACAAATTGGACTGTTGAAGAAAAGGAAAAGTTGATAAGTTTATTCAAATAATTTTCTATATTTGTACGATTACTATAATGAACTTTAAGGTTTGATCCCATAATCATTCATCATGCCATTCCTATCAAACAAGATGCCAAACTAGTTAGGCAAGAATAGTCGATCAATTAGAATACTCAAAGCACTATAAAGAAGCTAGGATGAGTTACTTCAAACTCAATCATTTCGATCAAATATTCAAAGTGGGTGTACTACCTAGTCCATGTTAGGAAAAAAATGGTGACATATGATTATTTGTAGATCATGGAAAATTTTAGGGGCTAATATTCTGAAATTAGGCTAATTTTCCATTATTTACAAAAAATATTTGCCAATTTCCATTTTTTTATAAAATGATTCCCCAGTTTACAATATAAAATCATTTTTACCTTAAAAATCACCAACATTATATAAGTATATATAAAATCATTATAAATTTGAATAATTTTACAAATACATCAATAAACATTTCTGATCTGCGTAATGAGATAGTGATTATAAATGTTTTTAAACTTCAAGTCGATTTTCATACAAATATTTCCTGTTAGCATTATCATTCTTTGAATAAGGTGAGCATAAAAAATATAATTTCCTCAACCTAACATGGACCAAATTTTGTAGCAGTGGAAGGATATAAACAATGTCTCATTTAGATGGATTTTCTAGTTATAACGTGATTCGCATGAAGAAAGAAGTGGATAAATACAAAACTACTTTCACCACTCATTGGGGCACTTTTTCTTATGAAAGAATGCCTTTTGGCTTGATCAATCACAGTGCCAATTTTAGACATACAAATGTCCTTTGGCCTTCTAATCGAGAGATCATCCGAATATATCTCGATGATATAGTAGTATACTTGAAGTGTCACAACGATCATTTTTGAGCATTTAAAGAGTTTTCATTAGGTGTAGAAGATTCTATATCCGTCAACTGAGAAATTATATATTTAGGTCTGTGGTAAGCTTCTAGGATACATTATGTCTGAAGCTAATATTAACATTAACCTAGAAAGGGTTGAAGCAATTAAGAATCTCCCTCCCCTTAATTCGAAAAAGGAGAACCGATCTTTCATCAGAAAGGTATTTTTTCTTCGCATTTTTATCAATTATATTCCTAAAATAACTAAATATATTAATAATATATTAAATAAAGATTGTGTTTTTAAGTGGGATGATAACGTGCAGAGAGTTTTTCTTGCCATAGAAACCATTTCCTCTACACTAGTTTTGGGAAAGCCATACTTTTATAAATAATTTTATATCTACACAACATAGAGGAAGCCATTTATGCATCCTCGTGCGGAAAAATAGTCGAGAGTTTGAACAAAAAATTATTTTATAGTCAAATCCTTTTACGATGATGAATTCAAGTACTCTTTCATTGAAAAACATGCATTTTCTCTTGTCAAAACAATTAAATTTCAACACTATCTTAAGCAAGCATACGAGTAAAGAGTATATTTACCTATTGTTATGTTTATGCTCTCACAAACTTATATTTAAGGAAAATTTACTCGTGGCTTGCCAAAATTTGAGAACATGACTTGTCAATTGTTACTACCAAAATTATTAAGGTAAAGAGTCAATCTAATTTATTGAGTTTGAATTAGAGCATCTGTTTTAATTATGAATCTGGGTTGGTAAACTTAGAAGCACACCAAGGTATATGGATATTATATTTAACTAGTGTAGGAAGTAGTTGCTTAGATGAAAATAATGGAAATGCATATTACAAATATAAATCAATGAAAATAAAGCATTGAAATTATGATCTTAAAACGGAAGTCAGCTGATAGATATTTTATGGAGCATAGACAACGAGAGCAGAGGCTCCTAGCAGAGCGTCTGGTTGTCCTTTATATCCATCCTATTCCAACAAGATCAATTCACCTGCTTGTATCATAACCAAATCATTAAAGATCAAATGCATAAACACAATTTCCGATTCGGTTCTTAATCTAGAAGGGAAGAGGATCTAGCAGAATGCCTTGGTGACCTTCCATACTTAAACTAATTCTTGAAATCATTCCAAAAAAACATACATGATAGCTCAGTGAAAGTGATAAAAACCATTACAAATTTCTATTCCAGATTAATCTAGAAGAGGATCTAACTTAGATTCCTTGGTTGACCTTCCCTACTTAAACCAATTATTTGAAAAAATTATTCAAAAACATAAATGAGCATAGCATAATGGCCAGTCTATTCGAGAAAATATTCACAAGAAATTATAAAGGAAACAACGGTCTAAATATTCACAATCTTTATTCCACTATAGTGTACTTAGCTCGAGAATGGGGGCCCTCCACCCTTGCTTGGTACACTGAAAATATCAACTATAGTAGATCAAAATCATATCCCTGTAGTAAAAACAAGAAATAGAAGGTAAGTTATTAAAATTATATTCGAGAAATAGAGAAGTCTCAATAATCATAATACATGTTCATAGTCCTTCGAATAATTGTGCTTAAATAGGCTAAAAGTATAACGGAATTCAACGAAAATAGTGGTAAACCATTAAAGTCCTAATCCACCTAATAAGGTCGAACTCATCCTTTTTATTACACAAAATGTAGACATTTCCAAAAATCATAAAATTGTATAAATGTGAAATTTCACAGGTGGTAGTCGAGTTTGACCGAGTTTTGACAAACATTAGAATCATTTGCCTGTCAATGAGAGTGTCCATCATGGATCCCATACTTCTTGCATCTATATTTAGTTTACCCATTTATCTTTATATGACTTCGGTGGAGCCATTGTAGAATTTCTATTCAGTCAAAAATAAATTTTAATACCCAATAATTACTAAAAATTCCAAAAAATTAAAATACATAATTATTTTACACAAGTGCAAAATACAAAAATATGACAAATATGACCATGATAAAGATGGTAAGGGATGATATATATGTGGTTATGCTGGTGAAAAAGGATCAAAATTGAGAGACAACATCTCCCCCTTGATGATCACAAGCATGTCCTCATACTTGTCATATACTTTTGGATCTTATCTTTCATGTCTCTTCATTTGCCTATGGATCCGCCTCTGATGTAGAAAATAATTCCATCCCTTTTCCTTGAAGTGTTATCCCTTATGGCATTCTTCCTGTCATTGATAGTTGGCTCGAAAGGTACTGTGGTGTGATTGAGACAATGACCTGCCTGTCTGCATGGTTTCTCATTATCATAGTTATACAAAAAATGTCTATCACTTTTGCATTATACCCATTAAATTTCCTAAGAAACTATAATGACTTACCTTTGATAGAGTTTCTTTATAGTCTCATATTCATTTTTAATTTAATTGTAACGGGCTCTTTACTTCACATCTTTGAAGTCTAGATAGTTTTGTTCTTTATTGTTTTGGTCTTTGTACCAATTTCATCACTGCGGTGAATAATCTCATGGAAAAAGGTAATGACTATGTTTTTAAATAAGAAAATTTCATTTGCAATCTTTAAATAACCGAAAATGACTTTCGTTGTGAAAATTCACAACATAGATGTATTTGAAGGAATTTTTTAATAACACAAAGGTGTTACTAAGAACTCTGATCTGAATGTGTTTACAAGGAAAATAATAAATCTTTGGCACATTGAATACCCATGAATGAGAAGGTACAATTAAAATACCAAATTCTATGAAAATTTGATATGCAATTAAAGATGCTAAAATGAAGAGCAATTTCTAAACTTGTAAGCGCATCAAATTCTGGTAAGTGCAAAATTTTTCTCTTGAATATCTATAGTTAATATCTATGTTTTAATATCTTCAAAAATCAATTTCTGGGAACAAGAAACAATATTTTTGTTGTAATTCTTTCAAAAATCAACTTATGAGAAAGATCTAAGTGATCTTACAGTCTTATGGAAACTTTCTATTCTCTGGCAACTAACACTCATTTTTCAAAATTCCACTCATAATTTTAGCACAAAACACTCACCAACACCACTTGACACCACAAGTGCATATCTTTGTTTGGGTTTGTGTAAATAATGTAAGCGGGGTCTTGATTAATTTTTTGATCTTGATCTTACACCTAGATCTCGATCTTATTATTTGCCACCAAACGATTTATTAAATTAGACTTCAGACATGATGCCAACATTCAATTGTGTCGGACCAAGTTCTCTTGTCAACAAATATTTCTTCTTTCAGGCGTGATTATCTTTGTCAATCTTATAATGGAGTTTAGATTTAAGCCTACACTTCCACCATTCAAATTCTAACCCATAATTTAGGATCTAAGTCAATTAAAGCCCGACTCTATCTTTAACTCCTAACGAACTCAAACTTGTGAACACCATGAAATTTATGGGATCTGTTTGAAGGCCTCAAGCGTTCATTTTGTGGAGTTGTGTTAATGAAAATTCAACATTTTCCATGGATTTTGTCAGGAATCTCTTCAACATTAGAATCCATGCATACCTAACAAATTATTCCTTAATCAATTTTTATCTCTGTCGCATTATAAAATCGATTCTTGATTTTGTTCTCCACCTCTAAACCTTCATTACCTCTTTTCTTTTGTGTTGAGTTGTATTGTATTTAAAGTAAGTTATGTTTGCTTTAGTGATATGTTTTGATTTGTTTTCCTGGCAAATTGTGTTTTCAAGTCCTTTTTCAGTGTTAAAAAAATACAACCTCACTTTCCTTGTTCTGAACAATTGTATTGGAGGCCTTTATAAGCATTTTCATGATGAGTTTTTGTTTGTATTCCTCACTATGATTGCATATGTCTCGATGAGTTTTGCATACCTTTTTTATGAGTTTGTTTGTACAAACTTCATTATGAGTGCATATCCTCTAGTTCATGGTTATTTTACATGTAAAAATGAGCCTCTTATGATGTATCATTAAGACTACATTCCCATTGTTTTCTTTGATTATTACAATGATATTTTCAAAGGTCCCTCTTGTAATGATTTATTTAATCTCCTTGTTCTTCAAGTCTAATGTCTTATTTCCTTATGATGCATTCTTAATGATTCTCATTTCTTAATAATTCTCCATATGTTCCTTGTAATAATTACTCTTTGAAATAGCTTTTGAAATGACCATTTCAAGGTCATTTCAAGACCAAAATAAAATAGAGTAATGTTTTACTTTAGATCATGTCAATGCATCATGATTCTATAGTCCTTCGCATTATAACTCATTTTCAAAACATATATTGTTTCCATTTTTGTGACACTAACCCGTGCATAAAATACTTTATGCGGTAGGAAAAGAGACATGTGAGTTTTGAAAAAAAATGATTTATCTTTTTAGCGAAATAAATTTTGATTTCAGTGGATGGTAGGGTAAATGTTTTATGCAAAAGAAGGTTTTAGGTATGTGTAGTGGATGAAGGTTGACACTCTTATACCAAGGTTTAATTAGTCTCCTAATTCAATAATTTCTTTCAAAATAAAATATCCATTAAAAATAAATTTGTAACTTACAATATTTCCATTACTTTCCTTGGTTGTTGCTTGCAAAGAAGTGTTTTTCCAAGAGCTCCTTTAGTTGATTTGAGATGAAATGATACTTTAATACCTCTTTTGATTAGTTTTTCTTTATATAGAGGCCCATTCTGACAAATTTTGATGTTGAGTTTCATGTCCCTTTGTGAAGTATAATTGTCTCATAATGGGGTTCCTTAACTGTTTTTTAACTTAAAAACTTTTGTGAAGTTTCAAGTAGTTTTGTAATTGCCTCAAATCTTTGTAAATTTTCATGAAGTCTTGTGGAAGTGCTTAGGGTCCCTTTGCAACTTTTCCTGAAATCTCTTCATATGCTTGAACTTGAAGTATGCTTGAAGTTGAAATTGATTATTTGAAAAGAATACAAGGCTTGAGATGAAAAGGATAACAAGAAAATTTTAGTAATGAAACTATTTTGTTCTCCCTTGCTTATTCTAATACTTGTCTCAAGTCTTTGAATTGGATGATTCATTTTCAAAGAATGAGATGACATAGTTTATTGTCGAGAATAATATAGAAATTTTCCGGAACAATGAAATGAGCTAGAACCATTTTTAGAATTCATACTAGCCAAGTAACTTGGTTTTCCAATGAACTCGAGATTTGTATTGTGCAGGGAATCTAGATTTTCACAACCAAATCTCTCTCTCTCTCTCTCTCTCTCTCTCTCTCTGTATATATATATATATATATATATATATATATATAAATATATATATATATATATATATATATATATATATATATATATATATATATATATATTATTTTATTTATTTATTTAATTTATATTTATTTATTTTTTTTTATTTATATTTTTTAATTTTAATTTAATTTAATTAATTAATTTAATTTTTTTTTCTTTTTTTTCTTTTAAGGATGGAGGTAGGTATAATGGATTGGGTAGTAATGAAATCTTATGAAAGTAATATAAGTTGAGAATCATGTTCTAAGAGTAGATGGATAGATAGATAATAGATCGAATTTCAACATGAATGATTATGAGCTTAGCATACAATATGGTAGATGAATGACATCATGAACAATATGGCTTTGAAATGATTCTTTGGCAATGAATGTGACTTGTTATATTTTTAGACTTGACTTCTTCTTCGATGATTAGCTTCATGTCTTTTGCCTCGATCTCGATTCATCTTGTAGGATTGTTGGTGTTGTTGGTTAGCAATTGAAAGCAAGATTCAAGAGTTTTGAGTTTCATTGGATGAACTCAACATGAGGTAAATTTTCACTTTGTTTCACTTGAATATTCACATTTAATATCCATAGATATGAATTTTTAAAGTTTGACTTTGAAAAGTCCTTTGTCCATGGAGTTATCCTCTTAAATCTTCCCATGACATGCAAAAACATAACACTTGTGCAATACAATATTATATGGTGGGAAGATAGGCATACAATCTATCTTCTTCCAATAAATATGTAAAATAATTACAAACAATTCTTGAAAAACAAGTCCAAAGAGATGATATACAAATAAAATCTGAGGAATGGTGGCCAACCTAGACCTCCTAGCGGTATTTGTTCACAAAATCTTCGTTTTACGTCAATTAGAGGGATTCCAAATCCAATTTGAAGTGAATTCATATGTCTGATTTTAGTGAAAAAAAATTTCAAAATGGTTTAAAATGATATGCTAAAAGTGATGAAGAGTACCACTGTTTGATAAATTTTGCTTGTAAATTTTTTTGACTAGGCCAACAATCACTATTTGGAGTGTAACGTTTTTGTTAAATATAGGATTGGTGTGATTATATTTGGGGATTAAAGTAGATTAATTTTTTATTTCAAATAGAAACAAGTTTTAAATTACTTAGGTTTTATATCACAAAATTGTTGATGAATAGACCTAGGAGGTGAATTTTTCTATGTTGATTTTAAGACATCAGAGTCACTAAATATGGAATAAATTTTTCATTTGACCTCCAAATGGGATGATTCAAATTGTTTCATTAAATATAATTTATTTGTCTATATACCTCAATTATAAACATGTTTTGAAAATAATATGATTTGGTATGTGAAATATGCAGTAGATAATCCAGACCCTAAAATTGTCACCATACGAGGATTTTTCAACAAGAAATTAGTATTTTGAGCATAACGTTTTATATGATGTCGGATTGAGGTGATTCAAATTGATTTGGAAACTAGATTCAAGGGATATATTTATTATAGATATTGTGTAAAAAATTTCCATTAGAACCCTCGAATCAATGATGTACTAACTATGTCCTGGAAATTTCTCTTGAGACCTAGTGTTTATTATTATAATCCTATATTTTTTATTTGTGATCAAATTGAAAATTTTAGGCCTGATTCAAAAAACTAGATTTCAAAGATACCTTTTTAAAACGTTCTTTAAAAATGATTCTATATGGTTTCCCAAAGAGAGGATTTTTCTTCACGCATTTTTCCATGAAATCCTTCCAAATGAGTATTGAACGATGATTTGAAGAATTATTCATGAGAGTTTGACCCCAAAGTCTTATTGTGAGATAATTATATCTATTTATTTATTTATGCTATTCTATCTACTGTTGTAGAAAAATAAATCACTCTCTTAAGTATAGAAAATTTCCAATGCATCCATTTTGAAAGTAACAAGATCATAAATAAGCTCACATCAAATTTGAAAAATATACTTTAATGAATGTTTGGACATGGAGAAGGTAGTTGATCATAAAGTTTGATGCTAAATGTTGAAAAATGGAGTGGTGTTTTTGTGGCCTAATGACTAGTTGAAACCAAGTTTTGAAATGATCTTTGTTTTCTTGGCTTTCCTTAATTCTCGTATCTGGATTGCTGCTTGTGGAACTTGTTCAAAATCATGAATGCCTGAGGATATTGTGATAATGTATAAAGATATTATTCAATTTATAACTCTATTGTTTGAACTTCATTGCATGTGATCCATAACTCTATTTGATCTCCTTACAAAGATAACTAGAAGAAGCCTCTAGATTCTCTTCTTGTGGATCCTCTTCATGGATGCTTTGTTCATATTCTATCTTTTGAAATGAATATTCATCCCTAGTGACCATTCTTATAAATTGTGGACAAGAGTTTGAAGATCCTTGTGTGTGTCCTTCCTTCTCTAAATGAATTGTTCAACCTCATGTTTTGCAAATAGATTTTGTAGTTAATTAGTTTTTTTTTTTTTTAATGGTTGGGGGTTTTGTTTTGGGGATCTACCTTCCTAATTTATATGTATAAGCATGAATAACCATAATTAAAAGTGTTTTTTTTTTTTTATGTTTTGTTGTTGTTTTTTTTTATATGTTTTCTCTAAACAATCTTCCCCTATCGCCATATCTAAAGGCGTTTTCCTCGACAATGGCCTTCAAAAATATGCATCTTACTTATTGAGTTGAATTAGAGCATATGTTTTAATTATCAATCTAGGTTTGTAAACTTAGAAACACTAAGGTATATGCATCTTAAATTTAACTAGCATAGGAAGTAGTTGTTTAGATGAAAATAATAGAAATGCATATTACAAATATAAAATTCTTGAAAAAGAAAGCATTGAAATTCGATCTAAAATCAAGAGTGCAATGAATCTTTATGGAGCATAACCAGGAAGATGCTCTAACTTAGAGTCTGATTTCTTCAAATTATCCCTATTCCAACAAGATCAGTTTCCTATAAACATATCATTATCAAAGCATTAAAGATCAAATGCATAAACACAATTTCAGTTCAATTCTTAATATAGAAGGAATATGATATAACTTAGATGCCTTGGTTGACCTTCCCTACTTAAACCAATTACCAAAAAGAAATCATTCCAAAATCATAAATGATAACAAATTCAAGAAAAGCAGTAAAGATTAAATGCACAATTTCATTTTAGTTCTTAATCTAGAAGAGAAAAAGGATATAACTCGAGAGATACCTTGGTTGACCTTCCTTACTTAAACCAATTATTGAAAAGAGGAAATTATTCAAAAGCATAATAAACATGGAATATAATGAATCTATTTAGAAAATATTCACAAGAAAATATAAAGGAAAAAACAATATAAAATATTCACAATTCTATACAAAATTACCTTTAGTGTGCCCAGCTCGAGAATGGGGCCCTCCACCCTTGCTTGGTACACACGAAACTATCAAATACTTAAGTAGATCAGAAATCACATCCCACATCAGGATCAACAATAAACTAGAAGGCAAGTTCTTCAAATTATATTCGAGAAATAGAAAAATCTCAATAATCATAATACATGTTCGGAAATTGTTGAATAGTTGTGCTTAAATAAGCTAAAAGTATAAAAATATCATCTAAAATAGTTTTTAAAACCATTAGAAGTCATAATCCACTAAATAGGGTCATACTCATCACGCATTTTGCACAAAATATGGGAATATTCCACAAAATCATAAAGCGCCCCTTAAATCGGGGATTTTTAAGGTATTTGGTCGAGTTTGACCAACTTTGACAGGGTTAATTACGACTCATTTGGACTGTGCCAATGGGATTTTCCATCCTTGGTTCCCATACTTCTCTAATCTATCTTAGGTTGCACCAGTGTCTGCACATACAATTTCAATGGAGCGATTCACGAGAATTTATAATTTGAGTCAAAAATAATTTTTAATACTTATTTGCTAAAATTTCCAAAAATTAAATGACATGATTATTTTACCTTAAAGTGCAACAAGAAAAAATATGAAAAATATGACCATGATGTGATGGTAAGGAATGATAGATAGGTGGATTATGCATGGTGAAAAGGATCAAAATTGAGGCCAACATGAAGCGATCTAGTACTTCATAAATATCGATGTACCAGACGAAAATGATGACCAATCATTATCTACTATTTTTATTATCAATCAACAATAAATGGATGTCACAAATCACCTATGTTATGAGTTGATCTATTACTTGCGAATAAAGAATGTCCTCATCACCTTGATAGAACTCATGAAGACTATTGTGCTTGGAATCTTCAAATATTTAATCCTCTATTAAATGTTTTTGAAGATATTTTATGATTGTTGTTGCATTCTGCGTCAATGATGGATCTGTCGGTGGAATCTTAGCTCTATCTCATGGTTCCACCCGTAGATAATTGTAGGTGGTCACTTTGGGGCCAAATCAACAAAACATAAAATTTTGAGATATCTTATATTATTGACCAACAATATTTTAGATTCATACAAAACATCTTAGAAGTTACAAAAAGAATGTCAACAAGATGTTGGTAAAGAGAAGTTTCATTCTCTGCCTTTTGCAACATGTAATAATTGACTTCCCATTTTCAAAATGGGGTGTCTTTATTTGATTAGACCAATCAATCCTCCTCATATGTAGGGGTGTTTTCATACTCAATGCCCTTCATTGTATTTCATGAAGTGGGAAAAATTTCTTCCAATGAAAGAATGCCCAAGATGAAAAACTAATTGAATTTATTGAAAATAACACTCTCTCACGATTTGGTATCCCTCTGATTTAATCATAGATAATGGAACAACATTTATGCACATTTTACTCGATTTTGTGATAAACACGAGAATTAAAGATTCCACGTCCTTCACCTATTACCCTCGGAGTAATGGGCTAGCTGAATCCACAAATAAAAATATGATTCAAATTCCTAAAGAAAATCATAAATGATAATCCTCACAATTGGCACAATTTGTTAAGAAATATTCATATGCTGGGTACGATCGCATTGATCGTGAAATCAAGTACTAACACTTCTCCTTCAGAAGGCAATCATGCATATTGAACTTGAATTTAATTCATTACGTCTTACCATGCGGGATGAAGAGATTAACCCTATTGATATCCCTCAAAGTATTATCCTTGTTGGATTTATAGATCAACATAATCATTCATGATAATCTTAAATGCATAATGCAAATGGTAAAAATATTTTAATAAAAAATCTAAATATGCCAATTTCACTATGAATTAAAGTATTGTAGGACTTTTCACACATAGAAAAGGGTAAACATCACAAATTTAATAAGTTATGTATTGGCCCTTTCAAAATTGTTGAATTTGTTGGGGGTTAATTCCACCTTTTAAATATGAAAGTGATCGCACCATGCCCCACTATGAATAGTTCTATCTTGGCATTGTGTAAAATAATAATCATCAAAACCACCACTCTTACTTCTATTTTTATTTTTATTTAGTTTTCTCTCTTTTTTTGTCCCATTTTGTATTTTCCTTGATTAGATTTAGTTTTATTTCATTATATTGTCACTTTTATGTTGTTGCCTTTGATTAAGTCGATTTTTTTTTGTCATTTTGTTTAGGCTCTATTTTCTACTACTTTGATTTGAAAAGGTTAATATATGTTTATATTTTTAGTACAATTGGGAAGCCATTTATAAGACAACAACACCTTCTCGGATTCATGTGTTTCTTTATTTCTCTAAAGAATTTAATATCGTATCTTTAACTTATCGTGTAAAATTTGTAATAAAGAATAAGGACACTACATTGTTAAAAAGTCATATTACGAATAAGTGTTATTTGAACTTATCATTACCTACATCGAGACCACCTAAGTTTCTCTCCTTCTTCATTCCACTTCTCACTCCTTACTTCCTATCCCAGTGACAACTCATATCCTACTCGTATTGCCTTTAGCTGTTATCTCTATAGCTAGATAATTACAACGATTATGATGTGCATTATGCAAACCACCCTATGGAGTTTTCAATGTTGATGCACAAAAATATTAAAGAGTTTCTATTATAGCGGGTATCTTCATTCCCTCAACAAGAAAAAAATAAAATCAAATTTTAAAAGAAAAATATAATGAAAAGTAAAAATAATAGGTGGACCTACATGGTAAAATATGTATTTAGGTACAATAATATATGACTAAATCAATGCTTTAAATTTTTATTATGATTGGAATGAGAAAAATGTCCTTGCTTTGAGATATGAGAAGATAATAGAGACATGAACATATATTTGTATGATGTCAGTTTACAAATGTATTCATATATATTTACCATTTCAAAGCACGCAAAGGGACTTGGCTTTGGTCTTATAGTTTGTATGCTTTATAATGTTGAGAGCTTGAGAAGTAATTCTAATGCCTAATACATAAATTTCTTTAGGGATTGCATACACACATTCATATGGCCAAAATATGGTTATGATAATTAATTTCTTCCCAATTTTATAAAGGCTCTTTATATGCATATAAATGGTGGCATCTATGTAAAATGTGATGACATTCTTCTACTTATTTATATGTTTGGTGTTAGAAACTATTTTCTATAGTTTGAGGATGGTGAATGAATTTTAACAACGGGTGTTATATGTCATAAGGTATGCGATGACATATATTATGTAATATTAATGTGACAATATTCAAAAACTTTAGCTGGAAGTCGGGGTTGTTTTCCTTTCTTGTGAAAATTTGATGAAGTTTGTATATGAGAATCATGAGATTGAATATGTGACAGATGTATAAATGAAATATTGTAAATTTGGAAGGTGGTGTTTATGGTTTACAAAGTTGATGGAAAACGAAAGTAAATCATTAACTTTATGTCAAAACCTATGATACGAGTGATAATTTGATATTTATTGCGGCTTGGTAATAGAGCTGTCATTAATAATTGATATGAAACTAGTTTTATGAAATCAATTTTTTGATATGAAATCAATCGTTGTGTGAAGGTTTGGTGTTTTAATATTTCTTGTCCCTTGACAACTATGAACATAATCTATGATACAAATTATTACTCATCGCTTTGACTCAAGAATCCTTACTATTGCATTCACTATCATTTACTCTCCACTATATTGTAAGCCTCGGTATTACATGCCATTTTGACTTGTCTGTAGTTACAAGGGTATTAAGCAATGTTTAGTCTTTGGCTTTGAATATTCTCTTGCAAGTATAAATTTTATCTTTAGGAAGCCAAGGAGGGAAAGGTAAGAAATTGGGTTTCATTGTAATTGTTTTTTCTTGTCTGCTAAGTTATCGGTATTTTGGGACAAAAGCTATAGTTGTTGATGAATTCATGGTTACCACTTAGGTTCTTTTTGTGCCACTGCCTGGTATCCTCATGTTTGTTTAAAGTTTCTTGGAAACTCACAGTTCTATACAATCATATTTACTCGTTATTTGAACACTTTCATGAGTTTTTCATGCTCTTTATTTCTGTTATAATCTCTCACTTTGCATGCATGTTCAAAGCCAATATTTACTTTCATGCAAAATAAAAGGCTACGAAGTGAGGTTTTGTACGGTTTTAATTTTCCTCATGATCTCTATTTAGTTTTCTTGCAAACTTGGTGTGAGCCCTCAAGGATGAGACACGAAGCACAAAGAACTTGGAATTTCATTTTATTTTTCTACTATTTTTCTTTACCTCATTTTTGTCTGCTATTGAACATCCAACATTTCATACTCTCCTTAGAAGGTTTACTTTTTTGCACACTTTTTTGCTTGTTTAAAGTATTGAAAAACAACATATTTGAAATTCTTTCCATTTTGCTATAAAAAATAATTCAAAATAAAAATAAATATATGGAAACATGAGAGTGCAAAATCTATTCTTTTTATTGAAATTGTTGAAAAGTTTTGGTACATAACTATGGTCATTACTTTAACTCCTGGTTAATGGTTATGATCGTTTAATCTTAATGTGTCGCTCATTTAAACCTTATGGACAATTTGTTATCTTTTTGTATACACACCACATGTCGGTGGGATCCCTCGAGACAGGGTCTCGAGCAAAATAACATATGACATTACCTGGGTGTGCAAAAATTTTATTCACTTTATACATTGGGGAAAGATAAATTTTCTTTATAACACTAGTTCATTTGAACATTTAAAACATATTTATTGAATGATAAATTCTGTCATGTCTTGTGTTTCTATTGGTTCAATAAAAAGGAGGGGAATTTCGTCCATTCCAATAAGCTAACATGCCAACCATTTCATTCATTTTACAAGTCATATGAATCTAGGACTCTTGATCAATTGACTCTCATTTTCCCAACCAGCAATGTAATCAAAACTTTCCATCATGGCAAAAAACTGTCGATTGACATTCATATTCATGTCGATATGTGTATTTATTCATGGGTCTGTCATCAACATTTTCCCTTTGCTATAGTACAAGATTTTGATTATTTTATACTACTCAACACTCAAAAAATTTGTACAACACATTGTGTCTATCCATACATGTATTTCCCTAGAACTATTTGTTAATAAAATATATCAAACCCTCACACTCATATAAGGGCTTCACTATCTCATCTTTTATAATATACAATTATTCATAAAATGAAAAGGTTGATTCTTTCAATTCATACATTGTTATATAAATTTATCTTATACAAATTAGAAAATAATAGAAAACCTAAATCATTATTGCTCTTCTTTTCTTTACAATGCTATGTAGATCTAATTCTAGAGAGATTATGTAAACATGTCAAGCAACTATCCTATCCCTACAAATGATTTTCTTGGTATTTGTTTGTTTGTATTTTTTCTCCACATAAAAAAATTGTAATTTCATTGTTCATTTCAAACAAAATTACATTTTGCATGTACCTGAAAAGAAATTTGGTGCATTCATCAGGATGGTTACATCCTATAATATCAATACCTTTAAAATTCATCATGTTGAATGCAAACACACCATTCATATAAAATAGTTCATAAATACCATAAAAATAAAACATTGGACAAAAAATATGTCCCAAAGTGGCACATGATATGGCTATAATATGTATGCGAAACTGTCAGCTATTGTGAGGAGAAAAACAAAAACACCTTTGTAACATCTCATTGCTCCTAAAAAATAATGTCCATAAACACGAGTCATAATAACTTATAAGTCACAAGCAGTAAGAATACATGGGCACTCCATGTCTCAAGTATCTTAAATCTCAACATTGTAACATCTACATTGCTCCACAAAAAATAGTGTCTAGAAACCTATGTCATAAAACTTAGAAATCACAAAAAATAAGTAAGAAGAAGAAATGGGCGGTCATGTCTCAAATATCTTGAATATCATCCATGAATGGTACATGATAATATTATAATATATCTGAGCCTTGAATGTCAATCTTCACAGTCCCTATCCGGAAGTGATTGCATTGAATGTATTTGTTCCTAGTTTCTTGCTATGAAGGCGCACTACTAGAAGACGTTGAAAGAAAGATCGATGCGAAAATGTCCTCCATAATGTTTACCAAATGGATATTTATCGGTACTGAACATCGTGTGACCATCGATAAGGAGTCACTATAAATTTGAACCATGTCACATCCCTTCTCGATAACAAAAACAAAGAAATTATTTTCAAGCTGAAATGCACTTCTGACACCTAAACTGACAAATTTACATGATAAGCATGATGTTTCTAAGAGTGCAGAATAAAACCCTCACCTTTTGCTAAATTCCCATCCTCTTGGGAACACCCATCGAAAAAATCCCAAGGAATAGAAGTGTTGGGAAGAATTTCAAGGACATCCTTGATCATTGACATGTATTTTATTTGGGAAGAATGTCACAGTGATCGTAAGGCCCTCCACCGCAGATAGGATATTCAAGTATGAGGAAACCCCATAAATCTCTATTTCTAATCCAAAACTCCAAACAAATAATAGGAGAGCCTTTATGATTATGCTCTGATATTGTGTCAAATACCAAAGGGATGTGAAAGAATGTGCCTCCCTAGTGCAATGCATTTCACAAACTCACTATGTATTCATTCAAAGGCAGGCGAGTGAATGGACATGTTACAAAAATGTAATTGAGTCATTTCTTCCCTTTATAGGGAACACCACCCTTCGATATTGGCTCTTAGTGAGTTGTTATTCAAAGTCTCGTATAATATTAAATTTGTTAATACTTGAATATGTTATTTATCATGATCCAAAAGTAACGATGTTTATGTCACAACATGAGTTTTTATAAAAGCAAGGGGTAGAGGAAGAAATAACAAATACATAAAAATTTGGGGAATAAGGAGGAAAGAATACCTAGGGTTTCTATTCATTTTGATGGGGAATCAGAGCTAAAGGCAACTTCTCCAAATTGGTATACTAAAGTACTTAAATGATACATAACAGCACAACTTAGGAAGGGTGACATATAAGCGTCTTCATACCCCTAACCTAGGGTATTCTACATAAGCATTGAACGTGGAATCTGTATGCAGATAAATAGTGATGTGAAAATGATAAACCATTTGGTCTGCAGATAATGAGGTGTGCGATTAATAAACTTGAGGCTCACTGTGACGAAAATGGACCCCAGTACCTAGAACATTCCATCAAATGTGAATAGATAGTACAGTCTCCATTACTCATGGACTCTCTTGATCAAGAATCATTGATGTAAACCCATCGATCGCAAGGAATCCTACCCATAGGAGTTTGCAATCTCAGGGTACTACTAGTTCCCCTAGATCAAGCACGGATAATGAGTTGGAGTTGACCTTGAGAATATGCATAGAAGGAGGGCCTTGATGTGTCTGGTACATGGAATAGAATAAGAGATGATGTGAATGGATAAATCATGATGGGATAGTACAACTAACTGCAGGGATGGTGAGAAAAAAAAAAAGGTCAATAGGGATTGAGATGAAAAACACATGTTGAAAATTCCCTTGAACATATAACAACATGACACAAAAGTGACTTGGAAACATGACTGACATGATATCATGAAAAAACATAGGAAGAATTGAAGTATGCTCCATAATTACTAGAAGGAAGTAAATAGTTAGAGGAGTAAGCAAACTCATATGTATGGTCGACTCTAGGAAAGATAAAACCCAATTGAGATAATGACTCAAACATGTGCCATGTCCAAGGGTGAAGCAACTAATGTTTCCATTTGGATGACTAATAGAAACAAATTATTCCTTCCCATTTTCTCTTTTGATATCCTTCATGGCTTAATGAGCAACAAATAGAGAGAAAAGCATGCTAAATAAGTTTTTTTTGTAAGTTTTAATAATTTGAAAAAGATAAAAGTGCACTCATTCCGTTTCAAATTTTAACGAGTTTGAGTAAAAATATAGATCACTCTTAATTCAAGTTAATTAACGACGAAAAAATATGGAAGAACTAAATATTTTCATATAGTTTCGGCATGAAAAGATGAATGAGAATAAGTTTTAGGATTTTCTTAAGTTTAACTTAGTCATGCAAATAAAACCAAAATAAACTCAACATTTTCATTGTTTAACGAGAATAAGAACGAGGCGAAAAGCTTGTCCTAGAGAATGAGTGGTATAAGGGTAGTAATAGTTGCGATGTGATGCGATTTCTCAGCATATAAGGAGGAAGAGAGGTGAATAATACACTCCTTAGCGATGACTAGAAGAAGGGTAAAGACCCAAGTGAAGACTAATGATGGGCCAAGCGAGAGGATGATAAGCGGTGGTGAAATGAAACCAAAACTCATCGTGAAAAAGTAGGATGACAAAATTAAGTGATCATGAGGGGGAAAAGAGTGTGGAATCCTCTAGCGTAAGAACATAAGATGATGAAGAAAGAGAAAAATGAGGTTCGTATTCTAAGAATAATGAAGAGGTCGGAAGGAGGAATTCCAAGCTCAGGTTCAAATCAATATTACATGAATGCCAACACGAACACAAGTTCTAATCTGGGGCATCCATGTACGAGTATCTATTACTATTAAGCTACGACATGAAGTAAGAGATGGGATAATTTCACAAGTTGAAGGGTCAAAACTAAGGCATAATGAAAGTGGCATTAGTGATGCATTAATGCAACAAATATGGCAATATGTGACTACTACATTTAACTACAGATAGTACCCTAAGGTCTAATGGATATTGCAAATCAAAAATGCCATGCGATCCTATAAAAACCATCTAGAAAGACCAGATCCAACATGGTTAAATCACATAATGAAAGAAATAAAACATGGATTAGGTAAAAGATGACCATAAATATTTAATTTTTTGGGTTTTGTATTTTTTGGGGATTTTTGGAGTATATGATGTATTATAAAAGAGCTTGCATCACTAAGCAAAAAGAATAAAACATCACCACCACTCCTACGTATAGTAAGTACAAGCACAAATCCAATAGGTCATGTCAAAGTGTGCCTAACTGTAGGGACGGAGACCATGCAACAAAAGTTGAACTACTTGATTCCTAAAGGTTGATGATGTGAAGGAAAACTTAGAACCATATCCTTGTCAAAGATAGGCTGAGGACATATAAGGTGAGTGGTCTTGTAGGTGGTGGAGATCCTTTGCAAGGATTATCAAGACAGTAATTTCTAGGCACTTGTCATCGGGTGGATGTGATTTGGACAATTCTGAAAATTTCAACATTAGAAAGCTAGGATTTGACTCGATCCCCTGAGGTGGAACTTCCAAGGAGGTTGAGGAGTTTCTCCCTAGATTGATTCAAGATTTGGTTTTCCAAACTCTACCATTTATAATTCGAAGACTAGAGGTACCAAGGGCATAATATCCCTAAGATGACCAATAGGTGAATCCATGACCTCCGAAGATGAATTTTCAAAAAGGCTCGTCATCGAAAGTCACATGGAGAAGAGGTGGTGTTACCGTGTGGGAAAAGTATATTGGTCATATTCCATATTGGGATGGAGTTTATGACTAGCATAAGGCAGTACTAATAGGACTCCTAAGGACGAAATATATTTCGCTAAAAGTGGTGTATTTTCACCATCTTTGATCTACATCTATAGAAGAAGACACCACTCAAGGGTCAAGTGACCTATGGGTTCCATAGGTGATCAAAAATATCATGTGCACTTAGAACAATGGTAGATGAAGAGAGGATGTAGGTGGGGGTAGAAATACCCATAATATATGAGCTCTTTTAATATTCCACACAACAACTGTCATAATGCGAGGCTATCTTGAACTAATGGAATAATATTTCACATGTGATGAGCCTAGAGTTAATGGCATGCAATAATATAATTGATCTATGATGACAATATTTCCTTTATGGGGGAATTATGATACACATGATACCAAATAAATAATATCACACATGGCACAAAACCGACTACAACCAAGGAGAATATTATAATCTAAGGAGCATCTACAACATCAACATCAACATATAAGAAATGTTTCCACCTAGCTCAATGGAAACTTTGGGAGAACACCTTGGGGTAGAAAATGGTGTCTTTCAAAGGATTGTAGAGTGGTACTAGACTTAGCAAGTCTTGGATACCCAAGATATTTCCAACATAATGTTGGCATAACATAAGTGGAGCCGCCTTTCATCCACGAGTGTGATATACATCACAATTAAAAATACGCACTCGGATATGAAAAATGACCCCGATGAGTCAAAAATGAGGAGCATCAACATTTAAGGTGATCAAACTCGACTTGAAGGGATCCACCCCTCTGATAACAATCAACAAGGCCTTGCGTTTCCAAGGGAAGCTTTGCAAAACCTCAAGGGTAGACATGGCACATGGTGCTTGGGAAATTTCCTCAACAATACTGTAGTACTAGGAAGCCTGCGCATTAGGGTTATGTGTTGAATTACAGATAACATATTTAAGGGGGTGATATACTGGTTCCATAGGCTTGTCTAACATGAGAGGTCCAAGAGAAGCGGTAGGGGTGGTCGAGTCCTTAGAAGTAGAACTTGAATTTGGAGGGTCATAGTATTTCTCTCACATGATGACGTTAACCTCTTCCTAACACATAAGGTTAGGTGAATTAGTGCCATCAGTATAAAATTATGGCCCCTCATTTTCCCTTTAGAGGTGGACGAGTCCAGGTACAGCTATTTGTTGTGGCTAGGTGGGGAATGAATGACTCAATATGGTTGGCTACTAAGTAGTAGTTGGCGGTGCAAGGAGATGATGAACATCAACCATACGTGGGTAATCGTGAGTTAAATGCTTGTCTTGAAAAATATTATAAGGGAACTTAATCTTACGATGACATTCACTAGTGCCTCCACCCTAAGTAAGTTAATTTTTTTATTCTTGAGCATGTTTGTTCTTCTACTTATTCTTTTATTTTTTACCTTGAGTTATTGAGTATTCTTAGAAGCAGTGAAATTTCTGCAAGAACCTCGGAATGAATTCCTGAAGAATAAGAGTTCTTTTTGAGTAAAAAATTCACATAATCATTCACCAAAGAATTATATGAATACCATAAATGAAGGTGGTGATGTGTGTAGAAGGATTCTCATGGTTTCCTTCAAACTTAGGGATATGCGGAAGGGTAACGTGGCCATCATAGGTGGACACTAGGATACGATAGATGGGACCATTAGTTACCTTATCCAAATCAAGTAAATCTAGGAGGTGTGAGAAAAAGGAATTTGTAATTGACCAAATGGATTATGAGGGTGTAACCCCATGACAAACAATAACCCCCATATTGCAGGTTAAATTGGAAAAATTGGGACCAAGGTTAAAGTTCATCCCAAAATGTTAAGTATCTTGAGCCAACAAATGAGGTGTAAGGATTATGCCCCCCCAAGGTAACTACCCCTAGTGAGTAAAGGACCCATAAAGGCTTGGCTACCAACAATATAGAGCTCATAGGAATCGTGGTACTAATGGGGAAAATGCCCCCATGTATACTAGCCCCTTAGAGAAAATTATCAGTCGGGTGCCCTCGAACATAGAACTCGACCAAGGTTGAGAAGTATTTTCATAAGTGAAGTTCCCCCGAGGAGCTAAATAGAGGCAAAAACGATCCCTCCATCATGTTCAATTTATAATTTGTAGTTTGAGATGGTAGGAGTAAAATATCATTAGAGGAAATTTCAGCCTAAGCGTGGCTGGCCTCTAAGGAAAAAATAATAAACTAATAGTATAAATAATAAAATAAGAGTTATGAATTTTGGAGGGAAAAGAGGAAAATTACCTTTTTTTAATCGTATTTTCGACTTATCTCCTTAAATTTTTACTCAAATTTCATGTTTAGACACTCATTAGATGCGAAATTAAATTTCACATCCAATGAGTACCCATTATGCATACTTTTGAGAAGACCCACATTGATAAATTTGTAGATACATTAAAAAACATGTCGAAACACATTTTTTTTAATGTATGCATAATTTTATCCAGGTGGGTTTTTCTTAGTATGCATAATGGAGAACACTCATTGGATGTGGAATTTAATTTTGCATCCAACAGTGTCTGCACTTGAAATTTGAGTAAACCTCTCAAGGAGATAAGTAAAAATACAATTAAAAAATTAGTTTCTTCTTTTCCCTCCAAAATATTACATGTACCTCTTTTTAAATTTTAAGCATTTTTATTGGACTACATATTATAACATGGAAATTACATGAAATTTCATGGGAACTTTTAAGGTGAATTTTTATCTAATGCCCGGCTCCCGTGGATTGACTATAACTTGCCCCACTCGAAATCTAACACTAGAGGAGAGAGCATAGACACGGACAAGGGTGGAAATGTGATAGTGTATAGATAGCAAAAAGCTGGTGGAATTCCCAGACAAGATGTGAGAGGTGTGGAAGGAGGTATAGATCACATTACACTAAGTGGTGGTAAATATGACATGGAATGAGAGATTTCCAATGTAGAAGGTAATATGGGAGCTTCCGGTCCGCAGAGGAAGTACTTTCACTAGACATGTAAGGAACACACACATAAAAATGTACAATACCGTTGGGATTCAACTACGATAGAACTAGGCTAAGAAAGTCAATCAAAGGTGGATTAAAGTGTAGAAGGACCTTCGTCAATTACCTCAATAGTAAAATAATCTTCCTCCCTAGGACCAAGGTTATCTCCACCAACTTGAGTATGGTATAAGTTTTCCTATATAGTAATTAACCTACGTCTACACGGTGGTGGACCCTCCTCTCCAGGATAGGGGCCTAACTGTTAGTATGAATCCTTTGTCGAAGTGTACGAAAAAAGACCACTTTAGCTACGCATAACTAATAGCCCTAACAACAAAGTAGGTACACTTAATATCTTGAATCTATGATTAGTTGAACAAGAAAAGAGGCCCAAAAACTAGATCTATGCATGGAAAGACATTAAGCGATGAAAACAAGGGTTTGCTCCATATGCCAATAGACAAGACATGGAGAACAATTTTGGAAAGAATTTTTATTAATTGGGCACAGGAGGAAAACAAGAGGCGTGTCAATTCTCCTCGGTGGGATGGGTTCTTGGAGGTCTCGGCACTTCGGATCTAGATTTCTCTCTTGTTGGTGTAGAAAACCCAAAGTACAAGAATAGAGCTCAAAGACTCTGACAAATAATGGAAAAATGTGACCAAGTGTATAGATCGAGTGATCTAATAGGCAACAAAAAGGTGAAGAATGGTAGGAAAAACCTCTATTTATAACAAATATTGGGTCATTCTAGATAACGGTGCATGGATTAAAATAATGTTAACCAAATCTAGATCCACCTTTTATGGAATATTTTATTATATTTGTTGGAGGAAAAGAGTGTTGAAGCTTGGGTCAAATCCAACGATTGTCAAAAATAAATAAATGATTTATTTATCTTTTTAAGGAAAGCGGATTAGAAGATAATCAAATAAATGATTTGTTGGTATTTGTGTAAAGGTGATTTGGTCATATTTAACAAGGATATTATCTAAATAAGATTTAAATAATTATTCTAGAAAATAATAAGATAAATAAAGGTTTATCTAATTAATTTCTTTGTTTTTAGGTTAAACATAGTGGGAATAATAATTAAATTATAGTTTAATTAATTATTCCATGAGAAAATCAAACAAATATAGGTTTGTTTAATATTTCCTTTTGGGGTTTTCCTATTTAGACCATAAACAACCTAATAAATGTGGTTTTATTAAGTTATTTAACATAGTGAGAGGCAATTTTACTTAGGGTAAAATTGGTCTTACATGGTGTACTTGGGTGCATCTAATGATAATAGGTTAGATGACCAAAAAATGGTGTATGATTTCCCCCCGTGCGAGTGTCGAGGTAATACGTATGACCGAAGTACGTTGTAGAGAACTCAATCACCGGACAACAAAGGGAAGTCGGAGAGAGAAAATGCAAGGTAGATAGTGTCTTGAAGAACTAGACCACGAGGAGATGAGACTCGCCGAGGTGCAGAATGCTCTTTTGAGGAGAAATTTTTTGTCTTTGACGTGACTTATCTGTGCCGCGGAATGAAAGTACAAAAGAATAGTGTGTCCGATGAAGCAGGGACCGAGCCATAAAAATGCAGTAAACCCTTAATCATAGACGAGATAAAAATACAATGAGGAATCCCACATACATGTTGTGCACGGGATATGACGGGGTGATACAATAATATCTGAGTACATGAGATACAAATACAACCCAAATACTTGTAAATGGGGAAGGGCTCACAAAATCGGCTGATACATCGTCAGGCGCAGTGGCGAGCCAACATCATCAAATATACGTTTGCATCGAAGGTACCAGGAGGAGGTCATCCGGGCATGTGGGGGGCACACGCGAGCCACCCCTCATGAGGGTTGAGACATCTCACACACACTGAGAATCATCAGAGGCTGTAACATCCTTTGAACCATCAAGTATACGGATCTCGGTCATCTTTGAAAAGAAATTTGGTGGAGAAACAATCAAGTCAAAGCAGAAGATCCCTTTGCCCCGATGCGAAGACACTTAGAACAAGAGTGGAAGAATCAGAACCAAAAGGTACCGCCCTCTGAACTTCGCTTGGAATGAATGAGCTGATGTCGACGGAAAAGGAGGTCCGCCATAGGTGAGGCAATGAAATATCCTCAACTAAGGCACGAGAGAAAAAGAGTAGAGTGACGGACGGTGACACTAATGATGATAGTGAAATGGAAAGAATCGGAAGTAGCCAGAATGGATGACTTCCCTTGTTAGAGCATAAAGGGCATGAATGACATGGCGGCGGCAGACACAATATCATGGGGATAGGGGACAGGCAATGGGGTGAAGGTCATAAGGTGCGACTTTCAGAAGACCAAGCAATGAAGGATGGAGGGCTATAGCGGGGGTACAAAGGGACTCGAGATAGACTCCATGAATGCGATGACTCAACTTGGATGCTCTAAACAAGGGCGACTCGATGGTCTTCACACGGTAAAGGCCCAATGGGGGACCATGCAAAGAAACATGAGTACAAGATGGGAACTCATGACGAAAATCGACAGTGAACAAGTAAGGAGGCAAAATGGTGCCCCAAGTACAAGTGTCGTAAGTGAGGAAATTCGATTTTAAGGAGGTGAAGTGACCCTTCTTGGACCAAATGTGTCCTGATGGCATCCGTCACAAAAAACACGAGATACCCATTTGAGGGCTCGGTGAGAGCTTTTCAACGGTGCGGACGGTTTGTCCAAACGGGGCTACGGTATGGTCGCGGCGGTCCAAAAGAAGAAACAGGGTTCTCTTTTAATGAGGCAGTTTTTCCCTCCAAATTCACTCATTTTCTATTGTTCTTAACATGGTGAATGTAGAGAGGAGAGAAGGCCTAAATCTTGCGGCGGCGTAGCGGACAAATCGGCGGTAGATCGAATCCGTCGGTTGCGGGTAAGAGAGCCTAACCTTACTCTTTCATTTTGATGGATTGAAAGTTCGGTTCCAGGGCCCCAAAATATTGAAAACGAGACCCTCCTTCACATCTCTGACCGGGTCGCACTTTTTGGGGCAAGAAAGTGCGACTGAGCTGAAATTCAGAGCCAAAACTACATTTTGTCCCGAGGTGGGCGGCACGACACAGGAGATGGCTTGAGGTTTTAGTCTTGTTTAATGAGTGAGAGTTTGGTTTTTTGTGTTTGGTTATGGTCTTCCCAGGTCTGTATGCTAACAAAGATGTTGTTTTTGTGCGAGGGTATGGTAGATTCTGAGGTTAAGCTGGAGAGAGAGAGACCTGGGTACATTATGAGGCGAATCCGAGAGCGGATCGGGGTGTCCGTCGTGTGTTGGCCGGGTTTGGGGTTCTAAATTTTTGTAGAACCCTTTGATGAGCCGAAACCGTTGTTGGCCCGGATTATCGATTCTTGGGATCTGAGCCGCGGGTCTTTGTAGTGCGAGGCACGGATCGGGCGACGGTCCAGGGATGTGTTCCTAGTCTCCCGCCGGGGATGGTGGGAAACACGCGGCCGGTATTACCGCGGGGCGACATATCATGGAGTTTGTGGAGCGACATTGTCGACCGGGTCTCGAGTCAGGGGACTCGGATGCAGGTCGGGGATCTGAGACTAGAAACCCGTGCAATGGCCGCGGCTGCTGCGTATCTTTGGAAGCAACGAGTGGCTCCATCACATCATTGGGGGGAAGATGATGATTGTGGAGGTGTGTTGATTGGGACCTACTATGGGTGGGCGATGATGTTGGTCGCTAAAACGACGATTTAATACTTTCCTGCGGCGGCAAGTGAACCACGATTGCTCATATGGGGACTTTATTGTGCGCCTTCTTCTTTGAGAAGAAGATCCCAACCTTGCGGCCTCGTATACGGCTTCCGGATGGGGGCCGAAGGAAACCCCGGATGCGGCGGTGGGGGCGGCCTTCTTGTGCGAGAGGAGGAGGAGGCGGTCGGCGGTGTTTCGACGAGGTTTTGCCCATTGGGATCGGATCTTCGTTATACATAGACGACTATCCCTATGGTGGATAGAGTTATTGTGGAGATCCGGACTGCCACTTCGCCTGGTCGGTATGGAGACGATGGTAGAAGTGAGAATGGTATTCTTGTATGGGCATGTTTAAAGTTTTGAATAGTAGCTAGGGTCTTGATTCATGGACTTTTGGTATGCAAAATATAGCTGTTAAGCCGTGGGATATATGGGACGAACGGCGACATCTGGAGAGTGAGGTCCGGAAGTGGAGTCGAGGCAGGCGCATAAATGAGGTTACGGCAGCCTTGGGAGGACATCTCGCCAAGTGAATGCGAAAGGTTTGACGTGGGAGCTCTGAGACGCAGGTCATGAGGACTTAGCAAACGACCAGTACATAGAGCCATGTATTGGTCTACCCTCGAATGAGCGAGGTGTGTGCAGCCTTAGCGGTGGTCGGTGGGGATCGTGATCTACGGTTGCGGGGGCGAGCCATTGGCTCGGGGATGCAGCAGATGGTGACTAGGTGTGGGGCATGTGGTGCCCCTGGTAATGTTACATGTAGGGGCGGTGGTGCCCAGGTTTTGAGGATTTTGTAACATGCTATGGAGCATGTCATATGTCGAGTAGATGGACTCGAAACACATGTTTTGCAACACATATTATGGATATGCATCATTTTTTAATGATTATAAATGTTATTGTCTTGTATGAAATGTGTGTGATAAATACTGATCTAGAACATGGTTTGCAATACTATCTACATAGTGATTACGTTCTCGAGGTACATGTGGTTGAAAGTTATGGTTTCAAATGCACGTATCCAAAAGTTTCCACTCGTAAATAGTGTCTAAATAGGACAGGGATTGTGCACACGATAAACACCATTGAGTTGCACTTGGCAAGAAGTAGGAATCAGAAACGAACGTCTTGAGATGGAGGATGCGTTATGGAAGGGCATCGTGAGGTCCTGCATCTCGTCGGCCCCCGATTGTTGGTCGCGGGGCAATGCGGAACCCCGTTGGAGAGAACAAAGGCCATGCCAAAGGGGTAAGACCAGCCCCATGCAGAGGCTGGGTCGGGGAGTAACGACTTGCACCATCGGCGTAACCGATAGGGTGTGGACGGAATGGTGTTACAAGACAACAAATAGGGGAGGAGAGACAATGACGAGCGGCGTGAGTGGTGAGGAAGACATCGGCCGGCTTGTTGCGCCGGGAGGAGTGCGAGGAGCGAGGATGACTATGACCTGTGCCAAACTAGAGGGTGAAGGCCTCGAGGCTATGAAAGCATGGCGAGGACTCGGGGCTGCGGAGGTCAACGGAGAGATGGGTGGAGTGATCTCGTGTATGGTAGAAAAGAGGTGGTCGGGCGAAACAACGGAGGGTGAGGATGCGGGGAGTGGGCTCCAAGTGTCTTCCCGAGGAGGATAGGTAAAGAATGGTCGTAGTGAACAAATGGCCAGACATCGGGGGGAATGTCGATGGGAGCGGGGGATCCTCGAGTGGCCGAAGCATCTTGCGCGGTATGGGAGAGGCGGATTTGTTCAACCTCCTCTCGGACTACACTCTAAAGAAGCACGGTAATGCATCGGTGAGGACAATGGTGGGAATGTCTTCATGAACATCGCCTCAGCAAAAGGTTTGTTGGTGCGGAGGTCTTGGGGTTCTTGGTTACGGTGAAGAAGAGGAGGCTTAGGGCCAAGTAGATTCGAACGACTTTCGCCAACGGGTTGAATACGGGGCAACTCGGGACAAGCATGGGTGGCATGACCGGCGACATCACACGAGGCACAAGGCTTTGCGGGCGGAGAGGGGTCGGGTCGGTCGTGGTGGTCTTGTCTTTGGGTGCCCCCTTGCGAGCTTTGCCTTTCTTCTGGAAGCGATCACGACGAGGAGAAGGGTCCTATGGAGGTGCGGGGGCACGGTGGCAACGGAGAGCGAGGGGGACCGGTTGAACCGGTGTAAAAGCCATGTAGGGTTGGGGTGACCGGGAGGGTATGTTGGAGGGTCGAGTACGGTCGGTATGCCCAAGGTCGGGTTGGGGAGAGGGTGGCCATGACGGGGACGGGAATATACTCACGGGAGGGCAGGGAGAAGGTATCTTCCCGGCGGGGGCAATGACCGGGAGGGACGGCTCCGAGATGGTTAAGGGCACGGGGAACCGATCCGGGGAGGGTAAAGGGGTTCGAGGATACCGGCGGAGGCTGGGGAGGGCCTTTGAGAAGGAGGTCCCGTGGGCTGAGATGAATGGCTAGGAGCGGGTTGCGGAGGGCGAGGGGAGACTGGCGACTGGCAGACGGAGCCCATGAGACACGACTGAGATGATTGCATCATACAAGCATTCGATAGGCCAGGATCGATAGGAGGGGGAGACCGAGGAAAAATTTCCATGGGGAGAATCTTTGTAAACGTCGAGACTACTTTGGTCGAAGAATCGGCAATTTTCTTGTTGGCCTCTGAGAAGAGATGGTCATCTCCCGGTGGGGTACGGTTTTGGCTCATGATACGTCAGGCGGTCGATGGTGACTATCTTTCCATTATGGGGGAAGACATCTTGCGACCGCGGATGGGACGACGGAGACATAGCATAGGTGTGGCTTAGCGCCCCAATAGAATGTTGTAGTCTAGCGGGGCATCGATGACTTCTACGTCAACGCAAACGATTGTTGCCGGTGAGGGTGACCGGACAATTACGAGAACGGCCAGTAGTGCAGGAGGCATGGCCGTCCCCATGCTCGAAGGGTGATCGTGGAAGGGGCCTTTCTGAGGATCGAGTTGCTTCCAAACCGGCCGGAGACATGCGCGGGTGGATGCCTCATCGGTGTCTGAGAAGCGTTGGCGTTTCGGATTTTGACGAGATTTGGAAGGCGACGGAAGGAGGAAGGAGGATGATCGATTGGTGGCGTCAGCAATCCCCATTGGTCATCATCGGGATCTACGAGCGCCCACGGCGGATAGTAGAGCCTTCTTTCGGAAAAGCATGTTGGAGGAGTTCCGGGTGTGGAAATGGCGGCATGATTTCGCGCCCAAAATCATCTGCCTTACTATACAAATGAGCGACTCGGCCAGGCCGGCGTGTCGACATAATGGTCCTTAGGAATCTTGGTATGAACCTCAACGGGGTTGAGGATATGTAAGGAACCCCTTTGGGTGTCGAAAGGGCTCTGTCGAGACACCGAAGAAGGAGGCTCGGGGGCGGGCGGGCGGGGAGGCTTGGGGTCTTTGGGTGAGACGAGAGTTTGAAGGTGAAGGTCGACGGTTGGGGATGGATCGGAGTTCATCATGAGGATACGGCAATCGGAGGAACCGAGAGATGGAAGGAGGAGTGGAGACCCACCCCGTCGGGTGGTTGGGTAGCCACGATCCTTGGCCGAGGGAAAGGATCGATGGCGTACGGTTGGTTGAGTAGTGGCCACATTGGGGAGCGTGAGGGAGGCATGTTGTGCGCGCAATGTGAAAACTGAGACTTCCACATCTGCCCGCATACGTGGTAAAAGGGGACAATCGTGAGTGTAATGACCGTAAACACCGCAACACGAACAAGGCTTGTTGGTACGAGGCTTTGTCGGCAGAATTTGAGTGCCTTGACGGTAGTTGAGTGTTGAGGTCAAAACCTTGAGATTGGGTCCACGAGTACCAGAAGCGATTGATTTGGATGCCTCTCCTTCTTTAAGAAGAAGGGATTAGTACTTACCTTTCTTTGTGCAATCACTCCTGAAGGGCGTAGGTCTTGTTCTTTGAGGTTTGAGAGCGGGGAGGTGAGACACATATGCTAGAGGGTGGCACACGAGTGCAGAGATAAGGGTAATGGTTTAGGTTGGGCAACATTGAGGTAGCGAGGAGGTTGGGCAAAGGAGAGGCATGTCATATCTGGGTACATGCTACGGGAGGAAGGTACTGGGGTGCGGCCTCGCTGGTGAGGGGAGACCGTAGCCCATAGGAGGTTGAGCATATGGATGGGAAGGGCTCGCGATACGTCGGTGGAATGATATGCCCCGGGGCGTTAGTGTGCTGCCGGGCCTGGAGGTCGGGAAGGACGGTATAAACATAACGGTGGGCGTAGATCGAGGTCATATTTCAAGGCTATTTTAGAGTGGCTTCTTCGGTTTGAAATGGGAGCGGCGACATCTTTGCAGTAGGAGCCAGAGAGCGAAGGAACCGGTCCATGTAGATCCGATCTTCGAAGAGCTCGACATAAGGCTCGTCTACGTATGCATTCTGAACATGGGTGGAAAGGTGGGTCGAGAGATGTTTGCTTAAAAGTCAAACTCCGTGCCGTGCTCGTATCGGAGAGGAGTGGAAGTAAGATAAAAAGGCTTGGGCAATGGTATGAGTGGTATGGGAAGAGGTGGCTTGGTCGACATACCATTTGAAAGCTTCGTAGGTAAGCGTGTGTTGGAACAAACGACGAAGACGGATGGAGTCATCGGTAATGGAATTGGAGGAACACCACATGTGGGAAGATCGGAACATGATTGGTTGGATATTCTCCGGCAAGGCCTTGAACTTAGGGATGTCGGAGGGAGCTTGGTTGGCATAGCGGGCCAACCAACATTGTGGCGGATAGGGTCATTGTTGATCAGCCGGTTGATCGGGGAGAGTGAGGCACTGTTGTACGGCAACAAGGGTATGGGTGAGGTAGTTCTGTGGCGGTTCGCTAGTAGTGGTTCCGGCATTAGGGCCTAGAGCAACGCTAGCGTTGAGCCCTGGAGCCGGACATGGTGAAGGTGACGGGGAGAACCGAGGAGGAGAAGAGAACTAATGAATTAAGAGGAGTCGGAGTGTGGACTCGGAGGGCGGCTCGGCAGAAAGGCGGGGCGAGCCGGGGGTTGTTCGGCCGAGGGTGAAGGCAGGGGGTCTGGGAAAGGCGCCTTGGGGGTGCGGTGATGACGGGGGAAGAAGGAAACCGACAAGGAAAAAAGGGACGAGTCCCGAGTGAGGTCAAGGTCGAGAAAATGTGCGGTGACAATTTATTTTAGAGTCTTTGCCCGGCGGTGTTAACCGGGCGCTTCTCATAGAGGTCGAGTGTGTGGTGTGCATTAATTTTAATTTTTAAAACCCTTTTCGTTTTGAGAGTAAGAAAAAAGTGTGTTGCGTAACGAAAATAAATGCGGAAGGAAACCTAGGATATAATCTTTGAAATAACGAAGAATTAAGCTCTGATTGCATCCTCTAACCCAAGAAGGCGGGTCCCCTCAAAACTGGTCACAAAAAGGGGAAAAATCTAGTCCAAAACACCGAAAAGAGGCCAATGAATCTAAGGTCGGGAGGGACGAGGATCTAAAGGATAAAGCTGAAAAGAGGTGCGGATCACGGCTAGAGAGACGAGCAGGTGGTGGAAAAGGGAGGAAATCAGCAAAAGTGGAAAGGACGAGAGGAGGTCCTAAAGAGAGGTCCAAAACAAAACAACAAGAGGTGATTTTGAAAGGAAGAAAGGTTGATTTAAAGGGATGCGAGGAGGAGGGTTTTAGATGCGAAAAAAGGGGAGGGTTGAAGCTGCGAGAAAAACGGACGAGGTAGCTTGACTGAAATCTTCCACACAAAGGAGGTGGAAGATCTTTAAGAAGCCCCTGGGGGCTAGGTTCCCACTTAGATGAGTAAGCGGTCGAACTAGGTCAATGAGAATTTGAGGCAATTTGAAAACCACGGCAGAAGCTTGACAAAACCGGAAAAAATTCTGCGAGAAAAACCCTTTGAAAAAAATTGGCGGTGTAGTTTTTGACACAATTTCCGATTACCGTCATAGAAAATTTGAAAATTATGACACGGAGGTCAGTCTGATTTTTAGGCTGAAAATCGCGACCCTCTGTCGGTTGTCTCGGCGGCCAGTTTTCGGAAAATTTGCCGTCTTAGTTCTTGGTGATGTAAACCACTGCGCCAATAGGGATAGAAACACCGCGGGAAGTTAGAAATTTTAATATTTTTGAAGTTTTATGTGAGAAAAACAACATAAAAATAGGAAAAATAATAATTGAAAAAAACCTAAGTGCAGTAGGCTGGATATCACGGAGATATGAAAAAAAGGCAATGATCATAATTTAAAACCCGTGTGGAGTTGCCATTTGTTAGTATGAATCCTTTGTCAAGTGTCACGGACCACTTTATCGCATGCTTAATAGCCCTAACAACAAAAGTGGTACCCGATATCTTAGGATCTATGAGTTGGATTGAACAAGAAAAGAAGTACAAAAAACCAGGATCTATGCATGGAAAGACATTAAAGCGGTAAAAACAAGGGTTTGCTCCATATACCAATAGGCAGACAAGAACAATTTTTGAAAGAATTTTGTATTAATTGGGCACCTGGGAGGAAAACGAAGGCGTATCAATTCTCCTCGTTAGGATGAGTTCTTGGAAGTCCTCGACACTTCAAATCTAAGATTTCTCTCTCTTGTTGGTATAGAAAACCCAATGCAAAGAATAGAGCTCAAGGAGCTCACACGGCAAATAATGGAAAAATGTGACCAAGTATATAAGATCCGGAGTGATCTAATAGGCAAAAAAAGGTAGAGAATGGTAGGAAAACCCTCCTATTTGTAACAAAATATTGGGTCATTCTAGATCTTGTTCATGTGATTAAAATAATCTTGGCAATCTAGATCCACTTTATGGAATATTTTATTATATTTGTTGGAGGGAAAATTTATTTGACTTGGGTCAAATCCCTTGATTTTTCAAAAATAAATAAATGATTTATTTATCTTTTTAAGGAAGCGGTTGAAGATAATCAAATAAATAATGATTTATTTAATTATTTGTGGGTGATTTGGTCATATTTAACAAGGAATATTATCTAAATAAGATTTAAATAATTATTCCTAGAAAATAATAAGATAAATAAAGGTTTATCTAATTAATTTCTTTGTTTTTAAGGTTACATATTTTAGAATAATAATTAAATTATGGTTTAATTAATTATTCCATGAGGAAAATCAAGCGAATATAGGTTTGTTTAATATTTCATGCAGGGTTTCTGTGATATAAGCAGACCTAATAAATGTGGTTTATTAATTTATTTAACATAAATGAAGGCAATTTTAGCAGATAAAATTGGTCTTACATGGTGTACTTGGGTCCATCTAATGATAATGAGTTAGATGACCAAAAAATGGTGTAACACTAACAATTTTGAGAACATCGGTTAAGTCAATCAACTACGGTGAATATATGTTTATTATCCAATTAAGACAATTAAGACACACCTATGTCAAAACTATGACTTAAACGGAAGCAAAATACCCTTAAAGAAACCTAAAAATTACAAAAAACAATGAAGATAGAAAGGGATATTCTTGTTGTTGGAGCCTACTTGATCAAGAGCATAGGTTGACAATGAAGATGTGGTTGGGATAGTTATGCCGTTATCTGTAACAACCCTTTTAAACTTGGCCCAACTACCCTTATTAGCCATAGGGTACCCTCTAGGAGGATCAGTAGATCTACATCGCCACGGTATAGAGAAGGCGAAACCCTCTCCATACCCTATGTAAATATCCTAAATAAAGGCCACTAAGGCTACCACCACCAACAACACATCCTCGGGGGACAATCATTAACTAGATTTGTACGAGGAAGGAAAACAAATATCAAAACCTGAGAGATCCCATAATTGAGATGTACTCCTCTCAAGTGGCCCCAAAGTGCTACGGCCAAGATGCTAATAACACCATTTTTAATATGTGCAAATCTCATAATCTGCACCACCAATACTAATGGGCGAGGTCATGTCACTCCGCTAGCCTCAGTGTGAATTTAATTGACCCTTGTGTTAAAATGGATTCTAGGATATCGTTAAGTGAATTTACCCTCCCTATTGCAATATCTTAAGTATTTTTTTGGGTCTTGGGCAGTTAACCTCACACTCCTATTCTAAGACCCTATCCTAGAATGTTGATGTGCTACCAATGAAAATAAAATATGATTCGAATAAATTTTATTATAGCATTCATTTTAAGGAGCTATTGTTTACCCAATAGGGTAGTGGCATGAAACTTATATAGTTGTGAATAAAATGTTGTTAGAAGCAACTAATTTAGCTATATGAAAATGTAATACTTTTCTTTTCACTTCAATGAAAACTAACTATAGAAGGGTAAAGGTATTTCCCTTTTGAAAGTGAAAATAACATATTTAAACACTCTCTGATAAGTTATGAAATTCACTAAATTTGTAACGAGATCGACCCAAGAAAACAAACCAACAAATTCACTCAAGAGAGCGAAAACACGGCAAGAACACAAGACACTCAAAAAGCTTTAGACTTGGGATTTTGAAAAGCCAAGATAACTTTACCAGCAATCAAAAGAAAGCTAATGAAGAGAAAATGAATGATGCAAATCAAGTAAGGGTTGTAGCTAAATGTATAAGAGAACAATGATGTAAAAGGTAAAAAAACCAAAAACCTAGTTCAGGAGAAAATAGAAAGGAATGGGAGGAAACAAAAGATCTCAAATATGATAGAGATTAGATAAAAACACTTAAACAAACCTTTACGTTAATGTTTGCACAACGAACAAATTAAAGACAAAATCACCACGAAAGCATAAGCCAAATCAAGCAAAATTGGATGAAAACTCAACAAAGAGAAAGCAACCAAAATCCGTCAAAATGCACCAATAGAAAATGGATAGAGATTCTATAGACTACATACAAAAAAAATACATATGCGAAAAGCGAGAACCGGACGCGGGAAAAGAGCCCAACGAAGCTGAAAGCTTCAAGGAGACCTAAAGCATGGACGAGTGAATGGATCAAACTCCAAAATGAATATAAAGATTAGATGCGAGATGAATATGAGCTACTAATAGCCATGTGATAATACACATATACATAAAGTTTAGAACAAATAAAAACAATAAAAATCCAAATCAAGAAAAATATATTTGAATAAGAACCCTAGGACTTAAAAGAAAGTAGATCAACACAAGAACTTGAATATGAAATAGAAAAAAAAAATCTTGAATGAGACAAAAAGGCTAGCTACAAATTGGAAGGATCAAAACAAGTCACGTAGGATAAGTCCTAAAAAAACCCAAATATAAGGTATCATTGCTAGGACATAGTTATTAGCTGAAGATCTTCGTGGGGAAGATAACTAACACCTTGCAAAAATAACTATTTTCACTTTGTTAGCTATTGCAAGCGTGTTGATACGGTGGATATTGGTGGCCACCTATATTCCACCTAGAACTCCAATCGATTTCATCGATTTCCTTGTTTATAGCATAATTTACTATTTTTTTAGCAGTTTTTCGGGTCTATTACAGGCCGATTTGACCCCATTAACGACACTATTTTGAGGTCACGGTATGGAAAAAGCGCAGTACTTGGAGAGATTGTTCCAATGATATATCGTATGCACCAAACATAGATAATATAACCATGTTATGACCACGGGAGTTGGCTTCCCAACTAACTAGCAGGCCCCACAAACTCTTGGCGTTCCATCTCCCGAGGTTAGGGTTTGGTTGTTTGAGGTTTCCCGTGCATTGATAATAAAATGGCCTTGAGCCTCATTGTAACATGGTTGGAACACATGTAGCCGCTTGTTAGAGTGGGGTCCTTGAGTACACTTTTTGGTATATTTTTGTATAGTTTGTATGTCTGTTGTGCTAATGAGTCGAGGGCTTTGGGAGCGGTCAAAATCCTATTTTTATGTAAAAGGTTTAAGAGAAGCTAATGGGCCTCAATCCATGGTTTGAGACTATGGTCTTTGCGCACTAGAATGATATAAATAAATAGATGTATCTGGGGAAATGTGCTTGATATGATGTTATGATAGAATGTTTATGCGTTTGTAATAATTTTGTAAGGGTTTCAATGGGTTGGGTAGAAAGGCTCTTATTTGGTTTTTATGTCTAGAGACCCTAGTCTGAGATATGTGCGGACTTCGCAGGGCTATTCGCATGGAAAAGGTAAAGTGTAAGAGATAACCATGATGTCTTGAATTGATACGAATTAATAAAGGGTACAATTTTACTGGAAAACATTGTGTTATGATATGAATTATCCTTTATCTTGTCATTACGTAGGCCCTTTTTGCCAAATGGGGCATAGATTTTATGACATGTAACCCTCCTCGAGTTTGGGGGGCATGCTTATATAATCGTTGTCGTGGACTACTTCACTAAGTGGGCCGAGCGATGCAGTGATAGCTATCGATGGTAAGAAAGCCACTCAATTCATTTTCAACCATGTAATTATGCATTTCGGAGTTCCTCAGCCATCATCATTGATTATGGCACTCATTTCGAGGCCCGCATGATGGGGGCGACATCGAAGTTCGGGCTTGCGTCTGGCTCGTGCCATATACCCTCGGGCGAATGGCAGGGTTGAGGGCGCGTGAAAAAAGTACTTGTCCACGATGCTTCAACGAACGATTGGTATTCAAATGATTATGGCATCTCCAATTGTTCTCGGCTCTGCGGGCCTATCGAACGTCTGTGAAGCTGTTGGATTCACCACCTTTTCCAGGTTGGTGTATAGTCGACGACTTTTCAGTTGAATGTGAGATCCCTTGACCGGTTGGGCATGAAAATTCTTGCGTGCTTCTTTAGAGGAAGAACGTCTCTGTGCCTAGAACAAGCTGAGTGACTCGCCATGGTTGCTTTGGTTATCGAGGCATAGAAAAAGCGGGTTAAGGCTCATTTTGATCAAACGGTTTCTCCATGTTCTTTCATCGAAGGGGACCTCGCCCTCTTATATGACCAAGCACATGATAAACTTGGAGTGGGAAAAATCCCATCCCATGTGGCATGGGCCTATATCGTAAAGCTGCATTAAACGAGGCCTATGAGCTAATCAATTATGAATGTATTCCTCGTATGACTAGAAATGGGCCCCACATTCTTGAAGAAGTACTACACTCGAATTATTCTTGTGTGGTGTGTACATAAGTGAGTGATTTCATTTTTTGTACATGTGTGGTGTGGTGTGGTGTATGCTTTGTAAGCGTAACTACTGCTGATTGGGTCTTCCTAATTATGAGATGTCAGCTTCTCCTTTGTAGGTTTCGCGGATGGTGCCTCCCATGATGCAGTCTAGTCTCGGCCGACTGGGTAATCTACAATCTTCTTTGATGAGTTAATCCAATTTACAAGGTGTTTGTCTAGGGCCTACCACAAATAATGTCACGAAATATAGTGTCATTTTGGAATTGATGACAATTGTTAACCTCGGTATTGTGCATTACTTGTATATTTGGACTCACGACGTAATTAATTTTAACTCAATAGGTTATTATTCGGTTAGGAACCCATCCATTTTACGTACCTATGTATTCGTTTCTTGGAAAGAAATTTTGATTACATTACATATCAACATATACAAGGACACATGAATACGTTAACATGTACGGTAGCTAACATGGTTTTAGATAGACATTTACAAAACTTGTAAAAAACATCATCATATGTAAAAATATCCATCCGAAATAGATATATATATATATATATATATATATATATATATATATATATATATATATATATATATATATATGTCGAAATGTTTGTAGTTTGTGCATCCACATAAAATTCAAAAAAATATACATGTCTGTTTAATAATAGCGAAGACAACATGTCTCTCAAAAATGTGCAAATGAAAAGCCTAGATGACTAATCGGCATGGTGCTCATGGTAGAATGTCATTGCTGTCGCCTCGATGAAGTGATGAAGGTGACTAGGCACCCCACGGTGTTCTACGATGAACCAATGGGATGTCTACTAGGTGAGCATAATCTGGGATCCCACGGAGTGATTCCCTCGAGTTACGGGACACAACTCACTCCCTCGCCACACTCGCCTTGAGGGTCATAGGCGAGAGGGTCTGTGCGATGGCGACATCCGTGAGCCTCTCTGAGCCAACATGCACGCCGCATAGGATTTTTTGTTGCGGTTGTGCATGTATACCCAAAAAATCATAAAATACATAAAATCAAAAAGTCTTACCCGAGATCCTCGTCCGGTCTTCTCCCTCGAAGTGGAAGATACGGGTCTCCGTGAAGTCGGTATCGGCATAGGAGCTAGTCCTCTGTTGATCGGTTGTCGCCAAAAGCCATACGAAGAACTCTTTGCCTCCATGACATTTCTTTGGCCCTCTACTGCGGGCATCGGGCGCCGTAGGCTTCGACCGTGGCTCTCTCGACGATGGATCGGTGACTATCGCTGACCTTTGGAAGATTGATATGGATTCAAGGATGAACGATACCAAGATAGTCACAGCCTTATTTTGCTTGAGTTTGGTCTTCTTATACTTCGTCAGCTGCCATTTGATATTCATTGTTGTGGGTGGCCAGTCGAATAGTGTCGAGTTCATGCATTCGATGTTAGGAGGAGGCGTGTTTCTGGCGTATCATGCGGCCTTGCAACCATTAGCACATAATGGTATGGAGCACCACCACCGAGTGCTAGATTGGGAACCATGTGGATGTCGACCTTCCCGCTACGATCCGATTCGTGCCCTAAGCACACTCTTTCCATCACCATTGAATTTTTCACGGATAGCTAGTACCTATCAAGATCGGAATCGGACCTGCGAGACGATCTAGTTATGAGTAAACATGGATACTTCGAGCTCTAACACTTGGTCTCGAATCCTAAACTTCTCTTCGTTCTCGTCCCAAATCTTGATCAATAGGTTGTGCCACCGAGACATGGTGTCGAAAAGAACTTTTAGCGTAATCCCAGAGCGTTCATGCATTGCTCGTTCTCCATGGCCATTTCATCTTCTTCACTATATGCTCCTTTCTTTATTCGATCACCATTGACAGCTTCTTTGCACAAAATGGTCACAAACACTTCATTCGAATCCTTGACACTCAAAAATCCGGTTGATTGGTTCATTTTTTGTAAAATTGAGTGGAAATTTAGGTTGCGCCATTAGCGTAGTGTTTTGCTTGCGGTTGTGCCAAGCTGACATAGCCTTTGAAAAAATGAGCCAATTGGCGTGGGTCCGTGCCCCATGCCCGCGCCAATTGAGGGGAGCCCCTAAATTTGAAAATGTCCCCTCGAGGATTCCAAATCACGGTGGAATTCTATAAAAAATGGATTAAAACATAGCTAAGGAGCGTCTCTTACGGAAAAAACAAGAATTGAAATGGTGCCTTGGATGCGTCCTGAATACGTCACCGTAAGTTCGCACGGAAAAACTCAACGCTGTTGCTCTCCTGAGGTAAAATGTAAGTAAATATTTTTTTACTATTTTTGTCATATTTATAACTTTTCAAAATCGGATTAGGTTTCGAAGCTTATTTTCAAATATTTTATTATATTTTGTCGAAAAATGGGTTTTACGTTTGCTTTCTTGTGCGGCAACGGGTTTTCATGCGACTAGGATAATGATACAAGTTGTATTTTATACTTTTGGACTTTGAGTAAAAACACGAAAAAGTCACTTCTAGAGTCATCTTTCGGCTCTTTTCGACTCTCTAAACATGAAAAGATTTTCAAGTCGCTTGTTGTTTGATCTCGTTAAATTGGGCGTGGCTGTCTACCCGGTATACGTTTACCTTTCGGGATGGGATAGATTGTTTACAAAGAATACCCTATTTTATCGCGACTGGAGGTTTTCTCGGACACCAATTTTCTACCTTTCGGATGCGAGGAACTATGTACGAAAAGGGGCTGATAAATTTACTTTTGCTGTCTTTTCGGCTCTAAGCTTGTGAAAGACGTCGAGTTCTTCCTTTGTTGAACTCGTTAAAACGATGACATCGGATTCCATACGTAATTATGATACTCGAGTTCCTCCCTTCTTGGGCTGGGTCAATGTGCCTAGGTTGGATTTTTCGAAGGACAAACTTATGTCGCAACACTGTCCCCTTCAAGCTTCTTTTCAAAAATAATTGGGTACTCGCAGTAATTGAGAAAAATGGTAGGTACCATCATCGTGTCGGTAGTATGTCGCTCTTGAACGTAGGAGCATACGCATTCGTGTCGGGTTGAGGACATCTCATCTCGTTTTATGCTTGCCTCCATGGGTTTTGGTTATCCTTTTGACCTCTCATCTGCTCTTTTCCTTGTCGTCATGACCACCTGGAATATTTTGATATAAATACTGCAAATCAGGTATGCCTGCCAAATGTGTTCACGAAGAAGATGACCTGCGGTTCAACCCTCCTCGATTCTCATCTGATGCGACTCACAAACATTATGTTCCTCATCCTCGCGTCGATGATGTGGGAAACAATATATGGCCCACCTTCGATCAAGGTCATCTGTCGACTTGACTCATTATCCGGGAAGCTAATCTAGAGACTCCTTAGGTACCTTGGGACTGCATGCCTCAATGGCGTTCTTCGTCGACTTCAGGTTTCATCATTTGGCCTTCGATCGAATGATTTTGCGGAGTTCAACGCCGGCTGCTTGTTCACATTTGGATTGTACCTCTAGTACCTTAAGGGCATTGTCATTGGTGGTGGTTCCTCTCTGGCGTCTATTAACGGCTTTGTTATTGAGTGGTAATCCAACGATGTTCTTGCATGTTTAACGTAACTCCACATATTCACATGCTTGAACATGTTGTTTGGGTTGAGATGGAGCGCATATTTTGAGTTTGTCGATGGAATCCCATTTGTAGGTTTTTGTGGATTATCATGATTGGTTACATGAATCATTGATTGGATGGTTGCGACCATACTGAGTCTACTTATTGATCCTTTAAGATGGTTGCGTCCATGCCTTAGATCTGATTATTGTATACTTTATTATGGATGGTGTGCCCATACCACATATTATGTATTTGAGATATCGGTTGTATTTGGATGCGGGTTTTCCGGCAGCTGTATTTTCGATTGGGCACGTTCTCATAAAGCATTTCACCTCTCTCTCTCGGGCCTCATTCTTTAGGCGGCTGTTACACGGTAATTTGTCACCGTCCCTAAAATTCCCCGTCCGCATTGGAGGGCCTTTTCCATATTTTGTGAAAGCGGTGACATAACTTTGAAACCACTTTCATGGCATCCCCCTTGATAAGGAAAATCATTCCTACGAAGAAAGTTTCCTGGAAAAACCTAAAAAACTAATCTTTTGGCCTTGGTGCGACTGTGATTCGGCCCTCGCGCCAATGGGGAAAATCCACCAAAGAAAGTTATTACTTAGCGCGTCATCCCTAGTGTCTTTCTCGCACCAAGCTTAATAAGGATTGTTTTTAAAAATAAATGGCGGAAGTTTGATTCCATCAAACTCTTGAACGAGTCTCTAAAATGAGTTGGGAAGTTTGGCTCCGGATCTCCATGTATGGAGGTGGTTTTCCGGCTATCATGAGAAGCTCCTTGAGGATAGGGCCAACCCCACAATTTGGGGATCCCAGCTCGCCTTCCACCATCTATATAAGCTTGTTTTCCCTTAGCAAGCTAGAAAAAAGAGTTGAATCGTAGCAAGGAGACTATCACGGATAGCCTTTGAGAGCCAAACCAAAAGAAGGGTTGTCCCAATTCGACGAGCTTCATTGAGACATGTCATGCCCCGCCGGAAGATCAGTCGAGCTTTGGGTTGTATCTTTCCTTTGTTATTATTAATGATAGGCGACTTTGATTGGTTTCATTCATGTGTCTTTATCTTTGATCACGATGAATTACATCCTCACATTGATGTGGTTACAAGATTTAGATTCTATGCGTATATCGTTGTGTTTCTTCACATGTGTGCGAGGTGTCGGACGTGTTAAGCGGAAGGATCGTGATATGCCAAAGCGAAGGACGAACGTCATCGCTTTCTTCGACGACCATTTATAGGACACGAGGTAGGCAACTCATTATGTTTTGTCGTTTTTGTAACTAGAGACACCGCATCAACTAGGCCAATGATTGTTGCTAGACCCGATGCGGAAGCTGATAGGGATCGACTACGTATGGAGGGATTTACCTCTCCAACACTTCGATACATAGATTACATTAAATATCCCATCTCTTCTAATAAAATGTATGATCCTAGGGTTCATGGCTTTCGAACATCGAATTATAAAATTTAATTTTATCATTGTTCGCTTCAATTTCTTTCAAAATTTGAAAACCACTTTCTTGTCATTGAATATTACTGCACTCCTTTGAATACTTTGGGTAAATTATCAAGAGTTGAATCAGAGTAATACACTCAAGGATTATATTAGGATTGTTGATATAATTATGAAAATAAGGTGGTGATATCAAGAATCAACTTTATCTTAAGTAGTTAGAAACTAAGTTATTTCCCATTGTAATCATTCATCCTTGTACTTTCAACCTAGTCCTAAACGGCCCCTAGATTAACTTTGTATTCTGACTTACGTAAATTTATGTAAGTATAATTTATCATTATTTTTAAAACATGGAAATCCTTAAATCAACGGTTATTCTCAAATTTGTATACTATTTTACCCTCCTTTACTTTACTTCCTTACTTCTTCTTTTTTTATAGTCATATTATACATTCCGCATCTTTTATTCCTTTATTTCCTATTCATAATGACACTCTTTCCTTTCTCCTTTATTTTGCGTTTATTCTCTCTTTCTCTACTTATTATATCATCTTTTGTATATATATATATGTATGTACGTGCCATGTGCCAGCCTAAATTTTCACAATTAACAATCATTAACAAAATTGATACCCTGATCAGTGGAATTACGGGAAAATAGAATATATCAATTCACTATTGAATACTTACCTACAGGTGTTTGAAGATGTTCTACGACCACGCATCGCTCCTGTTACCAAACCTCCATTTTCCTCTTGACTTTATCACAGGGTCTACCTCTCGTCCCCAGTTCGGAAGATGAACAAGTCTTCCCCAGCCCCGTGCCAAAACTCCAATAACAAGTAAGATCACTCTATGATTTTGTTAAGAACTCGTGTTCATATCTTCCAGTTAGAAATCTTAAATGACATCAAGTGATTTTCCACCTCACTCTTATGCCTGATTTCCCCCCTTCTCCTTTTATACACAAAACCTCTTTCAAGATATTTATTAAAATATCCTCTTTTAATAAATATCTTAGATTTATATTAAAAATATTATTTAATGAATATCTTGGATTCTTTAAAATATCTTGGATTTATTAATAAATATCATTATTTAGTAAATATTTTTATTAAAATATCATCTTTATTTTCATAAGTCAATGCTTTTATTTTCCTTTGAATAATATATTAGTTCTGTATTATAGTGGTAGATATAACTTTACCTCACAATACATTCATTATATTCTGGTGAGTTAGGTATTTACTGTTACTTAATAATTCTCATTACCCTACAACCCGAGACTTTTCATAATTGATTAGTGCATATACTAGTGTCATACACGTGACACGTATACGTAATATCATACGCATGTCTCATATGCATGCTAATATTTCTATGTTCCCTATGGCTCGGTTAGGTCGTACAAGTTTACATGAGGAATGAGTAGCATTCCCTTGATATATTCCATCATCATTGTTTGTCTTTCGTTCCAAAGCATTGAGCAACTTTCGGAAAATTGTGAGTTATTTTAAAACCTTGCTCGATTAATTATGCTCAAGGTGGCATTCGGGAGGGGAAAACGTGATAAGAACACCTTAGTGTAATAGCTCGTTGGAACCGGACGAGAATACCTACATGATGGGATGGTTGGACAAGAGTTTCGATTGACTTTGAGGAGACATGGTAAGCTGATTTACTCTTTTTGCATTAAAAGGAATATTTTAATTGGAAAATAAGAGGGAAAAGTGCTCTATGATTAAAATAATAATAAAATAAGGCTCTAGAAGGATCATGAGATCTATAAAGAGAAAGGAGGAGGAGACCATTGAGGAATATCTTGGATTTGATATATTTTCTTGTATGTGAGGTTGGAACCCATGTTCTCTTCTCCATTGGTAACCCAAAGGCCAAACCCTCGAGGTGTATTGTCGAGTGTTGGACGAAAATCAACTCTCTTTTGAGGAGACTTCATTGAAGTTTCACGGATCTTTCGAGGATATTGGAGTGAGGATCATTCGGATCTTCAGCGGTGATTCATTGTATTTCGGTGGATTCGGTGGTAGTTGTTGCCCAGAGGGTGAGTGCATGGGTTAGGTTTTGAAGCTGCAGTCAGCAAATCCTCGAGCCGAATTATATCTCATGTCATGTGGGTTGTTTATCTTTCCATGTAAACCCGATTATGTTATAATAAGTTGAGATTATTTCTTTGCATCTTTGTGTTGTGAATTGCATGAACTTTATATGTCTTATTTGTAAAATATTCGTTAAATAAATATCGATTTTACGACAAAATGTTGGGTTAAGTTATTTCCCAACAAATTTAGGCATAATATCCCATTAGGATATTACACTTTGGAAAAATGATGTTATGGATTATGTGCGGGGAAATGTGGTGGAACCTCCTTCAAATGCAGAAACACTCTTAAGGCAAAGTATAAGAAATGTGAGGTCAAAGCTAAGAAAATCTTAGAGACTCCATTCAAAAACATTTGGTTTCTTACATTTCTTATTTGGGCATCTAAGGAGATATGACAATTTGGTTGGAATGTTCAAAACAAAGCATGATAAGCAAGTCTCTTTCTGAAACAAGTTGAAGTACATCAAGATGGATAGAGAGGGATTTATCCAATCCCTACTTCATGAGGATTACCGAAATCAAGAATGATCTTCTATCTATTGGAAGTTGTTGCGGCAGGATCTCCTCATATTTCTCTTGGAGGTCTCCTACGAGCTTAGGATGTGTTCAACACCATATTCTTAACAATGATAGGGTTGTTGGTTTTGACTAACTATTGACTAGATGCACTCAGAAGAGATGAGGATGATGGAAGACAAGCCTTCAAATGGAAATGAGCCTGCTGTTCCTACTGCTCATCTTCAAAGGAAGAACAATGTTGGTTCAAAGGGGCAAGGTCGAAGTTCAAAAGAAGGAAGAGAAGATGCTTCCAGTACTTAACAAGTTTGGCCACTATGCTAGAAAATTCCCTCGCAGAAGGATACTGCAAGCTAGCAACAACAACAACTGCAACAATTTCCAAGAGCAGTAACCCCGTCAAAGGAACAATAGGTTCAACAACGAGAAAAATGAATGCTCCATGACTCGGTAGAGTAATTCGACCTCCCGAGTCAGGAAACTCTGGGCAGATTCAGCTGGCTGTTGTAGAAAAAACAAAAGTTTATCTTGTTTCTGCCGTCCTCTGTATCTCCTCCAAACACTTTGGATAATTAGTTGATGATAGTGGTGCCTCGAGGAACTTCTTGGTACAAGGAGGCCCTCTCTAATTTGATTGAAAGACTAATTTGGAGATCATGCCCAGAACAATACCTACCAAGTGAAAGGTAAAAGGGACTATCACTCTTCACTTAAACCAAGTCCAAATCCTTCATCTTCAGATGTATTGTATGCACGATTTGAAAAAAAACCTAGTATCTATTTTTGCAATGGAAGATAAATGCTTCAAGGTAGCAATCATTGATGGGAAGATCGTATTTTGCAAAGGAACCCAAGAGATGCATTTACACTTTGGTTAGGGTTGGAGAGTCTATCGAGTTGGAGGAATTCCTTTCGGAGCTATAACATGCGATATTTCTCGTCAGAAAGTTATGGCACAGGGTTTGTAACCTTCATTACAAAGCCTTCCTTTGATGTAAGGAAGATGGTCACAAGTATGCCCGAATTCAACTGTGGATCATGAAGGAGTTTGTTAGTTTTGTCTTGGTGAGAAAACATACGGACCATTCCCTTCAACTTTCAAGTGAAATTCAAACTACGACATTATTCAATTGGTCCATTCGATCTATCTGGTATGTTTCTGTAACATCTTTGAGGAGGATACTCATACTATGCAATTTTTGTAGATGACTTCTCTGTAAAACATGGATCTATTTCTTTAAGAAGAAGGACGAAGTGTTCAAATGGTTCCGCTCTTTCAAAGCCTTGATAAAAATCGACCGAGGAAAGAAGATCAAAATATTGTGGACCAATAATGGAATCGAATATGAATCAAATGAATTTAATGACTATTGTAGAGATGCTAGCATTAAGAGGGAGACCACTCTTTGCACTATACTATTGAGGAAAATGGAGTTTTCGAAAGGAAGAATTGAACCATCATAGAGGCTACACAATGCTAATAGCTATGACCAAGGCCTCAGGGATTTTTATGGGGAAAATTCCAACATTTTCATATGTCATTCCAAAATAGATGCCCACATCAATTGGACTTCAAACACCCGAAGAAGTTTTCTGGGTAAAACTTGATGTTTCTCGGTTCCCGGTACAAGTTTGTCCATGTATTTTCATGTCTTTGAAAAGAAAAGAAACAAGCTAGATGCATTTGGGAAGAAAAACATTTGTGGGCTATAGTGAAACTTCGAGCATATAAAATCTGTGTACGGTCAAAAGTTGAAATAAGAAGTCAACAGTTACCTTCGATGAATATTCTACCCTTTGAAAAGTTATAGATCTTAGATTCAAGGAAGGACAATGATGATGATGCGAAAAGGATGAATTTTCATACGATGAGCAGGTACTTTGATGTTGAAGGCCGATGGATCCCATTGATCCACTTTACGGTGAACCCTCTACCTCGGAAAAGACCTTTGTGGCTGGAATACTCTCGAAGATGTTGAAATACATGTTGCACCAAGGGGACATTTCGTAGAAAGCAAGAAGTCGAACGAGGTACTAAAGGTACTTGGCCATGCCCCCCGAGTACCATTGTTCAATATAAGCCATGTACATTGAAGAAGTGACGAAGCACATATATGTATGGAAGGATGTGATGAATGAAGAGTATGAATCAATCATGAAGAATGATGTCGCATGTGGTTCCTAGACCAAAGGACAAGTCGATGGGAATGCGAAAATTTCAATGCCGGGTTCGTTGCTCAAGGCTTCTCTCCAAAGGAAGGAATTAATTTGTGATGAGATATTTTCACCGGTTTCCCAATACACCATTATCTGATCTATCATTTCTCTCGCGCATCTCAAGGATGGAGCTTACACCAAATGGATGTCCGTTGTTCTTGCATGAGTAATATGTCCGGATAAGACGGACCCACACTAAAGTCAAGCTTTCCCGGCTAGTACCACCTAGAACCAAATGGGTCGATAAAAGTCCCACGGGACTAAGATGCAGGTAACACCAAAAGAAGATCAAGGGGACGGGGAGCACAGTTCAGCCCGCTCTTTTCGCCAATCCCCATCGATACATGCCAACAAGTATCCATGATAGCTAAACCCGATACTCAATTGCCAAATGACAGACATAGCTTTAGATTCGAGAGGCCCACCTTCAAACATACGATCAATACGGATGGGTAGGGACCACATGGCTGGCCGGTGGAAAAATAACTGGAAACTCGTGGAGGTTACGAGGGTTGTTGACTATGGGTTGATGTCCATCATGGAGAAAAATTACACATGGATATACGAAGTAGTGGGTAACATCTAGCTCCAACGGGACGTGATCTCTTGAAGAAGTGGCTCCAAAGTGATGAATCAATTCCTCAGCCAGATTACTAGGAGGCAAACCTACTTCCTCCCGGAAATAGCGCAGAAATGTTACCACTCAAACGGTGGGAACCTAAAAGGGGTTCCTAATAGGTGTTAATTTTGGGAAACTAGGTCCAAACTCCATGTTGCATTTCTCATATGATGATGATTATATTTTTTGATGGATTCATCTTTTGGAGAGGTACAAAATTGATGCGTCATCTTGTTTGGATGAGCATAACATATTTTGAATTTATTTTCCACACGTGCAAATTGACAAGGTGGCCAAATTTGTAATGTAGGCTCACAAACTAGCGATGTGTCACACACCCCATTGATGGATATAAATTGGAAAGAGATTGATACTCATTTCATCATCATCTCATCACACATTCTTCTTGTGATCGATTGGTTCGTACGGCCTAGGAGACGCTTCCTATACCCTCACACATGTGAATGCAGATTCTTTGGTGCCGAGATTTGTTTTAGGGATTTCTAGACGGTGTTGACTTCGTCCAACACTTGAGCTGACTTCGATTTCGGCACAAAAATTATGATTTCTTGAGGCCGCGTTTGAGGCACAAAAATCAAGGAGAAGCATTACTTTGATTGGTGACATCATTGCACCTTTGACCGCGACGTTGACCTGCATTGACCATTTGTTGTTGACTTACGTTGACTTTTGGAGTTGTCTTTGAGGGGTGTGTGTGACACTTGGACGAAGGCTGATTTTTCATGTTGTGAAGTTGGTTTGGCCGACTCAAGTCTTCTTGGTGGTGTCCTATTATTTGTTGTAACAAACATTTCTCTTTATATTTATGCTAGACAGAAGAATTACAAATTTTGATATATTATTTCGCTTGTCTTATATTTGATCTATTATTATGTTCTATTAGCATTTTTACTTTCATGTTTATGTGATTGCTAAATATGAATTGGGCCATAAGAAGATTGAGTAATTACATTTAAGCATAGAACATACCATAGTTTATCTAAATTTAACACTTAATTGTCGGATGCCAGGTTAGCAAAATTTACGGGGCAAGTTCCATAGATGAGAACCAAGGTGCCGCTCACAAATAGATCACAAATTAGTACACCGGTATAATCACGTGGTTAAAACCCTCAAAGAGGAAACGATCCATGACACGAAATGACATAACCACTTAGAACCCAATTTATTAATATAAAAAAAAAAAAGTTACATATGTTTCTCTCATAAACGGTTCTGGGACAAATGACCCTCCATGCTCTTTAAATAGAGATCATGGACCAATCGAGTTTTAAGCACGGATCCAGAAGTGTCATCTGTCTAGGGTGAGAGATAACCATCGGATCTACAAATACGTGATCATCAGTTAAGTTATAAATTTACATGGTAAAAGAAACACACTTTACCTAACTCTACACTAAACTAAGTTATCCTTAATATTTCTATGTGTCGAATATCTGACATCCACCACATGCAGAACAACTGTGATAGGATTGAAGGATTTACAAAGGTGACACAAAGACTATTTCCTATGTGTCTAAATATCCTAACATCCCCCTTAAGAACAAATTGGGATAGGATTGGAAAAGTTTAAAAAATTGACACAATAGGAGAAGGAAGAAGGCATTAGAGCCTATCCCCCTTAATGACAACTTTCACAGGCTCCCAAGCATGGATTGAAGTTTAAATGTAAACTTCGCTTACGTGAGCCTTTGTAAAGATATCGACTACTTGATCATTGGTTGGATAAATCTTGCACTTCAAGAACACGATCATGAATGAGCTTTCGATGAAGTGTGTGGATTTTGATGTGTTTCATACGATCTTGAATTGGATCTTTACATGAAGTGAATGGCACTACGATTATCACACCAAGTGTAGTTGGATGTTCTTGATGAAGACCAAATTGAGACATAATCTACGCGAAGTCACATGGCTTCCTTGTGGCTTCAATTGCACCATGATACTCTACTTACGCAAAGAAAGAGAGATGGCACTGTTTCTCCATGAAGACCAAGTAATAGGTCACAGACAAGAGTGAATACATATCTGGGTAGACTTTTCGATCATCGGTCACCGGCCCAGTGAGAATCGATTAGAAGCCAATCAACAATGGAGATGCTCTGCTGTTGCAATGAATCTGAAATGAATTTTTACCTCGAATATGTCGTGCTGGGTAGCAATGACTTTTCATGAGGTTGGTGCATAAACCAAGCGACAAGACCAACGGCAAAGGAAAGATCAAGACGGGTATCGGTTAGATACGGAAGTTTACCAACAAGTTGACGATATAAAGTCGCATCAACTTCGGGGTAAGTACAAGTGACTAAAAGCTTGACTCAGTTGAAAGGAGAAAGCGTTGGCTTACGATCTTCCATGTGAAAGTGGTGTAGAAGATCACAAGCATACTTGAAATTTGAGAGAATGTCACCTTTAGTTCTGCAGACACGAAGACCAAGGAAATAATGCAAGTGTCGTAAGTCCCCTCATTTCAAACTTCTTTTTGATCTTTATAATTCACATGGTTTATATGGCTTGGATCACTACCGGTAAGGATAAGATCATCAACATAAATAACAAGGATGGTGAAGGACTTACCCACTTTCTTGGTGTAGATAGTGTTGTCCAGAATGGACACCTAGAAAAGCCATTATCTAATAAATCTATCCATTTTGGCATACCAAGCGAGGAGCTTGTTTGAGACCATAGAGAGACTTCCCTGGGTGAAAAACAAGGCTGGAGTCTTTTTGGATAAAGCCGGGGGTTGTTCCATGTAGATTTCTTCATGCAAATCTCCATATGAAAGCGGATTCAACATCCATCGATGGAATTCCCATTTAAAGAGGCTTGACATAGGAAAGAACGAGGAGGATAGAATTCACTTTTTGCAACGGGGAGAAGGTTTCAATATAGTCGATGCCTTCAACTTGTGAAAATCCTTTAGCAACAAGACGAACTTTATGTCTGTCCACTTTTTTTCATCTAGTCCAAACTTGGTTTTGTAAACCCATCTGCATACGAAAGTTTCATCCTTTTGGAAGAGGAACAAGATCCCAAATGTCGTTTGCCAATAAGGAACGATACTCTTCATTCTGTAACTGTCCCAATCAGATGACCGGAAGGCTTCTTCGAAAGGTTTCTAGATCAAGTTTTACGGAACTGAGCCAATAAGGAAGAGGCTCTTCCCGGCCAAGACGTGTATGTCGATCGGTAGGGTCACCTACAAGAGAACTTCTTTGCATCATTAGAGCGGACCCATATTGGAAGCGGTGGAGTATGAAACCAAGGTGGAGGATTGTCATCCTCGCTGTCATCATTTGAACTAGAAGGAATGCTATTAAAAATAGAAGAGAGAGAAGTGACACATATGCCGAATCGAGCCCTCATGTTAAGGTAACACCACCAAATTAGGCTGCGGAGCCGATATATTTTCATCAAATTTTACATCTCTTCTAATGATTATATTTTTGATTTTGATTATTATATATCCTTTGACATCTTGAGAATATCCAACAAAAATACATTTTTTCACTCTTAGGTTCTAAGGCTTTATGTTTCGCATTTGGAATATGGGCCCAAACATCACTTCCAAAAACAAGAAAGTGACGTACATACGGTTTGATTGAGCTCCAAGCACAACACGGGTTATATTCTTTAAAACCTTGGTAGGAGTGTGGTTACTATGTAATTGGCACGGTTAATGGCTTACGCAGAGGTGAGACGAGTCCTTTAGATTAGGCATACGATTAGCCATTTCTTTTAAGGTGCGATTCTTTAAGTAGGCTACACCATTTTGTTGTGGAGTATATGGAGCAGTATGTTGCAATTGAATTCCATGCTCGGTGCAGTTGATAAATTTTTTGTTAACATATTCTCCTCCATTGTCTAATCTTAACTTAAGAATTTGATGTCCAGTTATTTCTCAACAAAGGCCTTAAAAGCCAAGAACATGTTAAAAACTTCACTCTTGAGTTTTAAGAAGTATACCCAAGTGCATCTAGAAAAATCATGTTGATGAAAGTTGAAAAGTACTTGCATGGAAAAACAATAGGAGATGGACCACATAAATCAATGCACAAGTTTGCAAAGGGCTAAAAGCGGCATTTTGTTAAAACTATCCCGATGATGTTTTACGGTACATACGGAGCAAACACCATCTTAGCAAGATACCATAGGAAGACCCGTCACCATATTTTCCTTACATAGAGTTTGAAGAGAGTGATAGTTTAAGTGACCAAATCGCTCGTACCAAATTTTGCTCACTTCATCATTGTGAGCAAAAATGAAAGAGAACACATGATGACCCAAAGTTTCAACATACAACCTTGTGGAATCATCGGCAATGCTGATAGGTAAAATATGTTTAGGATCTTTGAGGTCCTTGATTACAACATCATGCGGTGAGAATTCTACCTGTTTCCCTTCACAGATAAGGTTATAAATTAAGCAGAGAGAAAGTTGCATGACAAGGTAGGAACACAAAGTACATCATTAAACTAACCATTACTTGAGATGAATGGTTCCAGATCCTACAACACTAAGAGATCTATCATCACCAACATAAATATAATTTGAGTGTTACAAGTAACAAGAAAAACATGGCTTTATTTTTGGCCATGTGATAAGAAGCTCAGTCAATGAGCCACTCATGAGAATGAGAAGAGGAAGATAAATTTAATACTTAACAGATCTTGATGCTTGAAAATTCTACAAGCAAAAAAGTGCAGAATACGAAGATGAAGGTGAAGAGTGCTCCAAATTGATGTTGTGCTTCTTCATTGTTACTAGCTAAGGCTTCCATCTTCTTAAAACATTTGGACTCTAAATGGCCATCACGATTGCAAAAGTTGCAATGTCTATCTGTCTTCTTTCTTTTGTTTTTATCGCCTTATCATTTTGGTGAGTTGCTTTTTTGGTTTGTGGTTGAAATTTCTTAGGACCCTTGTTTGGTTTTGAACCATACTTTTTTAGGATATTTCTTCTTGGGATTCTTTTGATATGATTGTTGAAGTTGCTAAGGCTCACTTGGGAATTTCAGTGATAAGACCAAGGTGTAAGATTTTTCTTGTTCTCTTATCAAAGAATCGCAAAAGGCATCAAAAAAGGGGTTCTTGTAGGCGGTTCTGAAGAAATGATGGCTTCTCTAGTGTAAAGGAAGCGAGAAACAAATACGAATATGTAGGGCCAAGCTTAGAAAAAATGCAATAAGTAGGCTACCATCTTCCTTTTTGATCTCTGACCTTCTAAAGAATTTGAATGGTCTTGAATTTGGACAAAAAATATTCGGTGGAGGAGAAATTATTGGGGTCCAAAGTAAGCAACTCATTTCAAGTTTGGTGGGCCTTGATTTGATTTTGAATGCCAAAAACGATTTTTAGCTTATCCGGGGCTTCATCGGGGTGTCAATGTCAAGGATATGAAATCGAAGATCTTGAGAAATGGACATTCCTATCAACCCTCATGCTTGATCTTGTTTATTTTCCCATTTAGAAACTTTGTCATCCTTCATCAAGGTTTAGTTTCTTATCTATGGAAATTCTATAAAGCTCTTTACTTCTGTATGTCTACCATGTAGGGCGATACCATTGGAAATAATTGGTGTTGTTAAGAATAATCGACATGCACTTTCCTTTTTTATTTTAATTGAAGCGAAAAATCTAAAACTAAGTTTGCTCCAATGGAAATGTCTCGAAAAATTAGGCCATTTAAAAAACGGCTTAGCTTGACTTCCCGAATGAAGAGATTATGCACTGAAAAATACGAGTTGTGAATCTTGGGAATAGTTACGAACCTTGGGATCGTCTTGATTTTTTTTTTAAATTCACCCCTTTTAAGACAAATTTTTTACAAAGAAGCTTGAGAAGGAGACTTGAACCCGAATCTCTATTCTCATAAGCTAACCCCTCACCAAGTGAGATAGTAAAAGGATCACATTATTCGGTTTTTTTTTTACTCTTCGGTGTGCGTGCCTTTTCTGCTAAAAAAACACAAAAACGGAGGCAAAAAAAAATGAAATGAAAAGTCTTACGATAGAATGTTAGATTTTAGATTAGCCTTACGACGATACCAATTTTTTCACTATTTTACGTTTCCCGAATTGCACAGACGTAGGAAAGAGCATCGTAGCGAATAAATCCCTTCTTCCTATTTCTAATTTGTCGAGATCACATGCGGCACACAACAAAAGGCATACCTGAAGAAGAGGGTCTGAATGCGGGAAAATAAATAAAACCTAAAAACCGAAAATAAAAAGGAGGAACCGAGAAATAAAGCGAGAACTATTAACAAATATAATTGCAAAATAGGTACTTTTATACCTCCGGATCTAAGCGTCTTAGCAGGTAGCGGAAACCTTTTGGCATGAAATGAAAGGCATTCCCTCGGTGTAATAGATACTCCTAGAACACAAGCAAGCGAGTTCTCAAGACCAAAAATGTTTATAAATAGTAGATCTAAAAACGGTATTCGCATGCGATCAACCAGAAACGGATTTTGATCAACAACGGATGCGGCCCTTAAAATAGCTACAATACCACGCAAAATTTTCAAGGTAAATTCGGTAGATCAAGGCTCAAGGTCAGCACTCACAAAACGAGATCAAAAATTAGTACACCGGTATAATCACGTGGTTAAAACCTCAAAGAAGGAAGCAGGTCACGACTTTGAGCCAACGCGGCCACTTCGAGCAATTTATTAATATAAAAGAAAAGTTACGCATGTTTCTCTCATAAACGGTTGTTGGAAAAAGGACCCTCCATGCTCTTTAAATAGAGATCATGTACCAATCGGGTGCTAAGCACGGATCAAGTGCAGTTAATGAGTTGAAGATAACAATCGGATCCTACAAATCGTGACCGTCGGATTACAAATTCTAAATGTACATGATAAAAACACATTTTACACAACTCTACACTAGTTAAGTTATCCTTAACTATTTCCTGTAATATTCGGAATATCCCTAACAAAGGTGAAGACAAAGCCCAAGCTAGTGTGAAAATAAATCACCGAAGAAGAAGTCTTATCGAGGACCAATGGCCTCCTCAACTAAAGGTTTAAGTCTAATAAATTTGACTCCACAAGTTTGATTATCATGGATGGAAGATGTCTTTGGATTTGATTTTGGAAGATCAAGATGTCATGGATTAATAATTATGTGCGGGGAAAGATTCAAGGAGCCTCCATCAAATATATGGTGCCCTGAAAAAATATAGAAGAGGGGAAGTCAAGGCGAATATGATTATAGAGGGATTTTATATATAAGCACTTGGTTGCTTATATCTCACGGTAGGCACATCTAAATAGATGTATGATAAGTTGGATTAGCAGCTGGGGCTGTAATGTTAATCATTCTTTCTTCAGAACAAGTTGAAGAATGTCAAGAAGAACAGAAGAATCCATTCAATCATATTTTATGAGGCTCACGAAATCGGGAATGATCTCTAGCCATTGGCGAAGAGGTAGTTGATCGAGAGCTTGTCCTCATTGCTCTTGGAGGACTCCCCCGTGATTGGTATGTATTCAATACTATTATTCTTAATAATAATGCCATTCCCAGTTTGATGAATTGTTGACGAGATGCCGCAAGAAGGCAAGGATGATGGAGAGAGACCATCCCTCGAATGGGAATGGGTGACCTATTGCCTTTACCGCTCATGCAAATAAGAATAATGATGGTCTAAAAATCAAAACCATGGAAAGAGCGGGGCCCAAGAAGGAGAAGGAAGATGTTACACTTGTAACAAGCTTGGTCACTATGTGAGAGAGTGCTCGATAGAAGGGACTCTCCTTGGGATGATGACAACAACAACTTCGAGAGGCTAATCGGAAGAACGAGGTTCAAAGGAAAGAGGAGGGCTCCCTTTGATTGAGTAAAATGTGCCGTTCAATAGGTCAAGGAATTCCGTATGATGAATCCAATGTTGTTGATAATAAGAAAAATGAATATATTCTTATATACGCCCTCTCTACATTGCATCTCCTCCAGGCACCGCGGATGTCTGGTTGATTGATAGTGGTGCTTCAGTACCTCAACAGATATAAACCCTCACCGATTTGGTTCGAGAAGGATGTGTTGGAGATTGTCATGAAGACAATGCCACCTATCCCATTAAAAGGCGAGGGTAACGTGACCCTTCATCTATCTCAAGGTCGATTCCTTCGCTTACAGATGTGTTGTACGTACACAGTTGAAGAAAATTCTTGTGTCCATTTTCGACAATGGAAGACAAAGGATTCAGGTGGTATTCATCGATGGAAAGGTACACATCTAGAAGAAGAGCATAAAGCTCTACTATTGGTTTTAGAGTTGATACACTCTATCGGGTTGGAGGAAATGCATTGGGGCCATGTCATGTGACACAACTCTTCAAACCGGGCTATGGCACCGAAGGTTTACACCTTCATTACAAAGCCCTTCTCGAAGCAAGGAGGTGGTGGCCGGGGATGCTCGAGTTTAAAGATGATCAGAAGAGTATGTCAAGGTTGTATGAAGGAAGCATACAAGGGGACCATTCCCCTCGAGTGTCACAAAGACATACGTGCAATTGATACATTACGATCTACTCTGGAATGTTAATCAGCATCCTTGAGATGTTCCTATTATGACTTTTATGAACGAATTCTCCTTGAACCTGGATATATTTCTTGAAGAAGAAGGACTGAAGAATTCAAATGGTTTTGAACCTTCAAGGCCTTGGTTGAAAGTATCAAATCGGGGAAGAAAATCAAGATTTTGGGGACCAATCATGGGATCGAGTATGGAGTCAAATGAATTCAATGAATTTTTGTAGGAAGTTGACTTTAAAGGAGACCCTGGCTAATGTGTGCTCCCAAGAAAAATGGTGTTGTTGAAAGGAAGAATAGAGCCATTTTGGAAGTTTCTGCTTTCATACTATATGACCAAGGTAAGTTTCTATGGGAAAATTTTAAACATTGTTGTGTATGTTCAAAATAGATGCCCGCATTCATATTGGACTCAAAATCCTAGAAAGTCTTCTTTGGTAAAACCCCCGATGTCTCCCATTTCAGACATTACTCTTGATTTTTATTTTCCGTGCCGAAAGAAAAGAAGCAAGTTGGATAGTTTGGGAAGAAAGAGAATGTTTGTGGAGCTATAGTGAAACTTCAAAGGCATATAGAATTTATATGCAGTCCAAAGAGAAGTAGAGATATGCCATGATGTCACCTTCAATGAAAATGTTGCCCTCGAAAGTTAGAGTCTTCCTAGCTCAGGAAGACAAAGAAGAAGAAGAAGCGGGGATGCGAGAAGAGTCGAAGGATGAACCAATGCCCGATGTTGAAGACCAATGAGGTCTGATCCACCTCCTTCTAATAAAGGAAAACCTCATGGCTTAAGGACACTCTCGAAGATGCTAAGAGACATATTGCTCTGAAAGACATTTAAAAAAGTGAAGAAAGGTGAATAGGTACCAGGAGTACCTAGCGACCATGAGCACTATTGTACAATGCGAGCCTAGAACATTTGAAGAAGTCATAAAGCATCGAGTTTGCAAAGGATACAGCAAGAATATGAATCTATCATGAAGAATGTTATGCAGGATGCTTCGTCCTACGTGCGAAGGAAAAATCTGTTGTCACCTCAAAATGGCTCTTCAAGATCAAGAAGCATGGAGTAGGTCGATGATAGAAAAGTACAAGGCAAGATTTGTTTCCCAAGGCTTCTCTCAAAAGAAGGCATAGATTATGATGATATATTCACACCTATTTCCCATTATGCCACCATCGATGTCATTGCCCTTCAACGCAAAGGATGGAGTCTCCATCAAATGGATGTGAAGACTTCCTTTTTACATGGTTCAATCAGGAAGGAGGTTTATATGGAGCAACCTCACCAGGGGTTCGAAGTCCAAGATAGAGACTCATATGTATGCGGGTTGAAAGAAATCCCTCTACATGGGTTGAAAACGCTCCAGGAGCTTGGTATGAGAGGGATTGATAAACACTATAATTGATTGGGCTTCTCGAAGGTTGATAAAGGCCTCTCATTCTAGTTTTATGTGGATGATCTCTTCTGGCAGTCTTGACCTCTTATTCATCGATGTAAGGAGCTAGCAGGTCGAGATGGAAAGAACTTCGTCCGCGCACTATTTCCTACTGAGCTTGGAGGGTACGGCAAAACGGGTGAGATTTTCTTTCTCGAGAAGAAATATGTTGTGACGATGTTAGATTTGGAATAGTGGATTGTAAGTACGTATCGTGCAGAAATGAACTCAGCAGAAGTTGTGTGGAGACGTTCGTGGAGCTGGCTTTAGGAAATCACTGAATATTGACAACGAGAGACTGATGTTCTTAGTGAACTCCGTCCAAATGTATGTTTTGCAATGAACACTTTGAGTCAACATATGGTGCAGAATCTATTGATATATCTTAGGCACAATCAACCATGGAGCTAAGATAAATGCGGGAGTTTGAGACTCCATGGATATACGGATGTCGATTGGGTTGGCAGTGTGGTGGGTCGTAGAAACCTGTCTGGATGTTGCTTCACCTTAGATTCTGTGAGATATCTTGGATGAGAAAAGCGTCGATTCTTTGAAACACCGTTGAAATTTCGAATACATTACAACGATTATGGCACATTGTAGGCTTGTTTGGTTGGTAATCTCTTCGGTGAGTTGTTTGGGCATGTGCTGCTAGATACCACCATTGTCCTTTGCGATAACTAGAGTGGAATTCGTCTTTTACGAAAATCCTGTGTTCCACTGATGATCGAGCATATTGATGTTAGGTACCACTTCTTCAGTGCTATTTGCAGGCGCCGTAAGGCTCGATCACATTAGGACGTGAGCGGTGGCGTATATTCTCACAAGCCCCTAGGGAAGGTCAAATTATTAACCTTTCGTGAGAAGCTTGGAGATGGGCAGCCCTATTCGGGGGTCCCTCTTGGGTTGGACAATGAGCTCTAGGAGCTCTCGGGGGCTTGGGGATAGCTTCTTGAAACTATAAACATACCTGAGGCTAGGACCCAAGTCGAACCTTATTGTGCTTCTTCCCCACCATTATGATATTGAGTTGGTTCACCCTCTCTTTGATATACCATACTGCATTCATCCTACCCATGGATTTTTGGACTCATGGAAGTACCTCTCATTTGGCCAATGAGGTGAAATGTGGATAGAGACCAATAGCAAGACCAATGGACGCATGATTTTTGTACTCTCTATGTCTAGGATGGGGATATGTTCCAACATGATGCGGGATAGAGGTACGTGGGGTTCACTTCTCTAAGCGACTACGAGTTAGTACACTAACTTCGGGTTAGTATGTGACTCTCTTGAGTCAATTGAGGTTTAACCTCTAAGATGACTTCGGGTCGGCGGTGTGATGTGTTTGTGACTCACTCTCTTTGTTTGCCCAGGCCAACAAAGCATGTTCTGACAAGATGACAAAGGATTGCGAGGATGATGATATATGATAGTACAATATGGTCTTGTATGATAGGATGGTACGGATGAATGATTGAGGTTACGCCTAGTAGAGAGAATTAATTATTTTGGGCAACTAGGTCCAAACTCTGTATTGCAACGCTCATATGATGATGATTATAATTTTGTTGGATTCCTCTTTCGAAGAGGTACGAATTAATCTAAAGATCATCTTGTTTGGATAGAAATGAACATATTTTGAATTTATTTTCCACACATGTCTGAAATTAAGAAGTAAATTTGCATTTAAGCATAGAACATACCATGGTTATCTAAATTTAACATAATTATTTGTTAGACCAAGAGACGGTGGTGGATGCTTATTGCTTGTCACCACGGCTAAGACTCTTTGCTCTTTATGAACTTTGTTGATGGGAGGAGTCTCGATGTTTGGAAGCACTTATAAGATATGTCAATGAATGGATATGAAGTGATCCCAAAACCCTTTCCCAAGGAGGAGATGAAGAATGGTACTTGCTTCAGAATTTTAAGCAGGAAGCATCTTCCGATGAGAGGTGAGGATAAGGGAGAGCGTACAGCTTGAAAAGACTTACGTCCTAATCTATATAAACTTGGTTTCCCAAGTAGCCCTTGATAAGTTGTCTTTGATAAGAAACGGGACCACATGGGACCAAGTGGGCCGACGAGGTTCGGGGAATGGAATGTAACAGCCAATGATGTTCACACCTTGATGAGTGAGGAAAGAATCAGACAAAAATTTTGCTTCAAAGGTAGAATTGATCCTACTGAGATCTTTTGATGAAGTTCTGGGAAAATTGGTCCTAGAGCTAGGGCTTGCAATTCCAAAGATTCCAAAAGTAAAATTGTAGTCGGAAGGAGGGTGGGGACCACCGGCGCGATAGCCTCCAAGAGTCAAATTTTTTCTATTGGTAGATTCTTGGGAAATTGATGCCTTAGGTGACCTATCGAGCTGGACTTAGGGAAAAGGTGAAAAAGAAAGGAAAATGACCACCCTTTTTGAGGATTACATTCTCTTTCCTAGGGGATATGGAGTCGAGATGATAATGATTGAGAACTCGGCTTCTTGATCAGAGCTCAGAAAAGTCAACTTGATCCAATGTTAATGGAAAAAAACAGTGACCTTCAAGCATTTATACTTCATGAAAATAGTGCAAGCTTATCAAGATAAAGCAATCTCTAGGACATTTCATTCATACAACAATGGCCCATACATTAAACAAGCTAAATAGACACTCAATTCCACATTCCAATGATGCGGCAACTAGCCCTAATTATAACGAAGTTCAACAATATGCGGCAACAAGAATATTTAATTAAAATTCACTTACAAGTTAGGCAGTATATCAACTTGACATCATTTGCAAAAAAAGCTCAAGTTAAAAATGACCAAATCCATACATCAAAATTATTAAACTTTATCCAAATGATCTGCATAAAGAAATGTGAAATTCTCTAAGAGTAAGAGATCCACGATACAAATGAATGTAGCTAACATCGATATATACCCTCCTAAGGAGTTGAATTGTACTATGGGCCTACATTAGCCCTAATGATAAAATAATGTCAGATAAACCCCTATTAGTGACAAGCCCACGAACTAGCTCACAAATGGAAAAAATAAGCTTTACGAGCGACCAAATAATAATATGTTCAACATGATGCATCTCGATGCGAAGATACGTATTTGCTAGCCTACGTGTTTCCTACGAAGTTGTTACTACGGTGACTTCTGCATTGTTCCTTCCTACTACTTAACTACGGTCTGTGTTGTAGATTAAGGCGCTATATGCCCCTTTGTCCTCTGCACTCCTCTTGCACCAGCGCTTTGGTCATCCTACTACATCTAATTTAGGCTCCCATAGCAAGGTATTGATTTGATGGACTCCTCGAGGATCCACCGCCCATCCTTTAGATCTTTGGGTCTACAACTCCAAATCCCCACCTCCCTCCTGGAGATATTTGGGGGAAATCATGGCGAACTCCTCATCGATCCTTGTAGATGCAACTGCCGAATCCCTTTGTGCTTCCTCCATCCATATCCTCTCTTCTTGAGAGGACAACGTGGCAGCATGGCCCCATCTCACCACGGAAGCATTTGATCTTGGAAGGTCCTTCTTCCTCTGCACTACTCTTCTTTGGCCCTTTGATACAGAGCTACATTTTCCTCCTCCTTCATCTTCCTCCCCGTTTGTTGTTGCTTCCCTCAAGTTTGACACTTGAATTCTAAGTCCCTCCTCATCTCTTCTGCTAGACGCCCACATTGACTCCTAGTCCGGCAAATTCTCTACGCACGGATGCTCTAGACAAAGAATTGATAGTCTTCGGACAGCGAGGTTGAGGGCCAATCTAACCATCTTTGTGGCACCGAGAATTGATCTATGGTGCCGGTTGATCTCGGTTCTCTTGAAGTCTAACCGAACGGTCCATTGCGCTCACCCTTCATCACAGTAGTACATCTTCTCCTCTAAAATCATCTTTTGTTGCTTAGAAGATCCACGATATATCTTCTTTAAGGGCCTACCATTTCTCTAACGGTACCTTTAGTAGCTATGTGACACACGACACATGATCATACTCCTTCGAGGATCGAAACACTTTGCCTTAGACATACTCCAGATTTTGAACGCTTTCAAAGGATACGCATCTACCAGTTCAACCATCACACCATCGATGAAGCATTGAGATCATGTTCATCAACGAGCATGCGATCCTTGCCTACCGAGATTACATAGTTGGAGGCTCCCTCCAACCGATCTTAATCTCTCAACCCACTTCGCCATCTCTCTGAGCTAGAAAAGGATGACGAACCGCTCCCTCTCTCTCCTTTACGCGGCTACGCGCCTATGCATACGCTGAGATGGTAGATGCGATACTTATCTTGCTACTCGGTCTCGAAAAATAGAATTCACACGGCTAGGAATTCCTCGGGGAAGAAAATTCCCTCAAGGTGTCTACGGATCTCCTTTTGATGCTTTATGCCAATAATAATCACTTGCTCATGACACGCCTCGGCTCTTTGATGCTACGGCGCTCTCTGCCTACCGCCCAAACTACAATACGAAAAAAAAATTCCTCTTTTTTGACTCACTCGAGAGAAATTTTCCTTGTTGGTTTAGCCCTTTTGGCTTGGGCTGCGCACTAATTGGGGAATCGATCTGCGCCTCTGTGACTCTTTGATCCCTGGCTTCTGTTATAGCGCTAGATGCCATTGAATTTTCTCTCTTGCTCCTCCTTGCTAAGCTACCTTAGCTCTAATATAATGTGGTCGTATTACCCGAATTCTACTATGACAATTGATGGAAAGTATTCTATTTGTTATTTACTTAACAAATTGTTTCTTGTGTTCTACAAGCAAATATCAAAATCCATACACTACGGCCTTCACGGAAATAAATTTGCGGAAGAAAAACAAGTGCGAAAACAAGATCGAGCAATAGAAAATCATAGACACATGCGACACCTTTGTTTGGACTAATTTCCGGAAAAACCCAATGCGGGAAGCTTCGGTGCGGCGGTGAGGGTTTATATGTTATGCGATAAATTCTAAGTACAAATCTATGATTCGATGAATATATTAAATCATGCGAGAGAAATTGACAAGTAAAATCTTGTGCGACGAAACCTCACTCCTCCATGAGACCCAACACTAACTTTGCACCCAAACGAGCTACTTTGCATTGCCTTTGCACGATCTTTGCATCCACCGATTGTAGTTGCTCTCTATCTGCAGTAGCTAGTCTCTTGTTGCTTGGCTAGAAAGCGGGGCCCTTACGGAGCTCAGAGCCTGTAGCCGACCCAACGTTCCTCCTCGACGAAGAAATAAGTCCCTCTCGAGGGCTTTGCGCGGTGCTGTCATAGCCTTTGTTTCATTAGCTTTGCGCTACCTACGTGACTCTCTTGTCTCCTCTCTATGCACTCTCCAGGATACGGGGATTATTCCAACCGAATTCTTTGCCCCTCTCTGTAAAGATCTCTCGATCGATTTTCTCCCCTTAATCTTGCTCACTAAGAGAATTTTGATCTCTTGATCCTCTTGCTCTCTCGGTATCTTTCCAAATGACCCTTCAAGTCCTTCTTATAATCTTCTGGGTGAAACTTCAATGGCCGAATTAAATCTCTAATCACCGACTAAGATTAACTGGACTTTTTTCTCCGCCTTTAGAACATTCACACTCTATTTTATTAATACCCTTTAATTATTTTATTTTTCCCAAGTTTAGACTTAGGGTCCTAAAAATAATTAATTATTTTAATAAAAGCACATTCTAAGTGGAATTTTCCCAAACGATTCTGGGTTCTCTAAAATCTGAAATACATGTGCCTAAGCCTCCTTGCAATTTTGAGTCTTAGAGCACATTCGATGCTACAAATCAACAAGGAAAACCCTATAATCTTTCCTTATGAGAGAGAGGATTCAATTCATCGAGAATAATCCGATCAAAATGACAATCTTTGACTCCAATGAATGCCAAGTCAAAACCCGGTCAAATGAGAGAGAATGTCGTCGAATTTTGCTTGCACTGAAAGCCTTTGAGTTTGAATTTTGCTGAGGTAGGCGGTCAAAGGGACAGAAATTCGGTCTTTCAATCTCCACATAAAGTTCGGTCAAATCTACGGAGGTTGACTTGGAAGTCAAACCTCAATCAACGGCCCAAAACAAAGACAAATCTTTGGTCAACAAACGATCAACAAACCACGGACGGCACTTCAAACCTCATTTCAATAATTCGATCAAATAGAAAAGAAATTAATCAATTCAACATTGGTCAACATAAGTCAAAATGAGTTTGGGAAGGTCAAAGGCAGAGATAAAATCCTCCTCTTTCTCCTTTGCACGTGTAAAACATATCTTCTTGATTGGTCAAATGGACGGAAGGTGATTGTGTGATGCAAAATGAGGTCAATGAATGCCAATATATATATGTGTCAGAGAGTGGGTTTGACCTTCGATCAAACCCCTTCAAATTGTGGGGCCGACATGTCCATTTGAGTCGACTTGGACAATGCAGAAAAATACATAATTTCTCCTTCAATTTTGACCATGAAAATACCGACTAAAGCTACCAATTTCCAACACCTTTTTCTTCAATGATTTTATTTTTCTTGCATAGCTTGGGCTACAAGCTTTGTTATGCATTTTTATCCTTTAAGGATGAAGTAGATTATTGTTGATCGGGGTTGGGATATCAAAAGTTCCTTTTTATTTTTTATTTGCTCATGTATTATCTAGGAACTAGGAGAGGGCTAATGAGGGGGGTAAAGCTCATGCTAGGCTTTTGTCCACTTTATTTTATCCCAGTAGATAATGCATTTATCTTTTGTGGCTCATGTTTCTTCTTTTTTTGGTTGCATCAACCTCTAAGAGACAAGTTTCACAGGCCCCTATGAGAATGAGGAAATCGAGGAACCAATACTAGTGATACATAACAATCAACTCAAAAGATTGGGACATAAAACTAGGGAAAAATGGAAAGTGATAAGTATGGATTACCATGATCCACTCAACATAAAATCAATGCCTCCCTATTTGTGCCCCTCTAGACAATGGAAAGAAAGGCCACACTAAACTAGGGGCAAAGGATAACCACGGGTGAAGCATGGGAACAACGATACAACCAAAAGTGATCAATCCATCCAATTCAACTTGTGATTCATATCAATAATGCTCTCAAACATTAAATGAAAGCACTTGATTACAAACATGGTTAATGTACCTTATAATGGATGACCACCTTTACCTAATATGTAGGTAATACGTTAGATGTAAAGGCACTAAAAAGCAAACGGAATGGGAAAATGTTCTCTGGGGGTCACCCACTTGGGTAGGTAACTAGTACCTCCTAGGTACATTACATTGTCTCATTCAGTACTTATTAGTGATAGCAAGGGGATGACAAGTTAACATTGCTCTCAGTTTCAACTGAGAACTATATCTAGTTGTTTATGGATTAATCCAAACTAAGCATCCAAAGTTCTAGCTCCAAGCGAATGAGTGTGGTTGAAAATACACAAGATGGAACTAGCGTGGCCCAATGCTTTGTCGAGTTTTGGATCATCACATGATGGTCTGAATACATTTCTCAAGTGGTATGTGGGCTGAATTTCACATTATTATTTAGATTACTTTGACCTTTGTGCATTAGAAGTGGATTTAGATAAAGGGAGAGCTTTGTGAGATTTTTGTGTAGTAGATTGAGATAAGTCAAACATTAGACACATATTCTCACTATTTAGCGAGGCATTTCTCACTATTGTAAGGAACTCAACCTACTTCCAAGCAAAAGTAGCAACTTTGGAGCAAAGAAAAAGGAAAATTCCAAAAAGCAATTGGCCCATTCAATATAGTTTAGTATGAGCAGGTTGATCAAACAAACTGTAAGCTGACAAATTCTGTCCAATCTTGTAATTTTAATACTATGAGATTTATTTATGGAAGTTGTAATTGAAGCTAATTAGGAAGGAAAAAATCCTTCCCAAATATAAGGATAGGGTAAGGATGTCATTAAAGTATATAAATATTAAAAATGTATTCAATTGCAAGTTATTGGGTAGGGTCCATGATTTTTTATTTGAATGATTATGCTTATCATATCACGCTTACTCTCATTAGTCTTGGATGGTAACAAGAGATACCAACAAATTCAACAAGTTACAATTTACCTCAGAAGTGAGTAGAAAGTATTTATTGAGCAAGGTAACTTTCATGAGCACATAACATGATAATTGGCCTCAACTAAAAGTCTTTAAGTTTAGTAAGTCACCCAACCCCCTTGTCAATCGGATTCAACATGAGGAAGTTAACTCTAAACTAGACAAGAGTTTCCAATGCTATACAATCTCAAGCGGAGATATGTGGATGTTGGTCCCACATAATTTCAAACTCTTTGCTTAAATGTTCAAAATAGCGATTTTGGGAGAGTCAAAACTTTGATTAAGTTTCTACTTCTTCCAAGTTGAAACCTGAAGTATGATGCAACATATTAAGTGCTTTCAGCTCATCGATTAAGGAGTTAAGAATTGCTTTAAGGTTAGATTAAATCCTAGTACCATAGGGGGTAGGTTGTTGAATTCACTAGGTGAAGAGGCCAAAAGATTTTCCACAACTAGCTAAGACAATTAACTTGAAGCCAAAATAAGGCGGTTACAAAAGGCGAACTTAACCACTTTGAGTTATTAGGTGTCACATTACACTTAAGAAGATACGAGTCCACCATACTCGCTACCATGAAACTTTGGAGCTTTAGAATCTTGCTTTAAGATAGACCCTTGGGGGGCATTGTACTACACATGGATGTCACTAATCTTGAGTTTCAAATAAGAGAAGCATTTTCAGACCATCTAGCTTCACCGGTTATGTATCTTCTCCCTACATCATTATTTTGTTCACTTCTTTCCTTAATTTATTTTAGTAGTATTTATATGTGCACATAAATAGTTTTGGCTTATCATTATAGTACTAGCTTTTTTGTGGTAAAGGGTATTTAGTGTTTAACTTCATTTATTCGAAAGATCTTAGTTTCTAGCTTGCTACAAAGGCTACAAATCCACTATTTGTTGTTTTAGTTCGATCCCTTGTAGTACCATTCACTACAACTCAACATACATCTTCAGCTTGAATTTCTACCATTGATATAGGTACGGATCACTACCTGAAGATAAGTCCAATCTTCCAAGTACAAGCCTAGGGAGAATTTTGTGGGAAAACGGAAACACCTGTGAATGTGGAGAAATGTAAGCTGAATTGAACAATGAAGGATAAAACACTTTGAAACTTTATTGATGAAATTCTCGGTGCCTTTATAAGCCTCTTGGGCCATCTTATTAACTTTAGACATATTTACGTTGCTCTAACTACATCCGTTATTCAACCTACATTTTCGTTATTTCAACTACATAGGTAACCAAGTAAATTTACATTTTGTTGTCACATTTTTAACGAGAGAACTCCTTTTTGAATTTCTACCCACCCAACACCTCAATAGAAACTTCCTACAATTTTAGGCCAATACTCCTCCAACACAAGGGGGATTTACCTAAGATCAAATCACTAATCTATTTATTAGCATAGAAATAAAATTAAATTAGTGATTTAGTGACTGATAATGATGATTCTAAAATAAAGGAATGAGAAGGAGAAGCGAAGTTGAGCACCTTGTCCTTTGGAAAATGGAGTCAAAACAATACTTGAAAAAAGCTATAATGCAAGGATGTCGACAAGTTGTATTGTAGATCAACATTATCAGCTACTTCATCCATATTTATACAAAGAACTATATAATATGCTCATTAAGATGCCATGTCATCACCAACTCAAGCAACCAATAAAAATGCAACCAATAAAGTAATGAGATCAACTACAATCATTGAATAAGAATGAACAACGGCCTTAATCTTCATTAACACCGTTGATTACATCAGGGAAAAGAGCATGAATAATTCTCCCAAACATCCTTCTCTAATATCCAAATAGTCCACGAAATTATACTTTGGTTTATAGAGATAAATATCTTTAGGTAGAATTTGATATGGCGGCCACGACATCAATATGATTTGTACCTTAGCACAACTCAACATACTTCACCAAAGTTTTTTCTTCTCTTTAACCTCCAAATTACAATGGCATTAGCATTGTAAAGCGGAATTCCTCCGCTTCCACTTCCATTTAGCAGTGGGGATGCTTTTGCTTTTATAGCTCTTCTTCCTGCATTTCTGATAAATATTATCGAAAAGAATCTAGAAATGTAGATTTCCTCTCGGGGAATAATATTTAAATTCAAAAGAAAAGGTCTAAATTCCCTTTAAGTAGGGCCTCCCGCATTCAAGATTATTTGAATGAGTCAAACAGTGAAGTATCATCAAGGCAAATTCTAGAGATAAATTTCACCCACGAGGCTAATTTTCCATGTCTTTTTCCAACAAAAAACCGCCAATTTCCATTTCTTTCTAAAATAATTCACTTAAATTTTTTTTATAGAATAAGTATGTTGCTCTAAAAATGTGAAAAAAATTAGAAACTACATAAAATCTTTAGAAATTTGAATATTTTGTAAAAATATCACTAACATTTATGGTTGCAAATTTGAAAATTAGAAAAATTTACCAAGGTTTGTATGGTTTATGGCAGAATGGATCCTTAAAATTTTTTGCTATCACATCATCTAGGCTTGAGCACTCCATTAGAATATTATTCTTGTTTGGAGTATATGTCGCTCTAGATGTTTTTCTCTATAAGATACCCTCTTCATTTCCGGGCTTGGCATTATAAAGGAACCCTTTAACTTGCATTGGAACTCTTCTACGAGTCAAGAGGATTTCAATAATGTTTTTTACGAGTTATCTGCCATGTGGGACTTGGAGGTGTGGGGCAGCAAGTTACTTCCAAAATTATTAATGCGCTATGACTTTCTTGGATGATGGAATGATGTCCAGTGCCCTTATTAAGCCGGAAGACACTTCCTCCAATAATGGACCATCTACTAACTTCTTTTCTAAATATCATGTTTACACCTCAAAGAGTGGGGCGTTTCCTTCCTTTAAGCCTTTGAGACCATGCTTGATCACGTCCATTTTTAATGCTATGTGTCATTCTAGCTTGGGTACTCCTTTATTATGTACCAAATTCCAATCCTCCTTGGAATATGGCATGGATCCTTTAAATTATCACTGAGAATGAGCAATCAATAGTTAACCAACTTCACAAAAAGTGCCTTGACCACGTTTTCATGGAAGGCGTGAAGTATAAGAAAGGCCATAATAATTGTATTGCACTTATTACAGCTACAATGCTCCCTTAGAATATGGCTGTTTGAAACTTTGACCTTGTTTTCATATATGGCAACAAATCCCTCTTCTAGATCAGCCAATAATCACTTGTTAACAGCCTTCAACACATATTAGAGGTGACACGTCCCCTTTGAAAGGTCTGGACTATGCTTAACTTGCCGTTTGCTACATGCTGGAAGAAGGTCTTTGCTGCTGAAGTGAACCTCTTTGCAGCCTCTTTGGGTGCAGCTTAAATAGTGAAAGTTCAATCGTTCTTGTTGCAAGAAGATTTTCTGCAGGATCCTAACCAGTTAGCTTAACAGCAGCATCATTCACTTGAACTTGAACCGAAATGCCTCCCGTGCAACTTCTTCTATCAATTTTCAGGGTTTTGAACCATTTCTTTCACCAAGTATTCCATTTCAGCCAAGACGAACCGAGGTGGCTGAATCTCAATACTGCTAAAATCGAAACCACCAACAGCTGAAAGTCATTATGAAAACAAAGCTCACTGCTGGACCTAAACTCCTTCAGTCTTCATCAAACATCCCAATTCCTAATCACTGCTATAATAAAGATAATGTCTCAAAAATGGACATGCATTTCTGCAAAATGATATGAGGACGAAAAAAAATTCCAGTTAAGTGGTATTGTGCTAGAAGATTTGCTTAGAATGATTACTAGTGGATTTCTGGAAAGTCGTTGCTGGTTATGTATGTTTCAGCCTACAGAGGAAGTCTATGCAATTCCTGCGACTTTAATGAGAAAAAACAGCCAGGAACTGGGGCAAAAAATACCATAATAATTTTTATGAAACAAGCAGAATTCAAGTCCCAAAAAACCCAGTCTTGGAGGATACAGGTATTTGGAAAACCAGGCCCTGGGACAGTATTCATACAGACCCTTCACTAAACTTTAAATGTAAAAAATATACAACATAAATAAGATTGCAACTAACCTGATTATTGGGTGAACTGGAACCACCTCCTTTTTATCGCTTTGATCCTCTCTGGACAGAATCTGGATCGTGACGAGAATCCATGGACTTGTCCATGGCGTCCTCTGTATCCAGAAAAGGTTTGAAGACCTGTGCGGTCAGCAGGCCAGAGCCAAGCCAGCAACTAGTATAAAGCACCCTGTGAGATCAATGAGCCAAGCCAAACTAATAACTAGTATAATAGTGGATTTGAAAGCGCCCATGGTAGATTTTTCTCCGTGAGTCATTTAAACTGCTCAAACTTTCAAGGAAACTGGAAGAACGAAAAATACAATTTCAAGCCAAGATTACCAAAAGTTGTCATACCATTTTATACCGACTCTTTTAGAGATTGTCAAAACCATAGTTTGGATGGTAAGAATGGTTGGTATAAAAAATTCGAAAAATCAAATAATTGGAGTGTATAGATTCAACATTATAAAAATCTCTAAATATGCAAATTTTGATTTTCGGAATTTCTACCTAATTTTTTTATATTTATTGTAAAATTTTAAAGTTTTTTGAGTTTTTTTAAAACTAAAGCTTTAATTTATTTTAAGTGTTTTGCATCAAACGTCAGTTCCCATACTTTGAGGATTGTTGATCTAATTCACTCTTTGAAGCCATTTCAACACAAATAATAAATCTCGTTTAATGATCGAGGATTATTATTGTGCAACATAAAGCCATGAAGATTGAATGTACATTGTCTATAATTTTGTGAAACTATAAGTTCAATTTGAAGCGATTTCAAAATTAATTGCAATATATAATTTTTTACAGTAGTAGAGTTGGTATAATAGAAAGGATTGATTTTCAGCATGAAGGTATCATTGATTATTATCTGAATTTTTTCTTTCAAATAAAGTTTATATATTTGTTATATTAATCATTGTAAGTACAAAAGTTTGTTGTTGAATTTTGTTGTGAATTGTTGTTGGTTCACTAAAGGTTATGATGATAACAATCAAAATCTACTATATTATGTATGTATTTCAGATCAATTTGTTCTGATTTGTCAAATATAAAAAATATATTATTGATGCGAGCTCATTCTACTAAAATTAAAATCTAAAATCTAAATAAAAAATTTACTTGAAGAAGATTAGGATATATGACTCTGGATCTATGTTGATTTTAATATAAAAACTCTTGTATATGTGAAAAGTGTTTTTAAACTTATAAAATTGAATCTCTTTAATGTCTTCCATTTAACAAACAACTTAACACAATTGACGATAATAGTGTCTACAAAAATGTTTTTATTTTGTTAATATATAAATCAAGCATGAATTACATATGTTAATTTATATTTATTAATTTAGATTTATTCATATTAAAAGTAAAATTTAAATTTAATTAATATCTTGAACAACCATATCATATAAGTTGAATTAATTAATTATTATTACATAACACATGATTATTTTTCCAATAATGAAATGAAATATTAAGTAGCAATGAATATTATTTTTTAGTTTGATTATTCAAATTTTATAATAAAATTTTCAGTGTTATAATTGGTTAAAAAATTATATTTTCTCTGATGTAGAATAACAATTTAAATATTTGAAGAACCCAAAAATGAAATGGAAATATGTACTTACCACACCATTTAAATTATTATAAAGTGTGGCTTTAAAATATGATGGTGTGTTTTACCTAAGCACAGGTGTCACATAGAGGAAAAATTACAACCTCAATGCTTGATGCCCAGCATTTAATCAAAGATAAGTGGCATTTGCAGGCCTCCCCCTCCTTTCTAATCACTTGAGTACTCAGTTGTGAGTAACACCCTCCTCACAACAAATAATTCACCATTTTATTGTTCATTGTACACTAAATCATGCTTTTGAGTCCTTAAGCTCACAGAAATGTTAAGGCACAAAAGCCAGGGACTCTCAAGCTGACAGAAGCATTAGTTGTATCTGACAGTTAGAGGATCAATATAAATGGAAAATTGATTAGGAAACTCTGCTTGACAGTACAGTAGTAGGAAACGTGGTGGAATGGAAAGGAAATGAAGGTGAAATGAGACCACCTCTTACCTAACTTTGTTCAGGAAAGATCAATTAGCAGATAATACAGCATTAATTAAAAATAGCCTAGTAACAAACCTAAAAATCCCAAAGAGATGTATGGCTCTTGCAATATCTTGAGTCACCTCCTCATGACAAAGTGAAATTACTTGTCTTATTGGAGGGACTTGTGTGTTGGGATTTTAATTTTCATAGACGTCATGATTAGATGCCTTGCAAAACACCTACATGCTCCCTTTAGTCTCCAACTCCAATGTAGCCTCTTCATCTCTCCCCCATCCTCTTCTCATAGCCTCATTGTCGATATACTGAAACGAACTGGTTGCTCACCTCTTCAGCCTCAACAACATCACATCACAATGGAAAGCACCCCGGCAGAATCTTGGAGCATCGGATTGCAAGGATATGGAAACTAGAGGCAATGATGTCTTACATTTCTGTGAACTATCATCAATTGTCTACAACAATCACTCCTTAACCTCTGCACCATGAACCAAATGGGCCCCCTTAGTGGTAAGCACCATGAGATAGCAACACAGTCGACTAGGCATCCTTTGTCAACGAAGCACCCTTTTTTGAACAATAATGATTACTACCATCCTTTGTGTTGGATATTATGGAGCTTGAGCATGATGTGGATGAATCCGATGGTAGTCATTGGAACCGCTCAAACCTCCCACACTTGGTCCTGTGGAGTTTATGCCTTCATATTCTTTTGTCTTTAAGTCTTTTGTGACAAACTTCTCAAAGAGGACCTATGGTTTCCCTCACAAAGGATATGGTCATCATTGCTTTGTTTGTGATTGCCAATCCTTTTGGTTTATGAACAACTATGTATATGGCAGTTGTCCTTTCTTTCTACACTTTTTTGAAAGGTAAACGCCTCTTTTGCTTATAGTTCATCTTGTATTTGGTGTGCATCATGACATCATATATAATCATATGGGTCTAGCCATGTTAAATAGCTCTAACTTACAAAAAAAAAAATGATAATGATAGTGTGTTTGCAAACTTTAAAATTGAAAAGGACTTCTCTCAGCATTAAATTTGAATTACGAAAACAGAGAAATCTATTCCCATATGTATATAAGAAGATTTTGATAAATAAAATTTTCCTTTTATATGAATCATTTGAGAGATTGGGAATTGATAAGTAGGTAGAATCTCACTCACTCGTGAAATTGAAACTTCCATGTTACCACTATTATTTTCCATAGCTCATATGTTTCGGACCTATCTAATAATTTTAATTAAAATCAATTGGCATTAATAACATAAATCCCAACCACTCGATAATGAGTAAACTAGTTATAAATTTATTCGTACAACATAAAAATTATTTTACAATTACTTCCTTAATAAATAAAATTATCATTATTTCCTTTACCAATTTAGTCACAAAATTATTAGTAATGAAAGAAATATGAAAGATCTTATTTAAATTTACCTTCTTTAAAATAATAACATGAAAAAAGTAAAAGTTCATTTCATTGTTATACTTTCATAAAGATACATATCATAAAGCAATATTAATTATTAATTACTAGCATACCTCCAATATGGGGGAAAAGGAAACATTCAAAGTGAACTAAATTAGGATTTATGTTGTTTAAAAATTATGAAAAATTACTTTTGATGGAAAATAGACATTTTATGAGATCAATCTTTATTCACTTACATAATATTTTAAACAATCTTATAAATTCAATTTGATCACTCAATTACATACTCACATGCAATAATTGTAAATATGTGATTGTAACTTTTCTAGGAAGACGAAATAGAAAGGGTTATGATTAAAGAAGCTGAGAGATGATGATGGAGCAAAAAGCATAGGATAGTTTTTGGTGAATGAAGACAATGTGAAGGTGAGGGGGATGCAAGTGGATGTTAAATGAGATGGATATGTGGATTACATTACTTCGTGGAAGATAGACCAATCAATTGATGACACATGTTAGTTTGCAGGACATAACTTAAACCAAATATCAAATGACACATGTTGGTTTTCAAAATGCCCTAAAAAGGCGACAAAACTTGTCAATCATGATTATTGGTTTTAACCATTAGATATATATATTCATATTTATATATGATTTTTATAAGTATTAATATGTTTGAGGTTTTTATAAGAATATTACCTAGTTCAGTGTCAAGCTTGAAATCTTAAATTGGACTTACTCCAAATTAAATTACTCCTTTATATCATGCTATGTGATTACACAAATTTTATTATAAAATCTGTTGGTTTTAATTAAAAATATTAATCACAAACATCAAATATCAAAAATCACTTAAAGAATAATTTAGGTCATTCTTTTATAATATTTCTAGAGATGAGATTTGATATGGTCTTTAATAAATTGTGTTTAAGGACATTTGGTTCAACACTATACATGTTCACAACATGGACTAACTACCTCTAGTGGATCTTAACTCTCGTGATTGTAACGGTGTTACCTACGAGTAACTTGTTGCCATGCTCACTTGTTGTCCCAGTCCTAAAATTGCCCGGTAATGAGACCACCTGTGCAATGTTTCCACCATGAAGAAATATGTAAAGACATCCACAGAGACTAAAAGGAAATCTACCGCAAATTCTTGAAGGAACTTAGTCCAAAACCTAGTTTTCTAGGTCGATTTGTTCCTATTTTCATGCTCGTGATGTCATATTGATAGTTAGAAGCAGCAGCACACTTATTGCCTTTATTTCTTGAAAAAATCGCGTGATCCCTTTATGGCGGTGTTTCCTCAAATGGAGGAGAAGCTTCGACCTCTAGAAGTTCCCGGTGTGAGTTGGTTATTGTTGATGATAGAGTCGAGCTCTACGATTTTAGGCAGTATCATCCATGGGGTTATCACCAGTGGACCTTCCCCTCCTTTTATGGGCTCCTAACCTCTTCTCCCTTCCTATAAATTGGTCCCCATCCTTCCCTACTAGTTGGTCATGGTTGGTAAGTACGAACTCTCCTTCCTTTACATTCTTGCCATGATAATGCCTAAGTTGTTTGGGAGAAGGAATGATTTAGAGCTTCGGTGAAGGACTCAAATTTTCACCAAAGGAGGCATCAACATCAAGGCCTAGGTTGTAAGCTCTTCCTTTCATATTCTCAATAAAACATATGATGTTTACTTTATATATTTTTCTAATCTTTTATGCAATATTCGGGTACTCTACTAGATAGCTAATTTTTAATGATTAGTATGTATCGGGTTACATTTCTTGTTGCCTCTTGATCATATGTAGGTATTCGTGTGCCACCGGTAACGGAGCGAGCCTAAAAGGATCGTGGATCAAGGTCATCATCAACGAGTTTAAACATAACATTAAGAAAAGGTATCTCTATCTCTTTTCTTGTCACATTTTGAATATTGGCTAAGAAAGCTTTGCATTAGAAAGTATCTCAAGTTGTTAGACCCACTCTAGGGCTAGAGATCGCCTCATGCGGGGATTTATCTTGACAACACGAGACTAATAGCACGGGTTTTGGTCTAATGTGCTTGTGATTCCAACAAGTGGTATCGAGCAATAGGTCTTGAGTTCGAAACTCAAATAGCTCACGCTAGGAGAAGTTATTGGAAATCGAGCTCGAAAGGCGCTCCTCGTGTGTTCACGACATGGACTAACCACCTCTCGTGGATCCTAACTCTAGCGATCGTAGCGAGAGACTATTTCTTGTGGGTTTTGGTGGCAACGACAATCGTGATTCCATCGACTCAATGTGTGAATGTGGATTTTCAGTTTTTCGTATGCCATGAAATGAAAAATTAAATGTGTTGGCGATCGTTAAGCTATTTATGGTATAAATATATTTTTCTCATTAAAACTATATGTTTTAAAATTATGTGTGTGTGTGTGTGTGTGTGTGCTCGATGTATTTGTTTTCAAAAAGAGATGTATTTTTTCTAAGTAAGGTTATTATTAAAATGAAATTCTTTGAAGGGGATACGACGATAAAATTAATGGGGAATTGGATTATTAAAAAAACAAAATCAAGTTTTTTGTAAATATTTAATGTATTTTGGATTTTTTAAGAACATGTGAAAATGATGTTTAGCGATAAATTTTTGGATTAGAGATCTTTGAAAGGAAAATAAGTTGACTAAGAAACTCATACATCAACATAACGTGAATAAAATGTTTGTTTACATAATGTGAAATATAATATATTTATGGGGTGTGAGCGGGGAGGGTTAATACTAAGCCTCGATGAAATTACTGAGATCAAATACTCTTGGGGATTAGAGCATGACAACAATTAATCAAACAAAGTTACTAGCACTATGGAAAGGAATGGAGATTTCCATGTCAAGAAAATTAGCCATTTAATGTGTTTGGGAGTCAATAATAATGATCGAGAAAACTAAGAAATCTAAAAGGAAACTCTAGTTCGATCCTACACTACATATAATTATATTGAATTTAAATCAATTTGAGCAAATAGATTTTTCCATATATTGTGGCATTTGAATGCAAGGGTGGACTCCTTACCCAATAGAGGCCACGTTAGAATAAGGGAGAATGGAGTTGGTTAGGATTCAACTTGTTTTCAAGCCTATTCCATGAAGATGGCACATTGTTTGTTTTAATTTCGAAACAAACATTCAGACAGTGGATAATAGAGCGAATCAAAGGACAAATGCCAGACATTTATTACCTAATGCATATACTTGGGGAGTTAGCTGGTTGGTGACTCATCATTAATGCGATTGGATTAATTTAATACCAGTCCATGCTTCTTGGAAATATTCTATGGTATAATGTAAGGATGTATAGCCGCATACACTCTAGGAAGTAGATCTATCATTCATGTCTCGGGATTAAATGCTTGGATTTTCATTCAATTCTTTGATTTTCACTGTTAATTATCGCCTTCTATCAAATGCGTCCAGTCGCCTTTGAAGGCATGACAAAGATTCAAAATGGATTTGGTCATTTTGCATCTCAAAGGCTTCTAGGTTACAGTTTGAGGACGGCAAACATATCTATTGAGCGGCATGGATTTTACAGCAGACATGTGGGATTCTTAAGGTAGTCAAAAAGTGACAGGAACCAGGTCCCTATTTGTCAAATTTGTCTAAATCATGGATTGAAGTTTGCACTCATAGCAATGGAGCAATGGGTAATGAAGGAGTCCACACAATGAAAGATGAGATATTTAAATGCAACAGGCTCATGATAGCCTTCTGGAATCGCTTGGGTATGTTGAGGGCGCTGGTGCATAAGAACTATTAGATCAATATCCAACAAATTCTTCATCTGTTAATCAATACCAAACTAGAGGTTGATGCAGGATTGAAATGAGCAATTTCAAAGTGGTGGGAGGAAACGGTTGAACTACTTGAACATTTGGGTGGTAACCCAGGAGAATACACCAAGTGATAAGTTCCAGGGTGACCATGTGGAGAAATGGACAAGGGATAGTGCTTTGCTCAGTGTAGGAGAGGTCGAGACTACTAGTGTCTAAACCAAAGTAAGCCAGAAGAGGCATGGAGACAGGAACAACTAGCTCGTCAGGATAATTTGGAAGCACCCATGTTTATGGACAATGGGAAAATTTTTGTTTTTTGACATACTTTGCTCAGTCTGGAGTCATAATATGTTTCATAAGTTTCTTTTGTTAAGTGCATTATGTCGTGACTAAAAATGACATCCATATAGAATAGTAGGCAAGTACAGTCCAGTGCGATCATAGTTTAGTAAGTGCAGTCATGACCAAGTATTGTACTGAAGAACATGATGTAATTTGTGAGTTCATAAGTGAAAAAATATATGTAATGGAAGTGGCTCATAAACCAACCTTATAATGCAAATGATAAATATATATATATATATATATATATATATGTTTATTTGTTTATTTGTTTTTGTTTTATCTAATGAGTTTTTATTAAAATTTGATAAAAAAATATTATAATTGTATATTTCAGATTGTTAAATTTGTGTACTCGGTTTTCAATATTCTAAATTTGTTTATACATTCCAAAATGTATTTCAAGTAATAAAAATAACACTCACCAAAAATTGGATTCGTATTTGATTAAAGAAAAGAAAAAACTTCTATAACAAAATTAGACTCGATCATAAAGTCAAATGGGATCATTTTATTGTCACGATTTTACGGATATGATTTTAGTAACTACAGTATTGTTTATGAAACTTATAAATAGGTTTCCAATCCTATATTCTAGGTACTTAAGTGAATGATGTTAGGACTCACTCGATTAGTAACTTGATTAGATTGGATGAAATAATTGTTGAAGCTGTATCTAGTTTTTCCACATGGAAATATTACAAGATAAATCTTATATGTAAATTTATATTGTATGTGGTTGCTATCTATTTATTACTATCTATCTATTTATTGTTTTTACATATTTTAAAGTCCTACCTCATTGTTAGGGAATGTAGCATTCGCCTCACATCAAAGTGCATAGAGTACAATATTTTCCCTTTGCAGATTTTATTGCAATTTTAACCAAAGTTTGAATGCTTAATTTTTCCAATTTTCCCATAAATTCAAAAATAAATTTCTAACTTTTTGGTAGTCTTATTTCTAATTTTTGATTGGTTGAATGAGCTATGATGGGACATAATTCCCCTGGTGGAGAGTGTTTTATTTTTTTCTATTTATCGGCGCTCGACAAATAGTTTAAAAATGGAAAAAATAAAAATAAAATAAAATTGTGAGTGGTCATTATGTGGGTGGTGCTCTAACATTGATGGTGAAACTAACACTATTATCACGATTACTGCCCCGCCTATTGTTGCCAAAGCGTGCGATTATAGGTTCTTTACGTAGGGGTGGGGGGGGTGGGAAGCGGGGGTAACTAGAGGGGATTGGTTTATTTGTTCTTCTTTGACAATAAGGCTTAGGCACTCATTCGGTTACCGATGGAAGCACGGGAATAAACTAGAACAAAGCATAAGATTCACCATCAACATCTGCAAAGCAACATCAACTACCTTAACCATTAATTTTTAAGATTAAATAATTAAATCTAAAATAAAATATATTGACGCTTTAAGAAAATCGTAGAGCTCTAATTTGGAAACTATGGAGAAACTATAATGAATTTCACGGATGCTTTGAAAATGAGTTATTACTTTGAGCATTAGTGTTAGTTGAATATTTGTAAATTGATAATTAAAATTATTATTATTTTCGTTATACGGAGCTATTCTTGTGTTGAGTTTTTATGTGGGAATGGGAAAAAATATTATGTTTCATTTGTGCGAGCTTTTACTATGCGTAGGGCGGGGTATTTTTGGGATAATAGGGTGTGCATAGGGAAATTAATGTTAAATTGTTATTATTTTTATTATGTTTCATTGTGTGGGAGCTTTTTATTTGTGCGAAGATAGAGAATGTATATGTCAATTTTTGAATAAAATTTAAAGTTAGTCGGAAAGGAAAATAGACAACTATGCAAATTAAGTTGCGAAATATTTTGAAATTAAGTTATCAGAGCAAAACTACAACTAAATCTAATAACGATTTACTTTGACCTAGAGAGTATAGGCAATAAATTAAATAGAACAATATAGATAGATGTTATGCATGGAAATTAATTTTATTATTTTTTAATTATGTTTTGAGTTGCGTCCAGAAATTGTTCTTGGTCAAAGTTCTAAATGTATCTTGACACAAAAATCTAATAAAACCTATATGCTAAACTTATATGCAAATAAAATAAAGTCTCAAATAACTAACTCTAAATCAAAATATCTTAACCATTAATGCACAAGATTAAATAATTAACTCTAAAATAAAATAGCTTGATGTAACCCTATCGCATTCTCGATATTCTAAACAAGATCTAAAAATAGCTTGAGAACTAATTAGGGTCTAAATCCAAACGAAGGGAGTTACATAGGGATAATGTTATAAGTTTTTATTGTGTGGAGGAAGACAAGGCCCATGTGTGGGAGAATGGAGGCACGCGGGAACTTAATGTTAAAGGTTTCATTTTGCAAAGCTTTTACTATGCCAAGAATAAAGTATTTATTGGAGAGGAGTTGCGTAGGTCTTTTATTTTAGAGCTATGGAGAATAGGGGAGTTTCATGAATGATCGGCGTAGTGTTTTGCTTTTTGAGCATTGGTGTTAGAATTGAATATTTGCGGAAGGGTATGTGCGGGAGAACTATAATTAAAATTATTATGTTTCATTATCTAAGTTTTCTTTGTGTTGAGCTTTTATAGAATGGGGAAAGTTGTTTTGTTTCGTTGTGCGGAAATCGGTAACAATTTACTTTTACATAGGAATATAGGGAAACAAATTAAATAGAGCACTATAGATAAATGTCACATGGAAATTAATTTTGTTATTTTTGAATTACGTCATAGGGGTTAATCAAAGTGTGTGGAGTCGATCTCAAAATGCATCTCGGCACAAAAATATAATAAATTTGTATGCTAAGCATATGGAAAATATAAAATAAAACAAATAACTAACTTTAAATCATTTTTTTTAGAAAGCAGGTAATATTAATCAATCTAGTAAATGGGCCAATACCCTCACATTCTGGGTTGATCATCATCTTTTGTATTCCAAAATTGTTCAAAATGAGGTATGTTGCTACCATACCTATGACTAAATATGCCTCTTATTATACTGCAATTTTTCAAAGATTTTCAAACTGTTCATCATTCTCCAAGGAATCAATCCATCTTCTCGATTCGGTTGTAAGATGAAAGTTTCATTGTCAAAGTGTAGTGGTGTGTAGGTGAGTTCGAGAAGAACTAGACAATGGTGAAAGTGTACAATGGTCGCATAGTTCTAAATATGAACTAGATCAAGCTCGGGAGAATAACGCTACGAGAATACCGAACAAGCTCGGGAGGTTATGCCATGGAAAAAAAATAGTAATTAAGATCATTTATTTGTTAAGGGAATGTATGCGGGCACATTAGATGACGGTGTCATTATTGAAGAAATCGTATATATTTCAAGACGGAAGAAGCTAACGTATTTTCCTTAAAAAATAAGAGTTTGGAGAAAGTGTAAAGGAAAATAGATGGTCAAGATCAAAGCACAAAATTGAAGCGAGAAGATGGATGGCGAAGATGTAGCATAAATGCAAGTCGATGGATGGACGAATTAGATCGCGAGATCGAAGTAAAGATAAGCGGTCGAGAATGGATATAGAAAATAAGAAATACAAGAGAGTTAATGGATCGGTTGTGAAGAAGAGTGGTCATGTCGGCCATAGGTTCCATGTATATTTCATTCGATGAGATATATGTTTGCAATATGGTTAAACTTGCGGTTAGTGTGATAAGATGTGGTTTGACGATGCAATGCAAAGAGAGATAAATTAGATACGTAACGATACGGTAAATATCACCGCCATGCGATAAGGTATAACGATTTTTGAAAATTATTAAGTTAAATTTGCAAAGCTACGATAATTAAGTTTATGATGTAACGTCAGTGTAAAGGAAAGGGTTTTAACGATTTTTACGAGTTTTTCCGATTCACGATTGCGATGTAAATGGGCCTCACCGTCTCCTCCTTTTGTCGCACTTCATAATTTAACACTTAACTCCCCATTCCTCATAACAAACTCCCAATTCACGATTTGCGATATTGTCTGGGCCCCACCTTCCATATATCACCCTCGCTCATCGCACATCGCACTTCAGTTTTAACCTTACCTCCCATTTCTCATAACAAAACTCGCAATTGCAACTTACGAGCGACCCCACCTCCTTGCCACATCATCACCCCACATCACAAATTGCGTTCCCATCGCTTGTGTCTTATGTTTAAACGTTCCAACCTTGATACACGTTCGATATATGTATAAAGGGTTTTCTCCTCCCGTCATCATTTATTTAATAATCTCTCCAGCTAATAAAATATGACCCCACTATCTCTTTCAATCCACCTCCATAACCTATTTAACACTCATTTCTCGCTCCTCTTATTTCTCTGTTGGCCCATAATTCAGCATGTCTCCTTCTCATATCTTTCTTCGGTCCTTTTGTTTGAAACCTATCTATGAGTTTTCCTCCAACACTCTTTAAATTTTATTGAAAAACATATCTGCAAATAAGCAAAGAAACCAAAGGGAAAGGAACAACGTGAGTTTCTATAGCTGATTTCTACCATTACTCTCGGCACAACACATTTCCATAAGCCCTTGAGGCATCATTCAAGAAACGATAACGGGTTTACGGAAAATCTGCTTGTAAAGATTTTAAAAATTCGACACCTATCAACAAATAACAATGTCTTCTTAAAAGCTCAAAGACAATTTTGTCAATATTATTAATTCCATCGGAGTTACGTTAGGATTGTAAATGGCGAAAATAACGGGCAGTCTACTTTTTCTCCTTGTTTATTTTGTTAAGTTATTATGAAAAGATAAATTAAGCCTTGCTCGCAAATCCATTATAAACTATCAATAGACGAGAGGAAGCATTAGGGAATTTTGAGGTCTAAAATGAGCACTCTAAAAAAATGTGCAACCAAATAAACTTTATAGAACTAATAGAGGCTTAGAGATGATGATGTCATCCATGGATGATTCACCATTTTTGGAGTAAAAGTAAAAATATTAAAACAATAAAAATAATAAAACTACTTTTTCAACTTGTATTTTAAAACTTATCTCCCAAAATTTTTACTCAAATTTCGAGCGGGAGTACTCGTTGGATGCGGAATTTAATTCCTCATCAAGGAATTACCCATTTACATACTTTTCGATGAACTCTTCTACACGAAAAATGAGAAATACATAAAAAGCGTGATTGTAATCATTTTTTTATGTATTTCTCATTTTTCATGTAAATCGTTCCATCGAAAGTATGCAACATGGGTACTCCTTGGATGATGAATTAAATTCCGCATCAACGTTACTCGCTGGTTGAGTAAAAACTTTGGAGATAAGTTGAAAATATAATTGAAAAATGATTTCATTTTCCCTCTAAATTTATTGATGTCATCAAATATTATTTGATTTTCCACTATTCTTTATAATTTCCTTAGGAGGCTGAACCTCAAAAATTACCTAATAAAGTTTAATTGGTTGTTAAACAGCCCAATATCTTGTGTTGAATATTTATGAGTTGATGATATATCGAGATGCATTCTTAGGACTCTACAAATTGTGTGGTGTGTGTATTATTTTCTTTTTGTTTTTTTACATACTTTATCTGTCTTTCCAGATTTATCATAAAATTTCTATCTTATGTTTTATAAGTCTTGTGAACCTCCAAGACATATGGATATTTTTGTAGTCTTGATTAAGCTTTCTCGATTCAATATGAATTGAAGGTTGTTCATAAGTATTCCTTGGTTGAATTAGACCATGTTTCATGTGTTTTACCGTCTTTTGATCTAGCATGTTAATCTGTTTTGTCAGTCTTGATTCATCAAGCATTTTTTGATTCATGTGAGGTCATATTGAGCTCGAAGACATTCCTTGTAATAGGATTCTTCATCTAAAAGTGAGATCCTTGTAAATCTTTTGAAAGCATTCTTTCACTATACATTTAGATCTAAATTTGTGCCTTTCTCTTAGCGGTGACTATTTTACATATCCATTGTTTATCTTCCATTCTTGATCAGACTCTAGCTAAATTTTCTACCACATTATATAGTGCCTCATATATGTGAGAGATTCTTATTTTCTCAAAATCCTTTTCGTATTATTGATTCAACCACTTAAACTCAATCAAATTATAAGAAAATCCCTTGAGCTTAGAATGTGTTTAATTAGTTATGTCACAATCCAATCATTGATTGGTATGACAATATTTTAGTCGTATTAGAAATTATAGAAGGCCATGAAACAACGTGTCCCAATCGCTTGTTTTTAAATTGCGAAGATCAATTCTTGTTGTTGAGTGTGACTTGAAGAAGATTGTGAACTTTCATGGCGACTCCGACGAAAAAAGAATCAGGCGCTCAGGTTTAGATCGGCCTTTCTGATGGGCGATCCTAGCTAAAATATATAACTTTTAAAGAAAATTTTAAAGATAGATGGTTTCTATTATTTCAGATGATTGAATTGGTGCCTATATTTGAAGTTAGTGGACATTATTGGGAAGTACCATTGAGTTTTTATGGGATTTTCAGCATTTTGGATTCATAGGCACCACATTTTGTTTATGAAATAATATGAATTGTTTTAAATATTGTGGAGAAGGTGAAACCCTTGATTGGTATAGAGATCTTTACAAACAACATAACTGACAGAAAAATTTCATGATGCTTATAATTAATTTTACAAAGATAGGTATACACGGTCGAATGTTTCATGATGCTAGGTTTGATGTGGTTAAGTGATGATGAACAACATAAATGTAAAGAAAACATGGTTAAAATGGAAGGTATTCAACTATCTTTTATTCTCATGATTTTCTTGATATCTATCATTCAGAAGGATAAAACAACATATTATTGAGCGACATGATGAGATATTAGGTGAACATAATGAAAACTTCATAAATCGGCCTTTCTTTGATAAGTAATGATGGAAAGTAGGTTTTGTGTGCTTTGTTTTAAAGTTTACGGTGATGATCCAATCTATGAAAGTTATGTAGATAGAATGCAGGAAGAAGATGATGCTCAACTCATACAAATTGCCGAGGAAATATCACCTTTAACGTTGATGATAATAAAAACAACTATGAGAGCCTATGTTTGAAGTATGTAAATATGAGTTGTAGGGATACGGTGTTGAAGAAGAAATTTGTGAAAAAAAAATGAAGAACAAGCTCTTCATCAAAGCATTATTCTATCGAGAGGAAATGTGTCATCCTATCCTTGAACTCAAAATTTGTTTTGAGTAAGTTTCCTTGTCAATTTGTTGGATATGAAGATGATTATGTGGAGATTAGTTTTCTAAAATTCTCTCTTGTTATTAGCCTTAAGTACTTCTCATCCACTGGCAGCAAGTATGAGTCACATTTGGAGATTATGCTTCATACTTTTCGGCCTTTAAATGAGTGGATGCGAAGACATGTCGAAAATCGATTGTTGAAAATTTTATTTTGGAAGTTTATATGCACTTGATCAGTGAATTTGACTAATTAAGTAGGGATGTACATAAATAAGCTTGCCACTAGAGCATTGTTTCGAATTTAGATTACGGTTTGATTTAGTTTTAGGTTATGTTGAAAGAAGTTAGAAGATCGAAATTTAGCTTATGACTCAATCACCCAATGGCTGACATATTGGTTTTTTGAATTAATGAAAATGAGAATTGTTGGTTGGAGAAATAATTTGGACAAGGCACTAGAACTACGAGGACTTGAAGCCTCAGGGAGGACTTCGTCCCAAATGGGAGCCTTTGATAGCCTTCTGGGTACCGAATTTACTCAGAGTGGCAGTTATCATTCTCGAGGAATCAATCCACCTTTTTAGTTCGGTTGTAAGATGAAAGGTATAATTTATCAAAGTGTAGTGGTTTGTAGATGAGTTTGAGAAGAACTAGGCAGGTAAATTTTGAGAATATGTGATCGGATAGTTCTAAGCCACGAGCATCGATCTAGTTCAAGAGAGAGACTATGCTAGAGAATACGGAACAAGCTCGGATGGTTACGCCATGGAGAAAAACAATTATTAATTAAGATCATTTAATAAATGCAGACATATGCCAGGAGCTGTTGAATGAAATGGTGTTCATTATTGAAGAAATCATACGATTTCCCGAAGACGAGCGCGTATTTTCCTTGAAAACTTAAGAGTTTTGGAGGAAGTGTAAAGGAGAAAATAGATGGTTAGGATCAAAGTGCGAAATTGAAGCGAGAGAGATGGATGGCGGAGATCATAGCACATTGTCTAAGTCATATGGATGGACAGAATGAATCGTGAGATCTAAGTCAAAGATAAGCGACCAAGAATGGATACTAGAAAATTAAGATGCGAAAGTTAATGGATTAGAGATTGTATAGGGAAGTGGTCACGTGTCGTACGGTTCATACGCATATTGCATTCGATAAAGGATATCGTTTGCAATATGGTTAAACAACTTGCAAAGTTGCGATGTGATAAGATGTGGTTCGGCGATGCGATGCAAGAGCGGAAAATTCGGTGTGCAATGCGGTAAATATCACATCGCATGCGATAAGGTATAGCAGTGATTGTGAAATTGCAATAAGTTAAGTTACGAGAAGCTATGACGAAATGGCGTTTGTGATACGCGATGAAGCGCTAAAGGATAGGGTTTGCGTTTTTTGGTTTTCCCAATTCCACGATTGAAATGTAAATGAGCTAGTGTCTCATCGCACATCGCATTTTAAATAATTTTAACACTTAACTCCCATTCCTCATAACAAAATTCCCAAATCGCGATTTGCGGTATTGTTAAGGCCCCACCTTCCTTATGTCACCTCGCTCATCACATCGCACTTCTGGGTTTAACACTTAGCTCCCATTTCTCATAACAAAACTCCTAATTTGCGACTTAGGCAACCCACCTCCTTGCCACGTCATCACCCCATCACAAATCACGTTCCCTCCCACTTGTGTCTGCTCTTTAAACATTCCAACCTAAGTCTACGATTACGATATATGTATAAATGGTTTTTCTCCTCCCTGACTCATCATTTATTTAATAATATTTCTCACTAATAAAATGAAACCCCACTATATCTTTTAATCGCCTCATAACACAATTTTAACCTCCATATTTCTTGCTCCTCTTTTATTACCTACTATTTAATTCAACGTGTCTCCTTCTCATAACTTTCACGTGCTTGGTCCTTTTGTTTGAAAACCTATCTATACGGGTTTTCCACTCCAACACTCTTTATGCATTAATTTCGAAACCATATCACGACAAACAAAAGCAAAGGAAAGGAATAGCAACATAGTTTCCTAAAACAATTTCTACCATTACTCCCAACACTAGCATGTTTCAGCAAGGCACCACGCAACATTCAAGAAATGGTCACGGGTTTCTGAGAAAAACCGCTGACAAATATTTTTAAAAATTTGACACCTATCAACAAATAACAATATCTTCTTAAAAAAATCTCAAAGACAATTTGCCAATATGATTAATTCCATTAAATTACTGTTAAAGATTTTAAATGGCTAAAAATAGCAAACAATCTACTTTTTTCTCCTTATTTGTTTCATTAAGTTATTATGAAAGGAATCGAAGGGTCTAAGCCTTGCTAACGGATCCATTGTAAAATTATAAATAGGCAGAAGACAAGGAAGAAAGGTTCGTTGGTTGTTCAACTTATTGTATGTGTGTTTAATATTTCTAAGTTGATAATATATCCAAATACACTCTTGAGGACTCACAAAGCGTGTGGTGTGTGTATTATTTTCCCTTTTGTTTTTACATACTTTATCTGTCTTTCAGTTGTCATAAAAGTTATATCTTATGTTTATAAGTCTTGTGAACCTCCAAGACATATGGATCTATTTTTGTAATTCTTGTTGCAAGCTTTCTTGATTCGGTATGAATTGAAGATTGTTCATAAGCATTCCTTTGAGTGGAATTAAACCATGTTTCATGTTTAATAAGTCTTTAAATCATGTTAATCTATTTTTGTCATCTTGATTCATCAAAGCATTCCTGATTCATGAGGTCATGTTAATCGAAGCATTACTTGTAATATGATTCTTTAACGGTAAAAGTGAGATTCTTGTAAGTCTTTTAAAAGATTTATTTCACTATACATTTTAGATTTGGAATTTGTGTCACCCTTTCCTCTTAGCGTGGACTTTTGTTTTACATCCCCTATTTGTCTTCCATTTTCTAACCATCGGGCTACAAAATAAAATTTTCTACCACGTCATACACCGAAGTGCCCTCATATGTGTGAGAGATTCTTATTTGCCCAAAATCCTTTTCGGTGTGTGTGAGTTTCAACCACTTTCCAAAAAAACTCAATCAAATTATAAGAAAATCCCTTGAGCTTAACATGCAGTGAGGTGCTTGTCACAATCAGAAGTGGCTAGTTTCAACGCCAACACCTCTAACAATATTTATCCCATATGATCCCCAAAATAGGCCATTATATAATGTTTCTTTACATAACATTTATGAAAATAAATTTCTAAAAAAGTACATTCTTGGAAGCTTCTTTGACTGCGACATAATGTCATTTCTTCCAATGTCTACATTATAAGTTATGGGTTCTTGCTCCTCAAGCTTGCCTTGTAGTTCGCTCCAAGGGAGGAGGGATCTTGGAACTGGTGTCCTTGAGGACGACAAGTTAACGACTTCATCTGTCACTTCTATCCTTCCTTGAACATTAGGGTCCTATGTTTAGGAATCTTGGTCATGTTAGTCTTTCTATTTAGCCAAGGTAAATTTGTAAATATTAGTCATGATGACTTTGCTTATTATTTTTAAAGAGTCTAGGTTTATATTCAAATTGTCATGTAAAGTTTTTTATTTCTTTGAGGGCCCAAATGTCAAAAGTCATGAGGTTTCCTTATGAAATGGTAGTCATAGAGAGTTTTGGTCACAATGGAAAGAGTACAAAGATCATGTCATAAAAATCCTTGGTTATTATAAGTTAGTCACCATCCTTAGTCATCATAAGTGGGTCACCTAAGTCTAGAGGTCAGGTCTACATCAAAGAAATCATGAGATGGATTAGACATAGATTTGGGCTTTGTTGAGTCGGTTGAATGTCCTTTCAATGACGGGTAATGATATTAGTGCGAATATGCTGGTGGGAAGGATAGACCCTTTCCTTTTTCACAAAGCATTGTGTTTTTTAGGAGGTGTTGCGCATTCATATTTTCCAATTCTAATCATGATTATTGCTATCATTTCTACTCGAGAGCTGTTTTTGCAAGATTATTGGAAATTTTCTCTTCCTTCCACATCGCTCGGCTCTTCTTCATTTCCGTGAGAAATTGTGGTATGCTTGTTTTGGTTCACTACGAAAGGGATGAAGGGGAGTTGTGAATCCACACAATGCAATAATTCTCACATGCGGTGGTCGACCCTCCTTCACGGTGAAAATACAAGCCTATGTTGTACCTCAGTCATGGATGAATCTCAAAATTGCATGTAGGAGCTAGAAAAAACGATTAGAAAGCACATAGAGATAAATTCATCATGTTACTTTTGAAATCATTGTGTTTCTGCCTTTGTGCTACATTTTATCCTAGTCATTTGTGATTCCACCACAGTGGTCTATATTTTGCATTTGTCGCTACCAAATCCATGTTTTCTCTATGTAGCCTCCACATGCGATGTATATTTATAGTTGTAAAATGTAATTGAAGATTCTTGCCTTAAGTATTTATGCTTTAAAAGTGTAAAAGAAAAAACCCAAATACCTTGAGCACTACATTTTCCATAAAGCGGCACGACTATCCCATTAAGGTTCTTTGTCAAGCTGTTGGAAATTTGCAAGTTTTTAGGGTTTTTCTTGAGATATTATGCATTGTTTAGTCTTTTGTGTAATGCTTGTTGTCTTTTAAGTCATCAACGGAGGTTTTAAAATATCATAACTCCTCCCCTCTTGTTTCAAAAAAAAAAAAAATCGTATAACCTAACCTATTCCACTTTGTTGAAAAAGAAAAATTCATGTCAACTCGAATATAGACGCGAGAAGGTGACATTGTTCGGCAGATGTCAAAGTCGTCGATCCATACCCAACCATCGAATGAATTTTGATTAGGTGGGGTTTATGAGCTTTGTGAAAAGGTGGGGTATCATCTACAATTGACTAAGGAGTTTTCCAAGTTTAGTGGTTTCTAACTAAAGGTGGGAACACTTACTTTTCTAGTCATCCCAATCAATAGTTGAGGCCACTCGAGAAAATCGAGGTGCTTTCAGTGTAAAATATCAAAAATTAAAGTGCTCGTAATTCATTGGAAAGCTGAACGACAACGAATATCTCGTCGGTAGGAATGTTCTGGCTCGTTTTGTTGAAAACGTTACGGATGAAAGATAGAATATGTTGTTCATTTTTCCTAAACAACTAAAAAATTTATATAATTGACGGATGATACAGCTTAGCGCTAGTGACATGCAAGGTATATTTTGGGAATATTATTTAGTTTACCAATGACAATGTGACACGTGTCTGCGGCAGAGTTCACCGGTTTGGTTTGAAGGTGAATTTTTTTTAGGAATGGCTCCTAAGGTTGAATTCGATTTTTTTTTTTTTTTGGTTGGGGATAGCAACCGAACTGACACGTGGTGCGGCCCGGTGGCCACCCCTTGCCCCCCTCCTAGTGGACCCTCTCTAAAGTTAAATTTCATTTTACATTATGGTAGATTGCATTTGTATATCTGGGTGGATTACGGACAGGTATGGTGAAAATTTGAATTATTATATAGTATAAGACTATATGTATAGGCACATTATATATATACCCGAAGTCTAAAATATATATATTATATGAAATATTTATTATATAGTTCATATATTATTACAAAAGTTTAGTTAAGCATGGATTAAGCACGGGTTAAGGCAGGTGCGCCTCGACCGAAGTGGGGTTAAGGATTATTGTGCGGGATTAATGGTTAAGCACGGAATAATGATCATAATCCTTCATTTAAATGCATTTTAGTTAAGCGACATGCGCGGTTAAGATATATTTGTCCGCCCATAATTTGAAACACATGATAATTAAACTAGAGTTATAATAATGGCGGAACAGCGGGGGAAATTCTATTAGTTTTACTTAGAACTCTGTAGTTTTGGCGGAATCCCAAGTTTGACTATGTTCGTGGAGTTCTCTCAGGTTTGGAGGAGGGACTCACAAGGGAAAAATTAAATGAAGCATATGTGAACATTTTGACCAATTTTGGCTTAAGGAAGAGTAATTTTTGATATATGGACATTAGGACTCATTGAAGCAAGTTTCGAAGCATGGGTGAATGTAAACAACAATTTTCACATTTGAGCTAATACGAGCCCAGTATGGAAGTTAGATCAGAGATGTAATAAGAGGTTAAGACTCAGCAAAAAAACACTATGTTGATGGATCAATTGTGATGGTTTGTTGTGCGATTTGTTGTTGTTGTTAGAATTTTATTTGCATACTTTATGCTCTAAATTTAACTTAAAACTCGGCTCATTTTGTTTTGGCACACATAAAGACCAAAACCTATGCAAATAAAGCATAAGATCAGAAAATTAATTTTAAATCTAAAGATGAAATTAGCTGTAAAAACTAACATTTCAAATTCATATCAAGTTGGTATCGAGAGGCAAGTTGAAAGGCTATTTGCTTGATAGTTGTGAGGTTTAATTAAGTAGAGTTTTAATGGTTACAAGTTTGTGATGCTTACAAGATTGAAATTGAGGAGAGGTGAAGGAAATTAATGGTTGAAAGTCCTAAGATTAGGATCGAGGAAGGAGAATACAAGGGCACCATATCCACACAAAGTTCCACTCCCTGGTGCAATTGAAGCACCTCAAGTTTATCTCGAAAAGTGAGATTGAAGAGGTACAAGCACGAAGTTGAGCTTGAATCCATATGCATCTGTCGGTGTTGGAGAAATTGAAGGTCATTTAGAAGAGGATGATGTCAAGAAAGAATTCAATGACATAAGAGGATGGTTAAAATTATATTTGATGCATTTGTTGGGATGGCGGGAGAAGGTTCTAATCCTCCACATGGAGAAGGAACTTCATATGATAAGAAGGATGAAGAAAAGGATTCAAAAGGGTAGTGGAGGAAAGTCCCTCCATCACATCTATCCTTCTCATCATCTGCATCAACATCATCTTCCATTTCCATCACAAAAACTACCCACACTCACTCGAAAGCCACTGAAGGGAAAAACACCCTTACTCAAACTTGATGTCAGATTTGAGCTGTATTAATATATTAGTAGAAGATAAATGCGAAATATTGGACGTTAGATATGTCAATTGGAGGTGGCATTGCATAATTCAAAACCTTCATGAATTGACATACGAGATTGATTGGATTCTTTGAAGTTGAAGGATGCGCACACTTGTGATGAGGCAAAGACTCGAAGAGATTAAAAATTGTAAATCATGTCTTGGTTAAGTTTTATTGCTTCCATTAAAAAGAAAATTATATCCATTAGCTTACATACAATAGGCCAGTATAGTTAGGAAAATTTTAGACAGGTTAATGAAAAGTGTGCGAATTATACTCATGATTTAGGGAGAAGAGCTCTAATTTTAGGTGTGGTTATATTCTCAAGAAACTTTGTTAAATTACATTGAGGTTTGCACAATTACTTTAGGCACACTATTTTCATATTTAATCCCATAAACATAGACAGAAACTGTGTTGCAGAAGCACATTGAGAACGGAGAAACACAAAATAGATGAGAAAAGTGATAACGTAAGGAGTAAAGGAAGGACAAGTTTATGGAAGGAAAAATAAATAGCTCTATCGAAAAGAGAGAAGGAGAAACTCACATGTAAATGTTGTTTGAAGAATGACCATGATGAAGACCGTTCTTGGCAACTTCATCGAGTTAGAAGCCAAACAAAATGAAAGCCAAAGAAAAATATTGTTATCATTGAACATGACTTAGGTTACCAGATTCGGAGATAGAGACAAATATTACAGCCATGGGTTTTGAAGTAAGAATATATCAAGCACTAGTTCTTCAAATTGTTCCAATGTCACTCAAGATGAAGATACAAGAATAAAACTTTCCATATTAGAAAGTCATCTCTAAACATATCAATATTGACACTTTGGTAAGTGGGTCACAAGCTAACTTGATTTGAAAGACTTGGTCAAAGCTAGACATGACTGTTAGACATCCAAGACATATCCTTTAGGGTGGATATGAAAGAATGCAAACAAGTGCATACTCCAAATTCACCATCAATTCAAACTTTCTTGCGAGAGATTGAACTTGATGTGGTGCCACTGAGATATCACATATTTTTGGGAAGTCCTTATCTTTTATGATGAGATATTTCATCACCATGTGAATAAGTATCACTTGTTTAAAGATGGAATTGAGTACATAATTAGAGCACATAGAAGAAGATAAGTTTGTCTCTTATACATGGGAAAGTAGAGGATCATGAAGATACGCGAAGATCAAGGTGACATTGTTGATGATCAAATGTAGAATGTTTTAAATCAAACCTTTCAAAATATGCATCGAATGAAAATGTTGATTTCATTAAGGTTTATTATTCTTGTAATGATAGTTTCAAGATTCTAACAAGTTGCCTTTGAAAGGAGGTGAACAAGATGTAAAAAATTTGTTGATCAACATCAGGTGTTGAAGCGATGTTTTAAACAAGATGGTAATGCAGAGAGTGCAAAAGATCAAGAAAGTGACAAAGTTTGAAAAAGAAGGCATGGGTTCCACAAGTGCACATTTTTAGTTTCCAAAGGTACATAAAAAGCAGCGACAAAGATACTTGATCAAGAGCCAATGAAATCCTGAAAAAATTGATTAGAATCTATGATGACAGTAACTATGAGGTTAGTTTTAAGTTTCCTTTGATTAATTAGGAACAATATAGTTTCTACAAGAAAAAATTGTTACTTTACAAATTCATGGTACTTCACCAACATGACGGTGTCAAAAGACAATAAGAGAAGGTCACAAAGTCGGAAAAGTAACTTTTATGAAAATATCAGTGATATAGAAGTGGGAAAATTTAGATGGATAAAAATTTGGAAAGGGTGAGGAACAACACCCTCATCCACATGATCAACAATCACGGAGTTTTTGGGGTCAAAAGGTTTATAGTAGGGGAGGAATGATCGGTGCTTGGTGGAAAAGCTGAAAAATGCAGGTGAATTGATTGGAGAGCTGAATGATAGCGAAGAGTTAGTCACCGAGAATACGGCGCAATTACGTTTCGTCGAAAATAAGTCTGGATGAAGAAGATAGAGCTGTTGTTTGTTTTTTATAAATAGCTAAAAAATTAACGAGAACAATGACATGTTGATGACATGGCCGGCCCGATCGACGGATAAGGTATATTCTAAGAATATTCTTCGAGTTTTTTTCCCAATGACACTATGACAAGTGTCATAGCAAGATTCACCAGAGTTTGGTTTGAAGGTGAATTTTTTTAGGAATGGCTCTAAGGTTGAATTCAAATTTTTTATTATGGTTGGGGACATACCAACCGAGAGGCTTCTTTACATGGTGTAAGTTAGAGACGCCATGCCCCCTTTGAGGTGGGCCCTCTCCAAAGTTCGAATTTCATTTTACATTATGGTTGAATTTCATTTGTATATCCTAAGTTGGATTCACCAGGGTTGAATTATGCTGAAAATCTGAATTATTATATGGTATAGGAACTATATCATATATACATTATATATATACCCAAAGTCATAAATATATATATTATATGGACATATATTATATAGTTCATATAATACAAAGGTTGGGTTATTTAATTTGTTGGACCCTCTCCAAAGTTTGAATTTCATTTTACATTATCGTCGAATTGCATTTGTATATCCTAAGGTTGGATTACAAGTTGAATTATGGTGAAAATATGAATAATTATATGGTATAGGAACTATATCATATGGGCACATTATATATATATAAGTACGAAATATATATATTATATGGAAATATATATTATATAGTTCATATATTACAAATGTTGGGTTATTTAATTTGGTGGGTGGAAAAAGTTATAACGGGTGAGCGGAGGTCGGGGCTCCAACCCCACGACCTCCCACACCCTTTCCACTCACAACACACCCAAACTGTATAATAACTATAACTACTGACATTTACTTATTTTCAAATGCATCATCACGGCGGGGTATGGAGGAGGCCGGCCCCCTCACCCACAGGACCCGATGCGTGCAGTGGGGTTAAGGATTATTGTACGGGGATTAATCGTTTAGCGAGGGATTAATTACCATAATCCTTCATTTAAATGAGTTTTAGTTAAGCACTTATGCGCGGTTAAGATAACTTATCGCCATAATTGCGGCTTAACAATAATTAAACCAAAGTTATAATAGCGAGCGGGTTTGGCGAACTCCGCCTGACTTGCTTGTGTCCAAAATTTGATTGTCATTTAATTGGAGTTCTCTCCGAGTTTTGGAGGAGGATTCTAGGGAAAATTAAATGAAGCATATTTGGAGCAATTTTTGACCAATTTTGGCTCAGAAGAGTCATTTTTGATAAATTTGGACATTACGGACTCATTGAAGCGAGGTTTAAGGAGGCTGGGTGAATGTAAACAAACTTTTTCACATTTGAGCTAATACGAGAGCGAAGCCATGGAAGTTGGACCCGAGAGATGTAGCCCATGGGGTGAACTCATTCATCAAACACTATGTTGATGGATCAATTATGATGGTTTGTTGTAGTTGTTGTTCAAGATTTTATTTTCATACTTTATTCTCTTGAATTTAACTTAAAACTCAACTCATTTACACAGTTTGGCACATAAACACCAAGGAAACCTATGCACATAAAAGCATAAGATCAACAAATTAATTTTAAATTTGAAGATGAAATTAGCACCACCAAACTAACATTGAAATTCGGATCATTAGGATCCTTTGAATGGTGAGGAATGGTTTAAGGGTATGGAGTTTGATTTGGTTAATTTCAAACATTTTATTAAACCAAAATATAGGAAAGGGTATATAGATCCATTTTTCTAAAGAGTTACCTACAAGACCACCATAGTAGTAGTGGAGGTGATTCAAGGTATTTTAGATGTGAAGGGAGGTTCGGTAAATTTTATCTCTATAATATTAGGCTCTAATGCATTTTACAAGCATGAAACCTTTGAATATTCCTTACTACTTATTTAGAGGTCTTTGTAGGATAATTGACATAGTTCAAACAAGGAGGGAATTAGATTGAAGCTAGTTTGTTTCTGCATTTTCATTGAATAAACTATTGGTGATAAGGAACTTGAAAATAGGAAAGCGGCCCGAAGTGGCGAGGACTTTTAGTTTCTTTAGGGTGGATAACACAATCTTCTAACATCGAGAGGACTAATAAAGATACCCCATCGAGTTGCAATCAAAGAGGCCTCACCTACAATAGCTAGATTGATAAAAAAAAACAACTTTGAATAAGAACAAAATAAATTGCAAAAAGAAGTTCTGAGAAAATTCTTCTCACTTTGATAGAAATAATGGCTAGTGTATCGAGCAAGAGCTTCAGCCAAGAGGTTTCTTGTAGATTCTACACCTACACCCTATTCAAGTTGTTGAATCGGAAAGTACACATAAATAATCAGAAGTTGATGAAAGGGACAGTGTTAGAATATGAATTGGTTGGACAAGGATCACTTGTGTTAGCATATTTATGCTTGAGAGAAAATAGAGAATTTAGGCATAAAGTATCACAATAATTTGTTACGCAGTGAAGGAGAACCATTAAGGAAAACATTGGTACATGTTACTAAAGGAAAAATGAAATAGGTAATTGATGTTGAAGAGATAAAGGAAACTGAGTTGAACAATCAAGGAGACCTAGAACTTACAGTCTTGCTACCAAGGTGAAAATGCAAATAAATGAATATTCATCAGCGAGAACAAGGGTAGTTTTTTATGAGCAAAGAGTTTGAAAAAATGTTGGAACAACTTGAAGGGATTGACAGAAGTAGATTAGCTTGAAAAAATATCATGGGGATAAGTAGGTTTTTAATCAAATACGAGTTGTTGAACTTTGTCCTTGAAAAGGCCAAATATAAATTAAATTGGACCCTGCCTTTACATAGGCGGTGAAAATTTATATACACAATTTTTGTATTAAAAGACTCGGGTTGGTAAGCGACTCAGCACGGGCAGAGAATATGGAAGGAAGAGGAAGAGGATCAAGTTGGATATACTAGAAGAGGCCGGTACAAGGTAAATATTCATCGGAAAGGATGCCCCTTAGCTCACAATTTTTTATCTTTTTTCTCTCCAAAAATTTGAAATGAGTCGAGTTTTTGGTGAAGCTTGCAAAAACACGGCAAGGGTTTTTTGCACTTCTTATATAGTTTTTGATCTTGATAAGATAGTGAAATTTCAAGTTTTGATTGTCATGTGGGAATTTATATCAATGTCACAACACTCACATTGATGCCTCCAACACTTTATATCGGAAAGACAACCATCATATGTTCGAGAATTTTGAAGCCTTTATGAAGGTGACAATTTTGATGATGAACTACATTCATTAATTTAAACGTGTCGGTTCTAAAATCTCTCATGTGATTTCTGGAAGATTGATTTTAATATTAAAGTGGGGGGTTGTCCAATAAGAGGTTTGCAAGCATTGTGAAACCTATATTAGAGGTTCAATACCATCACGGAGATATTTTAAGGATATACATTTGATCCATTTTGTGGAAGGAGAAGTTTGCCAACCATACAAAATGTGAAGGGCTACTTCAACTTGCTACGAAATTGAGTGGTAGGCTATGAAACTAGACAATCAACACCATTTCACTTCATATTTTGATTTTTGGTTTCTAGAAGCAATTTGGATCATGTGGGTAGGTGGCATATTATATTGGAGGGTGTAGTTAATAAATTATTTGTAAATAGCACAAGTTGGTGATGCTTTAGGCATGGATTTATTTGTAAGTAAAGCCCTTATTTTTTAGTATGCATAAAGATGATGTATCTAGTTAGAATTTTGTTTTGTTCAAAAATTTAAGGCAACCTAGAGTGGGAGATCGAACCTCATGATGCATATAGGAATTAAAAACATAGTAAATGGTTATGTTGGTTAGATTAGAGAGAAACAGAACTTTTGTGCACTTGTATTTTAGAAAAATTTTCTAGTGAATGAATGAAAGGTAGGGTGATTTGTAGGGATTCTGTGTGAGATATTGATGATGTTGTTCTTATTTTATCTTGTAAGTTTGTCTAATGTGTTTACATATCTTAAATGTATGTATAATTGTAGGAAAAACTAGATGTTTAACTCATAATTCGTGGCATAATGGTGTCTAATTTAGTTTTCCCAAGTGATTTATGTTTTCATCTTAAACACTTAGAATTCATCTACGGTTTTGAGCCATTCTATGTGTTGTCTTCCACCTTTCTTACACTCACCCTCCTACAACGATTTAAATTAAATTTCACAAGACTCTAACCCTTTTGTGGAAGGAAACCCTTTCTTCTTCATCATATCATTGGAAAAAAAATTAATTTGACACTGAATCCGCCTTGATGGATTTGTCTCTTTCTCATCAACATACCTTTGAAAATCATGCCTTATTGAGAATTATTCCCAACCTAATAATAGATCTTTTGAAAACCTAAGTGAAGCCCTCTCCAAGGCTATAATAGCTGGTTTATGGCCTAAGATTTGTTAGTGGTTACCTACGAAATTTCTCTCTTCGGCCCTAGGGAAATCATAGAGTGATAACGAGCGCGAGGTTGTCAACTTTCGTGGCCGGATTGACCACTCTTAATCGTCTCTTCACATCCTCTCTGAGAGCTTGAATCTCTTTGCATTACCAAATAGAATTGTGAACATGCTTCCACCACCATTTTCTCTGCGACACTATCTGTTGCAATGAAGTTGTCCTCCAACGAAACCTCAACTTTGACCGGCCTAGAACTATCACCACTTGCTTCATTTTAAGATTCCTTACTTAACAACAAACATAAATTCACTAGATTTCTAAGAAAATTCCCAACCTTATCATTCATCATTTATAGCCATGGATGTTCCCAAATTAGATCCCCATCTTCATTGAATTGCATTGAATGTGTACGAACCACATTTTTCTGTTGATTTCAACGGCGTCTGCAACCTATCCTTAAGCAGAGATCATACATTTCTCATTTAATACACAAGAAAGGGAATGAAGTACTTTCCTAGAAATATGATAAATCCCAAGGAGGGATCACATGTCGAAGATAACGTGCAATCCTTGAAATGACGAGAACCATCTCCAATAACGGAATTGAAATGCGAACCTATATCCACAATCAAGAACCATCTTTTCAAGATCATTATTAAAGTCTTAACCATATTAATAATTAATATCATGGCATATCTTGACCTTTTCACTCCCATCTTTCATGGTGATTAATTTATTCCCTCGCCTCCAATTTATTATTCCGGTCAAGCTTCATGGTATATATTGAAATGATGGGTCTCCTTGATCCATGAAGACAACACCTTGATTAAGACATTCGCCTTTATTAGTTTGCTCATCTGCAACTTTATTATTCTCTCTTTTTATGTAAAAAGATATAGATTCAAATTTTTGAATTTGATTTATAATCCTTCTATCAGTGAATATTTCTCATTGAGATTTTTAGCTTTGAAATTTTTGAATGATAGCATTAGATCATGATATAGATATTTGATGAATGCCTCTTGTAAGAGCTAGTTTTATATCTTACCAAAATGCTAATGCCTGCTGGTTATTGGAGGATTTCCCCAACCCCTATGCGAATTTGAGCTCTATTTCTTCATTGAGGCGAGAAAATTACCCCTCCACTCTTGCCTCCCCCAACTTTAAATCAAATTATATTAACCATTAATGCCTAATATTTAATTAATAACTCTAAAATAAAATACATTGACGCTTAACCTAAGTGCATTTTCGATGTGCTAAACAAGATGTAAAAATAGCTTGAAGACTAACTCGGGTCCTAAATTTGAATAGTAGTGCATATGGATAATGTTACAAGTTTTGTTTGTGTAGAGAGATGATGTATGTGCACGAGAAACATAGTGCATAGGGAATTTAATGTTAAAGGTTTCCTTTTAACGGAAGCTTATACTATGCGTAAACGAAGTATGTGTAGGAGAGAATTGTGTAGGCTACGGTTTTCAAGCTATGGAGAACGGGGATTTCCTCGAATGTTCTAAGTATTGGTGTTAAAATTGAATCTTTGAGGAGGAAGCGGTATGTGTGGGAGAACATAGCTTAAATTATTATGTTTCATTGTCTGAGGCATTTACTATGATGAGATTCTATGTTAAAGATGGGGAAAAAATTATGTTTCGTTGTGCGAAGCTTTTACTTTGTCTTGAGGATGGGGTATTTTTGAGGATAACGTGGCGTTCATAAGAAATTAATGTTAAATTGTTATTATTATTATTTTTCATTGTGCGAGCTTGTTGTGTGGAAGAAGAAGGAATGTATGTCGATTTTTCAAATAAAATTTTACATTAGTCGAAGGAAAATAGACAATTGTATGGGGTAAGTTATAAATATTTTTAAATTAAGCTACTAAGAGAAAAAAAATAATTAAATCAATAATGATTTACTTTGACATAAGGTATATGCAAAAATTAAATAGATAAATAGAAATGTCGTCATGGAAATTAAATTTTGTTATTTTTGAATTCAATAAATTTCTTGTTCTAATGTTAAAAAACTTGAAGAAGGACATGTAGTAAATTGATTTGCTTTATCGAAAAAAACTAACAACTATCTAAAATACTACATATATTCGATAGCTCGAAGTGACATGGAATGGCTCGAGTTGAAAGGAGGAACCTTGGCATTGATCCCATTATATCATCATCTCTTTCATTAGCGTCCTCCTCAACATTTAAATTCTCGTAGAGCCAAATTATGTAGACAAAAACTCAACGTTTAGCGTTTTCAATTCTTGATCACTCCATCTTCAAGTCCAGTGTTGCCATTTTCTAATTGAGAAGTTGAAAGCGGACCTGTTATTGTGAGATTTAATCATTTCAACATGGTTTGTGTGAGGACCTATCATATGTCTTCTAACTAAACCAAATTTATCATATAATTGAATAACAATAAGAAAAAAATATAACATTTTTATAAATCTACATTTACTTAGTAAAAACATACAAGTAAAAATTTTAATCGACAACATATTAAGCATGTAAGAAATTTCATTTGCAACATTTTACTAAATAAAACAACAAATGGAGGAATACATGTTCCAATGACTTGGTTGAGATATACTAACTTTATTGGGATGTTCTCTTGGCACTACATTAAATTTACCTCCCGGCCAACTAGGAATGATTTCCTAGCCCGGGGAATCTCACGAGGTTCCCTATTATAGAGGCAAAGTCCAACTAGTTATAGTGTGTCCAAGTTCAAAACCAACAATTTCCAATAGATCCAAGTTTTATTTCGATTTCTCTCTATTCTCTCTCCTCTCCTTCTCCCCTTCTCCCCCAAAATAAAATCCTCCAATGCCAAAAAAAAGACCAAGGATCTCCCCCTCTCCCTCTCCTTCTTCCTTACCTTCTATGTCTCTTCCTACCATCCACCTCAACCACCTATAATTAATATTATAACTACCCCCTCATACTTTTATTTTAATACCCTCATTCCTTACCATTTCTTATCTAAAGTAGATTTGAGAAAACACCTTGGGAATAGAATATGGATAGTTAATTTATAGATAAATTGGAGAAGACCATATCTTATCCAAAATTAGATTTGAGAAGACACCATGAGAATTGAATATGGATATTTAATTTAGAAATAAATTGGAGAAGACCATATCTTATCAAGTAGATTTGAGAAGAGATCTTGAGAATATAAATATGGATATTTAATTTAGAAATAAATTGGAAGACCATATCTTGTATAAAATTATATTTGAAGATACCTTGGGAAAATAAATATAAATATTTGATTTAGAAATAAATTGGATAAGATCATATCTTATCAAAAAGTAGATTTGAGAGAATACCTTGGGAATAAAATAATAATAAATAAAAGTCATATTAGTAAAATAAAATTTCAGATTCACAAGTGTAGGTATACCAATATTACTTAGTAATTGTAAGTCAATGTACGGGGTTAATTAAACATAATCAAAATTAACTTGATAGGATCCAAGTAGACATTACATACACTCCTCCTTGAAAATTCGTCTCGAAGTTAGAGTGAAAATGATACAAGGAGTTTGAAAGAAGCTTGACAATAAGGCATAACAAAATAGAAAGAGAGATAATAGACAAATTAGTAAGTCAAGCAATGATAACACTTCCCATAATTGACTAACCTATAACCTCTTATCTTCTTCAACTTACTTCCTCCCATCCCTATCCATCCTACTAACAATATAATAAGACATCGACTATACCCATCTAATATGCTTGATAAAACCCAATATGGCGGAAGCATTGACTATATCGACTAACTTGCCCAATAATAAACTTTCGATCATCACATCTGCGATACAGGGTGTGTCCCATCACCCTCCCGATTCCAAGCTGGAGGTTACACGGTGGGAAATTCCTTCACCACTTCTCAAAACTAGGGTCCAACACCCTATGTGGACCACACTACAACATTTGGCTAGATACTTGTCATGAAATAATCCGGTCGAGGTAGTCTTTTGCACCATTTACACTTTACGCATGTCATAATAGTGCATATCAAGTAGATACAAAATGTAATCGAACAATGTACATAATGCCATTCCTCATTGAGATGTCTCAACATTCCCCCATCGGAAGAGTGGATATTAGTTCTTTCCAATATACAGTTAGTTCCTCATTCATGCATATACATAAAAACAACAATATATAAGTGATCTTAATCATCATGTTATAAAGTCTAGTATCCACGTGTCAATTTTGTACTTCATAAAAACATACTCAAAAATTTGTTTACATTAGATAAATCATAATTTTGATAAGTAATTCATTAGATAATCATAACTCCTTAAGCCACACATAAAAAAAAATACAGATAAGTCATACTAGATAAGAAATCATAACGGAAAGTAAATTTACATCAAGTAAATCATACATCAAATAGTCATATATCAAATATTTTAATTAGCAATACCTAGTATATCTAATGATTTATATAAGTAGTTTCTTTGTCCAACTAAAAAATGAATCAATAACACATAGCGTTCCTGTAAATAAAATAACATGGAACTACAAAGAGAACCCTAGCATAGGTAGCTATCTAAGTCAAAATGGGAATCAAATATGCTCAAAAGTGAGGAATAAGATCGCAATGGCCTCAGTCTCTCACCGTCCTCTGATAGCAGATCTGGGCTATGTGTCCCACTGGGCCCATGTTTAGTCTGCCATCGATGTTTGGTGAACCCTATAACGAGTCCGATATGCGTAATGGTTCCATTGTTACGATTCCCATGTACGAGACACACAATTCCCTCCAATCAATTTGTGAGATTCATCATAAAAATAATGTTGTAGAATAGATACATGAAAAGCATCATGAAGTTTTATGAAAAATGAGAATTAAGGAAAACACAGACGATAGAAGCGGTCCAATCTTATCCTTTATCCTAAAAGTTCCTATATTTGAGGTGACTTTGTCCCTTTCCCAAGCCGAATGGTTCTTTTGTTAGTTCGGATACAAAGAGAAAATTGGTCTCCTACTTCATAACTATTTATCGAGTCCTATGTGAATTGACATAACTCTTCTATCCTCTTGTGCTTCCTTTAACTGTCAAATCTGTCTTTAGTTCCTCATTTCTTGCACGATTCCAACCCAACTATTAATTAGACCTCCAACTTTTCCCAACTCAATGGCATCCTAGATGGACTCCCATAGAGCTTGATGAAGACATATCCAAATGGAGGCTGTGGTAATTGTTATTATAGGAAAACTCTACCAATGGTAAGTACCTTTCCCAGCGAGTACGATTATCCATGACATACATTCGAGCAAATCTTCCCTCATTAATTTACTCTGTGATCCTTGGTATTCTGGATGATATGCGATTTCGAGTTCAGCGTGAGCCCCCAACGTTGACTACAAACTTGTCCAAAACCTAGATGTAAAGCAAGAGTCTCTATGAGAAATGATCTTTGTGGGTAACCCATGTGGTCGAATACTTCGCTTATAAAAACTCGTGCCACATCAATAACATATAATTGTCTCTCGGGATCAAACGAGGCACTTTTGGTCAATTTATCAATGACAACCAATATAGGATTGTGCCTTTGTGGTAGTGGAAAACCCACAACAAAATACATAGAAATAGCACTCCCATTTAGACTTAGGGATGTCATGCGATTGTAGGAGTCTATTGGATGGCGATGGTCAACCTTCCTTGTTGACATTCAAGACATTTGGCGACAAATTGGACTGTAGTAACTTCATGCCACCGAAATAATATTCTTCATATATGCATACATCTTCTTCACTCTAGGATGTGCACAATGATGCTTTATGTGACTCTTCGAGGATGGTTCTTCTTATACCCCCTTCCTTAAGGATGTAAATTCTCCCTTGAAATATCAATTGTCCATCTGTTTCAAGGATATAACCCTCGAAATTTAGTTTTATCTACTTCCCACTTTGGAGTGTTGATATAATCTTAGGATACCAACTCTTCAAATAGTTTTAACACGGTCCGTCAAATGAAACCTCAAGGGTACTAGGGAGAAGTTTTGTGACCTCCTACTTAAGTACATCATCCACCACATTGTCCTTTCCCTTAATATGAGATCCCAAATCATACTCACTCATGAATTTGATCCACCACCTATGTCTAACATTAAAATACCTTTGATTGAAGAGGTGCTTGGGTTGATGATCGGTTCTTAACAAAGCTTCTCTAAGACGAGGTAGTGTATCCACGGTTTCAAAGCTATCATCAACTGTTTCTAACTCTAAGTCAAGGGTAGCATAAAAATCTTCATGTTTATTCAAATTTTTGGATTCATAAGCTATTAAGCCAGCTTCTTGGATCGATAATGCTCCCAATCCTTGCTATGAAGAATTCGTGCAAACAATGAAGTCCTTTTCCATGTTAGGCACTCGAGATCAATGCACTAATTAGTAACCTCTTAGTTTGGTGAATGAGTGTCACATTCACTTGTTTCCATTCATACCTAACCCTTTCCATTTTGTAATGTATTGATGGGTTTTGAAATATTTGAAAACCCTTCCAAAAATTTGCAATAATAACTGCTAGCCTCATGAAGCTATGCACCTCATGAAAAATTTTAGGCATTGGCCATTCCATTATGGCCTTTACCTTTTCTTTGCAGGTCAACTAAAATACCTTCTTAAAATGATGTACCCAATATAATGAATTTTCTTCAAAAGAAGGAACATTTTGACAATTTTCCATACAACTAATTTTCCCTTAAGAAAGTTAATGCAACCCTTAGGTGCTCTTCATGCCCCTTTTAATTCTTGGAATAAATGAGAATATCATCTAGAAATACTTGCATAAATTGGTCCAAATATTTCCTAAACACACCAATCACGAGACTCATGCATATTGTTGGTGCAATGGTCAAACCAAATGGTAAATACGAACTCATAGTGCCAGAATTGATCGAAATGCACAGGATTATCACCTTCATAATCCTCAATTGGTGGTATCCGGATAACGAGATCAATCTTTAATCATTGCTCCCTTAATTTCGTTAAATAGGTCCACCTATTCTAGGTGTCGGTACCTATTCTTTATTTTGAGGTACGATTCAAGTTGCTATGATCCTAGCCATAGCCTTAATAAACCATCCTTATTCTTCGTTAATCATTGGTGTACCCCGAGTGAAATACTAGGCCTAATAAATCCCAAGTCTAATATCTATTTTAACATGCATGTACAATTAAATTTCTAGAGCTGTCATCTGTAGAATTGTCTTAGAATTGGTTACGCACGGTTTAGTTCTATTTTGAAATCAATATCCAGGCTCATTGGCGATAATCCGAAAATTGCGGGAAAATATCCTTGAATTTTTGACAAAATTGGGTGCTAATACGAGGAGGGTCCTTTCGGGTCACATAAGGCCTCAACCACATATAATTTACGAATTTTTAGAGAAAACGTTTATGCATGGATGAATTGTAGGGACACTCCTCTCTTGATACGGCAAATCTCAATTGACTTACCTTCATCATCTTAACAAATCACCTTCTTTTTTGAAACATTATATCCAAGCTCGATGAAATTCTATCCATTCCATTATGATGATTATCATACGTCCCCGATTTTGTGACATATGCCTTGACTTAGTTGCTTACCTCGAGGTTCTACTAATATTTAATTGACACTAGGTCCTACGCTGTTTTGTACAATCATTTTGACTTATTTAAAGTCATCGTGATCATAGATGCCAACCCACATTTTCTAATGTAACTAGTGAAATGAAACTATCCCTGTAGCACCCATAATCGAAACAAAATTTTAACTTTACGTTGTTTATCATACTGATATTTCCACCATGAATGATTGGTGTTCAACTTATTGGTTATCAACTAATGCATAAGATTCAATGGTGGTTGCTTGCTCCCCATTGGTGCTTTTACTTCTCTATAGTTGTTACTTGTTATGAAACCAACTCAAAAAATAGAAGAAAGGATAGATCAATGACTTAGAAATCATCCTCTTTGAAGGGAAACCTCCTTTACATTACATAAATGAACAATTATCGAATGATTCAAAGACAAAACCTCCTTTCTATACAAGGTCAAAAGTCACAATATAATCCTAGCCGACATAAAAATAACAATGTAAGGGCACAACAATAACAATAGTGAGGCTTTTATGGAGCACGATAATAACAATATGGGGACTACATGGGCACAATAATGACACAATAAAGGATACACTAGCAATAACAATAATGGGATACACTAGTAATATAGGGACCTAACACTCCCATCAACCAAAAAAAGTGTTGTCCTCAACGCTTGAGTAGTTATGGATGCATTTGTATAAAATTATCATCCTCCCATGTTGGACGTATTCAATCGGTAAGTTCTTCCACTTGATGAGGTCCTACCGAAATTGATCGATTCATTAGCTTGAGGTTATTGTTTCGTACACTTCGAGGTTCCAGTAATGTTTTTTCCTTCTTCGTCAGGATTCTGGACATATTGTTTGAACTAGGAGAGCTTGTCACCTATAACCTTCTTTAGGCATGAAACATAGAAAAATGGTGCACTCGGGAAGATCTTTGAAGCTTCAATACGTATTCCATAGTACCAAATCTCTTGCAACACTTTATGAGACCACAATAATTTGGTGATAATTTATTGTATCATGTAGCTTGTAAGGGACATTTGTTTGTATGGTTGTAGTCGTAAAAATACCAGGTCACCTACACTTGAAAACTTTTCTCGCTACAATGTTAATCTTCATTTTGTCGTTTCATTAGATTTTGTGCCAAATTTAGGTTATCCTTTAAGAGTTGGAGAACTTGTTGTTGATGATCAATGTGATATTCCAGCTGCTTGAAACTTGAAATTTTCTCTTAAATATGATGTGATGGAGCGTGGATGATATCCATAAAGTGCCATTAATGGGGTCATTTTTGTTGCGGTATGGAAGGAAGTGTTATACCACCACATTGACTAGAGGTAACCATTTGAGCCATTGTGTTTGTTTATCGAGATATGAAGCAACAAATATACCTTCCAAACATTTGTTCACTATCTCATTTTTCCCATCGAATTAAGGATTCTATGATGAGCTATGAGCTAATTGAGTACCCAAAGAAGAAAAATAATTTTGTCCAAAAGTTTCCTATAAAAATGGGATCTTTGTCTTACAATAATCTTTGGGTTTCCATGTAGCTTTTGAATTGTTTCCATAAATGCAATAGTAATTGTGCGGCTTTAAATGGATGAGATCATGCACAAAAGTGTGCAAACTTGGAAAGTCTATCAACTACCACCATGATGATAGACTTTCCTTTGGACATGGATAAAATTGTGATAAAATCCATTGAAACCTCCTCCCAAGATTGAATTGAAATGGATAAAGGCTTTTATAGACCTGGGGTCTTAATTATTTCAACTTTATTTTGTTGGCAAACAAAAAAATTCATACAACTTTTGAATACCAAAATTTAAGGCCATCCAAAAAAATTCCTTCTTGACCTTGTGAAGTAAGTTTTTAAAAATCCCGAGTGCCCTCCTAAGGGAGAGAGTGTGCAATTCCAAAATAATATTTTGTTTGAGTTGAGAATTCTTACAAATATATAAGCGATCTTTGTACCATAATGAATCATTTTTCCAGCTAAATGTTTGAATGCGGGATCTTCTTCTGGGGTACGAATGGTGTCCCCACCTCTTCATCATTCTTATGTTCATCACTTGCTTTGGTTGTCCACTCAGGTTGGATAATAGAAATGGCACAAAGAAATGCTTTCACATCCTCATCCTTTCTTGAGTGCATACGAAACAACATTTTTTCTTCCATGTTTGTAGATGATTTCAAAGTTATAACCCAACACCTTTGTGACCCAATTTTGTTGCTCTATTGAAGATAATATTTTGTTCTAAAATTATTTAATACTATCATGATCTGTTTTTACCTTGAAGTGTCTTCCCATTCGGTAAGGTCGTCATTGCTTTAATTACTGTGGTATTGCCAACATTTATGTTAAAAAATTAAATATTCTGAGCAATGAAACACACATAAAATATGTGAAAAACAAACACAAAACACATAAAACCGGAGAGACATAGATATACGTGGTTCACTAGTTTGGGCTACGTCCACCTCGAACAACAGTCCTTCCTTTCTATTATCTAGCAAAATGAAGAGACACAACCTACAACAAATCTATTGTAATATCCTATGTTCTCTCTCACATTCTCCCTATACGTTTCTCGCTTTGAGAATACACATACAATACACGGCCTTGTTACAATACCCTCATACAAGCGAGGGGTTGCCTTCTAGGGAAAAAAACCCTCAATAAACATAACTTCTACCATCGGATCATCACTTTAATAGACAACCCAAATTGACTAGAAATTACTATACTTTTACAAGGCAATTTTACATGCATTTTAACCCGGTGCGCCCCAAAACCTGGCCGGGCGGGGAATCGGCTCAAATTCCATAGCCGCCCCATGGACCCCCTAGGTAGCATTTAATTACGAGCAACATTGCCGCCCCATTAAGGTACGGGGTCCAACGAGCGTGATAAAATAAACAAGATAATCGGGCTCACACCCAACAATTTCCTTCTCATAATTAGGTTTTAGTAAATACTTTCCTTTGATTAGGCAATTTCAAAAAATGGGGTCTCATTATTACGTGAAACCCACCAATTCCATATCTAGGGCATCACATTCCACAAGTAAGGTTTTGTGAAGTCTAGCATATCTAAGACAGGTGATTGACACATTGCCTCTTTAAGATGTTAGAGAGCATCAGTTGCTTCTAGAGGTGAAAAAATGCATCTTTCTTCGATGTGATGTTAAAATTGTGTTCTCCCATAATTCTTAACAAACTTGTGATAATACTGCTAACCTAGAAATCCTTGAAAATGCTTTATGGTTGTAGGGATTTTCCATTTCTTAATGGATTTAGTTTTGTTAGGTCTGCCTTAACACCCTCATGAGATATAATATGACCCAAATATTCCACCTCTTGTACTCCAGAAAAACATTTGGAGGGTTTTTGCCATGCTCAATCATTTCTCAATATTTTGAGCATGATGTCAACATATTGAACATGATCCTTCAGAACTTTATGTAGATTAGTATATCATCCAAAAACTACTAACACAAATTTTAAGGAGGGCTTGAAAATGGAATTCATCAAAACCTTGAAATGTGAAAGGTACATTAGTAATGCAAAAAGGCATAAAAAAATTGATAGCTGACCTATTGATTCAGAATGTGTTTTCGAGAATGTCTTTAGTCTTCATTCTAATTTCGAGTAGTATGAATGAATCCAACTTGGTGGTAAATTTCTCCATGTAATTCTTCCAATAATTCATCGATAGTGGGGATGGGAAATTTATCTTTAATAGTGAGCTTGTTAATCTCCCTATAATCAGGACACATCGCCATGATCCATCCTTATTTTGCTGTAATACTCTTGGAGTAGAGAAAGAACTTTGATTAGCTTGAATTATACCAACCTCTAGCATTTATGCAATCATACGTTCAATCTCCTCTTTTGAAGACAAGGATATATATACATTTCAATGTTTGGAGAGAAAACTTCCTAGAATCAAATGAATAGCATGATCATGATCATGAATGATTGAGACTCCTTTGGGGGTCTCAAATACCTTGGAATGATTTTCAAGACTTTTTGGAGATATGATAAATGATTTTGATGTTTGAACCTATAGTGAGTATAATTTTCAGTGCATACTCGTTTTTATTTATTGACTTTTGTCATGACATTAGAGCTGATTATAATTTCCTTGGCTTCCTAAATGCTATGTTCTTCTTTCCTTTATTTTTTTTCAAAAATATTTATTGAAAATTAAACTACGAGTCTAAAGATTGTAACCATTATACTCCTAGTACAACATTAACACCACCCATTGGGATGGAGAGAATTGGACTATTCAATACATATTCCATGATGGTTAGTTTGATGTTATGGCACTTTCAATTTATAGTTCCTCCATTTGCAACCATCACTTGACACTCTGGTGATGGGTATAGGAAACAATTCAATTCCTTGGCTACCTTACAATGAATAAAATTAGCAATACTACCCGAATCAATCAACACTATTACATTGTTCTTCATATGTCCTTCTATCTTGGGGGTTTGATGAGTGGTAATTCACCTTAATGCATTACATGATATGGTCAGATTCATTTCTTCCTCGGGGTTGGTTCCTAGTGTATATCCTCTTATTTTGAAGTTTCCTTTTCCTTTTCTTCCTCCTCTTCACAATCTATGTAAAATACTTTCTTCTCAACACACTTATGACCTTTAATTAATTTTACCACAAGCTGTAGAAAATCCCCTTTGCTATTTTTTCTTCCAATTATTGTGGTGCCAACCTTGTAGGTTTTGGAAGTCTAGGAGTAGAAACACTTCCATATTTATAGTTGTGGTGGTAGGATTCCTTATCGCCATATTTTCTTTTTCGATTTTTCTTGCCAACTTTGAATGCCTTCAACGAATCGGAGTTCCCAAGGAAATCAGCCCTCATGTTGGATGTTATCCTTTAAAGTTACCTATGAAGAATCATCACATTCCTCTAGAATATCGGTTACCCATATATTCAATTTTGGAGTCTCAATGTGCTCCACCATTGAACCCTTTTGTTTGAGATTTATCAATTGGCTAAAGAAGGGTTTTCTCTTTATATTCTCATAATGTGCTATCATTTCCCTCTGTAAATTGACCAAGTGGAATTTTTTTCTGAGAGAAAATACATCGATACCATAAAAATGTATTTTTTTCTAAATATAAAGTTGCAATGCATACATTTTGTGTGTTTTTCATGGAATCAAAATATTGTTCCATCTATTATTATCCATGTTACTCGATCCTTGCCATCAAACTTCTCATATTGATCTTTGGAATATGGTGGGTCTTAAATCCAACATTAGATTATGTGAAATCATAATTAACATTTCTTTTTCTCGTCATGCATTTCATCTACTACCATTTCACCATTAGGAATCATTTCATGTAGCAACTTTTTCAAACCTTCCTTCAAATTTTCCATGTTGCTTTTAGACCATTCTTAATGTCTTCCATGTTGCCTTTCAAATTTTCTTCTATACCAACAATCTTAGCTTCCACCATTCTTCAAACCATCCATCTTAGATTCCACGCCTTTCTTCAATTCATCCATGTCTTTCTTCAAACCATCCATCTTAGCTTCCATTTCATATTTTGTTACTCTTTGCGGAAGCGAGAATTTGTTGCACTTAGTCTCGTAATTTTGATATACAATGTTGCTTCTTCCCTCTTCATGAGTCATAGTAGAGCCTTATTAGGGCTTAATGGGTGTCGAATTATTTTTGGAGGGCATTGTAGAACCCAATAACGATATCATGCTTCAATATTCCATTTGGAATCATTTGAAAGGCGATTTTTCAAACAAGACTTATGCAATATAAAAAAAAAATACACACATTTTTTTCTTTGTTTTAATTTCAATATTGAAATTATCTTTTCAATTTTGAATCCCAATAATTGGTCTTGTAGTATCCCTCTTATTCTTATTTCCATGCCCCAAGTCATAACTTGTTTCAATTCAAACCTATGGATATATAAGTTTCCCTAAATGTGGTGGACGCACTTAGAATAACATATGAAAGACATGACCTTTTCATTAAGATAAACGAGATGACGAAGAGCACCTACTTGTGATCCTCATACATTCTTCATCTCCTTTTGTCACTTCCGTCGCTCCCAATCGAACTAAACTCATTTGATTGGTACTGCAATTACTAACATAAGATAGAAAATGACATAAAGGCATATGATCTATTCAACAATGCGTGAATCGATTTCATTTGAAAATACATATATAAAAGCAATAACACATGTATTAGGAAAGGAACATATCTCTTTATAAGATAGAAGGAGAAGTTATAAACGGTTGGATGGAATTCGATGTCAACTCACTCCATCTTTAGTCCTATCCTCATCACATCGGAACATTCTTGTAGTAGCATAAAATTACTTGCAAAGAAAATACCTCAAGAACTATAATATCACCAACATAACTCTACAAATTCAAACTCTTGCTCCCCTTTTGCACTATGATCAATGCTCAAATTATAGGAAATGAGGTAGTTTGGAACAATTGGTCATTGAATGGATTTTCCATAAATAGATGGGGAGTTTCCTTGTTGATAGGACAAAAGATAAGTGATTTAATGAATCCACGGTGTTCATATTTGAGGTTATCAAATAGCATGATAGTTGAAACACTTCTAGAAGCCACTCAAAGTAGGAAGATTCCAGAAATCATTTGAAAAATTTGCTCACGATCGACCAACACACTATTAAGTGGGCCTAGGTGCTCTGTATTTGCTTTGCATGGGAGTAAGTGCTCTACAAATCACTAACGTAGTCTAGAGTGCGGTGGTGGCTCAATGGAGCATTTCCATGAAGACTTTAAGAAGTGAAACTTTCATGGATAAAAAACCAACAATGGGATGACTTGTTTAAGGCAAGTAGCGATAGATTTAGAGTATGATAAACCATGTTTATCTTGATCGAGTTTTGAGAGTGATGCCAAAATTGAACTATAGCAGTGCCCATTAAAGCATGAAGTCAAAAATGATAATGTTGAGTGATATGATTTACGATGTGATGAGTAGGATCTGAAAGCGATTGTTACATATATTGTAATACATTACATCATGATATTTTTTACATTTTGGACATGAATTGCGGGAGGCATACCCATATTCGAACATAAAATATTATAACATGTATATAGATCGAAAACTCGTCTACGAGATATAGACCCATGATAGGATGACCATTTGTGTGAAGCCATCGTACGAATGATGTGGTACTACTCCTGAAATTGTAGCCCGGATACATGAAACTAGATCCAGTCTTCTTATCTCGTTCACTCGATCGGCTCAGTATGAGTCTGTGTGAATATGTGATGCGAAGTCGAACATCGGAAGACTTTCTTGTTTTGATTATGATCCGATGATGTAATCCATTAATGGACACGAGAGAAACCATCGATGATGATAATGGCTCTCAAGGTACCTTGATGCAGTCTGCATGGTGTGAATAGATGATTTGATGTAGAACACCATACAAAGTGTTTCGATCAAAAGGCTAGTGATATCGGCTTTGTCCATTTGGAAGCAAGAAACTTGCCATTGATGTATGCAAGCTCCAAGGTATTGGAAGGGGTGTTTTAAGTGAACTTCCTGGATGATGAGGCCGATGTCGACGAGCGACTCATCAAGGAGAGCACTTAATGTATCCCCCATCAAAAGCAAACGGGAGTAATGATTTTAGAGATAGAATGTAGCGTGAAGCAATGTTCAAGGATGGTGGTGAGAAAATGATATTTTATGAGTATTGCGAGATGAGAAATTATTGAGTGAATTCTTTTGAACATATCGGCGACACTAAATGAGTTGGAAACATTGACCCAAAACCAAAGTGATGGATGGTATGATAGACCATCAATCGAGATAACCCAAACCAACAACCATGGAGATGAAGTGAATGAGTTTCATGTTCAAAGACGACTTGCTACCATAAAGTGATTTATCCCTTTCCAATTTTCCCTAGTCATTGCTCACCGATACCTTTTAATTTTAACAAGCTTGAGGAGGATAACATATGCTTCGATGGCAAACGTTCCCACCCTTTGGGTAAATCCATCACTATGTGATGTTTTAACGAGCCTAGCGAAAGAAATTCGATCTTGTCATGATGGACAAGTCCATAGCTGTTGATGTTTTAACGAGTCTAACAATGAAAACTTATTCAGGATTTATACCTTCGAGGATTTTGGCTCATATCCCCCGAAGGTATAGTAAGGTCATAGTATTTTTTGAGCTAAATATGTAGAAATTTGAATAACTATTAAATTATTCCATAGAGATTATCACGATCACACACTATTTTGAGCTTCATGCATAATACATAACCTCTTCTACTATTGATCATCAATTTGCGGAATTATAAACAATCGCATGCGCACATTAAAACCATAAATAATCACACATACAAACACGGTATTTATGGGAAAGCTTAAAGCTGAAACCCCCAACTATACGTATATTATAATGATAGAGATCATGTAGCAATCATAGTACAAACTCTACAAGCTCTCGTGCTATCTCCAGTTATTTACACACTACACATGCTCCGTCTGTCACATTGCTTTGCCTCTGCGCAATCCAATATGGATAATCGCAAGGATCCAAAGTTCAAATCACAGGTATGTCTTGAGAAATCCTCATTGGATTCTCCATCAATGTGTGTGCAAATCTCATGCACAGTGTTGTCTGGTGATAGTCACAGCGCTCTTTCACCTACCTCTCCAGCGGTATCCTTTAGCGACTGTCCATGCTATGATTAAGCTGATGTATTCTTTGGTTGATTTATGAGTTAATAGTTAAGCGAATTAATTAATAATTAATTCACACCACTCTCACTAATTGTATCAATCAGTTAGACTAGATACAACACAAGCTCAACTAAGTTAATAGACACAACTCCATTAGCCCATCTCATCAACTCCACCAAACTGCGTCACATGAGTTCCTAGCTGAAGTCAACCATGAAATAGCTCCAATAAACCCTAGGAATAGCGTAATTCCTTCTTTTCGGTTGCATGTGCCACATCCGGGCATCAAATTGAAGTGCTCCAAGAGGATAAGGATATAATGTTTAAGTCCCAAATATTGTTAAGAGCTAATATTCGACATATCTATTTTAAGTGGCAATCTAAAAATAGATTCCTTGATATGTCTAAAAATATAAGTCCATATATTTTTCTTGACTTGACCAACCATCCACAAATAGCATCTTGCAACTCATAGAACATGATCCATATGTCTAAAAATAGACATAGTCTAAAAATAGACTTTGCGCCAAAAATACCCTACGGGCCCACTTAGTGAAGCGCTTCTTTCCACTAAGCTCATCATCTTGTTGCAATCTCAACACTCCCTCTAAAAGATATGGATTATACGCAACTATCCACCGCCTATTGGTATTTAGTTGCTCTGGTGAGCGCCTTCGTTAAGACATAAGCACATCTGATCCTCGTAGAGTACTTATGAAACTAACATGATTCTCCATGCACACAATCTATGATATGATGATACGAGGATGTGTGTGTTTAGATCTATCATAAAAATATTTGGATTAAGCGAGAGTTTGATGAAACTCGGTGTCTAATAAATCTTGATGGCTCTAAGTGTGAACCGAGCAGTGACAAACCGGATCTTCCTCATCCATATAGCCTCGCATCGACCAAACTCGGCTGCCATATACTCGACCTTTGCTAAGCGAGTGCCATGAATCTCTGCTTCATACATGCCAAGAAACATTTGTCGACCCAATACTAAAAATCCCTCCGGATGTGCTCTTTACGCTCTAGGTTGGACTCCTGCCCAATCATTCATGTGAAGCCACATAGCTTCACCTCATCGTATGCATGCCACAATCCATATCTACGATGTGCCTACGAGATAACGCAATACATGCTCTGCCTTCAGGAAAGAGCTTGGTAGGCTTAACCATAGCTTGTCAAAGGCGAAAGTTATGACATAACATATATCGGGTCGTGTATTGACCAAATACATAAGCGACCCCTTGTTGTGTCAACGATGCATCCACTACCTCGTAGTAGCATCCTCCTTCCTCAGCCACTAGGAAGAGGAGTATCAACGAGCTTGCGTGCAGTATACATGTTGAACTTCTCCGGTATCTCCAGACATACTTTTGAAAATAAAACGAGTCCTCACTTCTTGTTGCCAAATTTCCAATCCCGAAATAATAGAAGGAGGCCCAGTCCTTCATCTCAAACTCTTTTACCGAATCCCCACTCCTTGCATGAGAGCCTCAACAGAATCATCACTGTCAAAAATCAAATCATCTACATAAAGTACAATGATAAATAACACCTCCACTACAATCTAGTATAGGTTAGGATCCGCCTCACTCTTGGAGGAATCAGAATCCCGGTGGGCTGTCTATCCGTGTGTACCGAGCACGAGGTGCTTGTTTGAATATCTGTTGTCTTGAACTGCACACATGCGACTGGCACAGCTGAAATCTCGAAACCTTCGGGCTGCTCTATGTACCTCTCCCTCAATGACTCTAGTTGAGGAACGTGTTCTTCCACCCATCGATGAATGTACCATATGCAGAGAGAGCAAGAATCGTCAAGTATGGAAGAATACCTTCTGTTGACAGTGCAAGGTCTCCTCATAATTGATCCCCTTAATCGCCAGCTTGTCCAGACAGCAAATCTTGCTGCCTGCTTCTCCACACTCCCGTCGGTACTGCTTCACTTTGTAGATCCATCTCAAAACCCACCAACGTTCCCTTGACCTTGGGACAATATCCCATGCATTTTTTCTGACAATCGAATCATCACTCTTCCACCATGGCATCTACCCATGCGGGGTCCTCCAGCTTCCTTGAAGAGGATGGATGCAGCAATGATACACTTGCTCAACAAGAGCCATGTATCGATGTACGGTCGGTGAGCATCTCTGTACGCGTTGTGATGTGGGTGCTCTGGCCTTCTCTGCATCTTGAGCCGGTCGCTCGGCTTACGCTGTAGTGCGCTTTCGCCCTCGATGATTGGTGTTGCATGTTGGTTTCTTCCACTCCATGAACCTCATCTTGTGGCTGATCCCGTACGAGACTCATCCTTAGGAACTAATAGCTCCTCCTGCATGCAAGTGTGGCTCCATCTCAAGCAAAGACTTCTCGCTTTCTCGTCTGAAATTTGATATCTGTCGCCTGACGATCTTGCGGCCAGCCTGAAAATACACACGATAGTTGTGGGGTGTATCAGTGTACCCCAAAATATCCCAACCTCATAGTGGCTCTTCTTCTGGCATCCTTCGTCTCATGAATGCAAGCATGTGAACTAAAAATCCTCAAATGGGAAATATCGGGCCTCTTGCAAAAAAAAATCTCGAGGTGTACTCATGCCACGTATCTGTGAGGACAACGATTCTGCACATATCTTTGCGGTATTGCATGCCTCTGCCCTTAAGTGAATGAGTAGGCCTTGACCATGCAACATCGCCGTCCGGCACCCCGTCGTTCTTTCTTAAGCAAAAACCCCATTTTGTTGTGGTTTATGAGGTACTATGACTCTCTTCAAATTCTCTTGTCTTCATAGTCCTTGAATTCGCCATAGATGAATTCACCACCATTCCCCGATTCTTTCCTCAACGTTTGAACTCTGAACTTTGGTATGTACGCTCTTCTTTTGCATGAAGAAGATCCAACACTACCGAGAAAAATCGTCAACAAATATCATATAATACTTGTGCTTTGCTATCGACTGCTAAGAAAGGTCCACACACGTTTGTGTGAATTCTCTCAAGGATCGTCGTGGCGCGACTATCCTTCTCGTGAAAGGTGGATTTCTGAAATTTTCCCAAGGTACACCCCTTGCATGATCGGCTTGTGCAAAAGTGCCTTTAGGAAGCCGGTAGAAATACGCGTAGTATCTTCAAAGCTCCATGGTGAAGGTGGCCCAATCTCGGTGCCACAACTCGCCATCATCAGCTCACCACTCATACACCTTACACCGCCATTGTTCTTGCTGACCATCTGCAATTTATAAGGTTCTTAACTCGAACCCCTATCCTTCGGGTCTCACCGGATTGCCTTCTTGATAACGAAGCCTTTCCTTCGCTAAAGACAACATCATATCCCTTGTCTTCTAACATACTTCGGGAATGAATTCTTCTTCAATCTGGAACGTACATCACTTCCTTCAATACAAAGGGTTTTACGAGACTCCCTCTGAAAATGAATGCAAATCACAGGATCGCCTTTGTATCTACCATCGTTGCCCATCTCGATGTGCACTCCAAGATCTTTCTCATCCGGATCGGTAAACAAATCTCGATCCTCATCGTGAAAATACACCAACTGTCTAGAAACCCTGCCCAGTCCCGCCATAATTGAGACCAAGCATGTGATCGGTGAAAAATCCGGCTCAAAAGTTGCGAGGCTAAGGCCTCTCCGGTGCAGATCTAGCCGACTGTATTTTCTTCTGCACGGACAATTTGTGGCATAATGTGTGTTGGTGATAGTGAGCACTTCACCTTGGACATATCTTGCTTCTTGCCTTTCGCACCGGAATGGCTTTCTTGCTCTTCCCCTTCTTTGCTTTGGCAGCCAAAGCACAATTCTCTTCATCGAGTTCCTTGATGATGATCCATCCCTACAGTACTCCGCCTTATCTCCTCTTGCAGAATCCGACCAAGTTGCTCCCATCTCGGCAATTTTCCCGACCATTGACAAAGTCGATAAGAATGCCAACTCTTCGGAAGCCCAAGCGAGCCAAGCTTACCATTCCTCATCATCTACGGTCTTACACTTCCCGGCTCATCACACGTTGGATGAACTTCGTGAGTACTTGGGCATACGTAGCCTTTCTCCATTTTTATGTTTCTGAGTTTATCCTTGAGTGCCAACTTCCTACCGAAGTCGCTCTTGCTTTGGAATAAATCTGTCAAGGCTTTCCACATCAAGAATGGAGAAGCCTTACCATACGTGGAAACTATGTGATCCTTCACGCCCTCAACAGAATCCTTCGACACTTTCTTTGTCTTCTTTTCCAAGCCTCAGTGCAATGACATACGCTAGAAGTAGGCTTTGGGACTTCAACATCTATGAACTCCTTCAACCCATTGTCATCTAACACCGCCTCCATATTGTCCTTCCATGAAATATGGTCGAGTTTCCCTCAAGGAAGATTCCAATCGTAATGCATTTCGTGTCTCAACCGACACCAAAAACACTACACCAAATTCGATTCCACAGCCTGAAACTCAACACTTCAATGTTCTGCAATTGCTCCAATGATCAATGCGCTTTGATACCATGTAGAAATTTGAACAAATGTTAAATTATTCACCGAGATTATCTGATCACACACTATTTGAGCTTCATACTTAATACATAACCTCTTCTACTATTGATCATCAATTGCGGAATTATAAACAATGGCATGCGCACATTAAAACCATAAAAAATCACACATATAAACACGGTATTTATGGGAAAGATTAAAGATGAAAACCCCCAAATGTCATGCATCTTATAATGATAGAGATCATGTAAAAATCATAGTACAACTCTCTAGCTCTCCTTTTATCTCCAATTGTTACACTACACAAGCTCGGATCATACAAAACACATGCTCAATCTTGCTCCCTTGTTATGCTTTGCCTCTGCGCAATCCAATATGGATAATCATAGGATCCAAGTTCGAATCCCACCAGTATGTATTGTGCAATCCTCATGGCTTCTCCATCAATGTGTGTGAAAATCTTATGCACTAAAATATTGTCTGGCCCGATAGTCACATTGCTCTTTCACCTACCTCTCCATGGTCTCACTTAAATACATCCATGCAACTGCCGATTAATTGATGTATTATTTAGATTTAAGTTTATGAGTTAATAATTAGTGAATTAATTACTAATTAATTCACACCACTCTCACTAATTGTATCAATCGGTTAGACTAGATACAACTAGCTCAACTAAGTTAAATGAACACGACTCCGTCGCCCATCTCCTCCAGCTCCACCAAACCACCTTGTCACGTGAGTTCTAACTAAATTCAACCATGAAATAACAATTAAACCCTAGGAATAACGTAATTCCTTACGTCGATTTCATGTGCCATCAGACATCAATGGAAATTGCTCAGGGATAAGATAATGTTTAGAATCAAATATTATTAAGAGCTAATATTAAACATATATATTCTGAAGTAGCAATCTAAAAATAGATTAAATGATATGTCTAAAAATATAAGTCCATCTATTTTTCTCGACTTGACCAACCATCCACAAATAGCATCCTGCCAACTCATAGAACACAGTCACATGTCTAGAAATAGACATGGTCTAAAAATAGACTTTAACGCCAAAAATACCTATCGGGCCATATTAAGCGACTCCTTTCCACTAAGCTCATCATCTTGTTGCAATCTCAACATTTTTCTTCACCCAAAATCTCTTCGATTTTTGCATGAAATGGATCCTAACTAAGATTATGGTTTGATTGTAGGATTTTATTCGACCAGAATGTCACTTACATGGCGAGAAAGAGAACATGAGGAACAAGATATGGTTGCCCTAAATGATCCTAGCACTGTGAGAGCCCTCATAGACTACGGGTTACTCAAGTACTTTAAACTATCAGGGATGAGGCAACATTTGGAACTATTGCAGTTCTTGATTCGCTCATGGGATCTGGCACAATAGGAATTTCACATTAGGGACAAAGTGCTCCCAATATTGGTCAATGATATTTACTTTCTGACAGGTTTATCGAGATGTGGTGCCCCCATTTCCCTTGCAGGTTCCATCCGTGGAGGTGAGACAGTGAAGGATTACATTCGATAGCTTCGTCAGCCAGGTACAGAGCCTAGCAAGGATGGAAAAATAAATATAAGGGATGTGTATGCCTTTATGAACACTCATTTTCACCATCGCAAAGTTAGCTAGCAGCGTGACACTTCATGTTGCAAATAGATCATACATGCAGTATGCGCTTGAGTGTCTCAAGTCGATCGTGTTCAACTAGGTTGAAGCATTACTCTCTCAGATGAAAGAACTCCTGACCAAAGTGAAAAGTGGCAGGACGAAGAAATTTAGCTATGTTTCGATCCTGATCACTTTCATTATGGAGCGAATTGCATTGATGCAGCCACAACATGTAACATTGGGTGTCGCTGGTCCTAGGGATCTGAAAATGTAGTGGTGGGTAGAGTTGATGGCTAGACATGCTGGCCAGTCATCGATCTCATTCTCTACTTCATTCTTTACTTAGCTTTGACGACAACATATTGTCATAGAGGAGCATCCATATACATGGGTGGATTTTCACAGAGACCCAAATTTGATGTTACCAGTAGGTGCTCAATGGGGTGCTATAGGTAAAATGTTTTGACCATGTTTTTTTGATTTTTTGGGTTTTTAACATATTTTTGTGTTTTTGATGTTTCCAAGAATAAACTAAAAATGTTTTATGTATGCAGATGTGCGTAGTGTTCGACTAGTGGGTCTTCCACAACAGGTGGATGAAATAACATAGAGTACTATTGACAAAGCAATCCTTCGGGATTTGGATTTGACCGAGACTCTGGCTAAGTTACAACAAAATGTAGAGGGGCTAACTCACCGGATACCATATACCTGGATCGAGGAGTTACCGATGAGGCTGCAACGCCATACTATTGGTGTGCCTAGCTGATGGATAAGGCTATTGCGCATGATAGCTCAAGCAGTGACCTGCTATCATGAGCACCACTAGATCTACTTAGGATATGATATGTCTACATGCATTTTGAGGTCATGTGACCAACGTGTCTTGGACACAATTTTTTGTAAAAAAACTTGATTATTTATCTATTTTACTTTCAGTGTTTTCCCATGGTTATGTGCAATCCTATTCAATTGTGTGATGTGAATTGAAAATCTATATTTACATATGTTGAAAATGTCTATTTAACACGTAATTCGCTAAAGAATCAGTCAAAGTGTTAAAGCTTCTAGAAATGTGTTGATATTGGATGTAAACAAAATGTATTTCCAAAAGACAAACTCTAAGGAACATTCGATAAATAGCTAGATTCATACAATATAAACACTAGTAAGCTGTAGTAAGACAAGTTGTGAGTCCAGCCTGATGATGATGCAATGAATTCCAAGTGAAATGGAATAATAGAGGAGTTCGATCAATGCGCTATACTCAACGATATTGTTGGTGGATCGACTGATATAAATACCTTGGAAACTCACTAACTCACCACTTCGAGTGAAGATGGCCCATGCCGCAGAAGATAGATTATGCATACTGCGACTAGCACCATCGACATAACCAACAAATGGTTCTGAAGTTTCTGAAATATGCAACAAAATGCAAAGTAGATTGCTAACCACATGAAAACTCTTAAAAGACAACATATATGTAGTATCACACAATGTTTACTACGCAAAATTAAGCATAGTAACATTTAAGATACAACCCATTCTGAGGCTGTGACAATGGTATCCCATCATAATCTACCAACTCATAGGCACCCTTTTCTAGAACACATTTGACAATATAGGGGCCATGCCATAATGGTTCGAATTTTCCTGTTCCTATATTATCTGCTTCCCTGATCATAAAGCAAGACCATGTCTCCTTCCGAGAAGGTGTGAGGCTTGAAATTGTGGTCATATTGCACCTTGATTCGTCTTATGTGCTTCGTTGGCCAATGCGGCTTCACAACACGTTTCATCTAGATGGATGAGATCTAAAATACACACCTCTTTGTTAGAAGTGTCAAGTAGCAAGTCAATTGCAAGTTTCAATGATGGAATTTCACATTGAATCAGTAAGATACTTCTAAACCGTAAACAAGCTAAAAGGGAGTAAATCCAGTTGTGTTTCTCACCGAGGTTCCATAAGCCCACAAAGCCGAGTACAATATTAAATTCCAGTTTCGTTTATGAACCCCAATCATTCGTTGAAGCATATGCTTAAGAATTTTGTTGATGGCTTCAACTTGTCCATTCAATTACGGATAATAAGGGGTAGAACTATCATGCAATAGTCCTAACTTGGCAGTCAACTCAGTCATCATGTAGTTGCGAAAGTGCTTTCCATGATCTCTAACTATGGATTGCAGCACACCAAACCGAGTAACCACATGGTTAAAGAAAAAAAATGCAGCTGCCTTGCCTATGTTGTTAAATATAGGCATCGCCTCAGCCCACTTGGTGAAATAGTCAACGATGACAATAATATAGCCATGCCCCTGACCGAGCAAGGGTTACATGTCATGAAGTCAATGCCCCATTTGGAAAATTTTCTCACAACGATGTCATGATGCATTGACACTAGAGACAGGCGAGTTTTATGATCAAATATCTAGCAAGCACGACAACTTCTGACCGCCATAATGTAGTTTCAAAATATGGTAGGCCATAAGTAACCAATGTAGAGAATATTCTGCACGGTAGAAAAACCGGACAAATGTCCACCACAGGTACTAGTATGGCAATCATTTAAAACTTTCTCAGCCTCCTCATGAGTGAGGCACCTACGTAAAATCGTATCGACACCACGATGATAAAGTGTATCGCCGACGATCAGATAATATTTGTCTTGGTATCGAATACGTCGTTGTTGTGAGTGAGAGGTATTGGGTAGGAAAGTTTGTGTCTGGAGATATATAACAAAATATCCATACCAAGGGTCAGATGAAACAATCAGAAACAAAGATTCATCTAGAATGGATGGTTCCGATGTATACTCAGTGCTACTCGAGGGAAGGTCACAGATAAGCTCAACGAAAACCAAAGACTTATTCGACTTGGATTTTATGAATTCCAAATAAAATTCCTACAAAATGGCTATCCATTTTGAGTATTTTCCCCCCAGTAATTGACGTGACAGAATGTATGTCATAGGGTTGCAATTTGAAATGACAATGGTCTTCTAGAGCAGGATATAGTGGAGAAATATTTGTACAAATTGAACGAATGCCAAAGTGAGGTTCTCAACATAAGTGTACTTAACTTCCATATCATTATGATTGTGACTCAAATAATAGATCAAATGTTCAATCCCATCTTCTTCCTGGACTAAAACCATGGTGATGGTTGTATCTGAAGTGACGAGATACAATATATAATCACTCTGATAACTTGGGGGATACATTAATGATGCTCGGATCACGGTATCTTTAAGAGAACCTAAAGAAGCTTGTGCAACCTCATCCCAATGGAAGGGAGTCCCATTTTTCAAGAATCGAGTAAATCCTTTAGCCATTTTTGCATAGCTGGGAATGAATCTCCTTAGAAATTTAGCCTTCCCTTGGAGTCTCTATAACTAAATTAGGTTGGAAGGGTCAAGAAAATCTAGAATGGACTAGAACTTCAAGGGATCAAGTCGAATTCCGTCTTTTGACACGACAAAACCAAGAAAATGACTAGAACCGACACAAAACACACATTTGTGTGGATCGAGGTGTATTTTGTAGTGACAACATTGTAAAAAGGTGGCTCTCAAATGTACGGGGTGGTCAACCCGTTTCTGTGAATGGGTAGGTAAGTCATCCAGATAAGGTTGAAAAATGTGTTTAATGTCATGGAAAGCATAATTCATTTCCATCTAAAAGACTGCTCCAATGTTCTTTAAACCAAAAGGGAGTTTTCGATAAGAAAATGTGCCCTAGGGACTGATAGAAACTGTTTTATATTAGTCCTCTAGGTGAATATTGATCTGATTGTAACCGGAAAAACCATCCATGAAGGAAAATATTTCACATTTGGCACATTCGTCAATTATTTGGTCGATAAAGGGAGTGCGATAGTTTCCCTTTGGACAAGCATGATTAACATCCCGATAATCAATGCACACTCTAATTGTCCCTTGTTTCTTCATGACAAGAACAATTTTGGAAACCCAGTCAGTAAACGCAACAGGGTAAATAAAACCAGCACGGAAAATTTTTTCAATGTCTGCTTTAATGGAAAAAACCTTCTTAGGATGAACATGATGAAGGCGCTGTCGTATCGTTTTGACATCAGGGTACATTTTAATCTCGTGCTCAATGATACTGGAATCGATGCTTGGCATTTCCTCATACGACCAAGAGAATACATCACAAAATTCATGAAAAAGAGAGCGGTAAGTGGCAAGTTCAGATGCAGAACAAGACAGGCCGACATAAATGTTTTCTACTATGCCATTTTTGGTTAAAATATCGATAGAAATCGTTTCTTTGATATTTTGTGGGTTTTGCTCAGAATCAACGACGTGAATATAAAAGGAATTCGTGATGAAATCAACAAGTGAAGGCTGATATAGTTTAGTTGGAATATCTTCACTGTAATCCAGAAGATGGGATCGGTGATGATAATCTGCCCATGACTCTTATTTTGACATCATGGATTCTATAATGCTTTCATCGGTTGAGAATATACGTGAAAAAGGGTCATAAGAAGTACCATAATCCAAAGAATGATCGATCCAAACAGTCAGCGACAAAGAATTAGGATTGGCTGCACAAGCCAAAAATATTGATTGCTATGCGAGCTCGATGGGACTTAGCGACACAGTTACACCTAGCCTATCTATTTTGGAACCATTGGGAATCTTCCATAAGTCAGATGAATTGGAAGATATCATATTGCAGGTTTCTATTTTTGTGATTTCTGCCAATGTCACAGGCGACGGTAACAAAATGGTGCTTATTAGGGTAGAATCCTTAAAGAGTCCTACACCAATATTCTAAAGAGATGACGGGGTTCCATGAACAAACATAATGCTTCCATTTTCCTGAGAAACAGAGGAGAAGAAGGCGAGTTGATTGATGACTATGATGCCGCCCTTATGGGGGAAGGCAACCATGTAAAAGTAAGTAGAGACAACTACAACCATAACATAAAACCATGGTCTTCCTAGTAAGATATTGTAGTCAAGGGGTCTATCAATGACCTCAACTTCAATAGTAACAATTCCCCCCCCAGTTCAACTTGCAAGTTACTGATAATTCCACAAGGCTTATATGTACAAATTTCAAAATATTTCAACGTCGTAGGTGATTGTGATAAAGGTGGCGAGCCAAGTGACTTCCAAAACCTCATAGAAATGATACAATTAGATGCACCTTCATCAATAATAGTTTAATGAATGAGGCGATTCCATACATTTACTTGGATCAAAAATACTAATTGTAGTGGCAATTGTGTTACATAGCCCACATGGTTAAAGACTATGAGATTAGAGTCCGTCAGATTGATTCCACCAATTTTCGACACCAAAACATGCTTTTGGGAGGGACAATTCTTTGAACCTCAAGCGTCGACATAACAGAAGGTGAATGAGGCAGATCTTTGACTATGTTCTAAGTTTGAGCTGCACAAGCTCAGGGGTTGAAAGTTGATTTATGAACGACTCCCTTTGGTAGATTTATTGTTAACTCAGGAATAATACGCGACGAAATTGAATCAGATGAAGTTGAATTCGAAGTAGTAGGTTGATTTTTTGCTTGACTATTTGATGACGAAAGAGGATTACTGTAATCTTTACTTCACGTAGACACCAAAAAATTAATTTTTGGCTTAGTGGCAGAGAACATAAGCACTTGTGAACTAGAAGTGGAATCCGTAGGAACTGTATGCGTTTCCGAGTTTGGAAAAGGGTTTGTTAAGATTGCAAATGCGGGAGAAGTCTTAAGAAGTTTCGATACTTCTGAGAGGTGAGGATAGTCTCGCATAAAATTATCCTCATTACACATCAAACAAGGGTAACTAGGTTTCCGAGAAGTACCAGGTGTATCAGATGATTTTTCCTACTGGGGTGAATTTTGTTTTTTCTTATCTTTCCCTTTATTCTTACTTCCAGGTTGCTTGTCACTTTTTCCCTTTTCAGATGACACGATATGTATTTTGGAAGAAGACGCAGGATCAGATGCAACAGGGGTTTGATTGGAAAAAACAAGTGTGGAAACGGATAGTCGACTTGCAGGCTGAGTGTTAGCAGAACCAATGACCTGTCGCTGGCATGAATGTCCTTACCAAATGGAGGAGGAGGAACATTGAAATTCGGTTGTGGTGCATTCAAAATATTTTCGTAGAGCATGCTAGAATGAGTATAAATCAAATCTCGATACTGGGCACAAGAAATTACTTGCTTTTCAGTGAAAACACCGCCTTTGGCCACGTCCTCGGTGATAGATGGCAACAAGGAATTTATAAACCACTCAGCTAAAATATGATCCAGAACAAAGGTTTTAACCATTCGACGATGACGACGCCACTCATGAATGTGATTTGATATGTGAATAACAGTCGTCTATTTAAAGTTGGTCAAAATTTCCATTCCAGTTTCATATTTGTTGGGTAACTGGAAGTGGGTTAGAAAAGTAGTGGCCAAAGCCGTGAAGTTATCAAAAGAATATATTGGTAATTAAATATACCACTTTGCACCCGAAAAAGTGAGCGTTTGCTGGAAAAGAATGAGTCTAACAGAATCATCATTCAAGGAGTTTTAGGAACACCATAAATGATAAGTCATAAGGTGCGTAGACGGATCTTCTCCAGAGTTTCCATTGAATTTCAGAATATCAGAGGGTAATTTATGAGGAATCACCAAACACCAAGGTAAATAATGAATGGGGTCATTATTGAGCCAGTTTAAATCAGGTATCTCGAGTGTTGCAACAAACGAAAATTGTCAGTTTATATTGGGTTCAGTGTAACCAGGGTAAGATGGAATTGCCTAGGCAATAGGCCATTGTGCACTAGTATAAGGAATCTGCTGCTGATAACCTTGATAGGGATAATTTTGTTGACCAAAGCCTTGATAGGCCTGTTGACCAGAACCTAGATAAGCTTGCTGTTGACCAAACCCAGCATAGGCTTGTTGACCAAGTCCAGGATAGGTTTGATACTGTTGGAATTGCTTTTGTGGCTGCCATGGGATTTGATAATATGGTTTTTGCTTGCTAGGATAGGTTGGACCAGCTTGTGAATAGACGAGACCAGTAGAATCCTGTGAAAAGGCTAAACTAGCCAGTGGTTGTGAAATTACCAATATAGATGGTTGTTGTAAAGACAGAGTCCATAGACCCAAAACTTGAGGGTAAAGGGTTGAAGGACCCACCTGAGAAGGCTGAGCTATGGCCAAGGAAGTAATAAAAGGAGTAGTAGGTACGAATGGAACAAGTTGAACTGGTTGATTTTGGTACACAAATGTTTACGATTGAACATGCAAGGTAGGCTGCCATTGACAAACAAGAATTCCAACATAAGATTGACCTAAAAACGAAGGAGCACTTCCATACGGGGTAAGCATGGGTTGCCCCCCAGCATATGGAGTATAAGAATATTGAGCATACTTACCTTCATATGATGGGGGTCCAATAGAAACCGGATAAGATGGATGGTAATTAGATGGACTAGACTGATATTGAGCTGAAGATGTAAATAAAGGATCAGTCTGTTCAATACTCATAAGAGAGGAACCATATAAAATTCCAGATGATGACATGGGCGAAGTCTATGGACTAGAGGAGGAATCGAGGTGGCTTCCATTTAAAGAGTGGTAACCCTGTGGGATGGACGAACCATCATAAAAATGACACTCAACTATCGTAGAAAACATCGAAGAGGTAACAACATTAGATGTTGTTGTAGCTATAACAGATGGTACAGTCTGGGATGTTGTCTTAGCCATGGTTAAATAACCCAGTAAATACTAAAAAGAATCTACGGGAACTTGAAACTGAACATGATCAACAGGAGCAGTGTGGGTCAAACGTGGAAAATATGGATAAAGATGAAGCCTCAACCTAAAATGAGTTGGACTTGTAGGGGTTTTCTCTTCTCGAGGTTATTCCTCAATTGAAATCAAACCAGGTGGAAGTACTTCACCATCAGGCTCGAGATAAATTTCAGGCGGTAGACTCTGTGGTAAAGAAGAAGAATCAATAGTTACAGATGACTGAGGATGAGCCAGTTGATCGTCTTCTGACACGGGAACAACTTTTGTTGTCAACTTCGGGATCAAGATGTTCAGGTAAAATAACGACAATTTTCAGATCAACTTTCGGTTGAACAACTTCGAGTTTTGGATTTACTGTTTCACTGAATTCAATTTCAGTGTCTCAAGTAACTGTGAGGGTTTTGTCTCGATGGTAGCAGATAAAGTGTGATCGGTAGAAACGACTTGAGACTCGGTACTCAAAGGATCAGATGACCCTGGTAAATTATATGAAGATGAAGCACCAAAATTTCCAAAGGTATCAGACTCAGTAGGACAAGCTCACCTTCGCTATCTAAGTGTAGTTTCTGGCAGTAAAGGTGGTTTATTCAGTGTACTACGCGAATGATGGGGAAAGGGTTGATATTCTTCCACGATCCCTGATTGAATTTATTACAAAAAATAGATAAACAAAAAGAGGGTAATGCTAGGAAAAAGGATTACCAAGCAACTGTGAACTGCAATATACCACCCCAGTAAACCAAGGACTTACGTACATGCAGGAAATATCCTCGAATGTTGTGTTCGGTGTATCACATTGTACAAGGCGTCCGACTCGGTTACCTATGGATGGTAAGCAACTTAATGTTGTCCTCCCAAATATACTTGATGGTATGTGGAGGCCCAATCTGTATTAGCACTATCTAATGAGAAACTGCACAGTGAGAGCATCCCCATATACTTTTCATACTAGAACACAGCTCGATATACTCAAGGTACATGGATGAGCTCCGATATACTTACGTACGTGGGATGAGGTATCACACTTGGAGTGTATTGCAAACATTTAACGACAACTGCTATGATTTACGGTGTCGGAACACGTCTCTAGCCTAGACCTATAAATTTTATCGTTAAGTGAAAATTCTCCCTTAGATTAATTGAGATAAATTTTAAGTTGATCTTTCTTAGAAATTTTCCTTTCAGGTTCACCGCGTGATGTATTTGAAATTCCTAGAATGCAACAAAGATGATAAGCATTCGTTTCGATTCAATTTAGACAATATAAACCTTAGCTACAAGGGATAGAGCAATCATATTGTAAGCGATCAATAATGAGTACATATTAATGAAAATTCCCTAACTATTCCTATGCAGCACTCACAAACCCTATATGCAAATGCATGTTTTTATTTTTGTTTCTTTTAAGTTTAAATGAATGAAAAAGAAACTAAGATGCACAATCAATTAATCAATAGTTTCTAGAGAAACAAAGACTAGTATGACAATTCCTCTTTCGAAAAAAAAGAATTGATTAAATGTAAACTTTAAACTTTGGAGTTGTTTCAACAATGATAAATAAAACAAGAAGAAACATTGAACAAACAGACACCCAAAGTGAGCAAGAGTAGCAGAAGTAATCTGGAATCCAAAGGCAATCAGACACTTGAAAACTCAACAAACAAGACACTTAACTGGATGGTAAAAGACAAAAATATGATGAATTTTGGTTGGTCACAAGAGCAACACACCCTTGAGTGGGAGACAATGCGTTGCATAGCACTGTCTATAAGCCAACAGTGCTTTGCAGAGCACTGTGTCAAGACCAACAATGCGTTTTTGCAAGAGGAATATAAAAAATAGGCAAGAAAACACACTTATTTTACCAAAACACATTCAAATGACTGTAATGAAGCAAGTAAAGTCTACTAGAGGGTGACAAACAAGGATAAAACCACTAGGTATGATCAACCATCTCCCCAGCAGATTCACCAATTTGTTTTACGGAATCAAACCTATGGATAGATAGTTTCCCTAAGTGTGGTGGATGCAGTTAGAACAATAAATGAAAGACTCTTGGCCTTTTCCTTAAGATAAACAGATAAGAGAAGAACACCTACTTGTGATCCTTCACTATTCTTCGTCTCCCTTTTGTCACTTCCATCTCTCCCAATTTAACTAAACTCATTTGATTGGTACTTGCAATTACTAACAGAAGATAGAAAACGACATAAAGGCATACGGTCTATTCATCTTAATCAAACTGAATCAATTACATTTGAAAATACATATATAAAAGCATGAACACATGTATTAGGAAAGGAACAAATCTCTTTATTATAAGATATAAGGATAAGTTACAACTAGTTGGATCGATTCGATGTAAACTCACTATAGGTTCAGTCCTATCCTCATCACATCAACAACATTACTCCAGTAGCATAACATTACTTGCAAACAATACCTCAAAGAGCTATAATCTCACCAGCATAACTCTACAAATTCAAACCCTTGCTCCCCTTTTGCAATATGATCAGTGCTTAATTTATAGGAAATGAGGGTAGTTTGGCATTAATTGGACATTAAATGGATTTTCCATAAATGGATGAGGGAGTTTCCTTGTTCAATGGGATAAAAAGATAAGTGATTTGATGAATCCATGGTGTTGATATTTGAGGTTATCAAATAACATGATAGCTGGAAACACTTCTAGAAGCCACTAGAAAGTAGGAAGATTCTTGGAATCATTTGAACAATTCGCTCATAGTTGACCATTTCATTTTTAAGTGGGCCTAGGTGCTCTGCAACATTGATTTGCATGGGAGTAAGTTCTTTGCAAAGCACTTATTGCAGTCTAGGGGTGTGTTGGTGGCTTAATGGAGCATTTCAGCACGACTTTAAGCAGTGAAACTTTCATGGATAAAAACCAACAATGGGATGACTTGTTTAAGGAAAGTAGCAATAGATTTAGAGTATGATAGACCCTGTTTATACTGACCTGAGTTTCGAGAGTGATTCCAAAATTGACCTGTAACATGCCTAATTTGTATTCTTCAAGATAAAGTTATCCCCTATCTCCCACAATGACCTAATTATGAACTATTTTAGAAGAGTGAACTTGTACGGTGTGCCACGTGTCACTATTTTGACTTTCAACTTTGAAATCGATACACAAGAAACTACAGTCTGTGCACTTGCGACCAATTTTTAAAGAATTCCAATCTGATGTCTGAAACAGAAGTTATGATGATTTTACCTCGATCGCTTGTTTGAGATGAAATTCTAGAGCCTGCAAAAACCCTAACTTCCTTAGATTATATCTCCAAAAATATAGTGAACTAAGATCTAAAATTTTTACATGAAATTCCTCCAAATTTTGACTCAAATGCATTTTTGTTTCAGTTTCTGAACCTTCACAGAAAATTTTTTATAGTGAAAATTCCAATATGACCTGTTTATAATAGCGAAACCCTATAATACAAAGCTCTGATACCAACTATTATGAAACTAGCTCACAAAATAAAATAAAAGATAGATCAACGACTCATAAATTAACTTCTTTCAGGGTGAAACCTCCTTTACATTACATAAATGAACAATTCTTGGATGATTCAAATGAAAAAACCTCCTTTCTATATATAGGAGTCCAAGGGGTCACAATATAATCCTAGCTGATATAACAATAACAATGTAAGGTCACAACAATAAAAATAGTGGGATTTTATGGGGCGCAATAATAACAATATGGGGAATACATGGGCAGACCAATAACAATAAGGGGGTTACACTAACAATAAAAATAAGGTGATACACTAGTATTATAGGGACCTAGAATTACCAGTTTGTAACTCTGAATAATCGCGCTGGTAATGAGGTCCCCCACATCACCGACAAGTCATGTGTGGTAGACTCTAAAAAAAATGTTGTGGATTTCTTGCAAAAATCTCCTTGCCCTAAGACCCCTTGTGGATCCTCATCTCTGATCGTGATTTGCATGAGTCCTCGAAGTTGTCCGTGAAGCTGCATTGCCAACCATTGAAATCCCCATTGTTGGTGCTCTAGATATAACGTTGTTTCCATATGGCGGTGGCCTCAAAATTCCTCCCCTGGAGAAGGGACGAGGGGCCTTCCCCATAAACCTTGGATGTTGTGGAAAAATGGTTTTGTTTCCAACTTTTAAGTTTAAGTTCTCTTCAACATAACAAGCATGTTCAACAACTTCTGAAACTGAGAATGGTTTCCACATCCACACCATTGCCCTAATCTTAGGGTTCAATCCATAAATGAAATGATCCTCTTGGTGTTGATCTATATCCATGTAGGAGATATACTTGACCAATTCGATGAATCTAATATAATATTCCTCTATCGTGTAGTGTCCCTATACCAAAGCATGGAAGGCTCCTACCTGTTGTTCTCCATAATATGCTAGTAGGTACTTTTTCCTGAATATCTTCTCAAATAACTCCCAAGTAATTGTGTCACGGGTGAGGTGTAGTTGACGCTCTAAGTTACCCCACCAGTTCAAGGCACTATCTCCAAGTTGTAATATCAATATTTGAGCTTTTGAATTTGAAGTATAATCTCTTAGTGCAAAACAACTTCTCATTCCCTCTAACCAAGTTTCTTCTCGTTCACTAACACGAACTATAGCAAAATATGGGAGCTTAATATTTTTGAGCTTCCTCGTAATGGCCTCGATTCGAGGTCCTCTATCGGAGTCTCTTGATCCCTCGAGATTCCCCAATCATGATGAAGGGTGCTCCACTTCCACGTCAATTGTTTGGTTCCCTCTTAAAATCTCATTAATTTCTTCCAGGGAGCACAAGATAAAAGCCATCTTCGGTGATGACAATGGGTTATTTGTAGGGAGTCCTTTTGACGATCCTCCTCGACCTCGATTTCCCTACGTTTTGCACTATTTTGAACTGTTTAATTATTTGTTCCATAGGAGGCTTATTGATGCAACTTAGGACTTGTCCGCTCTTAGTCGACTCACACAAATATATAAAATGATAGGCATGAGTTTTTCTTTTACTATGATCATAAACAATCATTACTAATATTGATCAGATCTTGAAGGATCTCCTTTCATGAGTGTGATCCTACAAATTTTCTCTTAATACTAGCTAGGTTACTAGTGCAATGTACTTATCAGTCATGCTCTAATGCTTTATTAACACCATATTACTTTATTTAGTAACCATAATTATTTATTTAATTTAATAATAAATTTAATTAATCCATTGGTTTAATATACTCAAATATTAGTTCACTCTTGGTGGGTCTCAAAATACTAATCTAGAATGAAATTTGGATACCATTCTTGTGTATTCACCAATAAATCATTAATCCAATTTTAAGTAGTAGTTTAAATATAAAGAAGAGCTTTTACTAACTCTTTGACACATGTTTCTTTCTTCCACATAGAAATATCAAAACCATTCAAAGCACAATGAAAACATTATTTACCTTGGAAACTAAAATGGGAAACCAATTCCAATTAAGTGTCAATTAAGAAATTACAACCATCTTGAACACATGGTTAGAATTTCTTGTCAATAATTCTTCTACATGAAGTTTCTGCCACAAGTTGTATAAATTTTGGTGGGCACTAACCTTTATATATATATATATATATATATATATATATACTCTCCTATCTAAATTTATACAATGAAGTGCATAAATTATGGTGGTTAGTAACTCTTGGTAAGCATTTATTTATCGAGTATAAAGAACATCCCAAAGAACTCTTATATTGTTGGAATTCGTATTCCAACTATTTAATTATCAAAGATGCCCTATTAGCAATTAATTAAATGAAGTGAATTAGCCCATTATTTATATATACAATTTTCATTTAAAAAAATACATAGTACACCAATAATTAGTCTATATCTGCACATATACTATACTAACCTTATTGTATAATTGTTCTATATCTACACACTATACTATACTAACTTTATTTTATAATAGTTTTATTCAAGTATAATTGCTTTGTTAACTTTAATGGGTATTTGGACTATCCTATGCCTATTTTATATTTTTGACTTATTTTATTTCACACATATTCAATTTCCATAATTTTTATGGATAAAAATTTGAAATAAAACAATTTTATTTTTTTATTTTTTATTTTTTATTTTGATTTATTTATTTATTTTATTATTATTATTATTATTAAATTCGGCATCTATTCTATGTTAAAATAATTGTATTTCAACAAATCCCACATGTGTAATACTAAAGTTTCAAATTTCAATAGTAAAAGATATCAAATTTGTTATATTTTCAAGTTTGACTTATCACACTCCATACATTAATTTCAATTTCAGTAAGCAGGTGAATCAAAATCTAATGTGGAATACAAAATACACAATCAAAGTGTATGCATCCTAAGAAGGAGGAAGATTACTTCATTACTCAAACTACTGGATATTGGAAACCTTTTGGTACACCTCTAATAACAAGGTTGTGTGATGATGTTCACACTGGAGCCAACTCCAGGAAAAATTTCAAACGTTTGTTGCTTTTTGTTGTGAACCAAAAGGTTTTCATCCTTCACTTAGATGAACATCGCAAAGAAAAATGGTTATAAAGCAGAGATTGGTGAAGATGAGCAAATGGAAGATCTTAATGATAATTTAAGTATAAGCAATTAGGTGATGATTTTTAGAGCTACAATGAATTAATCCTAAAAAAGGCTGATTATTATGTATTTTCTGACACATGGCCTTTCTAATATTGCTTCATCTCTGTAGTAGTACTGTAACTTCAATCTGAGTTGTTATTGCTAATGAATAATTACATCTTTAAATATGTTTTCCCTTCCTTTGTTATTTCTAATTGAAGTAAAAAGTATAAAGAGAAACCAATTATCTTTAAATATGTTCCCTTTATTATTATTATTAGTTGAAATAAAAATATATATAAATAAACATTAGTATCACCTAATTATAAGGATATGGTATTTTTCACATGAAAATTTAAAATAAACCTAATGAATATTTAAAAATAAATGTATATACACCTCACCACAATTAAAAATAAACTTAATTAACATTTAAAAACAAATGTTATGTATACTTGTCTACAATTTTCCATTCCAACAACGATCTTGATGGACGAGCATCATGAAATTTTTTTCTCTTCAATTTTTATTTTATGTAATTTCTAGAAGTTTAAGTGAGTTTGAGTGAAAAGCGAGGTGGTTTTTTTTATAAATGGTTTATTAGCCAAATGTAGCTCCAATCATCCACAGATTGAGAGCTAACTATTGGTTAGGATTTTATTTCTATGTTATTTTAGCCAAATTCTTTTTTATGGATCTAAAAAAACCTGTTGTAACTAAAATATTCGTGGCCACATTAATATAATAGATATAATAGGAGGAATCCTATTGTACCAGGTAGCAGTGTGTGTAATGTTAAGTTTTTTGGCTTATGCATTTCTTTTGTGGGTACCATTTATATATCATTGTTCTCATTGTGCTAAAGTATAAATATATCTATTTTATATTTAATGAGATATAAGTGCAGAGGTGCGTATGACTGCCAGGAAACAAGGGGATAAGGCTTGCTGTAATTGTAACAGACAGGGTGTGGACAGGGACATAATTTATATTTAATCGTTCTGATGAGAGATCAACTATCGAATAATACAAATGCCATGTAAATACCACCGACTAATACTGTAGTGAGAATGTGGAAGAATGGGTGCTGAAAGTCTAGAATTTGAATTAGCAATAAAGTGATCTCACATTAAAATTAAGATCTCGTTGCATGCATTTCGTGGTTTGGTGTAAGAGATATGTTGGTTGAGGCATTGATAGCTCGAGAGCCGTGCTTGGCATGGATTGGTGTTCAAAGCAGCGTACACCATTCATTGAGTTGTAATATGCCATTATAGGATTATCGATCGGTGCTGAACTTGGATTGGTCTCAACAGGATCCCATCGAGGTTTCCACACAAACAACAATATGTCAAAAAGGGTCAAATTTTAATTATCTCCATTGCTTTTACCTATACTATTTGTTAACAACGTCGTTGAGTTTTTTTTTTAATTGCTATATATTTTCAGCCGAGAGAATTGGAAGTAAGGCCGAAAGGCCATGAATTTTCTTTGTTTTGAAAAAATATATAATTCAATGATCCTGTGAAAGTAAATTGAATGAGGAGGATTCAAATTTACTTTACTCATAAAGGTTATGATGCAATAGAATTATTTTGAAGATTTATGTGCATATCTCCCAATTAGTAATAACAATTTTCCATTAAATATTGATGAAAAGACAATACCCAAAGGCCATTCAATTAATTGTCATTCCAGTTAAGTTTGACATACGATAGGGGAAAAAATAAAGAGGTTTTTTTTTCAAGGTAGATGATCTAGTTATGATTCCTTGTAGATGTAAACGATTGCAAGTCTTAGTATATTGGCAAGAGAAAACACTGGACAAGTATGATACAAATATTATTAATAGTTTATCAACAATATTGAAGTTTGGTTTTGCTACAAAGCAAGTGATCCACGAACCAATCTCCTTATATGCATGTCTAGAGGCTTTCTTAAAGGAGGAGCCATTAGGGCCAGAGGACATGTGTTTCCAAGATGGAGAGGTCATTCCTTCGTTTTTTTTGTTTTGTTTTGGATAGGGCATTGCCTCAAGCTTCTTTAACGAGGATTTCTTCACTAAAAATAATTTTGGTAGATGTAAATTTATAAAATGGGTTTAGTTGTTTGAACAAATAAATTTACAAGTGTGAGTTTAAATTAGTTGGAATTCGATGTTTTCTCATGAACGAGAATTGGATGTTGGGTGTGCAAGTGGGTTTTAGGTCCAGATTTTGAACCTAGGTTCTGATACCATATGTGAGGACCTAGCATAAGTCTTCTAACTAAACCAAATTTATCATATAATTAAATTACAATAAGCAGAAAATATAGCATGTTTATAACTCTACATTTACTTGATAAAAACATACAAGTAAAATTGAATCAACAACATATTAAACATGTAAGAAATTTCATTTGCAACATTTACATAAATAAAACAACAAATGGAAGAATAATTGTTCTAATGGCTTGGTTTGGATGCTCCTGACTCTATTAGGATTATCTTATTAGCTACTCAAGTGAATTTACTTCCCAGCCAACTAGGAATTATTTCCTAGCCAAGAGAACCTTCACAAGTTCCCTATCCCTCCGAGCCAAAGTCCAACCAATTGTAGTGTGTCCAAGTTCAAAACCAACACTTTCAAATAGATCCAAGTTTGAGTTTTCTCATTTTCTCTCTCTATTCTCTCCCCTCTCATTCTCCACATTTCTCCCCAAAATAAAATTCTCCAATGCCAAAACAAAGACCAAGGATCTCCCCCCTCTCCTATCATCCTCCTTCCCTTTTATGTCTCTTCCTCCCATCCACCTCAACCACCTATCATTAATGTCATGAATACCCCCTCATCTTTTTATCTTAATATCCTTGAATTTCCATACTATATCTTATCCAAAGTAGATTTGAAAAGACACCTTGGGAATAGAATATGGATATTTAATTTAGAAATAAATTGGAGAAGACCATATGATATCCAAAAATAGATTTGAGAAGACACCTTGAAAATATAATATGGATATTTAATTTAGAAATAATTTGGAGAACACTATATCTTATCTAAAAGTAGATTTGAAAAGACACATTGGGAATAGAAATATGGATATTTAATTTATAAATTAATAAGAGAAGACCATATCTTATCCAAAAGTATATTTGAGAAGGCACATTGGGAATAAAAATATAGATATTTGATTTAGAAATAAATTGGAGAAGACCATATCTTATCCAAAGGTAGATTTGAGAAGACAAATTGGGAATAGAATAATAAAAAATAAAAGTCATATTAGTAAAATAAAATTTCAGATTCACAAGTGTAGGTATATATCAATATTACTTAATAATTGTAAGTCAATATCTGCATGTTAATTAAACACTAATCAAAATTAGCCTGATAAGATCAAGTAGGGCATTATTGTTTGAGACCAAATCGATGATAACTTCCAGAGCACTGATTATTCTAGTTAAATAAGTATTGAGCATTTGTTCTGCAGTTCGAGGATCACACTCCATAAAATTTAATCTGTATTATAATCGCTAATAAACTTGGCAAATTATGATTCTAATCTCTGACTCTGTGTTTGTAGATTCACTCTAGCAAAGTAAATATATCATAGATCTAAATTTCCTTTATTTTATGCCTTTGTATCTATCGTTAATGCCAGGTTTGATTCCACACAATCTATATGTTTGTTGTCTGAAGGATGTGTGGAGGATGGCATATGGGCTTGAAAACGAGGGTGCAAATGGAAATTTATGTTGTTGACGTGTAATTAATTTAACTATGAACAAATTTAGAATTAGTATTTTTATATTTCCTTTTGTAAAGCTCTCCTTGTGTGAAGCTTTTACTGTGTGGAGGTTGGATAATGTGCACGAGAACGAGGGCATTTTCCAGTTTGTGTTTTCTACAGTAAAATATTTGATTCAGTTTTTGTGCCTTGGGCATATTTCATTTTGTGGAGTTTGTGTCACAATCAATACAACATTTAGTAAATTATTTAGCATTATTTAGAGTTAAAATATTACCAATAATGATAATAATAATGTTGAAAAACAATGTGGAAAGAAAAATCTTATAGATGTGGAAAGTTTTCACTTTAGCAACACTATCTTTAATTAGTTAATTGATAAAGTTTTTAGTGCAAAAAATGTCAATTATGCGGGTGTGCGGAAAAATCACTAGTGTTTACACCTCGACAATTTTTCTTAAAGTGAGCTAATAACATAGTAGTGGAGACCAACATTGTTGATAGGATTCAACATGAAAAAAAGTATTTTTTTATTAAAAAACTTGTTTATGAGTGCAATCATACATGAATTATACGAAAGATATGTGACCTGTGCTTCAAATTGAATCATTTCAACATGCTTTGAGACCAAATCGATGAGAAATTCCAGACCACTGGTTATTCTAGCAAAAGAAGTACTAATCTCTTGCTCTGCAGCTCCAGAATCACGCTTCATAAACTTCAATTTGCATTACACTCACTAATAAACTTAGCAAATTTTGATTCTAATCTTTGACTGCATGTTTGCAGAATTTCTCTATAAATGTAACTATATCATCTATTTAAATTCCGTATAATGTAAATGTTGATTTTCTGAAGGACGTGTGGAGGATAGCGTATGAGCGAGAAATCAAGTGTGCAAAAGGAAATTAATGTCGCCGATGCGTAGTCAATATAACTATTAACATATTTCGAATTAGTATTACTATGTTTCCTTTTTGTGAAGTTTTTTTTGTACGAAGGTTTTACAGTGCAAAGGGTGGGTAATGTTCCCGAGAATGGAGGTGTTTTCCAGTTTGTGTTTTTTACAATAAAAGGTTTGATTCGGTTTTCGTGCTTTGGAAAAATTTCAATTTGTGGAGTTTGCGTCACATTTCGACAGTTCCTCCTAAAGTGAGAATATAACATAGTAGTGGAGACCAACATTGTTTATAGGTGTTGACATGAACACAAATATTTTTTGTAAATTCTTTGATTAAAAAAATTGTCTATGAGTGCAAGCATGAATGAATTATGTGAAAGGTTTTTTATTGTGCATAGTGTGTTGGTTCGTACGATGAAAGCTTGAAATTTTCCTCCACACAATGGATTTCCTATACAATTTGGAACATATGCCTATTTAAAAAAATATATCCATAAATAAAGCTTTCATTGTGCGGAGAAATCAATTGATCAAGGAAGTATTTAGTGTAGAAGAAGTATATTTTACTAGAATGTAGAAACCGCACTCGGTCTGCAAGAGGTGTTTGTTGACATTGTGCTTAGGTGGAAAGCTTCCTGTTGATAGATTTCAATGTGCATAGAGGTTTCATTGGGAATACAGAAAGTCTAATAAAAGTTAAATAAGAAACATTACTATTGTCTTTTAAATAAGCAACATTGATTTATTCTAATTAGGACTTTAATAATAAGCATTAAATAAGAAACATCATGATTTCGTTTTAAATAACAACAAGATTTTGATGCGTTGGCAATGCATCATTTACACATATTGGTGGAACGAAACATTATGATAGAGTAGGGATTTTTTATAATTTTAAGCCTTATATTTGGAGCTTCCTGGTGTAAATGGACAATATAATCTCTTCTTCATTGTAGTGATTCATTTAACTCTCTTTTTTTTTTTTTAAATTCATAGCGTGGTTTTATCTATTCTTGGCGTGAATGGAATATTCACAGGATTTTCCATTTTCAATAGACAATTATTACATTGCCTTTATCATTAGTATTTGTAGATCCACATCGATACACTTATGTGTGGGAAGTGTGTGAGATCTTTTTTAATTCGGCTAGAAAAAGAAGACATACATGTGCCACATTTGAAAATTATATCAATTCCTGTCAGTGCACGACTTTTTAGTTATATCATTTTGATACACAATAAGTCATAATGGTTGTTTGCGTGCTTATTCTTTTTTTTTTGTGTGTGTGTGGGGGGGGGGGGGGGGTGGTGTAGCGTAACGAGGGATTACACCAGTCAAACTTCATGATTTTTTCCCAATTATGGTTATTGTTTCGTATCCAGATATGTTTTGCTTCAAATTGCTTATTGTCACTTCCACTGTATGTACACTGTCAATATTGCATCGAAAACATTGGAACGATTAAAAATCTAGACTAGATAACAATGTATCTAAATAACGATGAAAACCATTAAGTTGTGATTCAGGAATACCACTAATACTATCGCTAATTAACCACTAATATCCATTTAGTAAACCCACACACAACGACCTTATCACAACTAGTTGTAAAGATATCGATAAGGCCATATCTATTGATATTATAAAATACTCTTTTCAATATATATTCGATGAATTCAAGTATATATATTGCTTTTAAAGGACCAATATTTAGCATTTGGTTGAGTCGTCTTGGATTAGAGAAAGAGCTATGAGTTTTGGTTGGTCTATGTTAATTAATGAATGTATATTTATGCTAATTAATTGATTCTCTTTACATACTTATTTTGCAGAGTGGAGGATACTTTTGTAGTCAATAATGCCTTTCGGTCAACTATATTATTATTGATAAATATGTTGGTAGTAAAGGCTTTTATTGCTAATATTTTAGTAAATGATTGATGTATACGTTATTATTGGTGATATTTTAATTATAAATAATGCTTATCTTCGTATTTCCGATTTTTTCTGAATATCTTTGTAGCTACTCCCGTATTTTGTTAGTCATTGACATTTGAAGTTGTTATTAATTGATAAATACATTTGCATTAAAAACTTTTATTATTAATATTTTAGTAAGCGGTTGACATATACGAAATTATTGGTAATATTTTAATTATAAATAATGATTTTCTTTATGCTCTTGTGCGGAAGTGTTGTTCTTCGCACTTTGGACTAAACATTTTTATTGTTAATATTATTGGTAATATTTCAATTATAAATAATGCATATCAGTAGTCAACTGAGTAAAAGTTGTGTAGAGTGCATACAAATTTGTGTAAAACTTCATTTCATTGAGCATAAGCTTTGTTTATATAACACACAAAAGTGCTGAGAATGTTCATTGTGTGAAAGAACCTTTCAAGTTTTCATTGCGCAGATAATAACATTGTTTATGCTTATATTTTTGATAAAAAATTATTTGTAAATAATGTATTCTACTGTTATTTAGGTGATTATGTGCAAAAATTCATTTCATTGAGCATAAAATTTGTCGGTGGGATGTGCAGAAGTGTGGAGAAGGTTCATTGTGTGCAGAAATATTCCAGACTTTTATTGTGTGGAACTTCACATTTAAACATTTCATTGCTAATATTTTAGCATCAAAACATATTCCATATTTTTCCTTTGCAATAACATTGTCTATGCTTATATTATTGATAATATTTTAGTTGTAAATAATGCATATTATTTAATTGATTCATTATACGAAGGAAGCTTTGAAGCCTTCATTGTGTGGATGTCCGCACTTCACATTGAAGGCTATGATTGCTAATATTTTAGTATTAAAAATGCATACTTAATGTTTATTATTGATACTATTTTAATTTTAAATAATGGATGTGTTTGTATTTCTGAATATGTTTGAAATTAGACATATGTGTGGAAGTGCGGAACAAGCTTTCAATGTGAGAATCACTGCACTAGGCACTAAAGGATTTTATTGCCAATGTTTTAGTATTAAACAATGCATATTTTCTATTCACAATAACACTGAAGCAAGCGTTGGACTTTTACAATATTGTTGTTGATATTTTAGTCATAAATAATGCATATCTCCTTGTCTCTACAACTAATTAAGTGGGGTCCACATTTCACTCACAATTCTGTCTCATCCCATGCTTGCTCTACACAATGACATTTGCACAACCTCTTCCACACACACTATATTTGGACATGCTTCCTCCACACATGCTTTGGGATAGACTCTAATGGAATGAGTAGCTATTTAGTAAGCATTTGACATATAATAAATTATTGGTAACATTTTAATTATAAATTATGCTTATCTTTGTATTTTCAAATATTTCTTTGTTTAGGCTCTTGTGTGGATCTCCGCACTTCGCACTAGATGCTTTTGTTGCTAATATTGTTGGTAATATTTTAGTTATAAACAATAAATGTTAGTAGTCGGTTGAGTAAAATTTGTGCGGAGTGCACACAAATTTGTGTACAAAACCGAATTTAATTAAGCAGAAGCTTTGATTGTAGGACACGCAGAAGTGCAAATCATCAATCTTTCATTCTGTTGCTTTGTTTACTAACGTATCCATTTGCAATTTTGAATTTTTGATATTGCGATTATCCTTTTTTCTTATGCTAGACTATGCGAGTGAAAAAAATGAATGTATTGCATCAGATTACTCACTGTTTCTTTTGCACCTTCATTCTCTCAGACATATGTCCTTAGGTAGATTGTTATCTAGATTTTTCATCACCCCATTGCCTTCGATGCAATATTGATGGTGTACAACTAGGTGAAGTGATAGTAACTAATTTAACACAATTTGTATCTAAATACAAATGAATTGCCATAATTTCTATAATAATGACAATTGAATTGAAAGAAAACAACTGACATTATTTCCCTAGTTATTGCGGATACTCATTTTTTGACGTAAATCACAAATCAAAGGGTCTAAGTTATATGAATCTTTTGTGACATAATTTTAATGATAATAATGATAGCTGGATGGCAGATTTATCTTTGTAGTGTGTGATGGGCCTCTAAATTAGACATAAATTAAGGCCCATCTACCTTCCTTGTGCACATGAAAAAATATATTAAATCTCTCCTTCTACACTTAATAATGTTTTCATATGATTTAATATTTTCTTAGGAAGGTTTAAAAGTAATTTCATATTTTTGCCTAATATTGATTATTTTTTTAGAATATTGTGAGAATAATTGGCAAATTTTGTAGATTTGGAGAAGGAGATAATTTAGGGACTTGCTCCATGCCATTGGAAGATCAAGATTGAAGAATAAATGAGCAAAATGTCAGGAAATTATGGATAAATCTTGGAGATATTCAAGGGGGTTATCCACCTTCCTTAACTATCAAAGGCAACCAAGCAAACTGAAGACGAAGTGCACTCAATCTATGGTTTACTTGGAGTCAAAGTGGACTCAATCACTATTTTTTAAGGAGCTGTTGGTAGCTGTCCTTAAGGATAATAAAGTTGATCAAGAGCTAATTAGGGTCGATTCCAGGGGATGCCGGTCGATTTTCCGATCCATTTGATGCTAGTCGATTCCATTCCATTCAACACTTTTGTTGCAAGCTATTAAGATTTTTATTAATGTACTTAGTGATTAACTTTCAGAAATGTAACGAGGCTATTCTCTTCCTGAAATGAGCAGACATACTCCATTTTACGGATTTAGTTCCAATGAGCTGGGCACGTGGGTTAGGGCCCAACCCATGTGCCTCATCTTCTCTGTTGTTTTCATTCTTTTCTTTATATCATTTATCTAGTTTTGTTGCTCTCATTTAGTTAGATCTGCTTATGATAGTTTCATTGTTGTTTAATTTTTTCTTTCAATTCTGTTGTTGTAGTTCTTCATTTGCTTATGAGTAATATAATAGAGGAGAAAACTCTAAAAGTTGTGGATCAAGACCTCCTTTCTCATCTTTGTCAATAGAGCTCGAGGAGGGTGAACCTTCCCACAGACCAAAAAATTGATTTCTGTTCATTGTTTCTGAGATTAGAGTAGAGTCACATTACCATTTTCAACCTTCTTTTTCTACTGTATTCTCATGCATTTGTTTATTTCTTTGTGCATAAGTTAGCAGGGTTGATTGCAGGAATTGGTGTTAAAGCCCCAGAGCATCTCTGTGGTGCCTTTTCGCTTCATTTTCCATCTCTATTTCATGCTCCCAAACACCTCTGTTACGCTTTATTCCCTCCTTCTTCTTTTATTTCTGATGTCGCCCTTTTTATTCACAAAATGCTTGAAAAACCATAAAAGTTGGACCTCCTCCTTTGCTCCTCGAATCTTCCTCTACCATACTTCTCACTTCGCAACCTTTTCCCTTTTCCTTTTTAAGACTTACTGCTCCAAATGCCAATTGTGATAATTCTTCATACTTCGCCACATCGCAAATCACAAATTGCACTTTTATTTGGTTTCCGTTAAGACTTACTGCTCCAAACGCCGATTGCGATAACTCTCCGTACTCCGCCACATCGCACATTGCAAATCACATCTTTTTTTTGGTTCCCGTTAACACTTACTGCTCCAAATGCCGATTGCGATAAATCTCCGTACTCCACTACATCGCACATCGTAAATCACATTTTTTATTTTATTCCCGTTAATACTTACCGCTTCCGACGTCGATTGTGATATTGTCATCACACTCCGCCACCGATCCTACTGCCATGTCACCCATCGTATTTCACATTTCACAAATTTCAGCCTTATCGCAATCACATTTCGCATCACCTTCCCATATCGTATTTCACATTTCGCAGTTTTTATCCTATCACATATCGCATATTGCGCCCACTCTCGAACAACACTTACTCTATTCCTCTGGCTTTGCGATATTGCGACTGCGATATCACATATCATATATTGCACTTCCATCCCTCCATCGCAGTTCCGCCATCACACTTGTAAAAGCCTCCCTCTCCAAATCATTATTGTGATATTATGCGCTTTAATAAAGTCCAAACACCTTTTTCACTCCTTTGAGCCTTGTTTCGTGTGTTAATCCTTCCACTAGCATCTTTAGCCCTTTCCCTCCAGACTGCAATCAACCATTTTTCAATTAGAATTAAGTCATGGATAGCTTAGCTACATGGATAGAAGCATGGTAGATAGAGCATAAGATAAGTAGGGCGTGTTTATCCAAATGGCCATGTTAAATGTGGTTTAAATTTGTTTATTTTCTTCCATTTCTTTTCAACAAGTTAAATTAGTTCCCTTTCCGTCATTTCCTTTTTGCAATTTAAATTAGTTTCTTTTCTGCCATTTCTTTTCAGCAAGTTAAATTAGTTTCCTTTCTTGTCATTTCTTTTCAACAATTTAAATTAGTTTCCTTTCCTGTCATTTCTTTTTAGCAATTTAGTTTAGTTTCCCTTCTGTTCCTTTTTGCAATTTATTTTAGTTTCATTGAAGTGTGACAGACTTCACCGAGAAACCCTAGAAGTAGCACCCTTTTGTAGAGAGAAAGAGGATGACATGATTAGAATGCATCTGCTGTGTATATAACACTGTCACCTCCAAGTTTGTACAAACCCCGGGTTGATAAAGTAAAGTAGGGCAACACTTGGGAGTTGCAACACTCTTGGTGCAATACCAGGGCTCACTAGTGTGTTTCAGACACAAAATATTGGCAGGTGGTGATTTACTATCAGTTTCAAATGTCAATGACTAAGGGAATTAATAAGTGAGGAGTAGTTGTGTAGAGGAAGTTGTGTGAAGGTGGTTGTGCATGTGTAGAGGTTATGCAAAGAACAAATGAATGTGAAAAATTTGTACAAAATGAGGGAAGTGCAGGGCAATATTTTAATTGTAATGCATTTTGATAGTAGTAGATTGTGCAAAAGAGCATTGCTTATTTTATTATTAATAGATTTTGTGGAGTGTAGAAGTGCATTCAATGAAAGAGTGAGAGATTTTTGCACACAATGGACTGTGTTTTTTAGAGGTAGCGTTTGTGGAGAACAAATGCTTTTTCCAACGTTTATTTCACAATGAATGCTTCTTGCGCACAATATCTGAGATCCACGTTTATCAATATTAGTTTCAAATGTCAATGACTGATGGAAGGGCATTGTTGAGTGCAGAACTAGCCCATGAAGAAGTGGTTGTGCGGCTAGATTTTTACACATAGATGGATTTGATCTGCAGTTCTGCACATATGCATTTGTGTTATGTTGAAAGTATACAAAAATCATGTTTCTAGATTGATGTTTTGGTGCTTATGTGGTTTTATGAATGCATGAGAAGGTGTGTAGTCGGTGAATTGAATGTTGAGATGACTTGTATTTGCCTACAACTCTATTTTCTATTAATCATAGGACAAAAATTGAGACTAAGGTATCGGTTTGACTTTTGCATTATCGATACTTTGGTTATCTATTTTTCTTATGCTAGATTGTGCAAATGAAAAAACAAATGTATAATTGTGTTAAATTGCGTACTGTCACTTTTACATGTCCGTTCTACCAAATATACTCAGTAACATAGTAGCGGGGAGAAACATTGTTTATAAGTGTTAACATGAAAAAAAGTAGCTTTTGTAAATTTTGTGATTAAAAAACTTGTTTATGAATGCAAATGTGCATGAGTTATGCATAATTTTTGTGATTGTGCGGAGTGCATAGGTCCAGATGATGAAATCTTGAAATCTTCCTCCGCACAATGGTTTTCCTTTGCAGTTCCACACATATGCTTATTTACACAAGTATAACCATAAACAAAACTTTTACTGTTCGGGGAGCATAGACTTTAATCAATTTATTAGCAAAACATTTAGTGCAAAAGAAGTTGATTATGCTAATGTGCAGATCCTGCACTCAGTCTGCAAGAGGTGTTCGTTGACATTTGTGCATAGGCAGAAAGTTTAATGAAAATAGATTTCAGCCTTTGGAGAGGTTTCATCAGGGATATAAAAAGTCTAATAAACATTAAATAACATAGAAACAATTGATCATTAATGTTTTCTAGTCTTTTTTTCACAGGGAAAAAATTTCGTAATTAAGAAGAATGACATGTTACATTTTACTGTATACTGTCCAAATAAGTTCAAATACAAAGCATAAAATTGTCAAAATGAGCTCATATACTTAGCCGTTTGGTGCATGCTGATAAATAAAAACAAATGTAAGTTCTGGTGCATGAAACTTACAAAAATATAGGATAATAATATCTACAAATAGCAGTCGGTAATCAATAACTATCAGTACGAGTCCAAAAACTAGTGTGTCCACCATATGTAGTGTAGAAAACAAACACAGTTAAGTATTAACTGCCTCGGAATCTGTAGTCCATCTATAAACGACTGATGAAAGTATCTGTAAATCTAAGCACCATCATGCTCAGGAATGTGCCAAGTGCCCCACTCTAGCTCCGCGGCTTCTTTGGATAATTTATCTGCCACTTTGTTCCTTTGCCTGTAAATATGAGTGACAGATATATGATCAAAATGAGTTTTGAGGCGTAATACTTCCCGCAGAATTGCAGTAAGTGTGTGAGTGTAACACTGTGCAACAGAGTTGAACCAATTAATAACAACAAGTGAGTCTCCAAAAATCTGAATGCTATTACAGTTTTTTCCATAAACGAAAAGGAGGAGGAGTTTAAGGCAAAGAAGCTCGGCATAGTTTTTTTTCCCTGGCCCCAAACCCATCTTTAGGTGGTAATAATGGTTGTCAGATAAATATAGTTCAGCCCCCCCGCACCCACATTGGTTGGCCGCTCCGTCAAAATATGCCCATGTTCTGGTTTGGTCAATGATTTCGGGGGTAATAATTCTCACTTGGGGTGGTGTAGCATCATTCAGAATAAGATAATAGGTAGTAATGGAGGAGGAGGCAATATGGTCTTCAAGTATTCGACTGTTATCAAATATAAACCTGTTACGACTTGTCCACAGATGCCAGATTATGATTAAAGGTAGGTTGCGCAGCTTTGTGTTGGTAGCAGTCGACCTCCACCAGACTGACCATGCCTCAGAAATGTTAGGACCCTGCCAAGGATGCTTACATCTGAGATTTTTAATGACAGAGTGCCAGATATGCTGTATAGCAGCACACTCCAGAAAAATATGTTGAGTCGATTCCTCCTATGCCAAATAGAAACAACATCTAGAAGGTCCATGGATGGCTCACCGATGTGGGTAATCCATCGTGGGAATGCAATTATTGAGAATGCACCACATTAGCAATATTCTTTTGTGTAGAGATTTTAACTTCTAGATCGCCCTCCACCACCAAATCTTCTCCTGTGGCTCTTTGAGATGGTAGAGCGTCTTATAACCAAACTTGGGAGAGTAGATACCATTTTGAGCGAGAGCCCATATCAGCAATTCCTCTTGTTCCGTGAGCCTGATGTGTGATGCCTGAAGAGCTCTGATATAACCAGCCCAATTCAAGTGACCAGCCTGGGGAATTCGAAGGTCATCAGCGGTCAACCAAGCCTGGGTAAACCAATTAGTGCGTTCATGGTCTGTAATTTGGGCTAGGTGATGATATCCCGCAGTAGCTAAGTATTCAGTGATCCAATTTGGTAATTTGTAGTGTTCACCGCTCCCAGACCATGAATCGGTACCTATACGGACTACTCGGCCTGATCCAATCTGCCAAGTGAGCCCCTTTTTGATCAAGTGATCTGCCTTTGAGATGGCTTTCTAGATGATGGAAGCACCTGGGTGCAGGAGTACATTTCCGTGAATCCAATCAAGAGTGTTGATGGGAGATATATATTTTGCAATGGTAACCTCTCGCCAAAGGATCAGACCAGTGATCAGATGCCAACATAGTTTAGCAGCAAGTGCGGCGGCAAATAGTTGAAGATCCTTAATGCCCCATCCTCCCCACTGTTTAGGTTTGTTGATGCGCTCCCAAGCAATCCAAGTGAAATGGCAATCTTTCTTTTGATTATGCAAAGGAAATTCCTGCAAAGATTTTGAATTCGGCAAGTGACACCCTTTGGAATCCAAGCGAGGGACATTCAGTATACTGGAATAGCCTCAAGGACAGATTTAATAAGAACCAGTCGACCGACCCTGGAGAGCCACCGATGAAGCCAGTGATTTATGCGTCTATCCACCTTGGCAATCAGCCAATTCCAGTCCTTTGATTGGTAGTCATTAGGTTTTAAATGAAATCCCAGGTATTTCAATCCTTCCCCAATGCTTTGATGAGAATAAGGAAAGGAAACCAGATGAATGCCTCTTTCATGAGAAGAACAGTTGTTCATGATGATATTTGATTTGTAGCTGTTAGGGGACATGCCGGTCGCTTTACAGAAACATTGAAGAATCCTTCCAAATTGAATTGAGTCCTGGTAGGTGTCATCAAGGAAGATAAGAACATCATAAACAAATAAAAGATGAGTTAGGTGCAAGATATCATTGATGTGAAGTCCATGAAGCTCTCCAGCATCTTTGGCCTTTTTAATGAGAGCAGAAAGACCTTCCATAACAATAACAAATAAAAGGGGAGAGAGTGGACAACCTTGTCGCAAACCCCTCCTCGCATGAAAAAAATCCGATGCAGAGCCATTCAGGAGAATACTGAAGGATGTGTGACGGATGCACCCCATAATCTAGTCAATGAATAAATTAGGAAAACCAGTTTGTATGGGAATAAGATGAAGATATGTCCAATTGACATGATCAAAAGCTTTTGGAAGATCAATTTTTAGGATGGTACACTTTAGCTTCTTGGTCTTGATGGAGTGCAGGGCTTCTTGTGCCGTGCCAATGGCCTCATGAATCTGGTGATGGTGAAGGAAGGCAAATTGTTCTTTAGCAATGTGAGCAGATAGGATGGGCTTAATGAGATTAGAAATGATCTTAGAGATACTTTTGTAGATATAGTTACAGAGGGAGATAGGCCTATAGTCATGGAAAGAGGTGGGGTGATCAATTTTGGGGATGAGTGTAATAAAGGTAGAGTTGAATCCATCATAAATTCTGCCATGCTTCCTACTATCATCAATGGAAATAAGTAAATCTCTACCAATTAATTACAAAAAATGAAGGTAAAATTCGATGGCCATCCATCAGGGCCAGGACTTTTATCCCTTTTGAACCATTTAAGAACCCCTTCAATCTCTCCCATGGTAATAGGCGCATTAAGTTCCTCCACCTGTTCCTGGTCCACAAATCTGTTGAAGGATCTGGCAATGTTCATGATCTTTGGCAGATCATACTGAAGAGGGGCTTTGTATTGACTGGAAAAATGCTGAATACCCATGTCCAGGAGTTGTGGGTGAGTACGAGCCGTAAATCCATGTTGATCCGTGAGTTCCCAAATGGTATTATTGATCCTTCAACCATTAGCATAATGTTGAAATTTTTTTGTGTTTTCATCGCCAGCTTGCAGCCAAAGAGCCCGACTACGCGGTCTCCAATCAGCCTCCTTTTGTCGGAGTAACTTATATTTGGCAGCTTCAAGAGAGATAAGGTGGACCTTAGTATCAGCTGAGCAATATCCCAAGAGATCGGAATCATTAAGTTGCGCGATTTCCAGCTCAATTCTGCGCAACTCATCTTCTTCCATTATCTTCTTCCTTTTAGCCCACTTGATTGTCAAGGCCTTAATCCAGTTTAGATTATCATTGATCACCCTGGCAGGGTCCAGGTCTGGCAACTGGTGACAATGTTGCCACTCCTGAGTTACTAGGTCACAATAATATTTTTTGAGGAGCCATCTGGAGTTGAATTTGAAGGGAGGTCGGGAATGAAGGGTTCAACCAAAAATTCCAAGGAGACAGGTGAATGGTTCGATATTCCGCCCTTGCCCAACCATCGTCTTCATCTGATTAATAAGCTGATGTTTGATAAGGAACCTATCAAGCCGCCTAGCCACTCCCGCAACACCAATTCTTCTATTCCTCCAAGTGGGCTGTAATTTGGGCATATGAATGTCTATGAAATCCACATAATCCAAAAGAGATGCAAAATACTCTGATAACGGATCCAGGACAGCATGGGTACCCTAGGATTCGGCTAGGCCCAGTGAAAAATTGAGGTCACCTCCCAATATGATATTCAGATCTTTTAGTGATGAAGTACTTAATAGGGCATTCCAGAAGACTTCTCGATTGGTACATGGCCCATAGATATTAATAAGCATAATGGGTAAGGAAAGCGCCCCGAATTTAATCTCCATACCAATGGTGCAATTCCTGCCCCAACAGTTTATCATCTGAGTCGTGTGGTTATTAATGCCCAACGCACAGCCCCCAGATCTTCCCCTCGAATCCAAAGTGATGAAGGTACAGTTTGGTAGAAATGAATTGAGAATAGTAAGAACGATGGTGCCCTCTCCCAGAGTTTCTTGTAGGAATAGTGCATCAACCTGAGTTTTGAGGAGCAAGTCTTTCAGAGCCAGTCATTTAACGAGGTTGGAAAGGCCCCTGCAGTTGAAAGTGAGGCAGATCATTGGGAGACCTCGCCAGTGGGTTTTCTTGCTCTAAGAACCCTGATTAGGGAGGATTGAGTGCTCGCCTCGAATTATAGATTGGCATGTTTGATGGCCCTGGCTAACGCTGATGGTCGACCTTGGGTTTTGGATGGAATATCACATGAGACCGGGCCAATGCCCAGAGCAGGTAGGGGATTTAAGTGTGAGATGGAGCGAAGGAAATAAGAGTGGCTGGAAGAGGCTGAATCAATGGATGTAGTGGATTTTTTCCTGATTAGATTGGCGGAGGTATGGGGTAAAGTGGGTGGGATAAAGGGGGGGCCGAAGCAATAGAACAAATAAGAGAGGGGAAGGAATTCAAAGATTACAAAACTGAAAGTGAAAATGCAAGATTAATTGAAATAATACAGGAGACAGGGGAGAGAGTGGTACCTGGCACAGTCGAGGAGTGGATCTGTGGGGTGGGCGTCGTCGACTGATGAGATCGTGCCTAAGTGATAGGCCAGTTCAGGATCACCGGCACAGACAGAAACGCAGCATCCCCACCAGGTCGATCCTCATCCCGCACCCCAGGTGAAATGGGGTTGTCTGTGTAGCAGCGTGAGTGACCATCTTCTTGTAGCTGATAGGAGCACCCAGGAGTGGACAATCTTTATAAAGGTGTCCCACCTTGTGGCATTTCCGACATTTGAAAGGGACTTCCTCATAATCCAGCATCTGTTGCCAAACCATATCTTCAAAAAACATGTTGTAGTTGTCATGTAGCCCATCTCATGTGTTAAGAAATATAAGTATGCGTGTCACGGCCTTGATTCCGGTAACCAGATAGGATCTGTCATGGTCCAAATAATGACCAAAGTCTTCATCAATGTTCCACAGAGCAGTCTCATTCCAGAATTTAACCGGTAATCTAGGAAGCCTCATCCAAATGGGTCCAGCCCCAACATTCTCTTTTTTTGGGTCAAAAAGAGGAGACCAATGCTTAAGGAGCATCGAGTGCAGTTCAGTGTGCCAATACTGGTTAAGTACCCAGTCAACTTGAGTCAGAATAGCGAAGGTAAGCGTAAACTAGCCCTTGGTGAGGATAGATACATCCGGGAGAGTCTCCAACACCCCTCCCCAAATCTCCGTAGTCCATTTCTTGAGTCTTGCAGTGGAATATTTACGCCCCCTGACCTTCCCAACTAACATAGTGGTCGCAGTAAGCTCCAGGTCGTCCATGCCTCTGTCGCGCCCAAAATTTGAGTTCCTTCTGTGCTTGTTCTTAGTTGACCAGTGCTTCTTTCCCTTTCGCGGACCGCTTAGAGCAGGTTCCGGTTCTCCTGAATCCTCTGATTTCGAGGTGGTGATGGGGGAAGTCCCGACCCGAGCTTCAGCTGGAACATTAACGAAAGCACCTAAGGCCGGTAATGGAAGAGACCCCCATGCAGAAAAAGGAGGAACAACCCCACCTAATTTGAGCTATTTGAAGTCATGGGTCATCGCCCCAATGAAAGTTAGGGCTTCATGCACTATAGTAGCGGCGGTCTCCAGGCCATTCTCCGGGCTGAACGGTGGAAACAGAGTCTGAGGACCCCAGAGGCAGTTGACTGTAGGTGCTGAGGTGGAGAAGATAAGAGGGTCCAGTTCTTCATTGGAAAAAACTAAAGAGCTAAGCGTATTAACTAGGGAAGTGGTAATGGTGCCCGATGAGTTTGTCGCGGGGACCATATCCACCATATCCTCGCCAGCTGCCCCGTCATTTTGCCCCCAAATTTTAACTCCCTCCAGAGGGTCATCAGTATAATCCACTTCTTCTTCATATGCACTCATTTTGTCCGTGGAAAGGAGTGCAGGGGGCTATTCAGAGCAGAAGACGTCCCAACAAACTGACAAAATCATAAACAAAACACAACGCAACCCAACATAGAGACCCGCGAGAATATGACCAGTAAACATAGAGCAGATAAAATAGAGTGTGAGTGCGTGCCCTGTTGTCGCAGGTGCACAGGTGCCAAGATAATGAGAAAAAAAAAACCCTTGAGAAACGGTCCGAACACCGAATCGCCCAAGTAGTGCAGCCCTATGTATCCGGTCGACCAATCACCAGAGTTCAGATCCCAGCAGATAGTGCACGGAAAGTCAGGGTTAAGCAGAAGATAGGCATTGCAGGCCGTCAAAAACCTCCAAAGAGAACCAGGGATGTCGCGCTGCCATCGCTAGGTAATGTTTTCTAGTCTATTGATTCTCCTGCTCGGTTTACAAGAGGTGTTCATTGATATTTGTGCTTAAGAAGAAAGTTTCATGCAGATATATTTCAGTGTGTAGGGATGTTTTGTTGGGGATACAAAATGTCTAATAAACATTAAATAATATAGAAATAATTGATCCTTAATGTTTTCTAGTCTACTGATTCTCTTAGACCATGCAACTTTGATTTTCCTCATTCGATTAACATTTGGCAATTCTTTGTTTTCATTGTCAATATCAAACAACAATTCAAGCCTTTGACTAAATAAGCACCATAATTTATTGTAATAAGAACTTTAAAAAATATTAAATAATAAACATCACTATTTCATTTTAAATAACATAGTAACTACTTATCATTATTAAGGTTCAATTTCATAAAACTTACTTCCATTACATGTTGATGGATCATTGATCAAATTATTCATTTGATCAATTATAATGTCATGTGCTGAGAATATGGGTATATGATATCACCATTAATAACAAGTGCATCATTTATGGTACATTGGTAGTGCATCATTTTCCCATATTTCCAGCACAAAACATTAGGATCGAGTAGAGCCTCCTAATAATATTTCATCAATTAATTAGGTATGTGCAACTGGTCTTCCACATAGTTATACTTGTAAAAGTTCTAATTGAGAAAGAGTTTAAAAATTAACCAAAGAAATGCTTTTCCTACAACATAAAGGAGTTGTGTCTCCCTACAACTATTACCAAATGTTTGTGAGAGGAAATTTCACTTTGCGAAGAGCAAAAACCATGGTCATTTGAGTGTTAGCTACTTTCCAGATTTATGATATATTGCAAAATACATATTCAATTTTCAATTAAGCTTGAACGGCATCTCCAATCTATAATAGCTTTTGTTGCTTTATGTTTATCACTTGGTGCTTTTTGTACGATGTTTAGAGATGCCACTCAAATACAATTGAAAGCTAAAAATGTGTTCATTTATGCTTCAACATCCTACATAGATCCTCTATTTTGCGCAGATTCAAAGCTCTATACAATTGATTTTTCGAATAGGTGTTATAAGACTGCTCTACCGCTAAATAGAGCAACCACGGTTTAACGAGACAAAAACCTGAGCGATTCGAAAAGGGAAAAACTCATTCTAGTTGTATCACAACACATCCTTAGGTATATTGTTATCTAGATACATTGTTATCTAGATTTTTAATTGCAGCAATGCCTTCGATGCAATATTGATGACGTACAAATAGGGTAAGTGACAGTAAGAAATTTAGCACAATCTGTAGCTTAATACGAATGAATTACCATAATTTCTATAATAATGACAATTGAATTTAGAGAAAAAACCAACATTATTCCTGAATCACAGTTTAATCGTCCTGATCATTATATAGATACATTGATTTGATGCAATATTGACAACGTATAGCTAGGGGAAGTGACAGTAAGTAATGTCACGTAATTTGTATCCGAATATGAAACAATTACCATAATTTATATAATAATCACAATTGAATTGAAATAAAACAATTAACGTTATTCCTGAATCACATGCATGGAAACAACATGGGAACAATCATTACGACTTGTTGGGTATAAAAAAGATACAACCGAAAATCCTTAAGTTGGTAGGAATTGCTATAAATTTGAGAGGTGACACATGTAAGCTATCATTTTCGAACTGAACTAAAAAAAAAATCACATACTTTCCACAAATAAGTGTATAAAGCTAATGTAATAATCATCTATTGAAAATGGAAAGTCCTATGAATCTGCTTCAACTATAAAATAACAACCAATGAAATGTACCCAACAAAATAACCGAGTAGCACAACAATTTCACCAACAATAGATAATTCCATGCTATTAATTCAGAGAAGATTTAAAGGAGTAGCTACAACGAACAAGAGCTTATATTGTTCGCCGATGTGCTATGCTCCAAATGGACCAAGACGCTCCGAAGAGAAGTCTATGATTACTAGGAGGCCCTACTTGATCATAATGTTATGTGTTGGGAATATGGGGAAATGATACACTTGTCATTAATGGTGATATCATATCCCCATATCCTCACCACATAACAATATAATCAACAAAATGAAGAATTTAGTCATTGATATATCATATTGATTTAATGGGAGTAAGTTTTACGAAGCTTAATCTTATTAATGATGAATAGTTTCTATGTTATTTAAAATGATATATTATTGTTTCTTAATTAAAGAAAATCAATTTAGAATAGCTTCTATAACACAATTGTGAACTGACTCAATCCTTTTTCAAGTTTTTGAACATCAGAAGAATAATTTTTTCTGAATTCAAAAACAACAAAATTAATTTCCATGCATGGCATTTATATGTGTTAATGATATAGTTGTTGTTTTGTTCTTGGTAACTTAATTTCAAAATATTTCTGCAACTTAATTTGCAGAGTTGTCTATTTTCCTTTTCGGCTAATGTAAGCATTTCTTCAGGAAATTGACATACACATCTTTTACACAACCAAAGCTCCGGAAAATGAAACGCAATAGTAATAATAATAGATTAACATTAATTTCCATACAGATCCCCCGTTCTCCCAAAAATACACCATCCTAATTTCATTCCTACCGAATAAACAATAAAATCTCCAGACAATGAAACATAATAATATTAACTATTATTTTCTCCCACACATATCCCGATTCAATCCTAATACCAATGCTCAAAGCAATAACACACTCTTTCCTCTGATAAATAGAAAACTTGTATACTTCCAATATAACACAAATTCACATGTACAACATTTTACAACAAATCCATTGTGTGAAAAAAAATCACAGATTAACATTAATAATTTAATATTAATTTCCTATGCACCAATCGTTCTCCTCCACAAACCATGACCTTCGCACAGTAAAAGACCCACACAATGAAAATTAACAACATTGATTATTATGTTCTCTCTCACATACCTCGTCATTCGCAAATATTCATAGCTATAAAATCAGATCTCTACGCAACTGCTCTCTTGCACATAGTTCGTCCTTTGTACGTAAATGCTACACACAAGTAAAGATTTTAACATTAATATTGCCCTTGCTGAATAAAATTTCCTACGCATCCCCGTTCTCCCACACATACTCATATCTCTGCACAAAAAATTTCCATGTACGAGAATATTTCATTGTGCGGACTGTTCTCCCACACATACTCGTCTCTCTGCACCATAAATTTCCTTGTACGAGAATATTTCATTCTGCGGATTGTTGTTTCATGGTGTTGAGGTCTGCAAGATGAAATCTCGAAATCTTCCTCCACATAATGGATAAGCAGTGTGTGAAGCTCTGCTTGTGTGGAGCTTTCCACAAGAGTCTATTTATAAATTAAAAACTAAGGCAAGAATATCAAGGGTAAATGCATAAATCATTAAAAAAATGAGAAAACTAAAAGTATCATTTTTGAAAGCAGCTTGAGATTATAACTATTTTGCAATACATCAGCGAGTTGAAATGATACATTGTATATGATTGATGTAGCACATTACTGCTTATTGTATATTCTAGATGCAAAAATTGAACTCTTAGATCGATTTTTTGCCATGGTTTTTGTAATGAGAAAAATTATAATAAGGGAACTTTGTTTGCAGAACAAAGAAACTGAAAATCTTTCATCGCCAAGCATGAAATATCTTCAACATTTAATAGATTAATAATAAATATGATACAAGCATGGTGGTGGAGTTTTTAGTGTGAAACAACGCTAATTTGTGGGCAAATAGAGTAATATGTAGCATAATTATTCACATTGGTGCAGTATAGCGTAGATATGCGAAGGTGGTTGTGTGGAGGAAGCATGTGCAAAAGTAGAATATTTGAGGAAGCTGTGCGGAAGGTGGTTGTGAAGGGAAAGTTATGTGGAGGAAGCATGTGCGCGGATGGAAATGCAAACCCCACTTAATTAGCGATAGTTTAGAGATTACAGTCGACGAGATTGCAATCACAGTTTTCATTGGGATGAATGCAGGTGCTTGTGTGAAGTTGTGTGGAGGAAGTGTGTGCAAAAGTAGCAATGTGAAGGAAGTTGTGTGAAGGTACATGTGTAGAGACGGAAATGCAGACCCAACTTAATTAGCGATAACACCAGACATGTAAAAGATACTTATTTTATTTATGACAAAACTAATTATTCGTTATTATAAAATTTCTTAAGAAAAGGAAATTTTACAAACTCAATAATTGTGACTGCCACTATAACATCAATGATACATACAACTCATAAGTTGGATATACTAGCAATTGACATCACCAAAAATTTATGACACCAAGAGTACATCCAACAACGTGTAAGCTAGATATACTAAGAATTTATGACTTAGCAAGACTCGAGGCTCCACGATGGCAGGGAAGCTTAAAACTAATTGTAAAAAAAAATTATAATGTTATTTCATTAGTAGCGAAAATAACTGTTAAATGCCACAAAATTAATCTACAACAAAATGTAAGAAGGCAACTTTATATACAACAAGAGCCACGTGGTGTCAATGTCACTGATCCTGCTTTTTTGCACATTACCATCATGTGGCTTTTGTTTATTGTGCAAGAACGATATAGGCTTATGTATGAAAATAACATTTTCAAGAAAAAATAAAATTCAAAAGTATTTAAAAAGATTAATAATATTTTAATTTTTAAATATAAAATTGATATATAATATGTATATATTAAAGACGAATATAAATTTATATTAATTTTATATTTATTATAAATATTTACAAATTATTTTTTCTAAAAAAATTATATTAGAATAATATGTTTTTTTATAAGTTAAATATATATATATATATATATATATTAAATATTTACAAATTAATTTTTCAAAAAAAATTATATTAGAATAATATGTTTTATATATATATATATTTTGGTAAGTTGAGCTAATCTATTAATTTTGAAAACATAAAGTTACAAATGATGCAGGCTGAGTTGGCAAGCTGCGCTTAGCTAATCCCAGCCTTTGAAACATTGTTTCTGGGCTGCCTCGGGGGAGGAAACTAGCCTAGACAAAACTTAAAAACGAGCAGTACATTATGCGCAATAGCGTTGACATGTCTGAAAAGCACGAAGAAAATGATTACAAAAAAGCCTTGAGGGTGAACTTGGCAAAAAACAGTGGAAAACTGAGCGATTGCGCAGACGTCACTCATCATCTTCATCATTGCTGTGGGGTTCTCCTCCTCGATAGGATAGGCAGGGGCCTGCGCAACAATAGCTTCCCTATCGGCCACTGTATGCTTGGGAGCGCTCACTGGGGCGCAGAGAATGGGGTGGTCCGGGTCAACGCCATATGGAACTCGTGTCCATATGCCATCGGAGTCCATGACCTAGATGTCCATGTCCTCCTGATCCTTCTCCTGAGCCTTCAGAGGGACATGATTGCGATGTGGAGGGTGTGCCTGAGGGGAGGAGGTGGACCTCTAGGTACCACGACCACCTCTCTGCGCAGCTTGCCTGGAGGATTCTGTGCGCTACTCGAGAGCGGGACAATGGCTAGCAAAAGTGCTGGAGGAAGAGCCATCAATCGATTCGAGATGATTGTCCTCTCCGCGGTGATAACGACTCGGGAGGGCCCCTCTTTTCCCACCACGGATAGTGCATTGGCGAAGTCTGGGAGCCATTGCGGATCTAGGAAGGGGTGAGCAGCTTAGGAGGAACAGGGTCGCACAGGGCTATTTGAAGGAGCCAAGAATCAGGAGATAAATGCGGGGCAGATTCGCACGATGGAGACTGCACAACTCCTCGATGGGGTAGTGGCTTCACAACTGTTTGAGGTCGGTGAGAAACTAGAGCGGAGAGAGGGGAGCGAAATTCAAGGGAAACATGCTGAGTGAGGAAAGGGGTAGAATGTTAAGCATTATAAAGGTATGGGGATGAGGTCTATGAAGATGGTCATGAGTGACCTTCACGTGATTATGCATGCGATAATTGAGAGCCTGTACAAGCTTGAGGGGAGAGTTATGGCTGCGAGATTGGCTAATCATGATGGACAAGAGAGGTAGTGGCTGCGAAGTGATCTTCAGGGCAGGGTGACGTAGGACCTTTCCTTTCATCATTATTTATGGTGCTGCAAGGTGCATGCGAGAGGTTAACGATAATTGAATCCGTACAGGTGAAGCTCTGCAATGGGGATTTCCATTATCCTGGAGGGAAGAGATTTGATTAACACTCGTGTCTGATCTGTCACCCGCATCTGGGGGAATATATATATATATATATATTATTACTGAAGTAACAATCACAATTAAAAAAAATACAAAATTATGCATAAGACTTCTAAGCTAAATACAAACGACACAATGTTCATTTATTACATTTGACTAAGCTAGATACAAGATACACAATGTTCATTTATTGGAAAAGAAAGGACTAATACATTTACAACCTTTGGAGAAACATAGAAAATTTACATATTAAAGACAGAAAAGAAAATAATATATATATATATATATATATAAAACTAAAAATATTGAACAAACATTTTCTATGAAACGATTATTGTAAATAATCAGTATAGATTTATTTTAATTAGAAATTTATTAAGCATTTAGAGGGATCAAATCTCATTATATGTAAATCTCTCTTTAAAATGCAAAACTTAAAAAAAGATTGATACATCAAGAGATTTAATTTCTTTTAGTGCTTGATAAATCTATGATTAAGATAAAGATATAGTAGTTTTGTCTCTCTTTCTATATAAACTATATGTAATTTTTCATTATTTAAATTGTATTTATAAATAATTTATTATTAATAATATTTTATATTAAAAATTAAATAAATTGAACCTCGAAGCCAATCCCTCTCACAACAAATTAACCGGGTATCTATCCCTAACTTCAAATTTACATAATCAAACCCGCTATTTCAAATTCCAATATTAGAATTTGTGAAGGCAACTCAAAACCAATGAAATTGGAACACTGGATGCATTAAATAATGAGAGAGTGTTGGTGGCGAATGTACAGAGGACGATCGGTGAGACTTAGATTTATTACGACCACTCGACAATTCCATGTGAGATGAATTGCGCACCGTATCTCAAACTTCCAAGTCCCATGGGCAAAGAAACAAGCGAGAGAAAAATCAGAAAGCAAGCGTGATTGTCATGCAGTAGAATCTTGAAATAATAAAACTTTTTTTTGATGGAAACGTTGAAGCGACATAAACGCAAAGAATTTGTCGCTTTGTCATATCACAATGACACATCAATATTGAATTGGAATTTTTTTGTGGAAAATTACAAGCAGAAATGTATAAATGCTTGACGTGTAGCCTAAATGTACATGTTCAACATGAATGTATATGTACTGGAATATTAAAATGACAATTGTTTTTTCTTTGAAATTTAAATGAGAGGATGCATTTGTACCTCACAATGAAATGATATCAACGTTTCAAACATGACATTTGACAACGATAACTTCGTGGTGACAAGTTGTTCACTCGAGACAATCGTTGATATTTCTTAAAAAAAATCATTGTTTATGATTGTGACGTGATGTCTAACTTAACTTCCATGGCCAACCTTAAGTAGAAATACACATTGAGTAATATTAACACAATTATTGTGGACCAAATATAAATATAAGGGTTCATCCTAAACCATTTATAGCTTGAACTTTTAGCCTCTCCTTGCCTTGCACTTAATGGTGATATTAGAGATTGGGAAACACAACAACCTTCACTACTTGCAACTTAGACATAGGTCACAAGTGGTTGTGTTCCTTGCCTACTTGGAAGGCTAACTCAACAAGATTTGACACATGCAATCAAAATATAAGACTTGGTTATCCTTGCTTAGCAATGTCTATAAATGTGTTCTTAAACCAAAAAGTATTATTTTACCTAGCACCTGATGGTGGGGGCTTCCCTATTGATAAAAAATTATCCTACCTAGGGGTCCATAAACCATAATGTCCTTATTGTTGGTGAGCCAAAACCTTGAAGCATATCTTTTGGTTTTATCTACCTACTAGGAAGGTGTAGACATGGTTCAAGTCAGTGTGCCAATAATTTTTGCCTACCTCCCTCTCTTCGTGGACTACCTTGGTAAGTAACCACCTTCCATGGGTTGTAGAGTTCCAAATGTTGATTTATGGTAGCATCAGATGTGCTCTAGCCTTGTAAATTTGTATATAGGCTTGGACACATGTATTCCATAAAACCCAAAAATGGTTTTGGAAAATTCCACTTACAGAGGGTTTAATTAAAATAATTAATCGTTTTTTAATGTTTTCCTAAGTCTAAACTTAGGGAAACTGATTAATTAAAGGGTATTAATTAAACTAAGTGTGAATCTTCTAGATAAAGTCATGGATCAACTCCAAGATAATCTTAGCCCTTGATTATGTTTTAATCTTGGCCGTTGAAGGTTCAATAGAAGAATATAAGAAGGAGGGTGAGGGGCCTATGGAACATACACGTTGTGACACTTAAGCCATTGAGCATTTTCGAATTTGTGTGAGGAGACAAAACTTTTGATCAAGGATCAAATCACTAGGATAGGGTTTACTAAGTGATTATGATTCAATGATCAGATCCAGAGAGGGGCATAAGCAGAGATTGGTCAGTTGGACCAAGAATACATTTCAGAGTGAGACAACATTTACATAGAAGAGAGACAACACAGTTTTATGAAGAGGTGACGCAGTTCCTGCAGAGAATCACACAGAATCAACGCAGTGTCTCTTGGAGTTAGTGCGGAGATAGCTAGAGGTTGGGGTTTCTATGCCAGGAGGGCCAAAATCAAGCCCTAGATTAGCTAGATTAGTTGCACAGCAAGGTGATGCAGTGCCTCCAGCTTGCCCACACAAGCTTACGCAGTCCAGCATAGGAAATCACACAGAGGCAATGAGGGCTTCACTTATGTTGTCAGATCAACTAGAGACTTGCTGAGTGAGGTATATATCACATTTTTCACCAGATTGTCTAGATTTCTTTGAAGGGTTTGCCGGATGTGGGCACCCTAGTTGTATTCAAGATTCAGCTGCTTAATAATACAAACCCTCAGATCTGCTGCACTGTTTTCCCAAGTTGGATTTTTCCGTGGACTTAGTCCAAAAATAACTGTCACATGTGGATGTTTTTCATTGTACTTTGTTCAGATTGTTTCAGCACTTAGATTTATTTCCGCAACATTAACTTTGTAGACTGCTTCATAAATTACTTTGATATTTCACAGTAATGAAATAATTTTGTGACATAATAGAAGAAGTAATTCAGACTTGTTGTAGTAGGAATATGGATCTAGGATTTTTCACATGGTATCAGAGCTTATTCAAGCTGAAGTGCAGGTGAAACACAAGTGAACCAACAAATTAGCGTTGAAGAGGTTGGGAACTGTGAAATCAGTAGCAGACCCTACCAGAAAATTACGCTGTCCAGGCCAGGAGGGCATTTCAGTTTAGAAAAGGCTCCCTCTGAGAGAGTTGACAGAGGGGTAAGATTTTTCAGTTGCAGAAGAGGCAGTGTAGCTGAAGGATGCAGTTACTACACAACAGTAAGAGCTGGTGCATAAGCATTAGAAAATTCTGAAAAACACAGTTGGGGATTTCTTGACCTCAGAGGTTTCTTACTCAAAGAAACTTAATTTTTTCCTGTGCAACAGTAGAAGTAGTGACTTACTCCTCAAGGAGTGCGTAATTCTAACCGAGCAGAGGGTTAGAGGAAGATTTCGACAAAGTTGAGGAGATGGACAACAATGGACCGCGTGTCCAAGATAGACTGGAGGGTGCTTCCAACTATGTTATCTGGAAATCAAGGATAGAATTTCTCCTTGATGAGCATGATCTGAAAGACCTCATAGACGACGCAGTTGCAGAACCTCTTGATGCAACACACCTGAGGCAATTCAAGAAGAATATGGCAAGAGCCAAGCGGTTGATCCTAGATGAAGTGAAGGATCACATTGTACCCCACATAGTAGCAAAGACCACAGTTAGAGAGATGTGGGTAGGGCTGAAAAAGCTATACCAAGGATATTCTAAATAACATAAGATGTAACTTGAAGCGAAGATGCAGAATATTAGGATGAAGAAGGGAGAGCGTTTTGACTCCTTCTTGTCTCGGATTCAGGAAAATTGAGATCAACTGTTTGCAGTAGGATCTGTTCCTAGAGACTCAGAGCTAGTAAGGCTCACATTGAACTCTGTTTCAGAGGATTATCAGGTCTTTGTCCAAAGTATATTGGGAAGAGAAAGACTTCCAGGATGGGAAGCAATGTGGGAAGCGTTACAACAAGAAGAGTTGAGGAGAGATCTCCTAAAAATCCACTTGGAGGATGGTAGTAGCAGTTCAAAGGTCAAGAAGGAGGAAGAAGATAAAACCGCCCTTGCATCAAATGGGCAATATAGTCAAAAGAAGAAAGATCTTTCCAAGATCAAGTGCTTCCTGTGTGGAGAAATGGGGCATTATGCCACACAGTGTCCTCTTAAGAAAAATGATAAAGAGGAAAAGGAAGATCCATAAGCAGGAGTTGCCAAGATTGAGGCAGAAAAATATTGTGCCATGTTAGCTCATATTTCGAAAGGAGAGAAATGGGCTGACTTGGATTTGTAGATTCATAATCGACAAGCAGGCGAGATCCTTGAGTATTTCCGAACTCTTGGATCACATGTGAGCTACGACAACCTAAAGACAGTAGCAGGATGGATAGTTGCAGCGGAAGATGAGTAGACAATGCAGTGGCTAGCAGTACTAGAGATTGATCAATGCAGAGAGGGAGTAGTAGCATCAAGTTGAGCAACATTAGTGCAGTGCACACTGGTGCAGCATAGTGCAGTGCAGTTCTCATGCAGTGCAGAGCAGCAACAATGCAATATTTTCAGAGGGCTAGTGTAGAAAATAGCAGAAGTCAGTCTTATTTTTCAATTGCAGATTTACTTGTCCAATTTCAGATGTTTTTCTGTTGCAATTAGCAACAATTCAGCAGTGCAACAACAACATAGTTGAGCAACAGCTGCATATGAGCAGCAACAACATAGTGCACAATGGTGCAACACAGTGCAGAGTAGTGCTCGCGCAGTGCTCATGCAATGCAACAACATGGTTGCAGAATTTAGAGGGAGTTGCAATACAGTGGCAGTTGGTAGCAACATGCAGAGTCAACAACAGTATAGTTGTAACAATTTTTCTTGTGCGTTGTTGGTGAGCAGCATCAACAACACAATAGCAGATGTTCCAGAAGTCATAAGCAACACATTGAGTTGTTTTTCTAGAGCACTTTCCTCGCTAAGAGGGAGTGTTGATCATTTATGGTAGCATCAGATGTGCTCTAGCCTTGTAAATTTGTATATAGGCTAGGACACATGTATTCCATAAAACCCATAAATGGTTTTGGAAAATTCCACTTACAGATGGTTTAATTAAAATAATTAATCGTTTTTTAATGTTTTCCTAAGTCTAAACTTAGGGAAACTGATTAATTAAAGGGTATTAATTAAACTAAGTGTGAATCTTCTAGATAAAGTCATGGATCACCTCCAAGATAATCTTAGCCCTTGATTATGTTTTAATCTTGGCCGTTGAAGGTTCAACAAAAGAATATAAGAAGGAGAGTGAGGGGCTTGTGGAACATACACGTTGTGACACTTGAGCCATTGAGAATTTTCAAATTTGTGTGAGGAGACACAACATTTGATCAAGGATCAAATCACTAGGGCAGGGTTTTATAAGTGATTATGATTCAGTGATCAGATCCAGAGAGGGGAAAAAGCAGAGATTGGTCAATTGGACCAAGAATACATTTCAGAGTGAGACAACATTTACGCAAAAGAGAGACAATGCAATTTTCTGAAGAGGTGACACAGTTCCTGCAAAGAATCACGCAAACCAGTGCAGTGTCTCTTGGAGTTAGTCCATAGATAGCTAGAGGTTGGGGTTTATAGGCTAGGAGGGCCAAAATCCAACCCTAGATCAGTTGTAGAGCAAGGTGACACAGTGCCTCTAGCTTTCCCACGCAAGCTTACACAGTCCAGCGTTGGAAATCACGCAGAGGCAGTGAGGGCTTCACTTACGTTGTTAGGTCAGCTGGAGACTTGCTGAGTGAGGTATATCTTACAATTTTCACCAGATTGTCTAGATTTCTCTGAAGGGTTTTCTGGATGTGAGCACCCTAGTTGTATTCAAGATTCTGCTACTTAATAATACAAACCTCATAACTGCTGCACCGATTTTCCCAAGTTGGGTTTTTCCAGGGACTTAGTCCAAAAATAACTGTGTCACATGTGGATGTTTTTCATTGTATTTTGTTTAGATTGTTTTATCACTTAGATTTATTTCCTCAGCATTATTTGTGTAGACTGCTTCAGAAATTACTTTGATATTTCACAATAATGAAATAATTATGTAATATAATAGAAGAAGTAATTCAGATTTGTTGTAGTAGGAATCCGGATCTAGTATTTTTCACACCAAATCCCTAAGATGCTTATTATAATTGAAGTGTTATTTTGGATCTAGAAATAACATAATAATGTTTATTGTAATGATCATGTATCATCTGACCAATTCTCATGGTACAATGCAACTCTTGTCTGTGCCAATTTGAATATGTAGATCGAGGTTAAATCTTGAAAGGTGTAGCTAGAAATGGAACATATTCAACAACTTTTGGACTATTGACTTTGGCCCCTTTGCATAATGAAAAGAGTACCATTGTACCTTGATTTTTAAACTATTGTGGATATTCCACTATATAGTTCGTCACAATAGATCTAATAAAACTGTACAATTTTTTTTGAAATCTACGTGGTGATGCTTTTATTTCTCTTTAGATTTCTAGATATGCAAATTATTGTTTATTGTGTATACATGTAAATTATAATTAGGAAAAAAATATATAATAGTGAGATAAAAAACTCATAAACCATGATTGACACAAGATATATCATGGGAAACCCTTTTGGGAGAAAACCCAACTAAAAGGTGAGGTTACGTTATTGTCTTTCTTTGAATAGAAAATGGTTGTGAGTACAAAGAAGTAAGGCATATGGCCCATGGGATACCACATTACACAAATAATCTCTATGTGCTCTCTCCCTATCCCTCTCGGTTACTTTTCCCATCTATGGAACAAAATGCACTAAAAAAGAATGGAACCCCTTTTCCTCCTAGTGGATCGATTATAAAAACAATGTGATAGCTTACTAGTGGTTAGGTTTGACTCCCTCAACTCTTAAACAAAGTTACAATAAGGAATATTCTAAATTTTTCCTCATCATAATCACATGGCTAGCCCCCTTTCCATGAGTCGTGGATGCTAACGTGGCATCCTCTCAAATTATGGTGGTGAGAACAAGAAGATTAACTTCCAAGTGGCATAACTTTTTCATACAGGCTCCAAGTGAGGCGATTCTTGTGCCATTGGAAAGGTATTTGTGTATAGCATAATAAGAAAAGGTGTTGCATTAAAGCAACAAATTTTTAACCCCAAAAAATGCATTTGGTGCCTCAAAATGCTTTTTTAAGGTTTCAAACCCCAATTTTCCAAACTCGGTCCTGTTGGTAAAAATGGTCCACTAAGTTGATACCTTCACCTTTCCACTTTAAAAGCATCGATATGGATGACAAGAAATATACTGATCTAATATAGATCACACCTCTCCATTTTGGGAGGATTTTTTTCCCCATAATATTCTACTAAATGAGGTGAGGAAGTCCCCCCACTCCCCTCCTCCCAACCCCCCCCCCAACCTTCTCTCAGGTGTATAATTTAACTTTTCCTGGAAATTGTACTTTTAACCCAATCCACCAATGGTCATGATACCCCTATCTTCTAGTTATGGAAATCTTCTTTAAAATTGTATCCTTTGTCAAATTTGCTTGATTATTTGGTGCTAAATCTTCTATATAAGGTAGGACTTGTTCCTCCTCTTGATCCAACAAGGAAGGCTCAAAAAGTTTCATTTTATCTACATTCACAACTAAGTAAATGCACATGTATGGGGGTAGACTGAGTTTATAGGCATTATTTCCTACCTTTTCTAGCATCTCAAAGGTACCATATCGTAGAGCCTTGATTTTATCACCAAGACCTTGTAGTCTCTCCTTGTTCAACTGTAACCATACGTTATCTCCCACCTTGAAAGACTTATTTGATTTGTGGGATCATGCTTGCCCTTATATTTTACCTGTGACTTATGTAGTGTCCCCAGTACTTGTATATGGATATACCTGATATTATTAACAAAATTTTCAACCCTTAAGGTGTTCGATACAAGATCCTTGCTTACTCCTCCTTGTTCCCTATGCAATATCCAAAGGCGAAGGTAGAAAATATTTAAAAAAAGTTTCAAATGGGGACGTACCAATAGAAGTGTGGATTTTTATGTTATACGAGTGTTTTATATATAACATATTTTCATCACAAGTCTCTGTATGTTTCTGATTGTAACCCCTCAAAAGCTGCACCAAAGTCCTTCTGACTACTATTGTTTGCTCATTTGTCTAAGGATTTAATGTTGTACACCTCTTTAACTTTGTGTTCATATTCTTCCATAATGTATTCCAAAATGCACTTATAAATCTTGTGTCCTTGTCTGAAATGATGCTCCTTAGTATCCTGAAGTGCACCTAGATTTGTCCAAAGAACAAGTTCGTTGCTTCTTAACCACTGATGATATTTTTATAGGGCATCAGAACACACATCTTGCTTTACCTATAAACTACTATGAACATGTAGTCATTTCCCTTCATGGTTGTTGGTAAACCTCCCACAAATTCAATGGAAATGTTTTCCCAAGGACGAGTGCGTAAAGGTAAGGGATGATATAGACCATGTTTCGTGTTACTAGGTGTTTAGTCAATTTAATGTTCTTAAACTACTTACATAAATGATCGACTAGAGTTGATAAACTTGTGAAGTGAAAGTGCACTATATATGCTAGAAGCCTCTTTAATTTATTGGTGTGATGATAGAGTTTGTAGAGATTGCTTCTAAGGATGTTTTTATTATTAAGTCTTTAATGATATTGATGGATTAAATTAAAACTAAGTTCTAAAAATAAACTCTGCAAAAGTCAGCTAAATTCTACAATTCAACTAAAAATTGAAACAAATATTTATTATTATTATTATTATTTATCTTATGAAGAAATCTTAACTAATGTATTTGTTAGTCTCTAAGAATTCTAAGAATCTAATGTATGAAAATAAAAGCAAGATCTAGAAAGGAATTTAGATGTGTTAAATGAAATGCTATGTAAATAGAACCGTGTAAAGAAAATAAATAAGTCACTATTGTTCTGGACATAAATCACTCTTAAACTAGAAATAATACACTCATGTGCCAAAATTAAATCACTAAATCACTATTGCTTGGAAAGAAATCACTCAATGCTCTTTGAAATAAACCTGTCAACAAACTAGAAAATAAATATTTCAATGTTCTTGAAATAAATTACACATGAATTTGTAAAACTACTTTGTAATAAACTACTGCTGCTTGGAAAGAAAACTATGGATCACTTCTTCATTTTAACAATTTAAAAATGGAGATGAATCTACATCAAATAACAAAGGAAAACTATGTAACATATGCTTCAAATGACAAAATAGAATTCTGGAAATAAATACAACATTTCTTAAAATAAAAACATGAATTGAAACTACATCAAATGATAAAATAAAACTATGAAAACATCTATATGAAAAACACGAAATATAGAACCTTCTCTGTTTGCAGGGGCCCTCCACAAATAGGTGGTTTCAACGATCTACTCCAACAACTAGTTGTGCATCAAATCTCCAAGGTGTTTCTTCATTAAAAAGAAATAAAAACAAAGTTTTAAAAGTTTCATAGTTGCATCACAATTTCACACCCTCAGGTATTTGTTTGCCTTGTATTTATAAAAACCTGCGTATAACTGTTTCGAGGCTTTTACGCCTATTTGGACTAAACAAATATTATCTTAATATTTTAACAAGAATCAAAATAATGTTTCTTCATGATTCTATTTGGCAAAGCAAATCATGAAGATGTGATTGTCTTGGTCTCTCGCTCGCTTGTACAACAACATGTTTGACCACACCTTTGACTACGTATTTGGATGATTTCTTGCATGATTTGGCTTGGATAGATAGGAGGAAATCCATGAGGGGATCATTCTCCACGTTTCCACATATTTTTTTGCTCAGGTGGTATCTCAGAACCCGACGAACCATGGAGATGGCTATAGAAATACAGACCAGTTGCAGAATTACGTCAATCTGTAGCTAATACACATTTTAATCTAATAATAAGGAACATTACTGAATATGAAAGATAGGTCATTTAAATACCTTACCATGTCAAAACTTGTAGTTTAATGCTTATTTGAGTTGATGATGTTGACAAAAAGGAGGAAAAGTAGAATAAAGGAAGTGTCAAAATGAAACACTCATGAGGCTCTACACTAGGCTTGCTAGTACAACAAAGCATGCATCCTGTTATGAACCTAGATACATGTTCTTGCATATTGGGCCAATACACACCTCTACAAGTTGACCAGTGTATTCCCTACACCAAAGTGCCCTTCAACCTTGGAGGTGTGAGCCTCTCAAATTAGGTGCAATCGCTCACCTTTAAGAACACATAACTTATCTAGCCGGTAGAGTAACCCATCCTAGAGATGGTATTTAATTGTGTTGTTGCAATCGTGCAAATGAATCTTGACTTTGAAACTACTCAAACACCTCCTAAATGTCCTCATTCTCTGAATATGCCTCTCTATACGCATCATGGGTGAATGGTTCCATGTGCATCAGAGTTCCTAAAGTTGTGATCTTGGATATGACTGGCCTTGAAAGCAAGTCACCTAACTTGTTTGCGTTTCCCTTCTTTTAATTGATCACTAAATGAAATTGTTATAGAAATTCCATCCACTTGTGATGTCTAGTTTGTTGTAACTTATTATGAGTCTACAGATACTATAGTGGTTGGTGATCTATTTCTATTACTATTTCCTTTCCCATCAGATAGTGCTTTCACTTCCTCACAACTTGCACTAGGGATTAGAGCTCCTTACTATAGGTAGGGTAGTTAAGAAATTCCCAAAGAAATACTTCAAAATGGTAGCATGCAGGCCTCCTTCCCTGCATAAAGAGTACTCCCATAGCATACCCACTTGCATCTATCTCCACTTTTAAGGGTTGTTTCTAGTTTGGTAATGCCAGAAATAATGTTTGACTAATCCTCTTCTTTCACTCCTCAAAATCCCTTTGCTAACCCTTACCCCCACTAGAAACTATTGCAACTTGTTGTTATGACATGGAGTGGTTCTTCTATTTTTCAAAATAAGGCTATTAATTTCCTTAGGTACTGTGTCACCCAAATAAAAATCCTAACCTCAAAAACATTAATAGGCACTAGCCATTTCATGATGGCCTCCATCTTGGTAGGATCTATATTAAACTCTCCTCCACCCATCATATAACCTAGATACTCTAAATATTGTTGTAAAAACTAACATTTCTTGAGATTTTCTAGCAATTGGTGCTTCCTTAATGTCTCCAACACCCGGATCAAATGTGAGATATGCTCCTCGCAGGTAGCATCATATACCAGTGTAACGTCCAAATAGACAATAACAAATAAATTTATGAAAGGGTGCAATATATCATTTATTAACCTCATTAATGTAGATGGTGCATTGCATAGTCTAAATGACATGACTAACCACTCATACAAACCTTTCCTTGTTTTGAAGGCGGTCTTCCAAGTATTTTCTTCTCTGATTGGAACTTGGCGATACCAAAACTTTAAGTCCATATCGGTGAAGTATTTCATTTGTTGCAAATAATATAGCAAATAATCTATTATGGGTAGGGGATATCTGTTCCATATTCTAATATTATTCAACACCTTGTAATATACACACATTGACCAAGTCCCTGCCTTCTTTAACATTATGATGATGGGTGACCCACATAGTGATGTACTTCATCAAATGACAACCTGTTCCAATAGTTTCTGCAATTATTGGTTCACCTCACTTGCCTCTATAACAAATGGTCTATACAACCCAATTTTTGGAAATAGCTGGATCTTGTGCTTCACTTCCCTCTTGGGTGGCAACCCTTTAGGCTCCCAAAACACATCCTTGTATACACGTAACAAATATTCTAGTCATTTTTTCTATTTCTTAGTACACCCCTCCAAGGATGCCTTTTCTATTACTAACCCTTTTACAAACTGATTTTCTCCTAAAAACAATAAAACATGCTTCTTGCTTGAAATAATAAATTTCATGGCTTGGTTGGCACTTACTACCAAAATTTTTGACTCACCTTTGTTTGCGTTGATAGTGAATGACTTTCCATCCTTGACTAGTTAATAATGCTTGGCTCTCTGCATGAATATTGCATCTCACATGCACATTTAGGGACTTCCAAACATGACTACACATACATTAAGGCAGACTACTTCTAGTTCTACTTCAATAAACCAACATAAATATCAAACCTAATGTTGCACTATTTTGTTACCTTCAACTCTGCATCCTTATTTACCCATACTGATGGATATGGGATTGGATGATCATGAAATTATATTCCCAATTTGTTGACTAGCTCTACTACAATGAGATTCGCCTGTGATCCTGTTTCAAATAGAGCATCAATTATTGTCCTCTTGACCTATATCTCAATGTGGAAGAGTTTGGTGATTTCTTTCTCTTCCTATTGTTGAAGGATTTTCAAATTCACCTCCTTCTTCATTGACATACATATGATCTTCTCATCCATGTCCTATCTAATTTCAATATGATTTCTCAAATTATTACCCATGATATTCTTCTTCTTATTATCTTTATTTTTGTTCTTTTGGTAAATCTTCGAGTGAAAATTCCAACACTTATCTTTTGTGTGACCATCAATATTATAGTGGTTGCAGTGGTCAATGGGGTCTTTGCACTTGTGTGTTTTGGTTGTTGTATTTTTATATTCCCCCCTTTCCACTTTTTTTCTCATCCCTAGACGTGTCTTGGTGCTCCTTCTACTTCAATCAACTTGATTTCCCTTTCTTCTAGCCCATGTTCTCTAGGTATTGTGCCTATACATAATCCTTGTCCACTGATTTGGGCTTAAAAAACATCACTTGATTTCATAAATGGCTATGTAGACCCCCTGGATACTTGAGGAGTACGTCTAGGTTATTTGGGGAGATACCCAACATTATGGCCATATTTCTGAATTCTGCAGTGTATTCATGAACACTTTTCTCTTGCATCTACCTAAAGTAGTGCCACTAGATCCATTGGTCCTTTACATATCCAATAAGGTAAATTTTTGACTTTATGAGGGTTTTAAATTCCTCCCAATTAGTCATTAGAGGATCTCCCTCCAACCTCAATGTCCCTGTGTGGCTTTCCCACTAGGTTAAGGCACGACCCTCTAATTTGAGTCGTGCAAGTGAGACCTTTGTTCTTCCTCTATATGATGAACACTGATATAAAATTCTAATTGTTGAAACCAGTGATTTAGATTCAGAGCATCAATTTGACCTTGGCATGACTTGATATCTACATTTTATTCGATTTTTAAGAGGGAATATGAATGATTCATGACATTAAAACTGGGTTGATCTCTTTCGGGTCCTTTCTTCAACTTGTTCTCTGTTTCTTCTTAATCCCTTGATCTCCCTTCTGAACCATCCTATGTGTTAGAAACCCCATCTTCTCCTAATAAACCAAGATTATTTCTCAGGGCCAACATGAGGACATTCACATTACAAATTTTATCTGCAAGTTGTGCTTCCAACTGCCAAAATATCTCCTCTACAGGATCACGAGGGTTATTCACAGATTTGTTGACCATGAATAGGGTTTTCCGACTTTTGGTTTAGCTGATATAGACCCCCTAAAATATCCAAAATAGACCTAAATAAACCTTCTTTTATAGCAATATGATCCATAAAATGTAGTGGATATTCCACTAGACAGTTCGCCACAATAGGTATGATAACACTATACTTAAAAGTCTGAAATCTATGCTATGAGGGTTTATTTCTGTTTATATTTTTTGATATTTAAAATATTGTTTATAGTATATGAATGTAAAGTAGAATTATGCATAAAATAGAAAATAATTAGATAAAAACTGACAAATCATGACTGACAGAAGATATATCCCAGGAAACCCTTTCGGGAGGAAAATTAGGTTGAAGGGGAGGTCGCTCAACTCTCTTTCTCTGAATAGGAAATGGTCATGAGTACAAATAATAAAGGTTTGTGGCCCATGGGTTACTATAGTGCACAAATACCCTCTATGTGCTCTATCCCTATTCCTCTCGGATATTATGCTCATCTATGGAACAAAATGCACTCGAAATAATTGAACCCCTTTTCCTCCTAATGGCCCGATTATAACACAACCCAATAACATACAAGTGGTTAGGGTTGACTTCATCAACTCTTAAATAAAGTTATAATAATGAATCTTCTAGATTTTTCTTCATCATAATCACGTGGCTAACCCATTTTTGATGAGTTTTGGGGCTTGATCTGGCATCCTTTCGAATTATGATGGTGAAAACAAAAAGGTCAACTTTCAAGTGGCATAACTTTTGCATACAGATTCTGATTGAGGCGATTATTACGCTATTAGAAAGGTATTTGTGAGTATAATATTACAAAAATGCTACAATAAATCAAAAAATACACAACCAAGTTTTGTCCCCAAAAAAATTCATTTGATGCCTCAAAATGCTCCCAGAAGATTTCAGACCCCAATTTTCCAAACTAGGTCCCACCGGTAAAAATAGTCCTGTGACCCGATTCCTCCACTTTTTACACTCTAAAAGCATCGATATGCATGAAAAAATATAATGATCCAATATGGATCAAACCCATTAATTGTGTATTGTTGATACCAATTTTTGATTTTTTTTTTGGATTTTATGTTATGACACAAAAGCTGCCCCACATTGCTTGTCAAAGTTGAAAGAATATAATGATCCAATACAGATCAAACCCATTAATTGTGTATTTTTGATACCAATTTTTGATTTTTTTTGGTTTTTACGTTATGATACAAAAGCCACCTCACATTGCTTTTCAAAATTGACTAACGAAATTTTTTTGTTGTTGCCCTAACTCATGCCTAGAGTTTAGGGAGGATACTATAATCAATTAATAAGCATATTATTTTAAATCAAAATCATATTACAATTGAAAGGAGGGTCATGTGCATGTCAAATTTCTACTTCAAATCAAAAGTATAATGAACATCTTTAGAAAGAGAAATGCATTGGCAAATACACCGTACACTTGGAAATGAAAAAATGATATTATGATTGTTTACATTTCATGAAAATTATATTTTGAAATGGTTTACATACAATCTATTCTACAAAAACACAATTTCAGTTGAATACAAAAAGGATGCATATGGAAATACACCATATGTATAATATATACCTAAACATGCAAAAAGTAATAAATTATGTTATAACCTTATGGTTCGCATTCAAGGAAGAAAAAACAACAATCATTGTTAGAAAACATTATGTTTGGCATACAGATCTCATGTGATTGGCTTGATATGGTGTCTTATTAGTATAATCTGTGACAACCCAGGTTGCCCTTTTCCTTTTATTGTAAATTAAACAAATTAAACATGGGTCGAGTCAAAGGGACACTAATTCCAGGGTTGAGGAGGATTAATACTTGGGGTATATCTTGTTTCAGTTTATTTTTACAACCATGGAGGATGACAGATGGCTAAGGAGGATTAATAATTGGGGTATATCTTGTTTCTTTTTACAACCATGGAGGATGATAGGTGGAAATCAAGAGGAAAAGGACTAGCTAGCACCATGGTGATTTTCCTGCAAGATCCTGACATGCAGACGCAAAACAAGGATGACAAGGCTAACAAAAAAACATCTGAAAATAGGGAACTTGGTGGATAAATCTGATTGGATTATAAGTATTGGGCGAAACTGGACACAACAACTCAAAGGAAGATGAATTGAGTATCACAATAGAGGCTTGCATGATTGTATAGTTTTATGCAGGCAGAGGGAAGAAATTATAGGGAGGCATAACTGAGTTATAGAGGAGGAATATTAGAGAAGAGCAGAGAAATCTTGATAGACCATTAATGCAAGAAGGTTGGCTATAGAAGCTCAATATAAATATCCCCTTATAAAATCTAAGAGACCAATATTCATGGTTCGAAGGACGTTTCCATTGGAGGATAAGGAAACAGGTTCTCCATGGTTGAAGCTCCTTCTGTATACAAAATTATTCGTCACTGTAAAATTAATGGGGATTCAAACAACAATGCATGCAACATGTTTTTTTCAATTGCATGTCAGGTACATTATGCACCTACTACCCGGAAACACCACAAAGATCATCCAATTATTCATAATCAAAGGTCTTCGTATAACAACATAATCCAGGTTTCGGAAATTTAGGAGGATCTAGAAAAAAAAATGTAAATGTAAATTGGTAGGAGCGCACAGAAGCATAGGTAGGGGCTCGTAATTAATGATAAGCTGATGCAAAATGACTACAGGTAATCTGTGTATGACAAGAAGTTGAATGAAGTCAAAGGCTACATTATCACTGTACACAAGGAAGAAAACATGAACATAAGTATAATGAGCCACACAACAATCTTGTTTGCAAAAGAAGGAAGTTCTAAAGTCCCTTGTGCATGAAATTGAAGGTAGACAGAGGATATTTGAGCTTTGGTTGTGGGAAGAGGGTTGCAAGGTAGCCTTCTTTTGCAAACAATATGATATTTCTGTTGCAACCTAAATAACAAGATGACCTTGACTCTGATGGGACTCCTCATATTACAAGAGATAGAAGGCACACAAGGGTCTCCATGAATTCAGACATAAGGTTACAATATGGGATTACACCTTGAAGCTGAGAATGAGCATGACCATGATCACCATCTTCATGGTGCAATCCAGTAGAAAACATTTCCAGCAATTTGCATGACTATGTCCTTCCATCAACTCCACCCATGATAATCAATTATAGAACTGTAAGAAAGAAGAAGGAAATTCCTTTCATAGCTCCTCTAAGAAGTCTTATATATCCCACCTATATATTTTAGAAGCCTTCAACAAATATATAGTCACAACTTAAGTCTAATTATTCATCAATATTTCTGTTGTTGAACGAATACTACAGAAGCCTCTAGAAAATATATAGTCACAAATTAAGCCTAATTATTCCTTAGTACTTTTGTTGTTGAACAAGTACTACATAAGCCTTCAACAAATATATTGTCACGGAGCCTAAGCTTAATTTTTCCTCGGTACTTTTATTGTTGTGAAAATGGGTTCTAGAGTATGATAAAAATGATGAAGATCCCTAAGCTCTCTGCTTGTTTCGTTTTTGTGACCGTGGGTTCTGGATTTCCTTTCAGGGTGGAACCACTATGATAAATCATTTAGGATGGAGGTATACTAGACCTATAGAATTACTTGTCCACTGGAAGATTGTTTTTGTCCCTTGAGCAACCTCCTCAAGCCTTGCAATCTAGCTCGGGGTTGACCGTTGCACGAGAGATGTGGTTGCAACGCCTATATGGTTGGGTGGAAAGTTGCAATATCTAGTTTGGTTGCCCAATATTAATTTCAAGATAAGTATCCATCATAACTATTGTGAGTAATAAACCTCATGTTTACAATGTTGGAGTTGTTTATATACCACTTGACGGTGGGGGACATGTCTTTTTATGGTGTTGGTTTTACTCATGTTATGATGGTATTTAGGCTACTGATGAAAATTTATATGATTGGATGACACAGGGATAATTATTGCAAGTCATTTTTTTATGATATCGTGGCCTCTACATGGTTTTGTATGAGAACATCATAGTTCACAAGAATGTGAATTAATTTATCGGTTTGCGTATGTTACAACAATAGCCTTATATATATATATATATATATATATATATATTATAAAGGTTGTTGGATAAAGGTTATTGTGATTTGGGCAACTCCATTGTCCTTCGAAATATTATCACTTTGTTGGAGAAATTTTTTTTCAGTTGTTTTCTGTATTATGGAACTCTTCAGAAGCTATGGAAGTTAATCATAGGCCAACATGAAAATTTCAAGACAAATCTCCTCTTAGCATTGCAAAGGTACCTTGATAATTTTCAATGATATATCCAAATTGCGAGGATCAATCTGGTTGGTCTACAAGCTCACACGAACAACCTTCTGAATAAGCTTGAATGAGTCTCTTCTTAATAAGTATGAATGTGCCTATTTAACTTGTTAATTTTTTGGCATATACAATTTACTTGATTCTTTAAGATTTATCGTTGTATAGCTATAAAAAATATTAGTTTGAACAAATCATAGTTATTGTCCAACAATTCACGTTGTTGAGTTGTGGGAGAGGCCAACTTACCTAACTTGCTAAAGGTTTTCCTTGTCTATTAGAACTCCGAGGATTGCACCATTGTTTAATGACCTTTATATCACCTAAATTGCATCATGTTACCTTTGTGCTTGATCCATTGTGTAAATGAAATAATTGCCTCAAATATGGAAGCAAAAATAATTGTCAACCTTGCGATTAAGAAAGGCTAAGAAATAGGCGAGCGAGTGGTAAATCACATGCCAAGGAAAGTACCAATGGATTAACATCAGATATGTAATTGTAGCAGAGATTTGTTGTACTATGATATGTTGAAGTTGATGTATCTCTAGAGGAAACCTATCGTTGTGCAATGTCTTTCTCTTTTATGGTCGGTTTCCATGTGCATTGCGCTTTTACAGATAAGCACCTTGTCATCTTTAGCATGATGTATACATTGTCTATGTAATTTTGTTTATAGATTATTGTAACTCTATCTTTATAGCTGGAAAAGAGTCATATCAAAGTATATGTGAATTAGTTCTGCTTATTGTTGTATAAAATTCCATTGAAAGTTGACAGAAACTCCAAATTGAGTTGTAGTTAGGACTTAGGTTACCAATATAGGGTATCTAGGCTGATTATAGAAGAAAGTCATTGCTATCCATATTGAGTCTTATTATTCCATATGAATTTGTTTCTCATCAGTTGTAATTGAAGAGAACTTTTGGAACATAATATGAGGACGTTCCTTAATTCTTTCTCATTTCTTCTGTCATTTTTGAGTCTTCAACGAAATGAGTAGAAGAGCACAATCTAATAGGATATTTTCAAGTTCTTTGGTATCTATCCTCTTCACAAATCGAAGGATATAATTTATAGATAATCAACTAATCTGTGATGATAAAAAAACTTACTCCGTATTTACATTTCAAATTATACCCCAATTCTAATAAGTAAGGTGTATGGTTTTGTTATAGAATGGCATTAGAGCACGATTTCAACACTAAGTATTTCTAGGTAACAATGAACCCAAGGTATAATTAATTTAATATCATGAAATGTATTTATGAATGACAAACCCAGATTTCAATGAATTTAGAAAACCATTGATTTACCAAATATTTATGCTTAGTTTCACTATATGGCTTTAGTTTGATGTAAAAAAAAAGGTGAAACTAGGGTCGATCATGCCATTATCTAGAAAATTTCTGTTTTTTAAGGGTTGTGAATATTTAATTTAAATCCATTTAGGGAATATTTACAATTGTTGAAGAATATTAGTTGAACACCCATGTACTTGAGATGATTTCTGATTTTTTGCGAAATTAAGCAAAGCAGAGCATTATGTTTGGTTTGACATGGAATTTCCAATATGGATGACTTCGAAATCTCTACAATGTTGGAGAACTATAAATGCATGGAGAAATTGTGAACATTGGAGATGCTAAAATAGGATTCAATAGCCAAGGAGAGTCTCTAAATATAATTAACTTGACGCTATGAGAAACTTGAAGTCAGATGATGTGACTCTGATACAACCACAAGAGCCATATATTCTTAATGCGTTGTTTCTTCAATGCCTAATAGAAATATAGAATTGACAAAATAAAGGCTTCAACAAAATTAATGCGAGAAAAGCTAGTCAAGAAGGGATTCTTATAGGAGATCCGAAGAATTGGTTTTTGGTGAACTTGAATGTTCACCAACTAGCCCTGAATATTCTATAAGTAGTTATAAGATAAATAGGCATCACACATATATTTCGAAGGAAGAGTTTTGAAAAATGGTACCACCTACCTTTGATGTTAAAACAAAATATGGACAAGAAGTTGAGGCATGGATTTTGGGTACAAGAAAATACTTCACACTTCACGACTACTATAGAGATATGAAAGCTAGAGTTGTTATTTATAATTCAACAAGAAATTAATCTTTTTGGTGGGAGTAATATATTGAAGTGAATTAACTCAATTAGAGGAGAATTCTGTGGAAACAATTAAGGAGGAATTTTAATAAGAAGATATTTTTCGAGCAATTTTACAATATAAAATTTCATGATCTTAAGGACCTCAAGCAAGAGCAGTTGTCCATTGATGAATTGGAAAGAAATTAATAGAACTATTGAAGTGTATAAAGTTTGTTCAAGATGAGAAGCTAAAAATAAATTTTGTTTAACATATTCCCTAAATCTTGAATATAGGTACAAGGTTGAAAGAACACCACCTGATACCCTCGAAGTATAAATTTAAAAATATAGATTTATTGAAGCATAGGAAAATCTCAAGTAAGAATTCCATAAACCTTGGAAGGACATGATTAAGGAAATGAAGGATTCAAGCCACCTATCTAAAAAAACACAATTACCCCATTCTTGTAACCATTCAACGAAAGTTGGGGAACCTAGTAACCACCTCTAGTTAGACAAGGGGGTGTGTTATAAGTGGTATCAAATGATCAGAGGCTCAGTATTTAGCTAAAAAATGAAATTTCTCAGAAATGATCCAAACCAGAGTGACCGGATAAAGCTAGTCACCAAGATTCCAATGCAACTCGTTTCATCAAAATCCAAGTTCGTATGAGTAAGTTACAGTCTACTGTTCGTTTTCTCAAATAGGTAAAAATTGTGCAGAACAGTGACAGACTGATGACTTGGTAGTCCAGTTAGCACCTCAGGAATCTTCAGGGAATATTATCTATTTTTCATCCAGTGACATTGTGACAAGTGTCATCACCAGATTCACCAATGTTGCTTGGGGAAGTTGAATTTTTCCTCCTAATCCTAAGTTTGGAAATATCTATGATGGATTATTATTATTATGGTGGAATTTTTGGGCCAATGGAGAAGGGCCACGTGGAGCAGCCGGAGGCTGCCACGTGCCCTCTGCCATGGCAAGGTTGGTTGGTATGATTTTTTATGCAATTTCAAGTTGGGTGCACACACACACACACACACACACACACACACACACACATATATATTACTCCAAGGTTTGAACCATAGTCGAAATGCAAATATCAAATGGGGCGCATATATATTTTTTATACCAAGGTTGAACCATAGTCGTGGGGTGTAGCATACATCGCACATATTATATCAACATACATTTTAAACCAAAGTTTATTAATATGATCAGATTCGAAGTTTTATGCAACAAAATTTTATGGCGGGGTCGGGTTCGAACCCACGACCACCCGCATGCAGCACCAACGACTTACCACTATGCCATATACCATGATCCTTACCCGATAAGGATCTCAATGCTATTTGAATTTACAAAAAGCATGAGTTTGGGGTCTGGAGGGGCCAACCCCTTCCCACATGACCACGCGCTGAAGACTAGGAGCCACGACTATTCAGCAGAGTTTTTAAAAAACACAATTAAACCATGTATTAATTATAATCCATGGTTTAACCACGATAATCCACCATTAGTGCTAAGGTGTGGTTAGCACTAAACGTGCCCACTAACCATACTTACTACTGCTTATTTGTTAATTAATTACGGATTATCTTAACGACGGAACTGGCGAATCCACAAGATGCGGCGAAATCTCCACATTTAGTGGAGTTAACTGGCAGATTTCCAAAATTAGTGGGGAAAAACTAGGAAAAAATGGTTTTTCCATAACCGAGGAAATTTTCGACCAATTTTGGCTCATGAAAAATAATTATTGGTATATTTTGATGTTTTGGAGCCATTGGAGTAGGTTGCAAAGGCAACAGGAGATTGTAAATATCAATTTTTGAAAATTGAATCTAATACAAAGGCCCACACTATGAAGCTGGACCAAGGAGATGTAGCCCAAGAGGGGTGAAATCCTTCATAAAAAACTTGTGTATTTGTCTCTGTTATTTGTGCTTTATGTGTTTTTATATGCTATTGTTCAACATTGAGTTTCCATGCTTTTATGTTCATGAAATACACTTTATCTCATCAAGTTTAATGAATTGTCAATCATAAGCACCTGAATAAACCCTTGTATAAGAAGCAAAAAAAAACACTTTAATGTTAATTCTAAAACTGATATTAGCACAACATTAACTAACAATCAATTTTAGATCAAGTTGGTATCAAAGATCAAGGTTTCTAAAGGTTATTTTCTTTATTTTTTTGGGATTGTGTAAGAAGGGTTTTAATAGTTGCAATTTTGTGATGCTTACAAGGTTGAAGTTGTAGAGAGGAGAAGGGAAGCTATTGGTTGTTGGTCCTGAGATTAGGAAAAGAAGAAGGAGAGCTCAGAGAGCACCATATTTATCCAAAGTTCCACTCAAATCTGCACTTGAAGCACCTCAAGTTCTATCTCTAGCAGTTGAGATTAAAGAGGTACAAATTGCACAAGAATCTGAAGTGATTGAAGAGGTACAAGCATAAGAGGTTGAGCTTGAATCCTTAGCCATTATTTCAGGAGTTGGAGAGACTCATGGACATTCATAAGAAGAGGATTTCAAGAAATACTTCAAAGACATTCAAATAATGGTTAAAATCATGTTTGATGCATTCACTGCAGAAAGAGCAGGAGAAGGTTCTAAGCCTCCACATGGAGAAGGATCTTCAGATGGTAAGAAAGATGAAGAGAAGAGTTCGAAAGGTAGTGGAGGAAAGCCACCTCCATCTCCACCATCCTCATCCTCATCCTCATCATCTATATCAACATCTTCATCTTCCACTTCCACCACAAAAACCACCCACACTCATTCAAAAATCCCAAAAGGAAAATCTCCATTACTCAAGTTGGACATCAAGTTTCAACTTCCCACATAAAATGGTGAGGTAAATGCAGATAATTTAGACAATTGGATCCATCAATTGGAAGTATATTTCAAAATTTAGAATCTACAAGAGGACAACATAAATATCTAGTTGGATTCATTAAGGCTAAAAGGAGAAACACTAGTTTGGTGGGAGGCAAAGACTCAAGAGGAGATGTGAATTCTTGGTAAGATATCCATTTCTTGGGTTGAATTCATTTCTTCCATTAAAAGAAATTTTTATCTAATATTAGCCTATATTCAAAAATAAATAACGAGTTGGAAGAAATTTTGGAAACTCAAAGGCCAAATTGTTCAAGAGTACACCCAGGAATTTAGAAAGAGGGATTTGTTGTTAGGAGTAAACTTGAATTCACAGGACACACTCTTGAAATACATTGGGGGTTTACATTCCTGCTTGAAACATACTATCCTTATGTTTAACCCAAAAAACTTAGATGAAGTATGTGTGCAAGCCATAGATCTTGAAGCAAGGGGAAAGAACATTCAGGAAGAGGGTAGTAAGAATAAGCCATTCAAGGGTAAGGGAAAAGAGAAGGGAGGAAAATGGAAGGGAAAGAAGAATGCAAGCATCAAGAAATAAGGGGAGAAAACTACATGCAAACAATTTTCCAAATATGGGCATGATGAAACCCACTATTGGAAACTACATCCCGAACTAAGGCCAAAGAAACCAAATAAAAAAGGTAAACAAACTATGACTGCCACCACACAACAAGATCCTGGATCCGAATCAGGAGATGAGACCAAGAATGTAGCCATGGTTAAAAAATAAAAGGAAGCCATAGCAAGTACTAGTTCCTCAAATAGTTATAACAACACTCCAAATTAAGACACAAGGATAGAATTATTCCATGTTAGAGTGATTTCAAATCATACAAATATTGATGCATTGCTTGATAGTGGGTAACAAGAAAACCTGATTTCGGAAGACTTGGTCAAAAATTTTAACCTTGAAACCATACCACATGATAAACCATACCCTTTGGTTTGGATAGTTAAGAATTCCAATTTACAGGTTACAAGGAAATGCATATTTCGATTTTCTGTTACTGCAAACTTTGTTGATGAAGTCGAGTTAGATGTGGTTCCACTTGAAATTTTCGAGATTATCTTGGGAAGTCCATATTTTTATGACATGAAAGCATTGTTTTATCTCCATGAGAACAAATGTCATTTGCTTAAATATGGGGTGGAGTATATTGTGAGAGCTCATCGCAAAAAAATGAATATTTCTTTAGTTAATGTAGGGAAAATGAAGAGGCTGGTTAATGCAAGTAAAATTTTTGTGCTTCTCATGATCAAGAAAAAGGATGATGTTGACTATGAATATTTTGAAGGATGTGATGACAAATTAAAATCTTTTTTTTTTGATGTGGTAAGTTAGCATGGCGAGATGTTTCAAGAACCAAATGGGTTACCTCCCAAAATGGGAATTCAGCATGAGATTTAGTTGCAGCAGGATGTTCCACTTCCAAACGTTGGTATGTATCACATGCCAATTATGGAGAGTTTGGAAATCAATAAAAAAATTCAAGAATTTATGAACAAAGGTATCATACGCCCATCTACTTCGCCATGTGGTTCACCAATTGTTTTGGTACCAAATTAGGATGAGACTTGGCACATGTGCATAGATTTCCGCACACTAAATAAAATCATGGTAAAGAATTGCTACCCACTCCCATGCATTGATGATTTTCTAGATCAGTTAAAGTATGCAAGATATTTCACTAAGTTTGACTTGCAAAGTGGTTATCATCAAGTTAGAATAACTAAGGAAGACATTTGGAAAACTGCTTTTAAAACTAGACAAGGATTGTTTGAGTGGTTATTTATGCCATTCGGTCTAACAAATGCTCCAACTATTTTCATGAGAGTCATGAATGATGTACTTAGACCATTTCTAGATGAATTTGTCATTGTTTACTTAGATGACATACTTATATTCAACAAATAAAGAGAAGAAAAAAGGTACTTGATGTCTTGAAAAAAGTTACTTGATGTCTTGAAAAAAGAGAAATTATTTTTAAAGATGTCGAAGTGCGAATTTGGAAAGACTTCTTTGGTGTATTTGAGACATGTTATCACCTAATTTGAACCTCAGGCTGAAGGAAGGAAAATTAGGGTAACCTCAAACCATGCTCAGCCTTGTAGCTAGCCCTACAAGGTCAGGAGAGGGCTCTCTCCGTGAAAAATGTTCAATGAAATATAGCTGCAAATTGATTTTAGGCTAGGTATATATAGTAGCTCGAAATGTTTTATCAAATTTCTGGGTTGTATGGATCAGATGGGGTTGGGCAATTTGAATTTGGGGAATTAAATCAGAGATACATGGTATTCTATGGGGCAAGGTAGGCAGGGATTTTAACAATTTTTTTTTAATAATGATGGAATGTTAAGACTGGTGAGAAGCTGAAAAGGGCATAGGAGATGGATCCTCTTCAAACAACATAAAACATAGAGTATTGGATAATTTTCCCAAGGCAGAGCATTATATAATGGATTCTACCTATCTATCTTGAAAACATCCAAACAGAAATATGAATGAATGAATGGAAAACATAACAATTAACAAATGATCACAAAGGAAAGAATAGTGCTAAAATCCATACCACAGGGATCCCATAAATCAGTGCTACATTTCTTTATTAATTCCCTGCCAAACTGTTACAAAAATGGAGCACAGAGCGTCCTCAATAATTCCAACTTATTCCACCTTTTTCTCCCCCTTTACAAATGACAAAAAAATACATTAAATAGGTCAGTTTCAAGGGGGGTAGATCCATAGAAGGAGGAGCTGTTTCACCTGCCCATAAACTGAAATCTGAACATAGAAAATAAACCAACAATATGCCCTTGAAAAGAAGGAGCAATACATTTGACCGCTTGGAAAATTTTCTGTCATACCCAATGAATGAAAGGAAGAAGTATGCAGAATAGATCGCTTTTTAATCGTTGTTGAAGGGGCCAAAATGATTCTGCATTTGTATTTAGCTCTCGGCCTTTACTCTTTGAAGAAAAATACTCTGCTGAAGAAAAATGCCTTTGAAACCAATGAAAATCACAATCTCCGTTTTAATGTAGAAAAGTCCCTTTTTCAGTGAAAAAGAGCGAAAGGAAAGGATGGTGGGCCCAAATCGCAAATCGCATCGAAAGGGGGGAGGGCGCATTACATCATGGAGCGATGCGATGGAAGGCCATGCGATGGAATGAAATACTATGGAATGAAGTGCGATGGGAAGTGGGTTTTATGGTGGGACCCAGGGAAAATCGCAATCGCAATCACAAATCGCGGCAGAAGGGGAGCGGGAGCATGTCGTAATGAAAACTTGTGATGTGATGGGATGATCAGATCGAAGGCATCGGAGGTGGGTTAATTGCATCGGCAGAAATGCGATATGCGATGGAAACTTGCGATGTAGGAAAATTCCTTTTAAAACAAAATGAAATGAAATTTGCGCTATAACACAGAGAAAGGCCTGTTTTCTTTTGAAAAGAGTGGAAGGATTTTCAGGTGGGACCGGACATCATAATCGGAGATTGGAAGAGGAGGGGTTTGGAGTTAAATGTTGCGGGAATCTCCGATTGCGATGGGCAATATGCGATTAATCGCATCGGGAAATCGGAAGAGCGGGTCATGAGTTTGTGGGAACACTGCGAAGTTGCGATGCGATTGGACTGATCAGATCGGAGGAAGGGGATTGCAATTATGCGATCGAAATTTGCGATGCTTTGCGACGCGATCGGATCGGCGGCATCGGGGATGGGTCAATTGCATTGGAAATGTTGCGATCAATGGCCTATGTAATGTTGCGATGCGATCAATCGCATCAGAGGTTTATAGGAGACAACAATGAAAGTTCAAAGGGGCTTTTGCGATGAATATTTTAAAACCATATGGAAAGGTAGAAATTATAAAGTTTAAAGGACTAAATGAGAAAGAAGGGTAAGGTTAGGCTTTTGGGGGCCTTTATTCACTTAGGCATATCTTCCAATCCAGAAATCAGTTTTGGGAGTATAATATACCGTTGGAAAGCTCTTTCTGGGCTCCTTGTTATGAACACACTCAGAACATGATTTATAGTGAAAACCCAGTGAAGAACACCTATGAAAAGCAGGGTGGTGGCTTTGTAGAGATAATAGCTTCTGAAGCTCAACTTATTACATATGAAGACATAAAATTACATAAAATATGATAATCAAAACAAAGTACCCTGTTTTCACCTCAAAACATGTTTTGAGGCGACAATTACATCCAGCTGAAAGAACAACTTCTTTGATTTTTCCAGATACCATGCTTTGAGTTTATTAGGCATCCTCATGTCCTTGCTGCTTTTATTGACACTTTCCTCATTAACTTGACCATGATGAGACCCTAGAACCTAATGAGACCAACCCTATGACCTAATGACATGAATTGCAGAGTGAAAGTGAATCATGACTGGAGACCATAGAGAGGAGAATCAACAAGTTTTCACATGAGGGAAAACTGATGAAAGACCACTACCATCAATGAAACCATGACCTAATGTAATGATTTAAAATTTATAATATGGGACTCCTACTATGCAAATGCAAAAGAGTAAATTTGATCACTGATGGCAGTATGAAAAAACTGACACTAACAGGACACATTGTTGGAGGAGCTCCGTTACATGCATTGACAAGTGTCAATAAAGTCTTCCATTGGGGAGATATGCAGCAAAATTCATTTGATGCTTTAAAGAAAAAGATAAGTTCAACACCGGTATTGGCTCTTCCAGATCTTAGACATCCATTTGAGATCCAAATAGATGCAAGTGATTATGTTATGGGAGCAGTTCTCATACATCATGCTAAGCCTATTTCATTTCATTCTGAAATTTTTTATGGAGTTGTGACTAACTATCCAACCTATGATAAAGAGTTATATGCATTGTTACAAAGTGCAAAGAAATGGAAGCACTATTTTATGGGGAAAGTGACCATTATCCATACCTACCATCAGCCATTGCATTACTTACAACCATAGTCAAAGTTGCAACAATAAAGACATTTTTGATGGATGGGATTTCTACAACAATTTCATTAGGTTATCAAGTATAAAAAGGGAATCTACAATAAGGTAGTTGATATGCTCTCTAGGCATATTGTAAATTCATCTATTATACTCAAGCACAATTCAATTATGCATGAAATTTACATTGAAAAATATGCATATGATAGTAATTTTCAAGATGTGTATGAAAGCTTGAGTCAAGGAAACCAAAATGAAGAGTTAGATTATCATGTGCATAATAGTTTGTTGTATCACTTGGGCAAGTTATGTATACCACAGGGAGAAAGAAACAATATCATAAGGGAGGCACACACTTCATTGGTTTCTAGACATTTCGGTGTAGGCAAGACAATAGCGATTCTCCAAAGGTATTGTTATTGGCCACGCATGATTGATAGTGTATCTCGTTTTATTAGAGGATGTTATTTATGTGAAATAAGTAAGCCTAGTAATAGGAAACTTGGATTGTACACTCCACTTCCAGTTCCTTCACATCCTTGGGAGAGTATCTCAATGGATTTTGTAGGTGGTATTCCTATGTCAAGGAAAGGTCATGATTACTTGTATGTTGTTGTAGATAGGTTCAACAAAATGTGTCTTTTGATGCCATGTAAGAAAACAATTACAGCTGAATAAATCGCTAAAATTTTATTTCAAATTGTATGGGTTCGTTTTTGGTCTTCCTAATTATGTTGTAAGTGATTGAAATTCCTGGTTTGCTGGGAATTTTTGGTCAAAATTATGGGACATAATGGACACAAAGTTGAAGAAGAGTACAAAATTTCATCCGAAAATAGATGGTCAGACCGAGGTGGTAAACATGTTAGTCATTCATCTTCTTAGAGGCTATTGCAGCAAGCATCCAAAGTTGTGGGATGAAGAATTGCATTACATTCATCATGCATACAACAGGACAAAACATTCTTCCACAAACACATTGCCATTTGAGCCATGTTTTGAGTACTTGCCAAGATCGTCTTTGGAATTCATCTTTGAGAAATATGTCGCTATAGATGGTCATAGTGACATAGATAAGGCAATGAAGTTCTTTGAGAAAATTCAGTTGATACATCACACAATGCAAGAACAACTTGAAAAGAGTCAAAGCTACTACAAGGCAAGGCATGATAAACACCATGTTGATCACAAATTCCAGGTTGGAGATGAAGTTTGGTTATATAACAACAAAGAAAGATTGCAAGGGGAAGGTAAAAAACTCAAGCCAATCCATTATAGCCCATTTAAAATTTTGGAAAATATTGGTACTAATGCATTTAAGCTAGATTTTCGTCCCTATATGCAAATATATTCGATCTTTAATGTTGAGAATTTGAGATTGTTTGAGCCTCCTTTGATTGATAATCAAGGAGAGCATGTTCAACTGCCATAAATAGATGATTTCTCGCTAGAATATCTTGTTGAACTTCAGCAAGATCTCATACTTGACATGAGAATCATAATTTCAAGGAGAGGTAATGTTGAATAACTTAGAGTGGGACTGAAGGGAAAAAATTCTTCAAAGGCCAAATAGATGGAGAGTGAAAGCGTGAGGGAGTTGTACCCTCACCTGTTGAACAATTGATAGTATCTTTTGGGGTCCAAAAGGCTTCTAGTGGGGAGGAATGATAAGAGGCTCAATATTTAGCTAAAAAAATGAAAGTGAGAAATGCTCCAAACCAGAACGACCGGATAGAGCTCGTCACCAGGATTCCAATGCAACTCGTTTCATCAAAATCCGAGTTCTTATGAGTAAGTTATGGTCTACTGTTCGTTTTCTCAAACAGGTAAAAATTGTGCAGAACAGTGATAGACTGATGACTTGGCAGTCTAGTCAGCACCTCAGGAATATTTTAGAGTTTTCAGCCAGTGACACTGTGACAAGTGTCATCACCAGATTCATCAATGTTGCTTGGGGACGTTGATTTTTTCCTCCTAATCCTAAGTTTGGAATTATCTATGATGGATTATTATTATTATGGTGGAATTTTTGGGCCAATGGAGAAGGTTGGTTGGCATGATTTTTTATGCAATTTCAATTTGGGTGCATATATATATATATAGATTAATCTAAGGTTTGAACCATAGTCGAAATGAAAATATCAAATGGGGCGCATATATATGTTTTATACTAAGGTTGAACCATACTCGTGGGGTGTAATATACATTGCACATATTATATCAACATACATTTTAAACCAAAGTTTATTACTATGGTCGGAACCAAAGTTTTATGCAACAAAATTTTATGGTGGGGTCGGGGTCGAACCCACGACCACTCGCACGCAACACCAACGACTTAACACTATGCCATTTACCATGATCCTTACCCCATAAGGATCTCAACACTATTTGAATTTACAATGAGTGCGAGTTTGGGGTTCGAAGGGGGCCAACCCTCTCCCACATGACCACAGATTGAAGACCGGGAGCCACAACAATTCGGTGGAGTTTAAAAAAAAACAATTATACTGTGTATTAACGATAATCCGTGGTTTAACCACGATAATCCACCATTAGTGCTAAGATGTGGTTAGCGCTAAAAACGCCCACTAATCACACTTAACTATTGTTTATCTGTTAATTAATTACGAATTATCTTAGCGGAGGAACTGAAGGACCCTCCAGATGTGGTGGAATCTCCACATTTAGTGGAGTTAACAGAGAGACTTCCATAATTAGTAGATAAAAACTAGGAAAAATTGGTTTTTCCATAACTGAGGCAATTTTCGACCAATTTTGGCTCAGGAAGAGTCATTATTGGTAGATTTTGATGTTTTGGAGCCATAGGAGCAGGTTGCAGAGGCAACAGGAGACTATAAACATCAAATTTTCACAATTGAAGCTAATACAAAGGCCCGCACTATGAAGCTGGACCAATGAGATGCAACACAGGAGGGGTGAACTCCTTCATCAAAAACTTGTGTATTTGTCTCTATTATTTGTGCTTGCTATGTTTTTATATGTTTTTGTTCAACATTGAGTTTCCATTATTTTATGTTCATGAAATACACTTAATCTCATCAAGTTTAATGAATTTTCAATCATAAGCACATGAATAAACCCTTGTATAAGAATCAAACCAAAGCACTTTCATGTTAATTCTGAAACTAATATTAGAAACACATTAAACAACAATCAATTTTAGGCCATCAAAGCTCTCAGGTTCAACACTTAGACCTAATGGGATCCATCACGAAATGAATGAATAACTAAAAGTGTAGCCCTAGAATCAAGATAGTGACCTATGGAAAATTAACTAAAGAAGGTTCAAAGTTTGAACCCTTAGAGTTAAGTGGCACTCTAGCTCCAAGGTGTTATAGATGGATATGAATATGATTACTTGCAACCTTTATTTCAAAATTGAATGGGGACCACAATGATGCTCCCTCCATGAAATTTTTTATTGAAAATTTTCATTGCATGTGCTAATTTTGAGCATTGACAACACAACCTGCATGATGTTGTACATAACTTTAGTAGTGTATTAGAAGTGTTGTACGAGCGGTGCACCATAGCACACTTATAATAGGTATGCATGTATGTGGTATATGAGATTATTGAAATTCTTGTCTCCTATGATGCATACTTATTTGTTGAATGTATAGATGTGTTTATGTATACGAGTGTGCATATTGGGTTGATCCCATGATTTGTACGATTATGAGTGAATTATTTGGGAATTTAGTAACTTATAATCAATTGTTGGCAGGTACTAGTTATAGCACTATGGTCATGGATGGTATGCAGATTAATTTTAGGAGAAAGTGAATATTGATTATGTATGATGACATTATTTTGTACTAACTTGAGATTTCCTATAGGACTTGTGATGCATTCTATTTATGAATGTGAAAATTTAAGATAGACACATGTTAATGTACCATGTGATGTTATAACTAACTCTATGAGATTGCAGGTACCATGACTATTGGCCTTAGTAATAAGGCCAAATCTTTCAAAAGTATTTTAAAAGCTGAGCTAAATTGTAAATGTGGTCTCGATAAAGAGGATTATTTTGGTCATGCTATTGGAATAGAGCATAGATTGAATTCTAACATATGTAAATGCAGGATGATAGTTGTTGAGCCTCAAAATTGTGCTTTCCTTCACCTCATTTTACCTCATTTTCCCTTGTCCATTGCTATCCTAGACCCAATTGATCAATGAATATAGTTAAAATTACTTCTAGAATGATTTACATGACTGACTTGCTAAGTTTTGTGATTTTTGCCATTGTAAAGCATTTTGACCGGAACTAGCTGCAGAATGCAGACATTCCGTAGCTAACCGGCGATTCTGCAGCTACCTTCACATTTGAGTATGTTCCAGGTGGCCTCTCAAGGAAAACCGCATATGGGCATAATCCACGTCATGTCTAAATGGTTCGTTGCTCATCATGGAGGAAGAAACGAATTCTGGGTACGGTTTTGGAACGTGGGAACACATTTAGGAAAGTAGACTTCTATTAGGACTGTCTCAGTCCAAATGTCTTTTTCCTCTTCATGCAGCCACTTCAAGAGTCCTAATGTGATTCCGATAAGGAAAGACAGTGTTCCTGAATTGTTGCAAGTCTTGTTATGTGCATTTTCTTTATAAACACTTGGGAAACCGAGAGCTATGTTAGATTTTATGTTAGATTTGATGCTAGATTTTGTTTAGACTCTGTGCTACATTTCTGAAGACGCAGAGTGTTATGTTCAAGTTCTTTCATCTTTAATGAAGCAGATAGTGTTATTGTGAAGGCGTTGATTTAATTTGGAGTTGAATTCCGTCAGGTGGTAGAGGGCCCCTGCCTCTTGCACGGATTTATTTTGCATAAATTAGATAAGTCTTCTAGCTGCCTTTACGTTTTGCATTTGAATTAATAGTTGTTTTAATTAGCTACTGTGGTTGTACTCATTCTAACTCTTCCACAAGAAGAAGCTCTTCCAAAATACTATAATGATGAATGGGAAATGACTATAGTATTGTAGGCTTAGGAGTTGAATTCATAGTTGTTTTAATTAGCTACTATAGTTATATTCATTCTAACTCTTCCACAAGAAGAAATTCTTCCAAAAGATTATAATGATGAATGATGAATGGCTATAGTATTGTAGGACTTAGTTGTAGTTTTTGTTGTTCACTATCACAGTTACACTTGTTCTAATCACTCTTCCACAAGAAGAAACTCTTCCAAGAAATTCTTAAGAAGTTCAAGACATGACCGTGATAATGAATGATTTAGTTGTGTGTTTGCACTAAGTATCATCTTTGTTCTTGCTCTTAAACGCTTGCCCAAGACATCATAATGACGAGTAGGATATGAATATGATATCTTAGTTTTCATTGCTTTCAATCCTTTTTGCTTGCATTTGCATTCAATTACACAGTCAGAATTGTTCTAATACCTCTTCCAAAAGAAGGAACTCTTCCAAAATATCACTAATGATGGACAAACAGATTGTGTAACTTCATAGAATAATGCATGATAGCATAGTTAGGATACTCCGGAGTTTCATTGCACTTAATTCATGATTCAGTTATTTTATTTTGGGTTTGATAATGACTTGTAGTTTAACACTGTTTTAGGCTAGTGACATCTCAGGTTTGGTTGTAGTTCAACTCATTGCATTTGCACTCCATCTTCAATTGCTATTCACTGCACATTAGATTACTTCAGTTGTTAGGATTAACAAAATAGCCTTCATTATTCACAAACCTCTTCTTGTTCTAAAATCCATAATTGATCTATAACCACATGAACAGAAGACAACATCATTTTAAGGCCTGAAGTATCTCTGCAATTTCCTTATCATTTCATAAACAGAGTCCTCCCTCAAAAGCCTACTTTGAAAAGAAATCAATAACTTTTGAGTAAAGGTTTTGTGACATTCAATTGAATTGCAGAATAGAAATAGGAATTAGTTTTAGAATAGGAGATCTTAGGATGGTATCAATGTTTTTCCTCCAAATCTGTTTCAAATCTCTAACTAAGGACAAAATGTTGCATCATTGTAAGATTAGTTGTTTAACTGTTTAATTAGAGGATTTGCATACTTAGTGATCATTTCTTAAGTTTAGTTTGTGTTTTGAATCATTTGCTTAAAAGTCATTATCAAGCTTTGCCTTTACTTAGTCATAGTTTAGATTTGATCCTACTTCAGTGTTTCCAATTGCATTTGTCATTCCATCAATTAGGCTTAACTTTGTTTTTAATCACCAACTTCTTTCCACTAGCTTTCTAGGCATTTTTCCTGCAAACATAAAACCACCAAAAGACCAAAAACATCATAAATCATCACAAAAGACCAAAAACATCACAAAACACTACACACAACGCATTAGGAAACAAGCACCTAGGTACATACAGTACACTTCACTTCAGCAGTTTACAAATCCTGGTTGACAATTAAATGAGCTCAGTTTAGGAGACTAGATTGAGACCAAACAATAGTTATGACCATGTGCATATGCATTACTGAAATTGAAATCAAACTTACGTAGATGTTATTTTTGAATTGTGATATTTATAACAAATAAAAATCCTGTGGATGCATGAACACTTACAAGGAAAATTGTTGAGTTCACTTGTACATGGGAAGACTCAGTGGCAAAGACAGGGAAAGGAAGTTGATTTTGTTTCACATATGCATGGTATGATGATTGAGGGTACCATGGATGTTGGACTCAAGATATACAGTCAAATTTTGAGACTATTTTACTTGATGATTGATAAGCTATGATTTTGAACTTAATTATGTGATTTTATTTATGAATATGCATGGCCATGTTATTTGTGTGTGGTCACTAGTACATTTGGGGGAAATTCCGACACTTGGTTCCGACGCTTTTGACCAAATGTCGAAAATTTCCCCAAATTTTTTCAATCCCGCTCAAAACCATCGCTATACCGACATTTAGAGAAAAGTGTCACAATACCGACACTTAGACAAAGTTTCGCAATTGCGACGTTTGGAGGAAGACGTCGCAATTGTGACACTATGCCCCAAAGCGTCACTATTGTGACGACTGCCTCCAAACGTCGCAAGTGCGACACAATGTCTAAGTTTTGCAATTGCAACGTTTGGAGGCATCCGTCGCAATAGCGACGCTTTGTCCACCATCGGTATAACGACACTTATATGTGTGCTACATAAAAATACGAAACTTATATGCGGGCTACATAAAAATTATTTTATTAAAAACTACATTAACGTCTGATATCACGCGCGCATTCGCCCTCCGCTCTTGCAGAACAGAATTCGCCCTCAGCTCTTGCAAAACAACATTTGCCCTCAGCATTTGCCCTCAACTCTTTTAGAACAACATTCGCCCTCAGATATTGCAAAACAACATTCGCCCTTAGCTCTTGCAGAATAAAATTCGCCCTCAGCTCTTGCAGAACAACATTTTCCCTCAGCATTCGCCCTCAGCTCTTGCAGAAGAGCATTCACTCTCAGTATTCGCCCCGAGCTCTTGCAGAACAGCATTCGCCCTACATTTGCCCTCAACTCTTGCAGAACAACATTCGCCCTCAGCTCTTGCAGAACAACATTTTCCCTCAGCTCTTGCAAAATGGTAAGTTCTTACTGTAGGCCCTTCCTCCTATAGTAGGGTTGACTCTATTTGGGTTTTTTTGGTCAATTCCATTGGATTGTGTTAGGCTATAGGGTTCTCTCTAGATGTCTTCCAATGTTCTTTCGGATGAGTTTCAAAGAGGATGTGTAAGATGTGTTCGTGCTTGCATGAATTTGACTCCACCAGTTTCATGAAGTTTAAGCTATGGATTTTAGTTCGACAAACTCATCCATCTCAACACCCAGTAACGAATTTCCCTTGGTCTGATCTATATTGAAGGTGAAGTGCAAAGTGGTAGAGAATGAGAGATCGAAAGTCATCAACTTTATCACAAGGGTAGTACTCCAGATTGAAAGTGATGAGCTTTAGTTCTCCAGATTTGGGGATTTTCTGATGACATACCAAAGGTCACATCCATACAACCATATCAAGGTCAATGTTGAGATCATTGCCATATAGATATAGGTCACTGATATATAGGGTTAATATCATCATCACTATCCATGGAAACCGAATGGTTACAAAATCTGTGATTGTGGTTGGCTCATTTATAATTATTACCCATTTACAGTAGAGCACAGAAACACTAAATATGGCCCGAGAAGAGCCTTTACAATAGGTAATGGAATTGCAGCTACTTCATCAATAACCAATAGCTCCACTTGAGAAAACTTTTCATAATCTTGGGGTTGGATATACTGTAGAGCAAACAATTGTAGTTATCATTCGTGCTCCAATATATTAATATACTTTTTACATTGAACTAAAGAAAGGGAAACAAGAAAATGCTAGCCATCATACAATGCTTTGACATAAGAGTTTTGAGTGACATACTTGAAAAAAAGAACTCATCCACTGATATTTATAATCATTTGAGTTATTCAAGTTAAACACAATGTCAAGAATCAAGATTCAATGACCTCTATTATCTTCATCACCCAATACAAGATTTAAATTTTTCCCAAAGAAACGCTTATTAATTTGGCAGCCATTATTTCTCCCCGCTTTAAAAACCCTACATTTAAATGAAAACAAGCATTGCATTTCAACTACAAAAATCTATTAGTGTTCAAATGTACATGTGTGCATCACTTGTGTAGGGTATTCCTTTTCCACTTTCACATTATCCAAGAATGTGTGCAATATAGTTCATATTTTTTGTGATTTAGATTATCTTGAAAAAGGAAAGGTAAATTATTTCCCATGGAAAAAGAAGGTTTTCCCTTTTCACTACTGGAAATGGTACAACAAAGTTCCATTTCTACCCAAAACTCCTATGAAACAGGAACCAAATAAAGGCCATGTCCTCAATGGACATCATTTGGCTTTGAAAATGGCCATTGCACCGTGTTGTTTCTTATATTACATCACGATAGTTGCTTAGGTCATTTCTTGTTTCTTGAGATGAAAAACAACCAAAGAAATTGTGAAGATCCTTTCAAGAAATAAATGACCATTTCTCAATCATATCTCAACTATTTTTTATTTTATTCAGTGGTTGCTTACTTTGAGAGAAATTTGACACTTTTATAAGGAACATAACATAAAAACACAAAATGGGAAGGAATTGATGAGGTAGATGACCTTTAGTTGTTGTCAATTAAGAATTTATAATACACGATGCATGTTCTATACTACAAACTAGATTCCTTCCTGGAGTTAGGACACAGAGTATTGAATCAAAGTTGTAGTTTCTAACTTCTTGTATTGGTTCATCAATCTTGAAATTCAGACATTGCATGTCTTCATTTTTGAATAATTTTCATCATATTGTACAATAGGAAATTAGGAATTATGATTATTATTACTTTATGGATCTGTTAAGTTACTTTTAAGTTTGCATGGTTTAGTGTGAAATTATTCTAGTGTGCCCCTAGGCCTAGGTGAAGGAATGCCAAGGACTGAGAAGCCTAGTTTTTAAATGGTATTGTTTCTTATACCCAAAAACCCCTCAACATCTCTTCTTATTAGTTCTTAACAATAGTGTTGTAAACAATTTGAGAATTGATATAGCAAAATCTCGCACTTCTCAAGATAAAGTCCTAAAGCTAAAGTGTGATACCATGTGTAATTCAATAGCCCCATTGTCAGCTCACCAACCTCTTTTCACTTTGGGCTAGCTCTTATACAACTCAAGGGGGGTTCTCCCTAGTAGATGTTAGGGATCTAATGGCCCAACCAAACCAAGTCAAGAGCCCCCTAACTCTCTATGTTTACTACTATCAATCAAAATATTGAACAATAGGGTTAGAAATGCATCCTGAAGATAAAATTGGTAGGGTATTTTTGGGTAATTTCAAAGGGAAAGTCCCCAAACACATATAATCAAGGAATTATAACATGATTTCAAACATTAAATATCAACAAAATCGTTTAAAGGATATTGAAAGGAAAAAGGTGATGGAAGATAGAAAGTGCCTTACTTAAATGCTCTAAGGATTTTTCAATAGTTGCACCAAAAGCTTCACTTCAAGGCCCTTCAAGATCGTCTCCAACAATGCTATACCATCAGCTTCAACAATGTTGCTCCAAAAATGTCCTCAAGGTATTCAAAAAAGGTTTACTAGAAGTTGCTCCAACAATATATTCAATAAGGTCTTCATTGTCAACTCGTCTCTTGTTTGGGTGCCTTAATGTGCAATGACATGTTTCCAGGACTGAATTCAATGCAAGGCATATTTGAAACTCTAACTCTGTCTTCTGGTGTCTTATTAGAAATTATTTCAGTTTTCATTTTGTGTTTTCAAGTTTTTACATTTATAATTTTATTGCAATGTGGTAGACTGATCAGGGCAGTACATGAACAACCCTGAGACGGGATGATCGCGGAAAGAGGCCAGCGGAAGAACATGTGAAGTGCCAACATTGCTCTATCTTCAGGTATTTTAGTTATTTACATAATTGAAATAATATTAATTTTGTTCAAATATGCAGACACCTAGCCATGGTACGCCTGATGAATCCCTCTTTGAGGAAGAGCTTTCTTCATCCCTATCTCCAGTGCTCTTGTTGCGAAAAAAAGCACGAGATGCAAGGTCAGAATTTAATACTTTGATAGACGCGCCTCAAACACCTGAAACAGAAGAGAGAATAAAAAAACTTATGGGCCAGCTAGAAACATATCAGGTAATAATAAAAAGTTAAAAGGATATATATATATATATATATATATATATATATATATATATATATATATATATATATATATATTTTTTTTTTTGTTCTGCATGAGATGAATTGTGATAGTTTGATTTTTAATTTTTACATTGACTAAACTAACAAAAATTTCTTTTGTATGTAGCGTTTTCTGGCATTTTCTGAACCCGGTGTTGGTGGTAGTGGGACACAAGGGCAAGAGATTGCCCAAAAACCCTCTCGTACACCTTCTACTCCTTTAGGTGCTAGCCAAGAAACACACCCTGCCCAAGCAGACACCCAGCCAACCGCTGAACGTGTTGGCAATGATGAGGCTGATATGGCCAACTACATTATTGCGTTTCCTGGAGCTACACGTGTCAGCTCCACAAGGACCATTAATGGCACATTGTTGGTGAACGATGAAGGTGTCCCTATAAAGCACGTACAACTCCCAGGTAAATTTTAATATTTTAACTATTTCATGTACTCTATCTAAAACATATTTATCATGATTTTTATTTTTAAATTAATGATAATATATTTTTTTTCCGTGTAGGAAACAATGAGTTCTACAGGTTTTTGGAGAGCCATGCGTTGGTAATTTTTGGCCTAGCCATATGCACAAGGTGGAATTCCCAGAATTCCAAAATGAAAAAAGAACTTCTAGATTATCTAGAAGCCCTTTTTTGGGTCGGCACATTTGACAGAACAACGGTGGCTCGGGTAGCCGACAAATATTTGAAATATACCAGGGACACCTATAGGACGCAATTGCAATTTAACCCTAGATACGAGCATCCTCTCACAGTTCCAGAGAGTGAGTGGAGAGCACTCATCCATGACGGAAAAGAGAAAAGGGTAAAGAAAGAAGGAAAAATGCCAACTGGACCCCCGCAAGGTAAATTACAACTTTAATTCAATAGCTTTAATTTTCTCTATGTCTAAAATAAAAGTGTGCTACATCATATCTGACTTCAATATTTTGATTCTAGGTTGCCTGACACCTCAAAGGCAACCAAAGCTAGGATTGAAAAAAAGGGCCATCACAAGCTAGGCCAGGGCGACTACTTGAAATTAGCCACAAGAATTGTAATTAAGTAGCTAAACATCTTATAATTAATTGTATTGCCTTCCAACGTTTTTGTAATCCTATCAAATATGATTAAAAATACACAATCATATGTAATGTAGGGTGATGACTTCGGAACAGAAACTACATAGGAAGATAAAAATATCGCTTTCCATTTCGGCTATCAAGCTGTAGTTGAACGTCGCAGAAGCTTGGGGCAGGTCCCAAGATCCAGAATGCCTGATAAGGTAAAACATTAACCTTTCAATATGTTTGTTTTCGTCCATAAATTTAATGTCTAACAACTTTGTTTAAATCAGGGGAGCAACACTACTGACGAGGTAAATAACCCAGTTTTGGAGCCAGATGTAGATGATCCTCATGTGCAACTAGATCATTGTAGTGGGGACTAGGCCGACAATGCTACTATCAGTGAGGGTCGTGACGTCAATTAATTTCCACTTATAATTTTTTCTAATTATACCTTGATGGTTGTCCTTATAAATTTTTTTGTTTAAATGAAAGAGAATGTTTCCCTTGAGGATCTTACCACCAGAGAGGAAGACAGGGCAACAGTCCCAACGGCGACAATTGGTGCACCAGGTAAATAATCTCATTGCAATTTTTTTTATTAATATTACCGAACTAGTTCAATGATATTTAAAAACTGATAATTAAAACTTAATATTATCTATTTTTGTAGGCGATGCCCCATCACTGAATGAGACCAGACATCGTGACTACACAACTAGGTCAGCGGCGACAACTGGTCCACCAAGTAAATAATCTCATTGCAATTTTTTTATTAATATTACTGAACTAGTTCAATGATATTTAAAAACTGACAATTAAAATTTAATATTATCTGTTTTTGTAGGCGATGCCTCGTCACTAGATGAGACCAGACATCGTGACTACGCAACTAGGTCAGCAGTGTGGGTCGAAAGGCACGAAACAGGAGCAGAGCACGATGATATTGATGATGTAATTAGGAGCTTTAGAAATAGGAAGAAGAAAAAGAAAATTTGATAATGTAAAATATTGTATTATTATAAGACAAACGTTACCATACTTGGAACGTTTTTTGCGTTATATAAAAAACTCATTTATCATACTATTTTTATGTCAAGCATTAATTGCAATGTTTCCTTGCGTGCTTTTTGTTGAATTGTTTTTTTATTAGTTATTGAATATTTTTTTTTATGCTCATGAAAGTAAAAAATGAAATATAGATTGGGTATTGGGGAATTGAGAGTGATGTGCGGGGGTGGGAGGGGCCATAAGAGCTTCCACCTTCACGTGGTTGGCCCTGTTTAGTAGAGAATAATTTATTGGAGCGATTTAATCTTGGAGCAAACCTCCCTCAATCCAACGTAGCAACAAAAAAGTCACTATTGACTTAGTTGCTACTCTTTCAGATCGTGGGAGGCTTGTTCCAAGTTCATGCGACTCCAATAAATTGTTCTTGAAACGAAGAGGAGCTTATTCGGGTATGTTTTGACATTTTCAACATATGTTCTAACATTATCATAAGAATGCATCTTAGAGTGAAAAATACTACATCAATTACTTGTATTTATTGTATAGATAATGATGGATTTTGATTGACTTGGCAGTGCAGGTACAAATCCTCTTGCATCATGAGCAATAAAACTTTTCAACCAGGGTCATGTCCAGGATATTTTTGCTTGTGCGCTTGACCAGGTTCGTAATGTCACATTTTGTAAGTTCCTTTACAGTTCATAATTCAATATTAAGGTTGTTCATGATTATTATCTAGGTTTTTTGTATGTGTTTTTTCATCTATTTGATTGTAAGCAACTCTGCATGTTTCCTGTTGTTCACTATGATTTCTCCCATTACCACTCCCAGGATGAATCCGAATTTATTGTTACATAGGTTACTTTATTGTTACTATGATTTCTCCATTTACGATTTCATAGGTTACATCATGTAAAGTTGTCAATCTCAGGTTGGTGATGAGCTTTAGTTCTCCAGATTTGGGGCTTTTCTGATATTTTTTCCCTCATGTCATTCCTGCATCACCTCGTTGTTTGAGCATGCAAATTGTCTACCACTTGTACCAATTGGCACATGTAAATCTCTGAGTGGTGCCACATTTCACCTATTTTCAGTGAGAGTTTAGGGTTTCTCTAACATAGCTTCAGAAATCCGGTTCAGTGCCTTCTTGAATATCGTCACATAATACTCATGGTTTGGATTGATGAGCATGTTCTGAATGGTTGGTTGATTCATAAGAACCACCCATATAGTCATCTTGAGATATTTCAGAAGTTTTCTTGGTTTTCCTTTTTCACCGTTTCTAGTGGGTGGGATGGTGTGGGGTGATCCATCAATACTGGTGCTCTTGTAGTAGGGAATTTGTTTTTGGGGATATAAAGGAGCATTTGATGTAGATATCCCATTGGATGCATTCATGGATGGGCACGAGAGGTCAAGAATTTAAATTAAAAATATGCAACCTCTAGCATGGCAACCTGAAGGCCGCGAGAGACACTGGTTAAAGATTGTTTTGTGTTGGCCTTAATATAGTCGTGATTTATTTCTATTATCTTAATGCAAATATATATTCTGGTCTCATTAAAATGAGGATTGTGGTTGTATTTCTCTTTGTTTGTTTCTCTCTTAATGCTCCAAAAGTTTCCAAAAGTTGCGATAGTTGTTTAGTTTTCCTGTTATAACTTAAAAGTAGTTTTTAGCAATGGGAGTCATGTTTTTTAAGGTTCATACTAATATGAAGATCTTGTAATTATATATCCAGGATAAGAGAAGATGGCTTCTGCTTTGGGCAGTATGACAACAATTGCCACATCTACCTCATTGGGTAACAATGGAAAGGGGAAAAAGTTGGGTGCAATGTTTGATAATTATGGCAGACAATTGTCTTCTCTTTCAGTTTTTTCACCCATTTCTTTTAATCGCTCAAGCAGAAGAGGGACTCTGAAATTACCCGACAGAGAGAAGGTAGTTAATACAAGAAATATGGAAAAAAAGTTTTACTTCAAAAAGCATGGCTCAGTGACAAAAAAATTCAGAGAAAAAATTATGTTTAAAGGAAGGTCACCTGCACGTGAAACTTCACTGCGGTGGATCTTTCCTTGTCCACTTACATTCGATTTTAATGTGTTATTTTAATTTTTCATGGAGGGTTGTTTTGGCATATGGTCTGGCATTCAATTGCACACTTACTGAAAGCATTGTCAATTTGTCTTGCAGGCAGTGTGAACAAACTTGCTGATCTTGTTGGAGTCACCCTTGGGGTGAAGGGAAAAATGTTGTCTTGGAGAGCAAGCATGGTTCTCCGAAAATAGTTAATGATGGTGTGACAGTAGCTAAGGAGGTAATTTGTAGATGTGTGCTTTGGTTTTCTTTTTAACGTTGTATTAGTTCCCCCTCTTAAATGTCATAGATTTGGTAGGCATAATTTGAAAACTCAAAAGTGAAAGGAAACATAATTGTTACCCAGTGGTCTACTTGGCCTATGGACTAGCCACATTAGAGTAATGCATAAAGATTTTCACAAAAATAAAAGGAAAGGGTTATGGCTAAGTCAAATTTTATTTTTATTGACAGTGTAATGAAATGTATCTCAATGCTATGGTTTTTTCCTTTTTATTGGTTGAAGTAGAGGACCCAGTTGAAAATATTGGGGCCAAGTTGGTAAGGCAAGCTACGGCAAAGACAAATGATTTAGCTGGGGATGGAACCACAACATATGTTGTTCTTGCACATGTTGGAATATTGAAAAATTCCAGAACAATGAATGGAGAATAAATCTCCCTTCCTCTAACACAGAGAAAATAAAAATTTCTTTGATAGGAGACAGAGTTTCAATACTTTGAAAACAAACTTCTATTCCCTTCAATAACTCAAAAAAAAACTATTACACTTCTTCCTCACTGAGAAGGATTACAAAATTATGACTGCTACAAAACGCAGTGCATAAAACCAACTCACTGTCTATTCAAAACAAACATACTCTGTCTCTAAAACACTCTGATGTGTTTTTCACTTTCGCACTGTTGTGCATACACACTTAAAAAGTTACACTCGGTCTTTCACTTTTTACACACTGCTGTGTAATAAAAAATTTACGTACTGTCTATAAAAAAAACTACCAAGCTTTTTTGTCCTTTTTATTTTTATATGTCGTAACATATAAAACATATTATAATAAACCCTCTTTAAAATAAAATAAAATTAAAACTAAATTCTATGGCCCACCTTTCATTTCGCATATGATATATATATAACATATGTTTAAAACATATGTATATATTAAAGCATACATAAAATTAAACTTTCAAAACATTAAAGAACCCTTTCCGTCGGACTTCAAAATTCTGAATAGATTGAATTTCAAACCAAATTCGCGTTCCAAAATGGGATGCTGACGTTTGCCTAATTTGTAAGGCGAATTCTCAATTCAATGTGCCTTATAAAAATTTCGGGTCCGGTTTTCAGGTGTTCAGATTCCCTTCAATTTCATGTGATCCAATATTAATGCTCCACGTGCCCTCCTTTTGAATTTACAAAACTGGGTGGTAAATTTCTATTTGTTTAATTTCTGGTTGGTGAATTGCATTAATGCTGGTTGTTGTGTTTAAATACATTCCTGTACATAAATATGGCTGCGGCCGTCTACAAAAAAACTTGCAGGAATTTTAAATGCTGAATTAAATTTCTGGATGGCGTGCAAGCAACCTCCAAAGAAAAATGTTGCTGCTGCATCCGTCCTTCTGCTGCAGCAGTTGAAGTTAAAATTCAACAACACAAGGTTTAATAAGTGAGGGTGTAAAGGTAACTTTTTGTCGATAGTACTGGATTAAGATCATCTATTCATTTTTGTAGGGTCTTATGGTGTTTGGTTTTTTAGTTTTGGGTTGGGCTTATTGAGTCTAAGATAGTTTTTGAGTGAAAAAATTGCTATCAGGTATTAAAAATTTTTGGTTCTTTTGTCAAAATTTATGAGCTTGTTAGGAAATACAAAGCTGACAATGGTTGTATCTTAAATTTGTGGAAAATAATTTGAAATGAAACCTTTTTGTTTAGGTTGTTGCAGCAGGTGCAAACCCCGTTCAAATTACTAGGGGCATTGATAAGACAATAAAGGCCCTTGTTTCGAAACTCAAAATTTTGTCAAAGGAGGTAAACGCTTGCCTTTTGAGTAGGCTGGTTTTCCTTTTTGCTGATGGTTTGGTGTATCTAATTGAATTAGTTGCCTAAGGTATTTTTGGTTACAAACTCATTTTCATTTTTCATATAGTATTGGCCTTGTGGAATACATTTGATTGTGTGGTCTTATTAGATCTACAACATTTGTAGTTGTTTAGTCTTATGGCTGAGGTGCACTTTTATTATGGAAATAGTTGATGCAATATTGTCATTTAATCCTTACTGCAGGGTAGCATTTTGAGAAGTTTCTTGTGAAAAATTTGGTATTCAAAATGACACTTGATCCTATACAGCATCATGCACTTGACTTAAAAATTCATATTCAAAGTGTGCCAGACAATTCTTGCAAAATTTCAAATATTTATGTTGTTTTAAACCATTATCTTTTTCATGTATTGGATGCTGAAAATGAGAAAAAGACTTTGGTATGAAACCAACTGGTGAATAATTTCCAGAAAAACAACCACTTCCAAGACATGATTTAGAAGTAGAACATATGTACTTATGAAGCATAGAAATATATCCTTGATGCATTTTCAATGTTTGTCTAGGGTTATTTTTGGAGAAAATAACTCCTTATTCCTAGAATAGTGATCTTCAATACAAGCAAATGCCACAGAAGAGAGATCATCGTGTGACATAAACCTATTAACAAAAGTGAACATGGAATGATTATTAATTATGGCATACTAAGTTGTCAGTGATTTTGACTATTTGTCTTTAACATGTAAAAATGTTAAATTCCAAACTTACATCATCATGGTTTGGCATCATGAGCTTGACTAATTGTCCACCATTCTCATAATTTCATTGTTGTCTTCATATCTATAAACAAAGTTTCAAATAATAATAAAAAAGTTCTATAAGAAAAATCCAGACCTCCATGCTGCTGCTCCTTGTGAGACAAAGTCAAAATTGCATTACACAATCTGACACATAAGAATCTCCTATATCCCGGTGGTATGTATCCAAATTCTTATAATAGTGTCTTCAAGACTTATATTGACATTTCCAATGAGATATTTAAGCAATGAAAGATGGAGCCTTCTTCATTGTTGTATATGTAACAGTCTTTTATTAATATAAAGATTGATGGTTTTGTCTTTCTGAAAATGAAATGTAAAAATAATTTATTGTGGTCAATTGAAAAGTTTTTTTTTAAAAGCTTTTCATTATGGAAGGGAAACATAGATATATGCCCTTCTAATTGAAATTCGGACCTGCCCTTCAAATTTGATCATTGTGTGGGACCTTAACAAACAATAAAACTATTCTGCCGTGCGTTATATAAAACATATAAGAAAACGTTTGTCAAAGCTTCAAACGAACCCTTTAGCCGTGGGTATTTCATCACGAATTGATCATTTTACCATGTACCTTCTTCTAGAGGAATATTCTTCCACTTGATTAGGTACTTCATAATGGTTATATGTCAAAGAGATACATAATGTTTATCTATAACTTTTGTGGTTCAAGAATCAACTTTCATTCTTCATCTAATTTTGGAAGTTCTATTTACATTGGCATATTTTTTCCCAAAACCTTTTTTAGGCAAGATACATGAAAAACCTTATGAATGCAAGAAGAAGGAAAATATAACTTCTATGCCACTTGTGCAATCCTATGAATAATTATTTAGGGCCATAACATTTTTGAGCTAATTCTTTATTCTTCTTTTTCTTGAATGAAGATTGCTTATAATGCTATAATCTAAAAATACCCAATTACCCTCCTCAAATGATCTTTCACTTCAATGTTGTTCCCCTTGTTGTTTTATCATGTTTCATGTCATTTGAAGGTTTTCCATAATAATTTTCAAAGTTTCTTTAGTATTTTCCATATGTGACTCTGTTTCCTATACTTTGGACTTATCTTGCAAAATGTATGAGATACTAGGAGTTGGATATCCATAAAGGGCCTTAAATGGGGAAATTTTAGTAGATGTGTGATAGGTAGTATCATATTACCATTCTTCCTTGACGAACCCATTTCATCCATTAAGATTGCTTTTCTAAAGAGTAACATTGTAGATAACCTTAAAAACATTTGTTAACTATTTTTGTTTGACCATTTGATTGTGTTTGATATGTAGAACTCATGGCAGCTAGTGTTTCTCCACTCATATTAAATAATTATTTCCAAAAGTTTCTTGTTACTATTGCTTTAGGAAAACCATGAAGACTATGAATTTCTTTCACGGACACTTCTGCCACTTGGCTTGTTGTTTATGTACTTTGAGCTCTACAAAAAAAATCTACAAAATTTGTCTATATAAATGACCACAAAAAATGTAATACTTACCTTTATATTTCAGTAACCCTGTAATAAAGTCTATTGATATATCTTCTAGTATTTGAATATGTATGTGGAATGGTTGAAGTAACCCTAGAGATTTTACTATCTCTCTTTTATTTATTATGCAAACCTAACCTTCTCTTACAAAATTTTGAATATCTTTCTTCATTCCTTCCAAAAATATATTTTTTTGATCCTTTGAGATGTTTTAAGGAACCCTGCGTCCTACCATCAAAGAGACATGGGACTCCCTTAATATTTGTTTATTCAAATATGCTTGCGTGCATAAAAATATTCTACATTTGCACCAAAGTATATCTCTCTTTCACTCCCAATGCTCCATAGAGTTCATCCCATCCTTTATAAATTTTAGTTTTTGTTTAGTACTATTGTAATTTTTCCATTATGGCAAGCTTCTTCTAGCCACCTAGGAATAGAAAATGTAATTGGATATAAATTTGAGGCCTCTTCTATTTTATAAAGAGCATCATGTACTAAATTTTCCTTACCCTTTTTGCAGATTATCTCAAAATTAAAACTTTGCATTTTTTCTCCTCATTTTTGTTAATCTTCTGATGAAAATCATAGCTTCAAAAAATAATTTATGCTATCATGGTATATCTTGACTTTAAAGTACCTCCCAATGATATACTATCCCCATTTTTTATCGCATGTAATATTGCTTCCATTTATTTTTCATACGTAGATTTCACCAAATATTTTCTTTGAATTCCTTGCTTTTAAAAGCCAATGATATCCCTTATTCTGTTAATGCTACGTAAATTCCTTGTCCTAGTGCCTCACACTCTACTATGAATGTTTTACCAAAATTAGGTGCAACCGATGTTGGTGTAGAAGACATGGCATCCATTAAAAGAGAGAATGCCAAAGTAGCCTCATCATTCCATATAAATGATATTTTCTTCAAGAGATATGTGAGTGGACTTGAAATGCATGCATAATTCTTAACAAATGATCAATAATATCATGTAAGTCTAAAAAATCTTCTAAGAACCTTTATTTTCTTAGGAATAGGTGATTTTGTAATAGCTTGCATATTTTGAGGCTCCAACTTCACTCTTTCCTTTAAAAAAATACAAACCAAATACTCGAATTTTTATTTCCCAAAAGCACATTTGGATATTTTTACATAAAAATGATTGTTCTCAATAATTTATATAACTTTTCCACATGTTTAGTGTGGTATTCCCATGATTTATTATAAATATGTGTATTATCAAAGAAAACCGACACAAATTTTATAAGATGGGATCAAACAAAATTGTTCTTACGTCGAGCCCGCCGGACTTCAAACGGCAATAAACCATAATTAAAACCAAATTCGCGTTCCAAAATAGCCTGCTGACGTCGGCCAATTTTGTGACGCGAAAACCAATTGAATTCTGCCCTAATCTTTTTCGGGTTTGAAGTTGGGCTGGCGTACGGAGGGAGAGTTGTGACGCGAATTTCTTATCAAATTCGCCCTAATCTTTTTCGGGTCTAGATTTCCACTGCGCGAGTGGCCCAAACAAAGATCTTCTCCAATCAATTTCTGCCATGTGTCCTCAATCAAATGTTTCCCTATTCCTGGATGCGGGTGCATTCGGTGGTGTTTAAGGCGATGGGACATGGATGTGGCGATTTCATATCAATCACATTAAGTTTTAACGCTGTTCAATTGAGTTCCAAGGTTTTCACATCAAATCGCATTAAGTTTTAACACTATTCAAGATCGGACCTCCACTCTTGTTAGCGATTCTGCATGTTCCAATATGATCTGGCCTTCAACTCTCATTAATGATCAGAGATTAATTATGACGGGCGTCCTTCGATTGCATTGCAGTCGGGTCGATAAAATGGCATTTTGCTATGGTTTTTTAGACGAGCCGGTTGCTGGGTTACACTGCCTTCTCACTATGACGAGAAAGAGAAGTGGCCAGCTGAACTGCTGCTTAGACCTTGCTGCATATTTTCATTTCTCTCGGTCTGGTCTGTGTCTGTCTTCCTCTGTTTCTTGGAATTCTTCTTCTCCATCTCCTCTTGTGCCCTTTGCTGAGACTGCACCCATGCCTCGCCTGCGTCAAAGGATGCGTTGCCGCAGGGGGAGCACTAGAGGTCAACCCTTGCGCGCTCCCTCCAGCCCCTCAACTGAGTCATCTTCCCAGTCCAGTGACTATCATGCAGGTCGCTATCCAGATACTAGAAGTGGGCGGGGTCGAGTTCTAGGATCTGGCCACCGTATGGGCTCCCATGATCCTCATTTCCCCACCGCTTCACCTTCTCCCACGACGCACACTGCGCTTTTTTCCTTTAATTTCTCTCAGAACCGCCCACGAATCACAGCTTCAATTACTGTGGTTTTCCGTGAGGAGGTCCAAATGGAAGAACAATGCACCCGTCTGGCAGGTCTAAGCTTAGAAAAAGCTGGCCAGCATTCGGGCCTTTAGGAGGGGAATGGTGGCATGAATGTGGAGGTAGCACCTGGCGATCCTGGACCTTTCGAAGGATGGTGCCGAATCGTCGAGGAGCCACCGGAGGACTAGTTTGGTTAATTTGTTTTTCTTTCTTCGCGACCCACTTAATTGGTATGCTTTTAGATTATATTACTGTGCTAGACCTCTGTAATATTTTTGAATTCTGTAAACGTTCAAGACTGGTTTCCCCGTATGAGGGTAGTATTCTTAATTTTTGATTTTTTGATGACAAATTTGCCATGAGTCTGGGCAATGTTTTTGATTTCGGTGTAATTTTATTCTCACTGTTAATAGATTAACTTTACTTAGAAAAAAAATGTTGCCCTGTTTCTATTTTAAAATTGTTTTTTGAAATACAGAGCCATGTTTATATGATTGTTTATAGTCGAAGCCTGCGGGGTGGTTTATTATATTAATATTTCACGGTCGAATTATGTTCATAACAATTGGAAAAAAAAATGTTGCCTTATTTCTATTTTAAACCTGTTTTTTGAAATACAGAGCCATGTTTATATGGTCTACGTATTATACTCTTTCTCTGTATATCTATAGGAACATTTTTGCTATGAATAGGGTGGATGCTGTAGCGGGCTACTAATGGAAACAAGCGAGCCTGAACCTTACATCTCGGATGCAACAGATGGTTACCAATTTTGGAATTAAGCGAGCCTGATCTTACAAGCGAGCCTGGGTTTCTGCAGATGGTTTTTATTTCCGCGAACAAGCGAGCCAGAACATACAATCGACCCTGGGTTTATACATATTTTTCCTCTATCATGGATGCTTTTTGTGTGAGGCGTATATCAACAATACATGTCTCTGCACATTTCCTATATCCGCTTTATGATACTATTTTATGTGTTGACATGTTATCACTCTGCCTTCAAAACTAGAGATGCTGGTTTATTGATATGGTCTGATGGTCTTTTTATATTTTGGACATATCACACTCCTCACATGATTAGCATTTTTCTCTGTTCAAGGATTTAGGGTACTTTAATTTGTATTTGGAACAATGGACGTCGGTACTATATCTGTTGCTTTACTATTCTACATACTGCTATTTCAATTTCTTATATATGCCTCGGGCATATTTGGATGCTTTCTCAGATTGTCAATAATCTCCATGTGGACCGTTACTGGGTTTTATATCATGTCCCTGTATGTGACATGGGGTATTTTTCTATCATTGTCTGGGGTGGGACTTCCACTTTTCTGGATGGATATTTGGGTTCCAATCTTCGGATGTGAAAATGTAATGACTTCATGGACTGTTTTACTTCATATAATATATTCAAAACAATGTTTTTTCTCTTGTGAAAAAAAAATGATTAATGTTTATCACTCTGCCTTCAAAACTAGCGATGCTGGTCTATGTTGCTGGTTTATTGATATGGTCGGATGGTCTTTTTATATTTTGGACATATCACACTCCTCACATGATTAGCGTTTTTCTCTGTTCAAGGATTTTGGGTACTTTAATTTGTATTTGGAACAATGTACGTCGGTACTCTATCTGTTGCTTTACTATTCTACATACTGCTATTTCACTTTCTTATAGATGCCTCGAGCATATTTGGATGCTTTCTCAGATTGTCGATAATCTCCATGTGGACCGTTACTGGGTTTTATATCATGTCTTTGTATGTGACATGGGGTATTTTTCTATCATTGTCTGGGGTGGGACTTCCAATTTTCTGGATGGATATTTGGGTTTCAATCTTCAGATGTGAAAATGTAATGACTTCATGGACTGTTTTACTTCATATGATATATTCAAAACATCGTTTTTCTCTTGTGAAAAAAAAATGATTAATGTTTATCACTCTGCCTTCAAAACTAGCGATGCTGGTCTATGTTGCTGGTTTATTGATATGGTCTGATGGTATTTTTATATTTTGGACATATCACACTCCTCACATGATTAACGTTTTTCTCTGTTCAAGGATTTTGGGTACTTTAATTTGTATTTGGAACAATGGATGTTGGTACTCTATCTGTTGCTTTACTATTCTACATACTGCTATTTCACTTTCTTATAGATGCCTCGGGCATATTTGGATGCTTTCTCAGATTGTCGATAATATCCATGTGGATCGTTACTGGGTTTTATATCATGTCCCTGTATGTGACATGGGGTATTTTTCTATCATTGTCTGGGGTGGGACTTCCACCTTTTTGGATGGATATTTGGGTTCCAATCTTCAGATGTGAAAATGTAATGACTTCATGGACTGTTTTACTTCATATAATATATTCAAAACAACGTTTTTTCTCTTGTGAAAAAAAAATGATTGTTTATGGTCGAAGCGCTGCGGGGTGGTTTATTATATTAGTATTTCACGGTCATTGGAACGCCCACAATTCATAACAAATATTGGAGATTTACTGTCCTGTTTTAAAGTTTCATTTTTAAAAAAAATTGAACCCGTCGTCGGTATACCGACGCCTTATAAGCATCGGAATTGTGACAGCTTAAAAACATCGGAAGAGCGACAGTATAAAAACGTCGGACGAGCGACGTTAAAAACGTCGAACCACATTTCGTCGGAATTGCGACAATTTACAAACGTCGGAAGAGCAACGTTCAAAACATCAGACCACATTTCGTCGGAATTGCGACAGTTTATAGACGTTGGAAGAGCGACGTCCAAAACGTCGGACCACATTGCGTCGGAATTGTGACAGTTTACAAACGTCGGAAGAGCGACGTTCAAAACGTCAGACCACATTTCATCGGAATTGCGATAGTTTACAAACGTCGGAAGAGCGATGTTCAAAATGTCGGACCAAATTTCGTCGGAAGTGCGACAGTTTACAAACGTTAGAAGCACGACGGTTTGGAAAACGTCGGAAGAGCGATGCTTGTTTGGAAGCGACGAAAAAATCGTCGGTAGTGTGACGGGATGGAAAACCACGTTTTTCCCGTCCTCGAACTGTCATTCTTGCGACGACTATGTGTCGGAATAGCGACGAATTGGATGTCAGAAATTGGGCCAAATTTTCTGGTGGGTTTTCTTTGATGACTATGATTATGTATTTTATTTTCCTTTTGTGATGTTGCCTTTTATTTTACCTCTTGCATTGCCTATTGATTTTATAATTTTCACTTTATTTACATACTTTGGGCCCTTGGGGCAAGATGGTCGAGTGGCAGGGAAGCCATGAATCTTTAAGGAAGAGCTAATGTATGATTTGCATGGATAAGAACATGTTGAGGAAAAAAGTAACATGGAACACCACGAGGAAAGATGGTAGAAACATGGCAATAGGTATATGCAAAATAAAAAGGTAAGTGGAATGTGATATGATAGTCGAGTAGGTTGGTTGAGTCCATAAAAATTATGGACAAAAAAATAGTAAAATAGAGTTCTCTTAACTCTAATTTTAGTTTCACATGTACTTATATATTGTATACATGATTATGATTATATGAAAATGCCATTTTGACTGGCAAGTTTTGTTGGGAGTCATTCTTGTGGAAGAATGATGGTATGTAGTTAGTTAATGTAAATATGGATGCATACAGTATAATGACAAATGACATGCAGGCGGAGAAAGTGCTCTAGGTTATTGTTGTGTATCTAACAGAGCTCAAACAAAGTTCTAGATCCCCTTATTTATTTAAGGGTGGAGGTATAAGCCTCTAGATTCCCTTAGACCTTGTGTATATGTGCATGTGTCATACATATGTAAATGTGCATACATTTTACCATGTCATATGTGCGTTTGTGCTATGTGTACATGGTATGGTGCCACACATATATGTATATGTGTTTGTTATTTTTTCGGGCCACACACTATTTATTGTTTCTGGGTGGAAGTGGGATAGGCTCTAGGTTTCCAATATTTATGTTGACATAAGACTACCTATATATATGACTATGGGAACTACTAAACTAGGTAGTCTTCTGTCGACAAAAATATTGGGAACCTAGAGGCTATCCCGCCTTCAGCTAGAAATAATACATAACACGTGGCCCGGACAAGTAATAAACACACATACATATATGTGTGGCACCATACCATGTACATGTAACATAATTCCACGTACACATAACACAAATACACATATGCCATGGTACAATGTATGCACATTTACACATGTACGATACACACTCACACACATGTTTTAATTGTGGTTTATGGGCACTGGGTGGCTGCTACATCCATGGGAAAATCCAAGTTGGCCAACCCGAAGGGATCTACCTGTTACACCATTTTTTGGTCATCTAACCTATTATCATTAGATGGACCCAAGTACACCATGTAAGACCAATTTTACCCTAAGTAAAATTGCCTTCACTATGTAAAATAACTTAATAAACCATATTTATTAGGTTGTTTATGGTCTAAACAGGAAACCCCAAAAGGAAATATTAAACAAACCTATATTTGTTTGATTTTCCTCATGGAATAATTAATTAAACCATAATTTAATTATTATTCCTAGTCATGTTAAACCCAAAACAAAGAAATTAATTAGATAAACCTTTATTTATCTTATTATTTTCTAGGAATAATTATTTAAATCTTATTTAGATAATATTCCTTGTTAAATATGACCAAATCACCCAAAAATAATTAAATAAATCATTATTTATTTGATTATCCTTCAACCACTTCCTTAAAAAGATAAATAAATCATTTATTTATTTATTATTGACAAATAAAGGGATTTGACCCAAGTCAAATACTTTTTCCCTCGAAAAAATATAATAAAATATTCCATAAAAGGTGGATCTAGATTTGGTTAACATTATTTTAATCATGCACCAAGATCTAGAATGACCCAATATTTTGTCATAAATAGGAGGGTTTTTCCTACCATTCCTCACCTTTTGTTGCCTATTATATCACTCTGGATCTAAACTCTTCGTTTGACTTTGAGCCATTATCATTGTCATATTTTCCATTATTTGTTGTGTGAGCTCCCTTTGAGTTCTATCTTTGTCTGGGTTTTCTACACCAACAGGAGAGAGAAATGCTAGATCTGAAGTGCTGAGGACTTCCAAGAACCCATCCCATTGAGGAGAATTGGAAACATCTTCTTGTTTTCCTCCCAGGTGCCCTTAATACAAAAAATTCTTTCAAAAATTTTTCTTGTCTTGTCTATTGGATATATGGAGCAAACCCTTCTTTTTACTGCTTAATGTCTTTCTATGTATAGATCTGGTTTTTTGCAGCTCTTGTCTTGATCAACTAACTGCAGATCTGAAAATATTGGCAGCCACATTTGATGTTAGGGCTATTAGTTATGCGTAGCTAAAGTGGTCTTTTTTCGTACACTTTGACAAAGGATTCATACTAACACTACCCATCGGCCAAACTAGTAGGGCCTAACCCCAAGGGCATTGAGGAAATTTGACCCCGTTACCTCTCGATTATCAAGGTACTTAGCAAAGAGAAATTGACCAATTGAGTTGTCTGTTGGGGATATATATATTGGTGGAGGTATAAACCTTTGGATTCCCTTGTTTCTTCAATAATCGATCCAACATGATTCTAGGGTGGGTACCTTGGTAGTTAGCCTGGAGGGCACTTGGAGCCTTGGAATAACATGATTGTCGAGTTGGTACCTTAGAAAATAACTTGGAGGGTGCCTAGAGCATTGGAGCAACCACTTTGCTATGGAGGAAATGCTATTGTCTAGGTGCTTTCAAAAGATAACTACCAATGCTTTATTGATCTTCTGAATATTTAAATTATGAGCATGATTTATGATAGCTTGTATTCTTGAGCTAACATGATGATATGTTTTATTTTATGACTATATATTTATGCACTAAATTGGTTCGTTGTAGGAATTATGGAAAATTCCAAGTTCAATGCAAATATAAAATGCTAATAAAGTATAATTTACATTCATTAAATTTTTCCTTATGATGAGTTTCAAGGAATTTGTATGCCTATGATGCAAGAATAGACATGAGAATTTTTTTTGAATGAACAAAGTGGGCCACAAGATGTAACAACAACAATGTGAAAAAGCCAAATATTTTAGGAACGAGGCTATTGTGGGACCTTAGCAACAATGGTGCCAGCAAATTGCCATAAAGAATGCTATGAATGGTATGATAGTTTTAAGGCAGGAATATTCCTTTGTTATAAGACCCCTCCAATGTGAGGAAGCATTTCCAAGAAGGGTATTCCTTAACTTGGAAGATGAGCGACTACATGGAAGGGGGGATAACTGGATTTCACGAGGGACTAGGAAGTAGAGAAGGGAAGGTAGGAAAATAAATGTATATTTGGTCATGAGTATAAATGTTTGGAATCATAAGCACATTGGGGGTGTGCCCAAAAATAAGAACTATTCCATGAAGGAATAAGGAGTGCAAGGATAATAGTGTTAAACATTGGAGGCAAGCAACACTCCAAGGAAAGGGAAAAAATCCAAATTGGATTAAATATATCAAGCACCAAAATATTTCCAAAATAGGCCATTGGAAAATGGTTGAATTCATAAAGTGACGTTTATTGAATGGCTAGGTAAGCCACTGTGCATGTAAGAGATGTTGTAAAAGCTTAAATGAGTTGTACATATAAAAATCCCTATCAACTATGTTCAACTATTAAAGCTTTCAATTTTACATTATATATGGCCATTGAACACCAAGGACGATGTTCCCCCAAGGGGGAGGGGTTTGTGACAACCCCAATTACCCTTTTTTGTTTTATTATAAATTAAATAAATTAAACATGGGTTGATTCTAAGGGACATTGATTCCAAGGCTGAGGAGGATTACCACTTAGGATATATCTTCGTTCTTTTTACAACCATGAAGGCTAAAAGGTGGCAAGCAAGAGTCAAAGGACTAGCTTGCACTATGGTGATTGGCCTACAGGATCTTGAAAGGAAAACACAAAACAAGGATGACAAGGGTAATAAAAAAAGTCTGGAAGCAAGGAACTAGATGGATCAATCTAATTTGCTCACAAGACTTGGGCCAAACTAGACACAACAAATTAGAGGAAGATGAATCAAGTAGCATAGAATAGTATTGGCATGAATGTAGAGTTTTATGTAGGCAGAGGGAAGGAATTATAGGGAGGCATAATTGAGTTGCAAAGGAGGAATCCTAGATAAGAGCAGAGACATTTTCATTAACCATTAACACAAGAAAACTGGACATCGAAGTGAAATGTAAATACCCACTTCTAAAATATAAGAGACCAAGGTTCATGGTTTGAATGATGCCGCTATTGGAGGATAACAAGATAGGTTCTCCATGGTTGAAACCCCTTTTGTAGACAAGCTTATTCATCGACTATAATATTCATGGGGATTCAAACAAGAGTGCATGCAACATGAATTTATCGATTGCATGTTGGGTAGGTTGTGCACCTACTACTTGGAAATGCCATATATATTATCTAATTAAGTAGATATATAGGCCTTTGTATCACAACGTAATCCATATTTTGGAAATTCAAGGGAATTTGGAAAAAAATATATGTTTTAATTGATAGGAGTGTACATAACTAGAGGTAAAGGCTCATAATTAATGATACAATGATGGAAAGTGAGAATAGGTAGTCTGCGTATGACCATAAGTTGAAGGAAATCAAAGGCTACATTATCACTGTACATAGGGAAGAAAACATGAATGTAATTAGAAGGAGTCACACACCATTCTTGTTTGCAAGAGAAGGTAGCTCTAAGTCTGCTATGCATGAAATTGAAGGTAGACATGGGACATCTAAGATTTGGCTGTTGGAAAGGGGCTATAAGGTAGTACGCATAAGATGGAACCTATGCAATATGCCACTTTTTCTACAACCTAAACAACAAGCTAACCTTGACTCTGACAAGACTCCTCATCTTATAAGAGATAAAAAACACACAAGGGTCTTTTATACATAAGGTTATAAGAAGAGATTACACCTCGAATATGAGAATGAGCATGACCATGATCACCATGAAGATGGTGCAAGCTATGAGACAATAGTGCCAACAATTTTCATGAAAATATATCGCCTCCAACTCCACCCATGATAATCAATTATGGAACTGAAAGAAAGAAGAAGGAAATCCCTTTCAGATCTCCTCTAGGAAGTCTTATATATCCCACCAATATATGTTAGAAATATTAAACAAATATATAGTCATAACTTAAGAATAATTATTCCTCAGTACTTCTGTTGTTGAATGAGTACTACATAAGCCTCCAACAAATATATGGTAACAACTTAAGCCTAATTACTGCTCAATACTTCTATTGTTGAATGAGTACTATTGAATCCTTCAAAAAATACATAGTCACATATCTTAAGCCTAATTGTTCCTCGATGCTTCTGTTGTTGTGATAGTGGGTTATAGAGTATGATAAACACGATGAATATTTCTAATATCCTTGCTTGATTCATTGTTCTGACAATGGGTTTTGGATTTCCTTTGAGGGTGGATCCACTATGGTAAATTATTCAGGGTAGAGGTAGACTAGACATTTAGAATTCATGGTCCATTGATAGATTTATTTTTTCCATTGAACAACCTCCTCAAGCCCTGAAATCTTGCTTGTGGGTGACCACTGCACAAGGGAGTTGGTTGCAGTGCATCTATGGTTGGATGGAGAGTTACAATCTCTTGCTCGAATGCCCAATTTTAAATTCAATATAAGTATCCATCACAACTTCTATGAGTAATAGAAATCATATTTACTGTCTTGAAGTTTTCTATATACCACTTGATGGTGGAAAACATGTATTTTGTGGTGTTGGTTTTACTCATGTTATGATAATATTTAGGCTAATATGAAACTATGTATGATTGCATGACACATAGCTGATGATTGCAAGTGATTGTGTTGTGATATCGTGCATCTACATGGTTTTGTATGAGAACATCATAGGGCATAAGAACGTGAATTAATTTTTGGGTATGTTATGTTCATAGTAGTAGCATTCTCTCTCTCTCTCTCTCTCTCTCTCTCTCTCTATATATATATATATATATAAAGGTTGTTGGATAAATGTTACTAGGCTTTGGGAAACTCCATTTTCCTTCAAAATATTACCACTTTATTGGAGAATATGTAATCATAGTTTGTCTGGGTATTATGGCACTCTTTAGAAGCTATGGAGGTTAATCTTAGGCCAACTTGCAATTGTCAAGACAAATATCTTCTTGGCTTTGCATAGGTACCTTGATAATTTTCAAGGATATATCTAAATTGTAAGGATTAGTCTGGTTGGTCTGCAAGATTACACAAACGTCCTTCTTAATAAGCTTGAATGTGTCTCTTATTAATAAGTTTGAACGAGTCCATTTAGCTTATTAATTTATGGGCATATACAATTTACTTGATTCATTAAGGTTTATCGTTAATAGATTGGATGTTTCTATGGTTTAGATTTTTAGATGCAAAACTCAGAATCTCCATAGTCTTCATTTTTAGTTGACGTTTCGAGTCTAAATCAAGACTCATCTTAAGGAAAAACCTGCTAAGAAGAGAGTAGATTAGGGTGGATAAATAGAGGAAAAAGATGATGGGTAAAAGAGCCGACCAATTTATAATATTTTATAAAAGGTTATTTATTTGATTCATTAGTTATTTACTTTTGCTTGTTTTTTTATCCCCTTTTATTTCTAATTAGATTTATGAAATTAAAATATTGTAATATTATTTATTATTTTATATTATGTTATAATGCTCTATGTTTTACATTATACTAACTTTTTAGAAGTTTTTTATTTTACAATTAATAATTGACATTAGTAGTACTTATAAATTTAAGTAATGATGATTATGGTTATTTGTAATAGATTTATTAAGTTTTAATTAATCAAATGAATGTATAACCTAAATTATAATAATATATGATAATTCATTCTACCTTTATGATTATATCTTTTTTTTTTACATTAAGTTTTTTTACATATTATTAATATTAACTAAGGTTTGATTTAGTGCTAATAATGTAATGTATTAAGAAGGGTAGTTATTTATTTTGGTATTTTTTTATTAAAAGCTAGGTTAGTTATTTTAAGATGAGATTTTAAGGGTGTTTTTTAATACTTTTAAAAGTTAGTTATTTTAAGAGATTTTAAGAGTTTTTTTTAGGTTAGTTATTTTGGTAGTTTTTATTAAAAGTTAGGTTAGTTATTTTAAAAGAGATTTTCAGAAGGGAAGCATGGTATTGGGATGTAGAAGGGCAAGGAGAGGGTTTGAAAAAGGGAGGATAGAGGGAAGGGGGAAGTGTATCGGGAGGAGCATTGAAGCAAACGCTAAGGACCATGTAATGCGAGAGGATGAAAAGGGTGGAGGCAATGGAGACCAACGACTCATGGGGTCAAGCTTATTATTGGGAAATAATATGGATCCAATTCCTGCTAATTTCTAAACCTCCATCTCTATTTAGGTTGTGAGTGTGCTTGATGATTTCTAGGGCTTCAAGAAATTTACGTTTAAAATGATGTTTTTCTTTGGCAATGACCACCGCATCTTCAAGGCATATGTGGTTACACGTTTTGTTGGAGTGTTATGCCAAAGCCGAGGTTTTGGTTCTTCCAAACCTGATATCAACACCATGTTTTTAAGCCTTATTTTGAAGGTCCTACCTATTTCCCCAATATATAATTCTCTACATGAACAGTTAATTTTGTAAATACCTTTTTGTTGGAGGTGGTCGGGGTCGTAAACACCTTTATCATTGTCTAGCTACAACAAAAAGTAGTTTGAAAAAATCATGTTTATTGTCAATTTGTAACATCCCCGGGTTAAAAAGTTCATGTAATAAAGTTAATAAAGGAAAAATATGACCAAGGTCATGGGAGACATATTTCAAGATGAATGTTGGGAAAAACATCCTAGTGGATGTTCATTGGTTTATTATGGCTAAGGCAATTGGAAAAGGCATTGAAAAGGCGAAGAGTTATTAATTGGAATTTTATTTATGAATATAAAGGAAAATAGGAGAAAAGGATGGTGAAAGGTCACAAAATTGCATGAGAGGAAGATTGAAGGAAAAATAGACGAAATTGAAGAAAATAGAGGCCTCATTGATAAAAAGGCTTTTGAGGATCAATTCATAAATTTTATTGGATGGCTTTTGACAGTTCAATTTTGGAGCTCTCTCTGTTCTATCATACACTTACACACACACTTAGAGAATTCTCGGAGCCCTCTAGCATTGGAAAAAGAAAGCAAATGAAGAACAATAAATCAAAGGAAGGCAAGGATCAAGCAAGGAAGAGTTGTATCAAGTGGCTACAACGAAATTACTTTGAAGGTATTGAGTTGCATGTATGATTCCCTTGCTAGTTTTGGCATATATGGTACATGCATGTATGTATTTTGATTCTCTTGCTCTCATTGGAATGGGTTTTTCCAAGTGTGACAATGGTTGCAACCCCGCTTTTCCATTTTTGGATAGACACAGTGTTAACACTTGGAAATCATATAGCAGAAGATGACATTAATTAATGTCAGGAAAATGGATTTACAGGGCTGGAAGACATTACAAAATCTGGAAAGTATTTAAAAATCTCTAAGGTTTGAGGAAAATCAAATTTGAACAAGTCCTAAATGCTCTTTGCGCGCATAATCCTTTGTGAACATCGCCTTCTGCGCGTCTTTTTGCCCGATATGCACGCATTCCTGGGAGTGGTGAAATGTCACTATCCAGGACAACACAAAGCAAAGGACAAGTGACCCCTTACTTGAAGCCGCCTAAGGACAACCACCAATGCCTCCTTAGACATTATGTGAGCACACAATGAAATATTTGGAGCACACAAAGGAATCATACCCCTCTATTGGGTCACCATCCACAATGTACCAATAGAGGGAAGGGAGGATTTGAAATCTCCTATATAAGGCCACCATGAGATGAAGAATTGGTGAACACATTGTTATGCTGGCCAGAATTGCCCAAGCAATACCAATAGTATGTGAGCTGGAGCTGAAGATAGAGGGGACTCTATTGTTGGCCACCCAAAAAGTTCAGTCCAACACAGTAGAGAGAGAGGGAGACTGCATCGAGGCAATCTTGGGATTAAAAATTCCTTGCATCGAGACCTAGAACCCATGGTCTAGGGGCCCTTTGGCAAGAGGGTAAAGTTTCACTCTTATTACTACCAACGCTCAATAAGAGGGGCCTATAGCCACCGTTCGTATTATTGTTGTCGTTTAACTCTTTTTAGAGCTCGTGTTTATTTGTTTTAGTTTTTAGTTTATATATGCATGCTATTTCTCTATCTAGTATGCTTATGATTCTATCTTGTTCCACTAACTTGCTTGACTCCACTTCTTTTTCTGCATGTTACCAATAACTTAAGTGGGCAGACCACACCCTTTAAGTTGGTGTGATTTCGTACATACATGCACCAAACACACTCCAACAAGATTTGCGACTCCACTAACGTTTATTACCAATTTTATGTGGTTGTGCCTTTTTTGCGGAGACCTCCGTCTGTACTGTGGAGTGGAGCTGAATTTCCCCTGATTTTTCTTGCGGTCCCTAGTTCATCCCAAGTGACAGACTGAAGCATTACAACTCAAAAATTTTTTCTTGTAGGAATTTGCGCGGGTTTACTTCTCACAGAGGCACAGGGCACGCATTCAGAGCTGACCCGCGTGCAGACAACACACCTGTTTCAGCCTTTTGCACGCAACATACAGAATGAGAAATTTCTCCCAAGTTTCTATCTTTTCCTGCTTGTAAATGTTAGAAAATTAAATATTACAGAGAAATGAAACACATAAAATATGCGGAAAACACAAGCACACAAAACACATAAAACCAAAGAGACAAAGATATACATGGTTCACCCAGTTTGGGCTATGTCCATCACGAATAGCTATCCCTTCCTTTCTATTTTCCAGCAAAATGAAGAGACACAACCCACAACAGATCTGCTGTAATATCCTCTGTTCTCTCTCACAGTCTCCCTATCTGTTTCTTGCTCTGAGAATACACATACAATACCCAGCTGCAATAAAATGCCCTCATACAAGCGAGGGGTTTCCTTCTAGGGCAAAAAACCCTAAACTAAACATAACTTCTACTGTCAAATCATCTGCCTAATGAATGGTCCAGATTGACTAGAAATTACTATATTTTTACAAGGAAATTTTACATCTGTTTTTAGCTTCGGGGGTGCTGCCCCCGAAACCCCCCGCTAGGGGGGGGATCCATAAAGTCGTAGCCACCTCCCCCTGGACCCCCTAGGCAGTGTTTAATTACGAGCGACGTTGCCGCCCCCATTAAGGTACAAGGGTCCAACGCTATGATACAAAAAAAACAAGATAATTAGGCTCCACACCCAACAGTAAAGTTATTGGCAGCCCCTAATACACCTGCGAACACTGGTTGTGGTACCCCACAGCTTGTTAAAGCTGACTCTTAGCTGCTTTTTGTAAGCCTAGTGTCAGTTTTACTTCAAGTTGATTTTTGCAAAGTTCACACATAGTTTAAGTAGGGGGGGAAATAACTTGCATTCTGAAAAAAAATTATGTTTTGCAAATTTTGATACTTACACACCTAGATAACTAGCCAAATTAAGTGGCCCAAGACCACGCATGCATAGCTAGTTTTCTTTTTTTCTAGTGTAAAAGTTTTAGTTTAGTTCAATTTTTGCATTTGGAATTTCGAGATTAGGATTGAATTGTTTATAGAAGAGCAAGTAATCATTTCTACTTTTGCACCCTTTGGTGATCCTAGGTAAGCATATGAATGCTCCCTATTCACAATTCACCATCTCCCTATAGTTGTTCACATAGATTAAGTAGGAAAAATAGAAAGCAGCCCATAATCCGCACATGTTTTTCTTTTGAGCCAGGAACAATACAACATAGTTTAAATAGGGGATTTTGTAAAGGATCATCAAATGTACACACATTCAAACTATGTGCTTGTCCACTTTGTGCTCATACACACTCGTGCACTAAGCAAAGCAAAGAAACCTAAAAATAACTTAACCAAACTCACTAAATTCTCCCCACAGGGGCCACAAAGGAATTTATAGCTTAATTTAGGATCAAGGGGATAGGCATCCAATAAGCCTCCTTGATCATACTTCATTTTGAAACATAGAATTTGTCTATTTAGGGAGCTTCAAATCCACCTATCAACCCACGAAAAAGAAAAACTGAGCGCGAAAGAGACCTGTTTCAGAGGGGGTTAGGCTTAGATGCAGTGCGTGCAGTATCAGTCAGGGCTACCTGACTTGGCAGATACTTGATACTATTAGTTGAATAACAAGAAGCCTAAGACTCTAACGCTCACGTGGGACAATGGTTCTTAGTGGCCAAAAACTAGGGCATCCTTTTCCCTATAGGTGACGGTGCAGGCAAGCGCCAGAACCTATACCCTTACCTTGGTGGATTTTCTTCGACTAACTGGGGGCGTCGCCAGCTCTTATGGGATGTTGTGCTAGCACTCGCAAGAAATATTCTCAAGGCCCAGTTACGTTTGAGTGTGTGAGGATGAATAGGTCTTCGAGGATTTGAGTATCATATGCAAACAAAGAAAAACCACTTTTTTGATTGCTTGATCACATAGATTAATTTAAAGGGAAAATTTATTTTATTTTCACTTTGTTTTATGTATGTGACCATAATTTTTCTTTGATAATAGACTCCATCCTCTCAAATTTTTCCAAAAACCAGACCTATTCAACACCAAGATGGACCCAACGGGACCTCGTCGATCTAGGCATATTTTGGACCTCCCCCCATTACCGGGACGGGTTCTAGGTCTTTCGCCATTCAGACGTCAAATACAGAACACTTCCACCATTATTGGTTCATCCCTTATTGGGGCAACTGTAGTTGGGAACCCCGATCGGTCTCCCAACATCACACCACGCACCACCCCTCCCATGACCCCTAGGGGGCAGAGGAGTGCGTCCCATTCAGGAAGCCAACCGAATACACAACAGGGTACGTCATAGACCAACCCTCTTCCTAACTAGAACTTTTTGTTTTCGCACATTGTAATGGCGTCACCCTCTTAGTCACCTTTCTTAGCCTCGTTGAATCTAACTGATTTAACCAAGCTGACAAAAGACCCCATCACACACGATCCTACATGGCCTCCCATACCCATGAAGCTACCTTCAGATATTCCAAAATTTGAAGGCAAGCAAGCGGAAGACCCAGGTAATCATGTCATGACCTTTCACCTGTGGTGCTCATTGAACAATATCATTGACGACACTATTCGATTGAGATTATTTCAACACACTCTTACAGGAGTAGCCGCGAAGTGGTACGTGGAGAAACCCTATGCTTCACATGGAACCTTTAGCACCATCGCTACCGCATTCCTAACATATTTTCAGCTACCCAATCACCATGATTCTGGAATGGAATTACTGACGCATTTTAGAAAAATCCCCGCCATCCATATCTCGGATCATCTCCATGAATGGAGGCGACGTTGCAGTTTATGTAAGGCTAAAATCGATGATCGGGTTCTCTTAGATTTGTTCCTAAAAACTCTTACGAAAAATATTTCAAAGGATGTGGCGCAACAAAAACCCACATCCAAAGAGGACGCAACCAACAAAGGCCAACAGCTTGAGCTGATTTATATGCAGCCAAGATACATGTATAACATCCTGTCTAATTCTCCGCGCCTGTAAACTTATAAATAATTTCCAGGCGTGTCGAACTTTGTAGACGGACTAATTGGGTCATTGACCTAAGTTTACCTAGCCAACAATAGTCAAAACCCAAGTTACACATACATTTCTACCAAGAACGTACCCTGTTGTCAAAGTCATCATATGCCCTAGCAAATTTTGACCAATAGGGCACCAACGTATCACCAGGGAGGACCTTATCCTCTGGCTCAGGGGACTCAGTACGCAGAAAGAAACACTGACGGAAGAGCTCTGCCCCAAAAGCTAGGTGCAAACCAAGGATCATGTTATGCTTTTTCCCCAGCACATGACCCACCTATGCAAACCAATGCACAGGTGAAATTTGTGCATCCGTCTCAAAACCAACCACACCAATACAAACAGGAGAACTACCCTCCTAACGTGGTGAAGAAAAAATCTAAAAATAAGCCAAAAGGGAACCTTGGACAAGGGGGCAGCAACCAGCAGTGCCCACCGCGATCCCAGGCTGGAGGAAACTCTAACTAGAATAAGAACCGAGAGCTGAGCAATGCCCAATGACAGAGCAAAATGCCACCTCTTCGAACAAGCCATTATTGTTTGATATGTGGTGAGTACGACCACTATAATCACCATTGTCCCGATCTACGTAAGCTGAAGAAGCTACAGAGTAACCGAGGACAAGGAGGATCTTCCCAGCAACCAGTTGTGATGCAAGAACCTTTCCCCCATCAAGGGACGATAAGCACTTAGCAGCAAAATACAGACGATTATGAGAAAAGCAGCCATGAAATCTAAAAGACTGGAAAAGAGATGTTTTTCCAAACACGAAATCGCAATTACGACACCCCAGCAGACACCAATATGTTAGGGGCAAGTACCAGCGCACCGAATGCACCTTTGACCATTTCAAAGGTGCCTATAGAACCATTTTCAAAGATGGAAAAGGGACCTAATAGGCGAGTAGGAAACTACTCCAAAGCGGCCCATAATTATAGCATCGTGGATGATTTAGCACAATATCCCACTGCTTTGTCAACTTTGGAATTATTGCAGTCATGCCCAAAACAAAAGAAAGCCCTAATTTCTGTGTTAGGCGCTATCAACCTGACTGATACATGCCTGATGGCTTTTGACTTAGACAAAGCCACCACTAGGCTTCCTTCCATGGTCGCTTTCTAGATACCAGTGTCAGTTCATAATATTAAAATTCATCGATGTGTCATAGACGAGGGTGCATCCACGTGCATCATGTCCAAAATTTTTTGGCAGAAGTTAGGTTCCCCCAAACTAAAACCCTCAGTCATCACGCTTAGAGCATATGAAGGTCATCCTTCAACCCCCGTCGGCATCTACCAAAACGTCCATGTCTGCTTAGCTGGAAAGACGGTCCACATAGACATCGAAGTCTTGGATGCTCACTTTGACTACAATATACTCCTTGGGTGGAGTTATATGTACCCCATGTCTGCCATAGCCTCCTCTGTCTTCTGCATCATGATGTTCCAACACGAGGATTGCATCATTACTGTAGACCACTGACACATAGCGAGAAGCGACCCCTAAAAAACAATGATTTAATTCTACCCTATGTAGATACATCCTCGGATGCTCTCTCACGATACCAATAATATGGCCCCGGCCAATTCAAACCATCATCTGTTCTAGGGTCATTCCTAGGAGATCCTCCCATAATCCCTGAGTCATCACCCGATGTCACAGGGGCTCCGCTGTGCATGATATCCACATCAAGCACCGAAGCTAGTCAGGACATGGACACAAGCAGTAATGGCATCGAGTCATCAGCCATGATAACTTATCTAGCCTACGCCGCCTCCCAAACCCCTTTCCTCTACCCCCTAGCTGGTTTTGTCTCCTAGCAGGTTTTGGAAACACTCGTATTACCCAACATATCATTGGAAATCCCAGTTTGGTACCTCGTTCCCCATGCAAGAACAAGAACCACCCATGTTACTACCACATGATTGATTCCCCTCAGTCCCGAGGAGGCCCCACTCATCTAAGAAATAGTCGAAACCACCCCTATAAAGGAAATTCCCATTGCAAAACCGGTGATTACGACTAAGAAAACCGAGAAAAGAGGAAAGAAGATGGTGACCCCCGTCTTTCAACGGGAATCACTAGTTTGCGCCATATGCGACGTAATAGGTCACCCTACCCATATCTGTCCAGATATGGTTGAATTAAAACCACTCCTTGGATCTGAGACAGACATTGCGACGCCGTGTTCCCGTAAAAAGGAACCTACCACCAAAGGTAAAGGCAAAGCACTGCATAATAATCACACATGCACCCTCTGCAGAAACTATGGGCACTATACCCATCATTTCCCAGAGATCTCAAAATATAGGGATGCCTTACATGCCATCGAACGATCCTATCAAGAGGATCCCTCCACCCAGGCATCTGGTGTCATATCCATTTTTAGGAATGGCTAGCAATCCATGGTTGGAAAAAGAATTTTCTAGAAATGGAGGCAGCAGGATTTGATACCAAGACCTGGATCCCTTATACCAATGTGTATAAGACCAAAATCCAAGAGTTGGGCCAAATAAATCCTTCTAAGGTGATTAAACAGATCTACCACACTTAGATGTCCTCTGAAAGTTCATGGTGAGGGGAATGCAACAATACTTGAGCAAGGATTGAATACACTACGTTATTTTAATGAGACATGAGACATGAAGATGAAAATAGCTGATAAATATATAGTATATCAAAAAGAGAGTACAATGCTTTGAGGAATCACTCACTCAAGCTAGGCAATGAAAGCCTCAATAAGACATGTACACCAAATGTGATAAAACACTGCTACATAAATATGCCCTAGCTATGACAACGCTGTCTATAGGAGACACTACAACATATAATCTAAAAATATAATGATATATCAATGATATCTCAAGAAATGAGGGGGGAGAAAGCTCTCAACCCCTGAAAACATTAATACAACAATCCTTAGAAGGATTGGATACAATACATGTACAAAATGGGAAAATACAATAATGCCGGAGTTGCTGGGTAGCAGAAGCAACTCAAGAAATAGAGATAGATGGAGAAGGCTGAAATGGCTGCATCAAATGAAGAACCCTCCTCAAATGGAAATCTAAAGTGAAAGGCTGATCACTTCACCAAAGATCTCACCCTCCAAGGTATATGCTAATCCCTCGCAGCAAATGCTCTCCAAGAATAACACTATATAAGAGAGGGACTGCGCCGCATATGATGACAAGAGGGTGGCCCGGTTAAAAATATGATGGAATAAGCTCATGAACCTCCTTTACTGATATCCCAAAGGGATGGAAGCTCCCTCCTTTGAAAAACTAGTCAAGGATGGTGTTGTAGAAAACCTCCTCAACAACACTCAGCAACACTGCACAATCTCTAGCTGAAACTGTGCTGGTGAAGAAGGATGAGGCTTGACCTCAATTTTTGAATATGGGGAAAGGATTTCAATCCTCAAAGAGCTACTCAAGAAGGAGAGGAAATCCTAAATAGGAATTTCCCTGGCAATTCTTGTGAAACAACAAGAGAGTGCAGCAAGTCCAAAGGATCAAAGATGAATAATACTCAACATGAGAAACAATGGCTGCCTTGTCCTCCTCTTAAATAATGTGAGATCCATCTCCATGGACCCCACTCATTAGGGTTTCCTTCCTCTAGAAGCTTCCCTCCTCTTTCACTGCGCTGTCCCACAAGATGCGTTCCACCTCCTACCACTGCATAGTTTGACTTGGTCAAACTTGACCTAGTCCTCCTAGAAAAGTCTCTTTTCACACATGGAGATGTGAAATCCAGCTCTATAAGTGATCCTCTTTCACACTAAGAGGATTTTTATTCCCTACTCATGAAATGAATGGGTCTCCTACCCATTTTATTCATCTCCCAGGTGACAATGGCAAAAATTAATATTCCACAAAATTTGGAATATTACAGACCTCCCCTCTCAAAGATTGCTTGTCCTCAAGAAATTACAAGGATAGACTGATTTATTTCCCCTTAATTTCCTTGTACCATCCATGCATGATAAAATTCTCCAAGAAAAGGATGCCATATCATCAATCAAGTGTCCAAGTTGTCCCTCCAACATATGCAATCTAGCTTTTGGTGAAAATCCCCAAATAGCTATCATGTAGAAACAAATATCCATGAAAGAAACAATGGGCTATCTAAGGGCCTCCTTGAGGCATGAGATCTGATATATAATGGGACTCATCATCCCCATATGAATCTCCCATCCCAAAGCAATCATCCATACAAAATAAGCTACCTCCCAACATGACAACTCATAGAAATCTTCTTCCACCTTGAGCTCCGTAAATGAAGGTGATCTAAAAATATGAATATGGAAACCCTCATAGCTTGCCCCATGTTGTCCTCCTCTCCACTTATGATAAGTTTATAGTGTGTGCTAATCATGGGCTGCAAAAGTATTTCCCTCAAGTGGAAAAATGAAGAGCAATCCTCCAAGGATTTCTCCTCCATCAATGATAATCCGGCTGGCCCAAGACATTTCATCCATGATGAGTAGGACATGATCATCATAGAATACCCCAATGAAATGTTTGTTGTATGTTATACCATGTTCAGCAAGGTACAAACAATGTCTCATAGGGCTACAATGCAACCTCATCCACTGCAGCTGCAGAAAATAACATGGCAAGTACTGTACAGAAAATATCACCTCTACTACTGAATAGTAAATAGATGAGTGAATCAGTAATACAAGATCAAATACATGCCCACATATATACAATGGATGGATATCATCATCAAACTCATGGCCCACCTCAAAATAAGGCAAATAAGTGGCTGTGGTGGCCATGTCTCTCCTCATGTTCCCCTTAGAACATGCCATGCATAAACTGTGGGAATCATCTTCCCTCAAGGACACACCAAACTCATGTGTCAATCTTCCGATCAAGCTTCCAATAAGAATATGAGACATAACATCAAATAGAATCATGATCAACAATAAAATAGGGGAATTACTGATGGTTTCATATGGTGCTGGAAAGTACCAACAGTCTCCCATGGGTGCAAAACACAGTTTTGAAAACTGCTGCTTTAGAAGTGTACAAGGAAAAATGTTTTGAAATATAATGCTAATCATATGAATTATCTGAACCTGTGTAGAATAGAAAAAAAATTTCCCAAGACTATGTAAAATATGGCTGTCTCCATCATATGGTTTGGCCCAACTTTGCTCGTGGAGCAACATGAAAAATCTACCCCTTTGAGGAGCCATGTACTGCAACATAATGATAAGAGTATGTAAATCAGAAAATGTAAACACAAGGATCTTACCATAAGCTGGAAGTAAGATAATAGATGGATCTGTGTATGTGACCCTGCTCCCAAGTGACAGCGTTGTGAATTCATACAAAAAGGCTCTTGCCCATACCAATCTTTGTTTCTTGACATGCTCCTTGTCAAGAACACCTCTGGTGATGCAGCTGCAAATATGAAGTTTCTCCCAAGACGGAAATGCCTCCGGATTAGTCCAAGCCAAGGAGTAATCCCTTTGCACTACCAGAGTGCCCTCCTCTACTCCTGCAACACCATACATCATATGAGAGCAAATCTGCTTGTGCTCTCTCCAAGATAGTTCAAGCAATCCAAGTGCTTGCTGCCTCCTCATGATCACATCATGTAACTCATGTGATGAAGGTACCATGACTGATATATATACCATATCAGCTCCATGTATCCATACTCTCTGCTGCACAATGATGTAAACATATTTCCACCTCTTCTCCACTCCCATCCTCCTGGAAAAAGGGTACACCAAGTGATGTCCAAACTCCTTCAAGAGGAGCCAATGCAGCCAAGCCTCTTGCTGCCCGGTATCATATATTTGCAAGTGGAAAATCAGACTCTTGCTCCTAATCCACACCAACTCAGCTCCTTGTGGATGTATTCTCCTTCTTCCTCCTTTGGTACTCCTCCCATGAGGGCTACCATTATCCCAAACCATATCTTGCCCTTTGCATTTCATGGAAAGTTTAAATGCAACTCCTTCGAGACCTCCTAGAGAAGATCTCTCACCCATGATTATGTTGGATCCATAAGGAATCAATTGTGATGGAGGTAACATCTCCTCTCCACCCATGTTTAACAACGCTGCTAGTTCCTCTAATGGTGTAGCAGCTGTTTCATCCTCCGGTTCAAAGTTTATTTCATTGTTTTTCAAGGGGGTGTCATGGTTCACTCCATCCTCCAATAGTTCACATTCCAACCTCAATGGATGAATGCAACTCAAACAATATGTATGAGGATGAGGGTTCATCTCCTCCTTGAACCCTTTTCATAGCGCAGTGCAATCATGGTGCTCTAGAATAGAAAAGTATGTAGATTCTTGGACCTCTACATGTGAGTTTCCACATTCCCTTAAATTATTTTCTAAAATAAAAAATGGAAATTAATTCATGCCTTGGTGTAACTTGGGGTTTTATTCTTGTATGGCTACAGTAGTTGTCTCCTCCAATGCAATGGCTGCCTCCTCCATAGATGTAAAAGGCTGCCCTCCCAAATCTGTGACAACGTTGGTGCAATTCTCCTCCCATGGTGGAATGGATTTCTCTTCCTTTGTCCTCTCTCCATCAAAGGTTTGGATCAACCTTTGAGAAAATTATGCAAAATAACTCACCCTTGAATGGACCAAGGGTTTGAAACACCAATAAGAGGCTTCATCCTCCATGTGTAGGGCTTCAATCTCCACTGCTTCTTTCTCTGCCACTAGATGTAGCAAGAAAAATGCCTCTAGCTTTTTCACCCAAGCTCTAGCTGAAGTGTTCCCATCAAATGTAGACAATAGAAACCTATTGCCTTTGATTTCTCTTTTTCCATAGGGCCTTCTCTCCTCCTTCTACTGAATAAAATTTGGGAATGCTATAGCTCCCCTGAATGATGTAGAATGGGATTTATACTCACTCAGATATTGATCTAGAACCTGATGATCCAGCATCTCTCATGCTTGCTTTCTTTTTGAGAATAGGAAGTTCATGGACCTTCCTCTTCTTCTCTTTGCTTCTCCTCCTTGTGGAGGCTCTTCTATGTTTTGAAAATAGAGGAGATCAAGCTCATGTTCTTCATCATCTTCTTCTTCTTCTTTCTTGGGCTTGAAGGCCACATGCTGAGCCAAGAAAGGTGCTCTGATACCATTGTAATATCCCTTTTTAGGAATCATGACTAGAAATCCATGGATGGAAAACGCATTTTCCCAAAATAGAGGCAGCAGGACTTGATACCAAGACCTGTATCCCTTAGAACAATGTGTCTAAGAAAAAAATCCAAGAGTTGGGACCAAATAAATCCTTCTAAGGTGGTTAAACAGATCTACCACACTTAGATGTCCTCGGAAAGTGCCCGGCGAGGGGCTGCAACAATACTTGAGCAAGGATTGAATGCACTGCGTCATTTTAATGAGCCATGACACATGAATATGAAAATATCTGATCAATATATAATATAGAAGTAAGAGAGTACAATGATTTGAGGAATCACTCACTCAAGCTAGGCAATGAAAGCCTCAATAAGACATGTACACCAAATGTGATAAAACACTGCTACATAAATATGCCCTAGCTATGAAAACGCTGTCTATAGGAGACACTGCAACATATAATATGAAAATATAATGATATATCAATGATATCTTAAGAAATGAGAGCAAGCTCTCAACCCCTGAAAACACTAATACAACAATCCTTAGAAGGATTGGATACAATACATGTACAAATGGGAAAATACAATAATGCCGGAGTTGCTGGGTAGCAGCAGCAACTCAAGAATTGGAAATATATGGAGAAGGCTGAAATGTATGCATCAAATGAATAACCCTCCTCCAATGGAAATCTAAAATGAAAGGCTGATCCCTTCACCAAATATCTCACCCTCCAAGGTATATGCTAATCCCTCACAACAAATGCTCTCCAAGAATAACGCTGTCTAAGAGAGGGACTGCGCTGCATTTGATGGAAAGTGGTTGGCCTGGTGCCAAATATGATGGAATAAGCTCATGAACCTCCTTTACTGATATCCCAAAGGGATGGAATCTCCCTCCTCTGAAAAACTAGTCAAGGATGGTGTTGTAGAAAAACTCCCCAGCAACACCCAGCAACACTGCACAATCTCCAGCTGAAACTGCGTTGATGAAGAAGGATGAGGCTTGAACTCAATGTCTGAATATGGGGAAAGGATTGCAATCCTCCAAGAGCTACTCAAGAAGGAGAGGAAATCCTAAACAAGAATTTCCCTGGCAATTCTTGCTAAACAGCAAGAGAGTGCAGCAAGTCCAAAGGACCAAAGATGAATAATACTCAACATGAGAAACAATGGCTGCCTTGTCCTCCTATTAAAAAATTTGAGATCCCTGTCCATGGACCCCACCCATTAGGTTTTCCTTCCTCTAGAAGCTTCCCTCCTCTTTCACTGCGCTGTCCCACAAGATGCCTTCCACCTCCTACCCCTGCGCAGTTTGACTTGGTCAAACTTGACCTAGTCCTCCTAGAAAAGTCTCTTTTCACACATGGAGGTGTGAAATCCAGCTCTATAAGTGATCCTATTTCACACTAAGAGGATTTTTATTCCCTACTCATGAAATGAATGGGTCTCCTACCCATTTTATTCATCTCCTAGGTGAAAATGGAAAAAATTAATATTCCACAAAATTTGGAATATTACATCCGGAAATGAAGATTATACCATCCTATACCTATAGGAGGAACAACGAAGGGCACAAGAAAGACCCCCAGTCATGCCCATTATAAGTTGCACACTATACGATGAATGTGGTCACTTCCTCGAAGAGTGTGCAGCCCTGGAACTCATCCACATATGGTATCCTATATAAAGGGTTTACTACGTTGGATTGCAGGCAATGCAATTCACATGTCTGTTATGCACCAAAAATCACCTTTGGAGAATTGTCACTATATCCCCCGATTCTGGCTAGCCCTCACTAGCTTACGCTCCGCCATAGTCCACCTCTCCCAAGAATATGGCATGGATGTGGAGTCAACGGACAGCTCCAAAACCCAAGAATATGTGACGAGCAGATCCATCATGTTCTTGTCTTTTGAAGAGCGATCGATTAGGGAACCCCTAGTTACCCCTAACCGCTCTCTACAGAGAAGACCAGCATGCACGTTATGAAAAACACCCAATCATGTGGTAGTCCATTATCATGATTTAGCAACGTTACGATGATGGTTCCCCTCCAGACCTCACAATGAGCACGGTGGAACCCCCATATCAAGGATATTTTGCCTAATATTTCATGGCAATCATTTTGAGCGTTACTGTACTTACGCCTCGCAACTTCGTCCCACCATCGACATGATTCATACTATAGAGAAGAGACAAGATGACATCTAGGAATGGCATAAAAAGTACATCGCTGGGTCAAAATCCCCACCCCCGCAGTGGCGTAACATGCAAGTTAAGACAACACACCAACCAAGCATGACCCCGGCCAAGCCTAGGATAATATGTGGACTATGCAACCTGAATGACCATCGGGTCAACCAGTGCAGAGAACTGAAGCACCTTGCAAATAGTTTTCATATAGTCTCTTCTCTCACTCAGAATATTCTCTCTAACCAAGAGAAAATAACGTGTACCTATTGCCGGATTTTTTCACACTTTCACCATACGATTAAATGTGTACACCTCCCCAAGCTAAGAGTGGCAAGAGTAGCGTCGAGTCTACACTCCCCCAAAGAGGTAGACACACCCAAGCCAACAATTCAAAAATGGAAACAGAAGAAAACCTCTTCTACGATAGACCCTTTCCAAGCGTCTACATCAGGAACAACGAGTATTTTAAAATCTCACACAATCTACTTTGTTGGCACAGTGATACCATGCACTATCTGCACTGGCCAAAATCACACACCAGAGGTATGCCCGCTAATGGAAACATTCAGGCACCTCTGTGGCAGGCACAATTTCCACCTACCAGAAATTGACCATCCTAGCGGGGAACCCAACCTTGCACTCATGCCGAATCCCATTAAGAAGATTCTTCCCCCATCGAACATCGATGACACGATCCACCATATACGATTTGTATCATCACTTATCGGAAGCAGGACTCCAACCGCCCCCACGTCCCAAGATTTCCACCCTATTCCTATAGCAAAATATCAAGGTACCTTGCGCTTTTGCATTGATTAGCGCAAGATCCAAAATTTACATTCCGCCATTGAACTCGTCGATGATACCTAGCCTCTAGAACAACACCTAGTACAACTAGAGCTTGTCGACGAAAGTCGACGACAGTCACTGCAACACAACGAGGCCCACAAGAAAAGGGTAAAAGCATCATTTGACCACCACATCACCCCTCTCTCATTCACTGAGGGAGAATTAGTCCTCCACTATGATGTCGCAAAAGAAGCCCTAGGGCCAGGAAAGCTAGAAACCTTGTGGAAAGGACCATACATCATCAAACATTTCCTCCGACAGGGGGGATACATCTTGAAGGAACCGGAAGGTACCTGCCTCAACAGCCCCATTAATGGCCTTTACCACAAGAAGTTCTACCCATAAGGGCCAAAACGACCCTTCCTTAGAGTGAACGTACACAACCCCAACCACTCAAAATTTTTGACCAAAATAATTATTTAAAAAGTGCTCAAAGTGCCACCATGGATCACCAACTTGAACCCTATTTCAGATTTGCTGATGGAGCATTAAGATGGTCTCAAAGTTTAGCCGCAGCTGCCTAGGTCATCTACCACCCTGACTGATCGCCACTCAGCTCAAACGATGTGTGCATCGGTTCAACAACAAACAATCAGGCAGAATATGACATTGTCATCGGAGTTATGTTCGATGCCCTCCATCAGGGCATACACCATATGCATATCTACCTTGATTCCCAGTTAGTAGTGTCGTAGTTAAACCAAACATTTGAGACAAGAGATACACATCTGTTTAGAAAATATTTGCATGCAAAAATATTAAGAAAACAAGTTGACTACATCACATTTACACATGTACCAAGGAGTCAAAACCAAACAACTGATCGCATAGGTAACAATATCATAAACTGGAATGCATCTCGAATAAACCATCATATATAAAAAAACCAAAAATATAGATATCCATCAGCATAACATCATACATAAACCAAAACAGGTGACACATCATGTAGAGCCACAAAAAATATCTCTTATATATATATATCACAAAGTGTATGTCTAAGTACAAAAATCATGTCGCTGGCCCAACGACCAGCCCAAAGATACAAAAGTCGTCCAAAATAAGGGAAGAATCCTCGTAATGGGTGCTTTCCCTGTGTACAAAAATACTCTAGGGTGGTTCCCCCTCAGGAGGGGCACTTGAACCCACAACCGCTCCTGGTGCCACCATTGGAGCTACTGTCGCAACTGAGATCGCCACCTGACATAGAACGGGCTGATACTCCCTTTCGCAGGCCATCACGATATCTAACCAAACCTCCTCGAAGCCATCCATAAATCCTCGAACAGGCACCCCTTGGGTCAAGCGGTCCACCCAACCCCAGGCATCCTTAAGAGCTGACACCCAAGCAGTCAAGTCCTCGATACGAGCCTTCGTCATATCCGCATGTGCTACCATTGCATCAGCATGAGCCCGCTAAGCCGCAGCCTTGGTAGGGGCTGAGCTGCTGCCCTATCCTAAAGGGACAGCACCACCACCAGGTGCCCCAGCAACACCTCCTCCCTGATCACCCCTAGGTCGTCGTAAAGGATCGTGGCCAGCCAACCTAGCCACGGGGAGACCCACATCGCCAACATCTGCAAGAGTAACCAAAATGATGTTAGTGTCACTAGAAAAACACATAAGTACATGTATACTCAAATAAATGCAGAAAACATAAACAACATACCTGTGGGCCCCCAAGCGTAACCAAAAGGGAGACCCATGTCGGGATCCCCCTCGGAAGTCCATCCCCACATATGGGTATGGTAGGAACATCTGCGGGCTAGCCTCGAACCAGGCCTCTGTCGTGGCGTTCCAATAACGCCCCACCATGCCCCCACCGCCTCGCGGCATCACCAGAGCCCATCTTCTCATATGCGCTGGAGCCCATCTCCTCATATGAGGCTTCCGTGGCCCCCCCAGGAGGCACCGCCACTACTGGCCTCAACAGCACTACCCTCTCATACATAATGCTGCATAAGATACTAACATACACAAATGACTTAGATCCACGATGGAACTTGTTGAGTTGTGCCACCATCTCGTCAAAGCAGAAACAGGCTAAGTTGAAAAAAATGCTCGGACCTCAACTGGCGCAGTACTCCAACCTATGGGACTGATGCCCGATGCAGAGCAATTGACCCTGATAGTTGCACAATAATCGCCAAAGCACATCGCTCTTCCAGATTTATCACAGATGCAATGCTGATGCACCCCTCAGTAAGAGGCGACCCGCCACAGTGGCGCCTCCGAAATATCTCCAAGTATACTCTCTCAGAAGGAAATGGATATCTCAGTGCCTCACCCTGAGGCAGTAACCTTGTCAGAAAGTACACATCCGTCTCAAGACGGATGACCAGGTTCGTCCCCCGCAACATGAACATGTTGTGCCTCCTGCGCCAATTTTAGACTGAGTAGCGTAGCAGTCCGTCCTGCGACTGAAGAAGCTCATTCTCCACGAAATTTAGGAGCCCCCATAGTGCCAGCTGACGGCGCACCCCAGCATCGACAGCCAGATAAATGTAGAGCTCGGGCCAATCCCGCTCCCTCTACAATAACCTATCATCAAAATAGGTATCCATTAATACAAAAAAAACACAAAAATAGGAAAAAAACCAAAATATTTTTTTCCTCAGCTTTGCATGCCTGTTCCTCAGACAAGCGCGCTTAGCGTGCACCGCGCCTGTATTCTGTATAGGCGCGCTTAAGGCATGCTAAAAAAGGGGAACTGAGTGCATTAGCACGTTTCTCCCCCGAAAAAGTGCGCGAGGGGCACGCCTTTGCCCTGATCGCTCGTGCAATCTAGGGCAGAAAAATCCTAAAATCCATACAAACCAAGTCTGTATGGATCCCGACACCACCAAAATGAAAAAATTAAAGTGCAGGACATCATGGAGGTTACCTGGGCTTGATATTGCTAATCCCTGGTGTGCAGGTTGACCGCAACGACAAGAAATGCTACGCAGAATCCTCTGACCTCTCAAAAAATCAACAAGTACAAATGAATTGAATTAGGGCCATATCCACCTATATATTGCCCTTTTCAAAAACTTCGGGGGACCATAATGACAGATCAGAAGGTCTGTTCCCCGAACCATAATTTGCACCACAATCAACTCTCCATTATGAACAGAGGCGATGCCACACATTCACACTCCTGAAAAAATAAATTTTCGGCGTCGACAGGTATGCCCTCTCTCATCTTCTTTTTTAAAGGTCACGATTTTCAATAAATTTTGATAAAGAAGATGATTTCACTTGAGGTAGTTGTTTTTGCAGGAAAATCTCGCAAACCATCCACAACATCATCTCCTGAAAGTTCCAGAGCAGGTATCATTCTACCCACAGCATGATAGAGTCCCAGAAAACTCTGCATATCCTGACATCATTTCTCCATCAGAAATAACCATAGGATCCTCATATCTGACCGTGTTTATCATCACCTCACCCTGCACATGATAAACATCCTCGTTGGTCGGTAGATCCTCCCCTCCATGGCTCTCGTCACCTGCAGTAGACCATATATCACAAAAAAAGTGACGCCATGGCCATACCACTTCAGTCCGGGAAGCATCTCATGCCCATACATCCATCATGCATAAGGACAAGTTTACCACACAAGATAAACCCCCTTCCCATACGATCAGGTTGTACAAGCAGATCAAGAGTGCACCACCACGTCTCGCATTTGTCCCACCATACCTCCACCAACATAAATCACATCTGAGATACTTTCTCATCTGCTTCATCAACCCCGCACATGATACCAACCAATGGGACCCCCACACTCAACAAAACATCTTCCTCACAACATCAGTGAGCGAACACTTTCATGTTTTGGGGTACTCGTCTTTGTGTTTTGTACAAACCAAATCCCATTATTTTATTATTTTGGTAAGTGTACAAAGACCCTGAACGGTACACTATGTCCTTAACCCTCTCATTTCATCTTTTCTCCCATAGCAGGATTCCTTGAACACCCTTGGTCGGAGTATTATACCCCCACACACAAGCCATCTTGACATTCATAGCCAGTTTATACCCACCCTGGAAGTCCTATCGAGTGTAGGGATTTAGCCACTAGAAATAAAATATGACTGCTGCCAAGCTTCTTAGTATACTCCGACCTTGGGCCACTGAATCCCCATCATCAATTTTCATTTACCCCTCGCCAACATGCCTATGTTAAAACCATCAAATCCAGGTCCCCGATCCCTCATATAGGTGACCCCTCGTTCAGTTGAGGCTTCCTTTTTGTTGACTTCGACACCTATTTTCCAAAAAGAAAGCTGCACCTTGGATCACCCCTCTCCATACAAGGGGCATCCTCAGGTGGCACTGTGGGAGACATAATTTTCCACAGATGTCATCGATCCTCCTGACATTTGACTACAACAAAATCTTTCATGTCAAGATGGTATCGTACCTTACAACCATTGCACTTTGATCAAATCCGTTGAATACCCGTGCCTCCATAAGCGTCTCTGCGAAACAATGCTTACACGGGAAGGTCCTAGCCAGCACCCATGCCTACAATGCGCAACTATATGCCATTCCAAGTTTACGCATATGGGTACCATATTCCACCTATTGTCAAAGAAAAAATGCCCCTGAGGGTGTCAGCAGTCGTCGTCAACAACCACCAACATCACTACCATATTAGTGACATAGACATAACATATATCTGTCAACTAGATTTGTTTAACTAGCCACAACATCACGAGTATGGGACATGCTAGCCTCGTAGAAAATTTGTTTATTTATTGTAAATTATATTTGCTCTCAGGGATCCCTTAGGACATGGTCATTCTTGGAACGGGTGCACGGTGTTTTCAATTCCAAGCTTCACACAGGTCTCTCTCTCTCTCTCTCTCTCTCTCTCTACATAGGATACAGAAAAGAAACAATAATGTATTTCAGTTATGCAATTCTTCCTAGACCTCACACATTAGGGGGAAAATGTTAAAATTGGAAGAGCATACAGAAGAAGACGACATTAATTAATGTCAAGAAAAATGATTTACAGGTTTGGAAGACATTACATAATCTGTAAAGTATTTAAAAATCTCTAAGGTATGAGGAAAATCAAATTTGAACAAGTCCTAAATGATCTTTCCGCGCATAATCCTTCGTGAAGAGCGTCTTTTGCGCGCCTTTTTTCCCGATATGCATGCATTCCTAGGAGTGGCGAAATTTCACTATCCGGGACCATAAAAATCAAAGCACAAGTGACCTCTTACTTGAAGTCGCCTAAGGACAGCCACCAATGCCTCCTTAGACACTATGTGAGCACACAATGGAATATTTGGAGCACACAAAGGAATCATACCCATCTCTTGGGTCACCATCCACAATGTACCAAGAGAGGGAACGAAGGATTTGAAATATTCTATATAAGGCCACCATGAGATGAAGAATTGGTGAATACATTGTTATGCTGGCCAGAATTGCCTAAGAAATACCAACAGTGTGTGAGCCAGAGCTGAAGATAGAGGGCACTCAATTGTTGGCCACCCAACAAGTTCAATCTAAAACAGTAGAGAGAGAGGGAGACTGCACCAAGGCAAGCTTGGGATAAAAACATCCTTGCATAGGGACCTAGAACCCATGGTCTAGGGGCCGTTTTGCAATAGGGTAAAGTTTCACTCTTATTACTACCAGCGCTCAATAAGAGGGTCCTAGAGCCACTGTTCATATTATTGTTGTTGTTTGACTCTTTTCAGAGCTCGTGTTTATTTGTTTTAGTTTTTAGTTTATATATGCATGCTATTCCCTATCTAGTATGCTTATGATTCTAGCTTGTTCCAATAACTTGCTTGACTCCACTTCTTTTTCTGGCTGTTACCAATAACTTAAGTGGGTAGACCACACCCCTTAAGTTGGTGTGATTTCATACATATGTGCACAAAACACACTCCAACACATGGTGAGATAGGGTTCTTTCATTTGGTTGAGTTTTGGATTTCCAGATGGTTTTGGAACCGGGTGAGGTGGTCTTAAGAAATTTCCCAAGGGCATAGGAATCCCTTGACCGATAATGGCGAGATTGCACTAAAGCTTGAGGGTTGAGACGAGAAAAGTCCTCAAGGTATTGGTGAAGATATCCAGAGACATCCAAGCTTGTTTTGGGCCTAGGTGATGGGCCTCTAATTTAGATATAAAATAAGGCCCATATAACCTTTCTTAAGCCCATCTACCTTCCTTATGCACATAAAAGGATATATTAAATCTCTTCTTCTACACTTAATAATGTTTTCTTATGCATTAATATTTTCTTAGGAAGGTTTAAAGGTAATTGCATATTTTTGCTTAATATTGGTTATTTTTGTAGAATATTGTGAGAATATTTGGCAGATTATACAAATTTGGAGAAGGAGATGATGTAGGGACTTGCTCCCTGCCAATGGGAGATCAAGATTGAAGGAAAAATGAGCACAATATCATAAAATTAGGGAGAAATATTGGAGAAATTCAAGGGGTTTGTCCACCCTCCTTAAATCTCAAAGGCAACCAAGAATCTCAAGACCAAGTGCACTCAAGCCACACTTCACTTGGAGTCTCCAACAATTCGAATTCCAAGAGGCATCCAAGCAACTGAAGATGAAGAGAACTCGATCTATGTTTACTGGAAGTCAAGTGGACTTAATCACCATTTTCAAGGGAGTTGTTGGTAGCTACCCTGTAGAATAAATAGAGCATAGCTAGAGCTAGGAAGTAGTTAGTTAGTTAGCTAGTGAGTTGATTCTAGTCGACTTCCATTCTATCCCACTTCCATTCCATTCCATTCCATTCCATTGGATTCAAATTTTCGCTATAAAGCCATTAGGATCTGTTAAAATTTTTATGGATGTAACAACTATTATTTTTTATGAAATGAGTAGAGAGATTCCATTTTACTGATTTAATTCCAGAGAGCTTGGCTTGTGGGTTAGGGCCCAACCCATGTGCCTCATCTTCTCTGTTGTTACTATCTTTTCCTTTATGTTGTTTAGCTAGTTTTACTTCTACCATTTAGTTAGATCTGCTTCTAATAGTTTCATTGCTGCTTAGTCTTTGATTTCAATTCGTTATTGTAGTTTTGTTTGCTTATGAGTAATAGAGTAGAGGAGAAAAACTCCAAAATTTGTGGTCAAGCCTCCCCCTCTCATTTCTGTCAATAGAGATCGAGGAAGGCGAATCTTCCCACAGACCAAAAAATTGATTCTGTTACACCTCCATTCCCTCCTGTTAAATGGGTTTTGAATGGTTTTTTTTAAGTGTTTTTCGTTAATAAGGTAAGGTAACCGTGAATGAAAAAAACAAAGGAATAAGGCAGAGTTAAGGGCTTCAGTGCATTTAGGTAAAAAGGTAAGTGCATCAGTAAAAAGAAGCGGAAAATGTGGCCTCTGCCTTCCTCCTTGGTTCTCCCGCTACCGTACTTTGCCTGTTCGCGAAATCGCACTTTGCAACTCTTACCTTTTGTCTTGAAGAATTACCGCTCTCCTTTTTTGATTGCTTGCCTTATTCCTTTGTTCTATCGATCACCATCACCAAACTTGTTTTAACGCAAAAATGCTTGAAAATCATCGAAAACCTGACCTCTGCCTTCCTCCTTGTAATTCCATACAGATGTTCACATTTCGCACTCCGCATGGTTTAAATTTCTCTCGTTAACACATACTGCTTTCCAACTGTTGATGAAATATCCACCACATCGCAAATTGCTCATCACACCTTTTCCTTGTTTCTTGAAGACTTATTTCTCCTTTCTTTGCCGATTGAGATATTGTACCCAACTTCGTCGCTTCGCAAATCGCTCATCGCACCTTTTCTTTATTTAATGCTACCGCTCCAACTCTGCGATATCAGCCCCACCTCCACATCACCTCTCTGCATCGCAAATCAATTTATTGTTTCTTTTTAATTAACACTTACTTCTTCCATTTTCTGATTGTGATATCGTTATTGCACTTCACCGTCACGTTGCCAATCGCAAATCACATTTCCCAAAACTTACCTCATCGCACTTCTCTCTTGCTCCCAAAAAACCTTTCTTCTATCCATTTAAACTTGCGATATTTCAATTGTGGCATCGCACATCACAACTTTCATCTCCATTGTACCTCTGCCATCACACTTTTGAATTATTTCCGCCCCAAAGTCATTTCTTGCACTATAATAAATTCTTAATCCGGTTTAAACCCCCGCTTTACAAAGCCTCCCACTCCGAATAATTTTTGCGATATTATGCGGTTTAATAAAATCCAAACACCTTTTTCACTCCTCTAAGCCTTGCTTCATGTGTTTAAGCCTTCCATGAGCACCTTTAGCCCTTTTTCGTCTGAACTGCAATCAACACTTTTTCAGTTAGAATTAGATGATGGATAGCTTAGTTGCATGAATAGAAGCATGATAGACACACCATAGGATAAATATAGTGCATTTAGGTGATTGGCTAAGTTAAGTGTGGTTTAGAATTAGTTTCCTTTCTGCCATTTCTTTTCAGCAATATAGTTTAGTTTCTTTTCAGTCATTTCCTTTTCTGCAAATTAAATTAGTTTCATTTCTGGAATTTATTTTCAACGATTTAATTTAGTTTCCTTCTATAATTTCCTTTCTGCAATTCAGTTTAGTTTCATTTAAGTGTGACAAACTTCATCGAGAACCCTTAGAAATAGCACCCTTTCGTAAAGTGGAAGGTGATGACATGAACATAATTCATCTACTGTGTATATAGCATTGTCACCTCAAAGTTTGTACGAACTCCGGGTTGATAAAGTAAAGTAGGGCAACCCTTGGAGTTGCAGAACCCTTGTTGCAATACCAGGGCTCACCACTAGGAATCCCTTGATTGGTTTTGGCAGGATTGCGGTAAATCCTGGTAGTGTATGTTCTTGTTTTTGGCCTGGGAATACCTTGATTGGTAATGGCAGGATTGCGGTAAAGCCTGGTGTATACCCTTGTTTGGGCCTAGGAATCCCTTGATTGGTTTTGGCAGGATTGTGATAAAGCCTGGGAGTGGAGGTGGTTTGATATTTGAGAAGAGCTAGTATATTTGTTCTTGAGTCCCACATTCATGCTTGGAATATGCCACGAGGGTGATTGGATGAAAGAAAGATTTGGTTTATCCCAATATATGGTCCAGTGGTACGTGGTAGTCCCTGACTTGTTTGGATTTTTCATATGTTAATAAGAGCTCTTTTCCCTCGTGTATTTCATGAGTAATTATAATTTTTATTATGTGGCTTTAATGGAGGTTCTATCATGGTTATTATTATGGTTATATGTTGGTTATAAGCATGGTTTCATAACAGGTTCTAGCCATGGCTCCTGATATGTTTGATTTGTTGATGAATGGTTAATGAATGCATGAGATAATAGATGTTATTGCATCTATTATGAGAGTGTATTAGAAATTCTTGGTGAATCTCAGATAATTTTCAGACCCTTATTTTCAAATATGAATTTATGACCTGTAGATTACATGTTCACCATATATTTAACGAAATGACTATCATGGTTATGCCCGATTAGGTCAATTCCTTGATCAAGTTTTGTGTTATATTATTTGTTCTTGTGTCTTTTATTTTTCTATAAAGTCTCATCAAGTTCTCAGCAATGATATGGAGACTAGCCCTGAGAAGGTGGCACAAATTCTGCAATTGTAGGTTCAAAACTAGGAAATTGGGACTGTAGTCACATGGATGCAGTGTTATGCTTGCTACTAGAGGCCTACAATTTCATGGATGCAGTGTTATGCCTACAACTGGCAACCTAGGTTAGTGAAAAATTAGTCTAGCTCAGGGTTTGGGCACATGGAGTAGTTTTTTAGCTCACAGGGATCTAGTAGACCTTGAGGAAGGTCAATAAGTTTCTAGTTGTCGAACCTAATTTCTTAATTGTATTTATGAGGTTGGGTCAGATCATAGTAACTCTTCGTCACATGTTTACCTCGATAGACTGGTGAACTTGGGTAAATGTGGGAGGAGGTGGTTACACCAACAATTCATGTTGTTGAGTTGTGGGAGGAGGTGGTTACACCAACAAGTACTTGAATTTCTAAAGGTTTTCCTTGTCTATTAAAAATATGAGGATTTCACCAATGTTCAATGGCCTTTCTAGCCCCTACATTATATCATGTTACCTTTGTACTTGATTTATTGTGTAAACAAAATATATGCGTCAAATATGGAAGCAAAAATAATTGTTAACCTTAAGATTGAGAAAGGCTAAGAAACAAGTGGGCAAGTGGTAGATTGAGTGCCATGGAAAGTATCAGTGGATTAACATTGGATATGTAATTTTGGTAGAGATTTTTAGTACCATGATAGGTTTAAGTTGAGGTATCTCTAGAGGATACCTATAATTGTGCAATTTATTTCTCCTTTATGGTGGATTTCAATGTGTATTGTGCTTCTACAGATAAGTACCTTGTCATCTTTAACATGATGTATAAATTGTCTATATAATTTTGTTTATATATTATTGTAACTTTATCTTTATAGCTAGCAAAGAGTCATCTCAAGTTATATGTGAATTAGTTTTGATTTTTTTAACCCAGTATAATTATCATTCCTATATATTTTGTTTTCCATATATATATATATATATATATATATATATATAACATGGTTTACTATGGAATATGATTATACTACTTGCACTGTTCAATAATATTGTGCCTAACTCTTGTCAAGAGATACTAATATATATACTAACCATACCATAGGCATGCTATGAAACTACATTATTTCAATATAATTTGATATTGTATGATACAAACCTTGAACACCAACGTCATGTGGTATATTTATTTGAAGGCCGTCTAGACCATTCACGAACCTACAACATATGTGTTTACCTCCATTTGTTGTTTTTTCACTATCGACACAGTGATAACTTCAAACCCTAAGATAAACGATTGATAACTATCCTTGACATATCCACAACTTACATTGATTAGGGTTGTTCGGTGTTTCAATGACTACGCCTTTGTCTTCATTCTTGAGATTTCAGTCATTAATTTTAGTGGTATTCAGACAGAGCTCTGCAAGCTCCAAGACCAGTTTTGTTTCCACCCCTTAAAATTCAATTTCTTTTGCTGCGTAAATGATTCCGAGGCCACATTATTCTAGTTCAAGTGTTTTCAATGCTTGTTATTCATACCCAGAATTTGTTCCATGGAATTTAGGGTTTTTGTGGAGGTAAAAATTCTTGTTTACACAGGGTTTCTACTTGAAATTAGGCAATATTATCATTTTTAGTTCTTGTGTTTCCTTTCACTAAACAAATTTAAGGGTTGTGTTTTCTTTTCATTCCGGGAGGTAATTTAGCTTGGTGGTATTTGTGCTTTGGCTAAGAATTCCTCTAAATTATTCATCTTTGGGTATTCATCGTGTACTAAAAGTTGAGGATGACCTTACGGTTACAATTTCACCATTTTACTTAGGTATTGCATATAAACCCTGGCCTATATATCTTACCACTTGCATGTATACCTTTTCTTTTAAGTTGCAATTTTTATTTTGATGTTTCATTTACATTATAACATTTGGGGATTTTTCTTTTATGGGTCATTTTATTTATCTAATATTGCAGTTCCTGGAAAATCCCTTTTTCTTTTTGAACTTGGTTATAAATATATATTCTATCCCTTTTGTTTAAATATCATTTTATTGAATAAGATTTTATTTTCAACCATAGTTGGGTTTTATTGACTGAAACCATACCCTTGCGTGAGTTAATACTGAAAATAGGAATGAGTTACTTTTAAACCATACTGTTATGGTTTGTATAATTATTTTACATGCATAACTGTAATTTCTTTGCTTATTTTAGAAAATATATTAAATTCAGTTTTACAATCCTTAGGGTTTTATGTTTTCTTTTTTTGTTTAATAAGATAATGTAAACACATTCTTCCTTCGATGGTATTCATTCTTCTTCCTGTAGATTCACCATATAAATATTCTTACATGATTTTAAACTTGATATATTTTAGTTTATTTTTCTTTCTTTGAGAATTGAAGTGATAGCTGTGCCATTTACAAAAATATAGTTACCCTGTTGCAGAGGATTTTGTCAGGGCGCAAGAATTAAACATTTCATCAGGTAATTATAATACAATTTCGCTACCTTTTTCTTTCCTTCATACCTTTTTATTTTTATTTTTATTAATAAATATTGACTTAATTTTCTGTTTCCTTGCGTATCTGTAGGTATCGCCTTTGCAAGTCTATTAATTTCTTTTTCCTTCGATGTTTCCAAATTGGGACACTTCATCAGATTACTTGACATTCAACTTCCCTTACAAGGTCGAATGTTCCTGTACCCTTGTGTATAAATTTAATACAAAATATGTATTGCCTGGATTCTCCTGATCTAACAATAATATGCTACTATTAAATACATAATCGTTTCTACAAAATCTTTGCAGAATTTGAAACATAATCGCCAATCACAATATCATGAAGAAAGATCAATCACACATAACACAGATAATTTGCCGAGAAAGCATAAAGCTAAAAACCCTACTATCTTCTATTATGTATTATATCATGGAACATGAAACAATTACATACAAAGATCTAATCCAAGAGCTCTCAGTATATGAGTTAAATGTCTCACACTGTCATATAAAAATTGGCAAGTTCCTTAGCCAATTCACTGTCTCTAGACAACCTACCTCCACTGCACAATCCCAGCTGATAGCAATTCCTGAATGAATGGAACCCTGTTTACCTTGACTGCGCAATCCTCATGGGCACATCCAATGTGTGTGTGGTTGCATGTGTGCAACCGGATAATGTCACAACTGATAGTTATCTTCTCTTTCACCTAGAACTCAACCGGGTCTCCACTGGATCTGACATGCATGCAGTTAATAGTAGTAAATATTCAGTTGCATGTGAGGCCACTGGTTCTGAATTAATTAGTAATTAATTCACTTGATCTCTCACTAGTGTATCTTCAGGTACAACTAGCACAATTGAGTTTAACTCACTTAACTGAGTTAAAATACTTTACAACTTTCATAACTTCACTTCCAACTCTGTTACAAATTCGAATCACTCAGTTACAACTAAGTCCATTTGCATGTCCCTCTAACCAACCTCTTAACTCAAAATTATTATAGCTAACTTATTTTCCACTTCAGTTAACTATTTCCAAGTGCTCATTGAGAATAGATTATTGTTTATTGTCCAACTAATTTTAAGGGATAATGATAGCCGACATGCATCTATAAATAAAACTTGCACATACATCTATAAATATACCTCATCTATAAATATAATTTTCTCATGCATCTATAAATAGACATCCACCTAAAAATAGCTTGAGGCTCCATCCTACTGTAGGCGAATAATTTTCACTAGGATCTTCTTATTGAATCTCAACACTCCCTCTCAATAAGAAAAGGATTATCCTTCACCCCGATCCTGTCTCTATGGTATTCAAATTTTCTCCTGGTGAGCGCCATCGTCAGAATATCTGCATACCGATCTTCCGTAGGAATGTACTGAAGCAAAATGATCCTCCTCTACAAAAAATCTCTAAGATGATGGTGCCAGATATCTATATATATGCTTATATCGATCATGAAACATAAGATTAATCGAGAGTTTAATGCAACTATGATTATCACAATGAATCACCGTCGGCTCTAAATGAGAACCAAACAAACCAACCAAGATCTTTCTCATCCAGATAGCCTCACATGCAGCTTGAATCACTGCCATGTATTCCACTTTTGCTGAAATGAGTGCCACAGATCTCTGTTTCCTGTTGTACTAAGAAACAATTGTAGATCCAATGCTAAAGATCCCCCCTGATATGCTCTTTCTGTCCGATGGGTTTCCCGCCCAATCTGCATCCGTGAAGCCATGCAACTTCACCTCATCCGTCTATCTGTACCATAAACCATACTATGATGTGCCTATTAGGTATCTCAGGACATGCTTTCCTACCTTCCAAAAGAGCTTGGTAGGCTTAACCATAGCTTGACTCAACTGGTTAACCACATAGAAAATGTCCGATCTCGTTTTCACTAGATACATTAGTAAACCCATTAACTGTCAATAGATAGTAGCATCCACTACCTCTCCAGAAGTAGCATCCTATTTCCTCCAGTTTCCTGGAAGAGGAGTATCCATGGATTTGCAACCCTCCATGTGAAACTTACCCAGTATCTCCCTTACATACTTGTCTTGAGACACAAAAAGTTCACCATCTCGCTACCATATTTCCAATCCAAGGAAATATTGAAAGAGGCCCATATCCTTCATCTCGAACATCTTTGCAAGGTCCTCATTGCATAAGTGTATCATATGCTCATCACTAGTTAATATTAAATCATCAAAATAAAGAACAATGATTAAAAGATTACCCTCCACCACAATTTGGTATAGGTTTGCATCTGCTTCACTTTTGGTGAAGCCTAGTATGGTGAAATAGCTGTCTATCCGAGTGTACCAAGCACGGGGGTGCTTGCTTCATCCCATACATCGCTCTTTTGAGTTGGCACACATGCAAATCGTTGTTAAAGATCTCGAAACATTCAGGATTCTCTATGTACACCTCTTCCTCAATGATCCCATTGAGAAACACAGTCTTCACATCCATTTGATGAATGCACCAAACCATCTGCATTGAGAGAACAAGGATGGTCCTTATGGAAGAATACCTTGAGAAAGGTGCAAAGGTCTCTTCAGAATCTATCCCCTCGATCTGTGAGAATCCTTGTGCCACAAATATGACCTTGTATTTCTTAACACTCCCATTAGCATCTTTCTTTACCTTGTAGATCCATCTTGAACCTACCATTGATTTATCAACCGGCCTTGGAACAATTTACCAAGCACTGTTTTTGACAATGGAGTCATACTCCTCCACCATTGCATCTACCCATCCACTGCTTCCTGAAAGGAAGATGGTTTAGTCACAATAAATTTTCTGATGAGAGCCATGTATCTAGTAAATAAGCCAGGAGACTTTCTTTGTTCACGTTGTGAAGTAGGGACTCCTATATTCTGTGCAACATCAAGTCTCATCCTATCAGCTTCTATGGTATGCTTTCTACCAGTTATGATGTTTGATTCTACATGAGTGGACTCCTCCACTCCATGAACCTCCTCCTGTGGCTGATCCACATCTATATACTCATCTCTGGGAACCAACAGTTCCTCCTCCGCATGCAAGTCCAACTCCCTCTCAAGCGACAACCGCATGGATTGACCCTTATCGAATTTTATATCCCATCGCACTACAGTCTTTTGACTGTTTGGAAAATACACACGATAATTATGGGGTGTTTCTATGTAACCCACAAAAATCCCAACTTCAGCAGTCGGCTCCAGCTTCTTCCTAGCGTCCTTGGTCACATGCACATAAACATATGAGCTGAAAAATCTTAATGTGTGAAACATCTGGCTTCTTACTAGTGAAAGCTTCTTCAGGTGTACTCATGCCAAGTAATCTATGAGGAAAACAGTTTTGCACATAAATTGTAGTGTTGCATGCTTCCGCCCACAATTGCATTGGTAGGCCTTGATCATGCAACATCGCTCGTGCTGCACCCACGACCATTTTTTTCTTCCTCTCTGCGACCCCATTTTCCTATGGGTTATGAGGCACTATGAGTTCTCTTCGAATTCCTTCTTTGCTGCCGAATTTTTTGAATTCATTAGAGATGTATTCTCCACCATTATCGCTCCTCAGAGCCTTCACTTGCTTCCTCGACTCTTTCTCCATCAATGCCTTAAACTCACAGAACTTTGAGAATGATTGATCTTTCTTCTCCATGAATAAGATCCAACATTTACGAGAAAAGTCATCAACAAAAATAACAAAGTACTTATGTTTTGCTGTTGAAGCAACCGAGAACGGTCCACACACGTCTGTGTGAACTCTCTCAAGGATCCCCGAAGCACGGTTTTCCTTTTCATGAAAGGTGGAATTTACATACTTACCCATGGTGCAACCCTTGCACTGATCTAACTAAGTAAGTGTTCCCATTGGAAGTCTAGTAGATATTTTCTGCATGACCTTGAAGGCTCCATGATGAAGATGGCCCAATCGCTTGTGCCATAATTTTCCCTCATCCCGGCTCACCACTTTTTTTGCCTTGCCCATCATGGAAACACAACCATATACATCCAGATTGTAGAGATTCTTAAATCGAATCCCTATCCTCTTGGCTTGACCCATTGTTTTATGTCACAGGAAAGATTTTCCATCACTGAAAACAACATCATAGCCTCTATCCTCCAACGTTGCGATTGAGACCAAATTTTTCTTCAAACCTGTAACATGCATAACATCTTTCAATTGAAATGGTTTACCTGAATCCCTATGAAAGGTAATGGTACTAATGCTGATCGCACTGTATCACTCATCATCGCCCATCTCTATATGCATTTGGAGATATTTCTCCTCCAAGTCACTGAAAAGTTCCTTATCTCCCATCATGTGAAAGGAAGCGCCACTATCCAAATACCACACTGATCCCAATGTACTTGACACCATGCATTCAATCAAGGAGAAGTAAAGCTCAAATTGCGAGGCAAGGGCGTTACTGGCTGTAGCTCCATCAACCTTCTTTTTCTTCTTCTTTTGCGGACAATTAGTAGTGAGATGCCCATGTTCGTGACAGTGAAAACACTTCACCTTGGACATATCCAACTTCTTACCTTTAGACTCAGATTTAGAATGGAATTTATTCCCCTTCCCCTTTTTTGCCTTGGAAGCCAAAGCACAATCCTCTTCATTATCATGATTTGATGAAGAGCCATCTATGGTGTTCCACATGAACTCCTCCTACACCAGATCCGACCACAGTCGTTCCCAATCCAACAATTTTTCATGTCCATTGACAAAGTCTTCGTAACTGTTCCAACTCATAGGAAGTCCCAAGAGAGCCAAGCTCACCAAATAAAAATAAAAAATAGTTATTCCCACACTCCCCAATTCATCCCGACATTGGACAAACTTCATGAGATTCTTTGGAATGTTGTTTCCCTTTTCCATCTTGATCTTTTCGAGTTTATCTTTGAGCGCCAATTTCCTATGGTCGTTGCTGCTTTGGAATAGATCTATCAAAGCCTTCCACATAGCACATGGTGTGGCTTTCCCATGGAGGCTTGAGACAATGTGGTCTCTTACTCCCTCCAATCGAATCCTCTTTGCCTTTGCCACTTTCTTTCGCCATGCCTCAAGATTTGCAGCATCTGCAACATCTGGCTTAGGAACATATTTTTCAATGAATTTCTTCAAGCCATTGTCTTTGAGTATTGCCTCCATCCTATCCTTCCAAGCAATGTAGTTTGATCTGCCCTTGAGTGCATACTCTAACCTCAAGCCATTGAAATCCATTTCGATCTTGAATCAACTGTATCGCCAATAAAGTCTTTCTGCAAATTCAAATTCTTTCCACCAACAAACTCAGCTCCTGCTTCAAAATTGAAATTTCCTGTGCTATGATACCATGTAGAAATTTAATACAAAATATCTATTTCCTAGATTCTCCTAATCTAACAATAATATGCTACTATTAAATACAAAATCGCTTCTACAAAATCTTCGCTGAATTTGAAACACAATCGCCAATCACAATATCATGAAGAAAGATCAATCATACATAACACAAATAATTAACGGGGAAAGAATAAATCTAAAAACCCCACTATCTTCTATTATGTATTATATCATGGATCATGAAACAATTACATACAAATCTCTAATCTGAGAGCTCTCAGTATATGAGCTAACTGTCTCACACTGTCATACAAAAATTGGAAAGTTCCTTAGCCAATTTACTGTCTCCAGACAACCTGCCTCCACTGCGCTATCCCAGCTGATAGCAATCCCTGAATGAATGGAATCATACTTGCCTTGACTGTGAAATACTCATGGGCACATCCAATGTGTGTGTGGTTGCATTTGTACAACCAGATAATGTCACAACTGATAGTTATATGCCCTTTCACCTAGAACTCAACTAGGTCTCCCGTGGATCTGACATGCATGAAGTTAATAGTAGTAAATATTCAGTTGCACGTGAGGCTGGTTGTGAATTAATTAATAACTAGTTCACTTGATCTATCACTAGTGTATCTTCAGTTACAACTAGCACAACTGAGTTTAACTCACTTAACTGAGTTAAACTACTTTACAACTTTCATAACTATTGGGGTTCCCATGTTTTGGCCAGATTGGAAAGACCAAAAGATGAGACAACATCAAACCACTTTCAGACCTCAGGATCTAACCCTCTTCGGTCCAAAGAGGGATCTCTCTATGAAATGTCAAAGGTGTATGACTTTATAGCTCAGTGTTCAAGATGTTAGGCTAGTTATAGGCACAGGTTTTGTTTGTTTGGTTGCTGGTTATCAGGAATGAAGGGTTCAATGTAAGACAAGGATGAGAAAAGAGGGATAAGGCAGAGGTGAAGTGGTTCCAGGAAATATTCAAAACCATTGGGCAATGGAGTCAGGAAAGGATTTGCTTGCTATCAATAGGCAGGCTTTCAATTGGGCTAGTCATCTAAAACATTGGATCTTCAAGATGATTGTGTGGTATGGAAAGGTAGGAGAGGAGGAGATAACACAGATTCAGGGCACAAAGTTAAAGACCAGCTGGTCGCACAAGGATCCTAGTGGACAGGGCTAACTCTAATCCTCAGTGTTCCCAAATCTTCCAACTAAATCCTTAACAAGAAACATCTAAGGACTGAATTCATTTAATTCATACATCAGAGAGTAGGAAATAACATCCACTACACTGGTTAAACCAACTGAAATCAATTCCTAGATAACACATTCAGAAGAAAAACATTAATGGCAAGGAGAGCAGAAACATAGGGTACCTAACAAGGGTAAATCCTATGCCAATATTCTGATGCAAGCCAGTAGAAACGAAATGAAATGAATATAAACACAAAGATAGGAAAACATCACCACTGCTTTAGATCAGGATCCAAAGAAATGTGCTTGTCATATTAAACAACAATACTAGTCAAGTACAACATTGCCAATAGCTGAATACTCAGTCTGAAAACATCTCCTTCAACCTATCTTACAACTTTACACAGAGATTGTGTCTCAAAAGAAACTACTTGCAGTTCTATGATAATTGATCAACCACCTTTACAATGTTTCTTCATGAAATTTTATAGCAGAAATATGGGTTGAGGAGGTAGGTGAAGAACTAAATGCAGTATTAAAATTTCTGAGAAGAAAGAGGGCTGAAACCCATTCTGTTTAAATTCTGAGCATTCAATTCTTGTCACTCTTTGGATGGAAGAGTGGTCTTCTTCAGACCTCTATTCATTTCGGTATGTCTCTTGATGTACTTTGATCTGCATGACTCTGTGGTACCTTTGGTGATTGAACAAATGATAAACAAACGACTGAGAAGTCTGCCGTATTTATGAAACAAATGCTCTGGTAGCTTCGGACTGTTGTCAGGGTGGAAATTTCTTAAGGAGCATGGTGTAGAATAAAAATTGCATGGGCGCTTTGTCCTTTATGGATGAAAAACTTTCTGCTGCTGTAGAAACCCTGATATGCATTGATTTCTGCGTGATCCACGGGTCTTCAATCTGATGCTTTACCTTTAAAACTCTGAACATAAGGCTTAAAAATCTTCATTTGAGTGCCTTAAGCTCTCTGCTGCTTAATTCAAATCTCTGTCTACAGAATCTGGGCTTTAATGGTGCTGGATAGGTTTCTTCGCGGAGGTTGAACTGTCCTTGGGTAATATTTATGACGCTGCTACCTTTCTGAGTATTTCTATTGTAGTACCCGCTTCCAAATTCAACCCTCCCAGTGCAACACGCCATTGCAATAGTACGATCGAACCATGGTGATTTTCCGCCTCTTTGGAACCCTGCAAAACATGAAAACAGGTAAAGAAAACAATGGGGGTGGTGGATGCAGTGTGGATGATGAAAATGATCGTGTAGCTGGTGAAATGGCGGAACAATGCAGAGGAATGATGGAGGGAAGCCTTGCTGAAGGTTGGCAGAGCGCAGAGGAAATTTAAATGAAAAAACCTTAACAAACTCAACTTTTGAACAAATATATGCAATGTGATGGGCGGATGTACAGTGGATACACGTGGGGGTGATGTGGCGAGACCGGGTGGAAAGGTCAGCAGTGGGGAGAACGAATCTTGACCGTCAGATTTCAAAGGAGATCGACGGTCTAAAATACAGTGGAGGGCGACAAACGGTGGGCCAGGAGTACGGTGTCCTTGGACTAAACCCTGCGCAACTCTGCGAAGCGACAACCGTGGGATGGCCAAGGACAGATCTGATGGCTGACGACGATATCGCTCCGTGTCCCGTACCGAAAGATAACGTGCGATGAGCGAGTGGTTTTGGAATCGTACAGGAGCTACGTGTCGAATGTTGAGTGGAATCGCTGGGCAATGGAAGAATACCACCTACCGCTCGAAGGTGGTGCGATAGATACCACCGGGTTTGTGAACATTGCTTGCGGCGGGGACCACCGGGACAGACATACTATGGACCGTTGATCTGCGTTGAATAGATGACGATTGCCCGGTTAGGGGTTTGAACGGGGGAAACACGGACGCTGTGGAGTTAACGATTGTCGTCTGATCTATAAAGATCAACGGTCAGGGATGCTCCCGATATACATTGGAGATTAGCGCCTTTAGGGTTAGCGCGTGGTTCCAGCATCGAGGTTACATGGTGGGAAGGTGCGGGGGCTAGGCCCAGATTATGTAGAAAATATGGTTTTTTGGCTCATTTTTAAAGCATTTTAAGGCTAGCCAAGGGCAACGATAGGGGAATGAGGGGGATTTAAAGAATTAGAGGGGCACGGAACAAGGGAAAACGAAGGTTAACATGAGATATTCTGTAGGGGTGTAAGGGCCAAATGAGGGCCTCTTGGAGCACAATTTATGTAATTAATGAAACCTTATAATGGGAACAGCAGAGGGAATTTCATAAAAAGGAAAAGGCACATGAGACTTCAAGGATGATGTGTCTTCAGGGGAGATGCATTCCTTGAAGGCCCAAAAGACAATTTAGCCCCCCATTTTTCCTGTCAAAAATTTACAGGGGGGCTAACGGTGGCTCCACATGGGGATGGCTTCTTCTTGAAGGAGTCAAGAATTTAGAGAATAGATCTTTGGAGTAGGCCAGATGCCTGCTGCTTGGCACATCCCTTTTTTTCTTTAGATCAGCTGCCACAATATAAAGACATTACATCAGCAGAACCTTTTTCCCCACAAACTACCTACCCTTCCTACAATCCTAGCATTTTTCTTCAGGGGTGCATTTGGACTTGCAGACCCTTTACATCATTTATTTTTGTAACAGAAAATAAACCTATTCTATTTATACCCTTATTGCTCCATGAGACCAGATTAAACTGTTGGTCTCACATGTTTCTCTACCTAATCTAACATCTGCTGGGATTAAAATGTCCAGCAGATTTCTTCTCTATATTCTACAACAGAAATTGAAAAACAGTCAAGCCAGGATTAGACAATATGATTTTCTATGCATCCAAGGAATAAAGACAGTTGCACATGGACAAAATTTGCAGAAAACTGAAAACAAAACTGTGAAGGCTTGAGATCTGAGACTTGAAGTATCCTTCTTTCTTTTTTGTGACTCAAGTTTTGAGCATGTTAGAGTCACTTCTTTTCTTCACTTCAGCTCTGGTTTTGGGCATGTTAGAGCTAATTCTCCTGCACTTCATTGCTGGTCCAGATTTTGGGCATGTTAGGACTAGTTGTTTTACTTTCTTTGGCTCAGGTTTTGAGCATATTAGAGCCAATACTTTTCACTTTAGAGGTTCATGTTTTAAGCATGTCTGAACCTCTCCTTTTCCTCTGTTTTTTGAAACATTTTCTCTTTTTTCTTTAAAATAAAAAACTGCAATGGTATGTACAATGGTAATGAAAACTGGAATTTGTAAATTAACAGAAGTAGTGTTTGAGCATCCTGCCATTGACAGGACCCCCAAATAGCTCTGTACCATCTAATTCCTGTAGGAAGAAGGCATTTGGACCCACAGTGGCCTGGATGACGTATGGACCTTGCCACAAAATATCAAACTTGCTGTGCTTTCCTTTATCCTCTCTTCTTGAGTCCCACTTCAGAACTTTATCCCCAAGTTTGAAATCAGCAGCTTTGGTTCTTTTGTCAAACAATTTCTTTATATTTCCCTGAACCTTTACTGTTCTATTGTAAACCCCTTCCCTTGTTTGCTGAAAATGGATTGTTTGGTTTATTCTTCTCACCATACTGTCTTATTATGTTTGAATCTCTTGGACTAGCTTGATCATTGGTACCCCAAGGCTGGTAGGAAACACTGCTTCTGTTCCATAGACAAGCTGAAATGGTGCCATGCCGATGGATTTCTTGGTTGTAAGCCTGTCAGCCCACAAAGCATGCACTAACTTGTTATGCCATGACTTTTTGTTCTCTTCCAGCAGCTTTTTGATGATGATCACCAGGCTTTTGTTTGATGATTCAGCTAATCCATTACCCTGAGGGTAGTAGGCAGTTGAATGACCAAGTGCTATTTGATACCTATGACAAAAATCAACCATTTTCTTGGATCCAAAAGCAGCAACATTATCGGCGATTATTTTCCTTGGGCAACCAAAACGAGAGAGGATATGACCTTCTAGGAACCTAATGATGACTGGATCTGTGGCATTCCTAGTAGGTATGGCCTCTATCCACTTAGTGAAATAGTCCGTGGCTGTTAGGATCCATTTGTGTAATGCAGAAGAAGCTAGGTGAATTTCTCCTATGAAATCTAGGCCCCATTTCATAAAAGGACCTTCAACAGTGATGGGTTGTAAAGGGAGGGGGAGAAGTTTTCTCTTGCCTTAAAAAATTTGGCATTTGTGGTAGGCAATGATCATCTTATGGACATCATTGAAGAGTGTGGGCCAATAGAAGCCAACTCTGAGTATTTTTTTTGCAGTGGCTTTCCAGCTCAGGTGGCCTCCACACACTCCTGCATGGAGTTCTTGTTTAATTCTCTCTGCCTCGTTTTTAGGCAAACATTTAAGCAATAGGCCATTTGGGTTCTAGTATAAGCAGTTATTCAATATGCAATAGCTCTTGGCCTTTAGCTTTAAGAATCTGGCCTTGGTATTTGACAGTTCTGGAGGGGCATTGAGGTGTGCAAGCACATACAAAATGTCAGAATACCAAGGAGAGCTCTGAAACTTTTCCTGAACAGTGGGATCAGGCAATTCTTGTTTCTCATCTAGGGTATTCACCATGTTAATGTCTAGGGATTGTAAGTTTGATTTAGCCATTAGCCGAGCTAAGCCCCGACCTTTAATCAATTTGGTGGGTTTTATCTCAAGGTCGTATTCTAAGATCACAACAATACATTTTCCCCTTTTCCCATCTGGGTCCTGGGACAAAATGTATTTAACCACTATATTTGGCACATAGGCTATGGTGTGGGAATGCAGTATGTACACCCTGAAGTATTTCAAGGCCTTAATCAGAGCATAGGCCTGTTTCTCCATTATGTTGTATTTCAAGGGTACATCTCTGAGTGCTTTGCTGAAAAAGGCAATTGGTTGTTCCATTCCCTTTGTGTTTTTCTGCAGCAAGACTGCAGCCACTGTATGCTTGGAGGCAAATGAAAAAATCAGAAAATCCTTTGAGAAGTTTGGGCTGATTAGGACAGGAGCCTGGGTGAGTGCAAGTTTTACTGATTTAAAATATTTCTTAGCTTCAACAGTCCATTTAACTCCTACACCTTTTCAGCATGTTAGTCATGTTCTTAAGGTGTTCAACTAGATTGGGAATAAACCTCCTAAGGAAGTTAATCTTCCCAATGAAGGACTGTAATTCCTTGATGTTTCTTGGGTGTGTGATCTGTAGTATTCCCTCAAATCTTTGTGGGTCTATCCTGATTCCCTTTTCAGATATAATGTGGCCAAGAAGCTTTCCTTCTTGCAGCCCAAATACAGTCTTTTTAGGATTCAATGACAGACCAAACCTTCTACATTTTTAAAACACTTTTCTCAGATGTTTCAGATGTTCTTCTTCAATCTTGGAATAGACTGTTATGTCATCCAAGTAAATAACAATGAAGTGCCCTATCTCATCTGAAAAATCTATATCCATTGCTCTTTGGAAGGTTGCGCCAGCGTTCATCAGTCCAAAGGGCATCTTCACATACATAAAGGTTCCCCAGGGAGTGGTAAAAGCTGTTTTTAATTGATCTTCTGGGAGGACTAGGACTTGGTTGTAACCTGAGAAACCATCTAGCAGGGAGATTCTCTTGGAGCCTACTACTTTCTGAAGAATGTGTTCCATTTTTGGCAGAGGGTAGTTGTCTTTGAGGCAATTGTTTTGGATTTATTCTACGAAGTTTCTGCTTGAAGGGTTTCTGATTTTATTTTAAAGGTATTTTGTGCTGTATGATTCTTGTGTCATAAGCCCTTAAATCTTCGTAGCTCCAAGCGAATACGTCAATAAATTCTTTGAAAAGGTCAATGTATTTTTTTTCATCTCTGTGGGTAAGGATTTTGCCAATTTAATCTTTTTGGGCTTATCTTCTATGCCTATGTTTCATTCCTCAACATCAGAGTCTGCATGTTCTATAGTGGGATTTTTTGCTACATCATCAAAGTCAAAAAGGTCTTCTAGAGGGGCTAGACCTCGAGGTATGTTCTTGTCTTTGGTCTGCAGCACCTCTACTTCATCACTATCTGCGTTTTCACATTTTCCGTCTGGATTTCCAATCCGTTCATTTAAAGAGTTCATTTCTATGTTACAGGGTGTTTCTTCCTCATCTGAGGACTCTTCACTTAGGCAGCTACTGTCAGATTTGGAGTCTGAATCAAGAAATTCAAACTCGTTTTTGCCTACCAGGAAATATTCAATCTGTTTATCTCCTTCAAAAACCTGCCAATATTTTTCATTGTTCGGCACTGCAGGTCTGAATTTGGTCTGAATGATGATATGTTGGTCATTGGGAGTCTTGGGGTATGAACTATCAAGGTAAGCTAATCCGTTTGCAATGACATTTTGACTCCTAGGAACAAACACTAATTCGCATTCAACAAACGTTTTCAGTAAATCCATAGTGTCTTTCCTGTAGGCTCGTAGTCTGGGATGTTTCGCTATATATTCACCATTCACCTGTTTAATAATTAGCTCAGAGTCTCCATGCACGGTTATCCTATGGGCTCCTAATTTTTTCAACAGGGTTAAGCCTAGGATCAGAGCCTCATATTCTGCAATATTGTTCGTACACTTGAAGTGCAGGTTGCAGGCATGGCTCTCTGCGTAATCACTCTCTGGGTTATGTATCCACACTCCTGCTCCAGCAGTTCTCTTGGTGCATGACCCATCGAAACTCATCTCGCACAAGGGTTCATTTTTCGTTTTATCATCACTTACTCCCTTATAGTTGGGTTCACCGTTATGTTGCATTATGGGGGCTGCACCAGGCTGCGGGTTGTTTTGTTTTTCGTCATGTGTGTGGAAATCGGAGAGGTGACTAGTTGGCTGATTGGGTTTCATTCCTGGTTCACTTTGAGTTTTTAGTTCAGTGCACTGTTCTGAGTTTTCTACATTTTCCTCTTCTGAGTCCAGAGTAGACATTATGTCAAAGTCCATATTCTCTGTTTCATCATGTGTAACTTTGCTTGTATCTACGTTTTCAGATTCTGGTCCCCCCAAAGATTCATCATTGTAGAAGATAAAAAAATCCAGGTCTATATGTATAGAGTATAGAGGAGAATTTTTAGGCTTTTCAGGGCTACTAACCAGGAATTTCATTTGTGCCTCCCTGTACAGTCTTCAAAGTTGGCCAAAGATTGGGATTGTGGCATAAGGCCCATCCATCTGCATAGTTCCCTGCAACTTGGCTCCCCATGATCTTGATAATAACATGCCATATTTGGGTGGCACATCTGCCACAACAACATCCATGACCATACACTTGGCAAGAATCTGAGTAAGGCTCACACATAAATATTTGATTAGGCCAAGACACTTTACTCTACTAGAGTCAAATGAATATAGGTCTTTATAGGGACAGGTTATCTCTAGGCCTAATCTTTCCATCACTACTTTAGGCATTAGGTTATGTGATGCCCCAAAGTCATGCATTGCATTATGAAGAATCTTGTCATGAATATTAAGACTGATATAAAAAGGGGGCACTACCCCTTCCTGAAACTTTCCTTCTATCTTTGGACCAAATAGAAGGGTGGGTTGATCATCACTCAGATTTACAGTGTCACTGTTCTCTCCTAAATTTAATGCTTTCAAAATTTTGACTTTATATACATCCTGAGTGGCCAACTCAGAGAGTGGGACAGAGATTTTAATTTTTGCAATCTCACTCTCCAAATTGAAAGTGGACTGACTCTTTGGAACGTTCAACTCTGTTTTGTTAGCCACTGCCTTAGTGGCTGAATCAGTGTGTTGATTCTCATTATGTACAGTGTTGGTGACAGTTTTATCAGGAGCACTAACTGCAGTGCTAGTGCTGCTTGTTGGTTTACCTTGTGTATCAGTGTTTTGGTTGTCCTTTTCTCTGTTCTTTCCAGAACTCTCTACTGCTGATTTTTTACTTTCAACAGTCACTTTAGAAGTTTTCTTAGGTCTCTTCTTGATGGTAACCTCAGAAGCCTTTGTTTTGGAATTTTCTTAACTCTTCTTGCTTCTGAGTTCATATTGTTCTCTGACCTGCATCATGGCATTCTCAAACCCTAACCTGTAATCCTCAGATTCAAACCATTCTTCATCCCAACCTGAGGGGGAAAGGCTAATCTTCCTCTGTGGAACAGTTGTGGATTGAGTTTTCTACTTCAACCATGTTTATTGTATTCCCTTCAAACTCTTCTATGATTCCTTCACCCTCATCAAGAAAATTCTCTTGAAAGGGGGGAATAACTTGCTGGTCTGATTCTCTTTGTCTGTTGGGAGTGTTATTGTTCCTTCTAAAGTTTTGGTTATGGTTATGATTTTGATTTCTGTTTTGGTTACTAACTGTGACAACCATTTTTTTTACCATTTGTTGTAGTTCTTCCACGTTTTTAGATAGATGGTCATAATTGGGATTAGATGTGGAAGCTACATTGTCATCTCTGTATGTTACCCTCCTCTCAGCTCTCAGTCTTGCCCTTTTCTCAATCAATTTGGCCTCTATATTCACTGCTCCTTTCTGCATGTCCTCCAATGTGTTGTACTCCTTATCCCTAAGCTGATAGGCCATGTCAGCATCAAAGCCTTCGGGGTATTTTGCTAGAGCCATACCTTGTGGAGGTTTCATATGTGGAGGGAGAGCATTGTAAATGCTGTTAAATATTGTTGTGTAATCATGGACACTCTCTCCTACATTTCTTTTAAGGGTCATGTATTCTGCTAGGAGTTGACGAGGGTTTTCCCTAACCTCCCATTTGTTTATGAAAGTCTGATATAGAGCTGGGAGGTCATTTATGCTACCTGGAGGTAGGCCCCTAAACCATTTCTTCACATCACCTCCTAAACTCTAGGCGAAGATTCTCATCTTGACTGTGTCATCATCTATTTCCATGTAGTCAAAAGAATCTTCCATCTTATCTACATGTTGCTGGGCTGTGATGGACTCTTTTTCAGTAAAGTGTGGGATCTTTGATTGATAATCATTGGGCAAGGGTACTAGAGGCTGAGGTAAAACCAGAGGAGCATACCAGGCTGCCATGATGATGTTTCGATGATGTAAAGGATTGACTTGAGCAGCTGGTATTTGGATGACAGGGACACTAGGACCAACAGAAGTTTGTTGAGTAGATCTAGGGTGACAGAGCCCCAAGTTTTGAATGAAGTGTATATCAGGAGGTGTAGATGGAGGGGTCTGTCTCTTCCCAAGATGTTTACCACTTTGGGGTGGTGAAACAGGAAGCTCAAGGTTTGGCTGGCCTAGGGCACTGAATGACCTAGTTCTAGGTAATCTATTAGGTAGGTCTAGGTCAAGGTGAAAATGTGATAGAGCTGTAAGATCTTCTGGTGCAGAGTTAGCTCTAGGGATGTGACTGGAAATAGTTGGTCTTTTAGGTGTGGGAGCTCCCTTGAGGATACTCTCAGGGTTTTCAACTATTTTAGGTGGGTCTGGGTTTGGGTAAGCTCTTGTATGAATGGTTCTTGAAGCCAGAATGTTGTTTCCTAACCAAGCAGCTTAACCCTACTTGTCACTAATATTGTGGTTGATGTTGTGATGGGGGCTGGTCTCCCAGTGGAGTCTAATGTGAACCAAGATAATCAGCAAGCCTACTGATCACCAGTGGAGTCTTTAAAATGTTTAGGGAAAATGGAGTCGCCAGGTGGAAAATGTTTAGGCTGCTTTGGAGGGTACACTATCCACCACAGTGCTTATGAGATGTCCTCTTTCAAGGATATCTTCAAAACACAACAAAATCTAACCAGAGATTGACTGGGAGGGCATTTACCAGATATGTCACCTCCGAAAGAGTGTGAGATCTGGAGGCTACCTGGCCCTTTCCAGACTCTGTCCAAGAGTATGGGCAAAACACAACAATGGTATAGAGGTTGGTGTGTGAATAGGAGTGTTTAACTGCCAAGCTAACAAGAGATTGTAGGTTTTTGAATGCCTAAGAATGTTTAAGGTGTAATGCACTCAATTCCCCAATGGAGTTGCCTTTATGTTGGGGTTCCCATGTTTTGGCCAGATTGGCAAGACCAAAATATGAGACAACATCAAACCACTTTCAGACCTCAGGATCTAGCCCTCCTGGGTCCAGAGAGGGATCTCTCTATGAAATGTCAAAGGTGTATGACTTTACAGCTCAGTGTTCAAGATGTTAGGCTAGTTATAGGCACAGGTTTTGTTTGTTTGTTTGTTTGGTTGGTTGATAGTTAGCAGGAATGAAGGGTTCAATGTAAGACAAGGATAAGCAAAGAGGGATAAGGCAGAGGTGAAGTGGTTTCAGGAAATATTCAAAACCATTGGGAAATGGAGTCAGGAAAGGATTTGCTTGCTGTCAATAGGCAGGCTTTCAATTGGGCTAGTCATCTAAAACATTGGATCTTAAAGATGATTGTGTGGTATGGAAAGGTAGGAGAGGAGGAGATAACACAGATTCAGGGCACAAAGTTAAAGACCAGCTGGTCGCACAAGGATTCTAGTGGACAGGGCTAACTCTAATCCCCAGTGTTCCCAAATCTTCCAACTAAATCCTTAACAAGAAACATCTAAGGACTGAATTCATTTAATTAATACATCAGAGAGCAGGAAATAACATCCACTACACTGGTTAAACCAACTGAAATCAATTCCTAGATAACACATTCAGAAGAAAAACATTAATGGCAAGGAGAGCAGAAACATAGGGTACCTAACAAGGGTAAATCCTATGCCAATATTCTGATGCAAGCCAATAGAAACGAAACGAAATGAATATAAACACAAAGATAGGAAAACATCACCGCTGCTTTAGATCAGGATCCAAAGAAATGTGCTTGTCATATTAAACAACAATACCAGTCAAGTACAACATTTCCAATAGCTGAATACTCAGTCTGAAAACATCTCCTTCAACCTATCTTACAACTTTACATAGAGACCGTGTCTCAAAAGAAACTACTTGCAGTTCTCTGATAACTGATCAACCACCTTTACAATGTTTCTTCATGAAATTTTATAGCAGAAAGATGGGCTGAGGAGGTAGGTGAAGAACTAAATGCAGTATTACAATTTTTGAGAAGAAAGAGGGCCAAAACCCATTCTGTTTAAATTCTGAGCATTCAATTCCTGTCACTCTTTGGATGGAAGAGTGGTCTTCTTCAGACCTCTATTCATTTCGGTATGTCTCTTGATGTACTTTGATCTGCATGACTCTGTGGTACCTTTGGTGATTAAACAAATGATAAAAAAACGACTGAGAAGTCTGTCGTATTTATGAAACAAATGCTCTGGTAGCTTCAGACTGTTGTCAGGGTGGAAATTTCTTCATGAGCACGGTGTAGAATAAAAACTGCATGGGCGCTTTGTCCTTTATGGATGAAAAAAATTCTGCTGCTGTAGAAACCATGATATGCATTGATTTTTGCATGCTGTACTTTCTGCGTGATCCACGGGTCTTCAATCTGATGCTTTACCTTTAAAACTCTGAACATAAGGCTTAAAGATCTTCATTTGCGTGTCTTAAGCTCTCTACTGCTTAATTTGAATCTCTGTCTGTAGAATCTGGGCTTTAATGGTGCTGGATAGGTTTCTTCGCGGAGGTTGAACTGTCCTTGGGAAATATTTATGATGCTGCTACCTTTCTGAGTATTTCTATTGTAGTACCCGCTTCCAAATTCAACCCTCCCAGCGCAACATGCCATTGCAATAGTACGATTGAACCATGGCGGTTTTCCACCTCTTTGGAACCCTGAAAAACACGAAAATAGGTAAAGAAAACAATGGGGGTGGTGGATGCAGTGCGGATGATGAAAATGATCGTGTAGCTGGTGAAATGGCGGAACAATGCAGAGGAATGATGGAGGGAAGCCTTGGTGAAGGTTGGCAGAGCGCAAAGGAAATTTAAATGAAAAAACCTTAACAAAATTGACTTTTGAACAAATATATGCCATGGGATGGGTGGATGTATGGTGGATACACGTGGGGGTGACGTGGCGAGACCGGGCAGAAAGGTCAGCAGTGGGGAGACTGGACCGTCAGATTTCAAAGGAGATCGATGGTCGAAAATACAGCAGAGGGTGACGAATGGTGGGCCAAGAGTACGGTGACCTTGGACTAAACCACACGCAACTCTACGAAGTAACAACCATTGGATGGACAAGGACAGATCTGACGACTGACGGCGATATCGCTCCGTGTCCTGTACCGAAAGATAACGTGCGATGAGCGAGCGGTTTTGGAATCGTACAGGAGCTACGTGTCAAATGATGAGTGGAATCGCTGGGCAATGGAAGAATACCGCTTACCGCTCGAAGGTGGTGCGATAGATACCACCGGGTTTGTGAACAGTGCTTGCGGCGGGGACCACCGGGACGGACATACTGCGGACCGTTGATCTGCGTTGAATAGACGGCGATTGCGCGGTCAGGGGTTTGAACGGGGGAAACACGGACACTGTGGAGTTAACGATCGCCGTCTGATCTATAAAGATCAACAGTCAGCGACGCTTCCGATATACATTGGAGATTAGCGCCTTTAGGGTTAGCGCGTGGTTCTGGCGCCGAGGTTACATGGTGGGAAGGTGCGGGGGCTAGGCCCAGATTATGTAGAAAATATGGTTTTTTGGCTCATTTTTAAAGCATTTTAAGGCCAACCAACGGCAACGATAGGGGAATGAGGGGGATTTAAAGAATTAGAGGGGCACGGAACAAGGGAAAACGAAGGTTAACATGAGATATTCTGCAGGGGTGTAAGGGCCAAATGAGGGCCTTTTGGAGCACAGTTTATGTAATTAATGAAACCTTATAATGGGAATAGCAGAGGGAATTTCATAAAAAGGCAAAGGCACAGGAGACTTCAAGGATGATGTGTCTTCAGGGGAGATGCATTCCTTGAAGGCCCAAAAGACAATTTAGCCCCCCATTTTTCCTGTCAAAAATTTACAGGGGGGCTAACAATAACTACACTTCCAACTCTGTTACAACTTCGAATCACTCAGTTACAACTAAGTCCATTTGTGTATCCCACCAACCAACCTCTTAAATCGAAATTATTATAGCTAACTGATTTGCCACTTAAATTAACTATTTCCAAGTGCTCATTAAGAATATATTAGTTTTTATTGGCCAACTAATATTAAGGGATAATAATAGCCGACATGCAACTATAAATAGACATGCAATATATATATAGAACTTGCACATACATCTATAAATAGATCTCATCTATAAATAGAATTTTCTCATGCATCTATAAATAGACATCCACCTAAAAATAGCTTGAGTCTCCATCCTAGTGTAGGTGCATAATTTTCACTAGGATCTTCTTGTTGAATCTCAACACCTTGGACTCTTGTCTGCTTGCACCTGGTCTTGTGTTCGAGGAAAAATACTAGGATTCTATCATATGTTTTTTATTTATAAATTGTTGTTGTTAATTTCCACTTCCATTCCAAAAGATTATGAAAATCATAATTCTATGTCTGCATATGTATTTTAATTTTGGGTGTTCTCAACCCAAAACTATTGTCGACTGAAATGTATTGAGGTCAATTTTTGACGTATTCTGCTACTTGAGAGAAATTTTTGTTTTATCACTATGATACTGAAATTAAAATGCTTCAATTGTATGACTTCATTAGTTTCTCTTCATGTGTTTATATTCTCCTACCCTTCATTAAATTTTCATGGTTAATGTTGCTCTCATTGTATAATCTAGATAATACATTCGTATGTTAAATTTATCTATATCTGCCAAACTTTATTACAAACATTTTATTTACTTGGTTATATTTGTTCATTCAATATTTGAAATGTTTTATCTCATGAATAGTAGTTTTACTAAACTGTTTATCTTAATTGAGACTTAAAATATTCAGGTCTTTTTGACCTTTTATATAGTACATGCATTTTCCATAGTAATTATACTTTCCTAGTAACCATTACAAGATGGATTTTTCTAGATTTCCAGACTTAGTACCATGGTGTAATTTTCATTAATGTAACCATTTATAAATGATTTTCTGATCTTTTCAGTCACTTTTTCTTGTTACAGTGTATATATATATATATATATATATATATATAATATCTTGTTAATAGTGGAATAATGTTAATTTCTTTTATCAATGAGTATATTATAAAAGTTTAGGACTCTATACATATACATATACATACTGATGTTACTTCAGGTCTCTTTATCCCGAGACTAATTCTATACCCAAGTATTTTTAACACAAATAACTTTCTCATAGATCATGTTTTAATTCTAACCTACAAATTTCTATGCATCTTATGCATTCTGTTACTTCCAATGTATTGATACAAATAAGTCTATGCTAGTAACTAGACATTCTTGTTTTTATAAAATTACACGGTAAGATATATTTGTAAATATCATCTAATACATATTAATTTCCTTGGCTCATTTTTCCGCCTTTGCATATTCTACTGTAATTTTACCAAGAAACTAATTTCATGAAATAATCTCAAATACACAATTATTACTTCTTGAAATTTTCAAATATCTCCTACTAAATTTAACATCCTACTTTAAATATGAATTTCTATATAGAATCAAATAAAGCATAATAATTATTTTTCCTAAAAAAAGAGGGTTAAGAACACCAAATTCAAAATCTATGTCTCAAATCGTCACAATAGTTTACCGACTTCACCCAACCTTTGATAATTTTCCTCAATAGTATCCCCTCGAGCACTTTAGTTTGCAAGTTAATAGTTTTGCTTCATTTTTTTCCTTTATTTCCTCTCACCAGATTAGCTCTGCGTGACTCCCTTTTCCAGCAAGATGACCCAAAAAGTGTGTTAGAAAATTATATATTACAGAGTAATGGAACAAATAAAATATATGCAGAAACACAAACACAAGAAACACATAAAACCAGAGAGACACAGATATACATGGTTCACCCAGTTTGGGCTATGTCCACCCCGAACAACGAGTCCTTCCTTTTTGTTATCCATCAAAATGAAGAGACACAACCTATAGCAGATCTGCTGTAATATCCTCTGTTCTCTCTCACAGTCTCCCTATCTGCTTCTTGCTCTGAGAATACACATACAATACACAGCCACAATACAATACCCTCATACAAAAGAGGGGTTTCCTTCTAGGGAAAAAAAAACCTAAACTAAACTTAACTTCTATTGTCATATCATTTTCCTAATGAACGACCCAAATTGACTAGAAATTACTATAATTTTTACAAGGAAATTTTACATTTGTTTTTAGCTTCGGGGGCGCTGCCCCCAAAACCCCCTACCAGGGGGGGCTCCATAAAGTCGCAGCTGCCCCCCCCCCCGCTGGACCCCTAGGCAGCGTTTAATTACGGGCGGTGTTGCCGCCCATTAAGGTACAGGGGGTCCAACGCTGTGATACAAAATAAACAAGATAATCAAGCTCCACACCCAACAAAGTGGATTACCCTCTTACCAATCATTTGGTAGTTGGTAACTACCTCCACTTCATCTAGTAGGTGGCAGGTAGTTACTAGCTCATTTATGAGCTTCACTTCCCCACTCTCAAAGACAACCTCCTATCTTTTAGGGAAGTTAATGATCGATTATTTCCATGATAATTATTAATCTAATCATGTAGATTATATGCCTAGGACTTAATGAGTGGTAATTAATATCAATAATTAAACTGTAACCATAACTCATCTATCCAGGTGTAACTTTAAAATAAGTTTCCAGGTATTTTCTTTTATTAGAAACATCATAAATACAATTTTACCTTTAACCTTTATTAGTTTTATCATAACGATAAACTATTTCCAAATAAGTCTTTAAAAGTTAAAGCATAACCACACTTAACCATATTTACAAATTTACAATATAAAATCCAAGTCAGGGGATATAACAATTCCCATGAAGGTGTGTTGCAAATACAATTGACCCTTAAGGCAATGCCTTTAGAAAGTTCCACATATATGGTTGCTTTGAAAGCTAGCCAATGATTGTAATTAGATGGAATTTATAACTCATTATTCCCTGGCCTCCTTTTCAAGAGTGTTTTCTTCGGGACCTCATCATTTGGTAGCATCCTTCATGGTGTCCCTCCTTTGGAAATTCATTATTCCATGCCCTCCTTCATGGCAGTGCATGATTTGGTAACTCGTCATTTGTTGGCCTCCTTTGGGAACTCATTGTTCCCTAGCCTCTTGTTTCTCCACTTGTCTTAGTGATGTCTGTTACTCAATATTTGAGCAACATAAGGTTGCAATGTCATCACAAGATACCTTCCAATTATATTCCAATCCTTCATGACATTGATGAAGGGCCCATGTAGAGTATCTAGATTTTGGGTTTAATTTTAAGCACTCTTACACCATGTGTTCTATTTGTATGTGTGTAGAGTTTTACCAAAGTAATTAATTTCTATACTTTGTTGGTTTTCCTAATGTACCCATGTATAGGATCTATATTTCGGGTTTAATTTTAAGCACTCTTACACCATGGGTTCTTTTTGTATGCGCATGGGATTTTACCAAAGTCACAAATTTGTACACTTTGTTGGTAATCCTCCATTAGGTATATTCTCTACACTTGAATGTAGGTATAGGTTTTACCTCTGCACTCATTGGATTTTACCTTTTTTCATTTTTTGAATTTTCTTTAGGTTCCACCTCAACTTAGCAAGTTTCCTCCCCATTCCACTTTGCATTCATGTGCTTGTTAGAAAATAGCCTTTTGTGTTTCATGCGTTAGCCTAGTTTAATGTTTTTTTCCATATTCTAGAATCCATCCCACTCTGTTAGGCCCTGGGAGTTAGGTGTGCATGGTGGGTGACATACCCATCATAGAAAATGTGACATTTATATTGCAAGAAGTGAAATGATTTGGGATAATGGACTTGTGCACTACTGGGAACATGCAAAAGTAGGCTCAACTAGGTGAGTCAGGAAACAAAACAATTGTATGTTATCAAGGGACTACACGACATAACATACTTTGGTGCAATTGAGAGTTGGGCACAACAGTGGGCACACATGCTAACTGAATGGGTGTGGCGAAAATAGTGCATCGACACATGAAATGGGATGATGAGACAATATCGGAACAAGAATCCAGGCACCACACTTAGCATCGAATTGAATGAACATGCATGACCAAGGTTGGGATGGTCATGTGACAGAGGAGTTGGCCTGGGTGAAGATGTGGCTTGACGCGGTGGTGAACCATTATGTTGGAAGTCAAAAGAGGGTGAAAACAAGTATGTATGGGATATAACATAGGCTAGCTAGAGTTGAACCGAAATGAAGGATCCCAAGGGGCATGGAAGTGAATCAATGTGACAGTTCAAATTACACCACCAAAACATATATATAACTCAGAGGGAATTTTGATTAGAGGGGAGGACATAAGCACAACATTGTTAACAAGCAATTTTGGTTCAAATAAAAAAAAATGAAGTGGTTGAATCAAGTGGGCCTATAGTGAAGGCAAATTGCACGAGCCAAAAATTTGGAATTTCTAGACATGAAGCCAAAATTTGACATTTTATGGTTGCAAATTTTTTTTTTGGTGATTCTAGTTGCAAATCCAAAATTTGGTGTTTTTGGTTGCATAATTAAATTTGGTGATTTTGGTGGCAAAACAAAAAATTGGTGATTCTGGTCACAAGAGCTGAAATTTTGCGATTTTATCATTGTAAACGGAGGGCGTCATGCTGGATGGTCAACATTGCTTAGAATTTGGTAATTTGACCTACATAATGAAAATTAAGACTGGAGAGTTATGTTATATAAATATTTGTGTACATTTGTGGAATTGTGTTGATTATTGAATTTGTGGCTTGCTGTTTTACTACAAGTTTAATTATTTAATGAAGTTGACGAATGTGATAATGAAATCACTTGGTTATATGATGATGTTATTATATTTTTCCAAGTAACATAAAGTTATAACAATTTCAACAAGTATTATATTATGAGACATAGTCCAAGTGAATTAATTCCATTATAGTATTAGTAGGTTGAAAAATGCACCAATGTTGCATGCTCAGAAGTCTTGGTTTGCCAAAAGCACCAAGCAACCATGCATAGCTTCTGGGGTAGTGACATTTTCTATAAAAGCAGAAGAACATTGAAGAAGAATTGGTGTGCTTTTCACCAACTAGGAGTTGGTATCAAAGTTTAAGTGTAGTAGTAGTATGATCTTCATCCCATGGGGGTAGTATCATAGCATATTTTTGAGTATAAGTTGTTGAAGTGAAGGAAGAGTGTGTGCAAATCTTCATCACATAGAGTTGGTATTGTTGCAGGAAAAGTATCGAAGTAATATTCAGAGGTAGTGATTGTAGGTGGGGTTTCTCTTTCATGGGGTGCAGATGTGGAGAGGGGAATTTATATGATTGATTGATATGAGGGAGGTTGGCTATTGGTTAATTATTCAGGTTGACTAGAAGGGAGATATATTAGGCAGAGAAGAGATTGCTAACCATCAACAATATAAGGGTATTTCTACAAAAAATTGAGGATTCAACTTGGGAGGATGATATATATTGATGTTTGAATGGCATCCAGGATATCACCCGAGGATGGTATAATAAAATGGAAAGGATGTAGAAGTTGACAGTTGAAATTGAAGCCTTGCAGATGGAACTAGACGTTGACTTGGAGAAACATGCTACAATGTCCATGGAGGATTGTTGCAGCTGATGTTAGGAGAGTACTTTGTGTAGTTTTATCCAAAATGAAATAGGTTTCGTAGTAGATAGGAAGTGCCCCAAATTAAGGAAGGGAAACAAGTGAAAAGTAGGTTAGCTAACCATATGTGAGCTAGAAAGAAGGGCTTGAAGTAAATCAAGGAAGGCCAGGATTAAGGCACTCACAAAATCAATAATGAAGGGTGGTGACAATAGGGAAAGGACTGCAAGTGAAGCAAAACCATTTGAAAGTAGGATACTCAAGTTGCATAATTTATATTGTTGGGTCTTGTAGGAGCATGTGAAAGAGACACCTACCAACAATAAAGTTGTGTTACCTTCGAGAATAGATCCAAAATTAGTAACGAGTGAAGAGGTAGACAACACAATCAAAATAACTGCAACAATTATGCTAGAAACTGGGGAAGAGACTAAAAGAAGGAAGGAAGGAAGGATTGGGCCTTCATTTTTTCGAAGTAAAAATGAAAGGAAGGAAGCTAGAAACTATGTTGATTCAAGAGAAACTCATAGCCTCATTAGTGTGAAGATAACTAAGTCCATCCAACACCCACAAGGATTCAAAGAAGTAAATTTAGAAGAAAAAGAAACAATAGGTGTACTTCTATTAGTTCCAATCTAGATTGCACATTCATTTGGAATTGGATTTGAGAGAGGCTCCCTTAAATCATTGTGCCATGGTGTTGGGATAAGACTTATTTGGAGAAAACAAGGTAGAAATTATACTTGTGAGAGGGGAATTGGTGTTTCTAGGAGGAGAAACAACCATCGATGTTAGTCTAACCAATAAAAGCAAGTTGGGATATCGAACTAGGATGTCAACTATCAGGGTATGTGGGGAGAATCTCCACATGCAATTATCACAACTAGAGGTAGGACGAGACCAACCGATTCTAGATTTGAGACTTCTGTGACATGATTTATATTGGTTTATTATTTCTAAGTTTCATACTTTATGTCTATTTATATTTCATTCATCTTGATGATGAGCCACATGTGCTGGCTTAAAACGTCGAAGCAGAAGAAAACCCTCTGCGGTAGATACAATTTTTTTATATTAACCAATCAATTTAATAGATGTAAATGAGTCATGTAGCGAATTTCATGAGTAAGCTAACTAAGAGATTGAGACATGTGAGGAAGGGTAAAGAACCTTCAATAGTGTGTGTGATGTATTATGATTGTTCACATAAGAACCAACAAAAATATGGAGAAGGGAGAAGGGAGGAGGGACTTGTCATGAACAACAATGTATGAGATGAAGTAATAGAGGAATAAGAAAGTGGTAGGGATCCTACCACCATTTTTTATTATTGAAAATTTACTATGGGCATATATGACTTTCAACTAACTATAAAAATGCTGAGAATGCTTTGATGCACCGAAAGAGAATTCAAAGTTGCGAGGAGGTATTTGGAATTGAAGAATAATTTGGATCCCATAGTTTCCCGTAGCCTTGGAGAGGAATTCTCAACCATCATCCTTTAAAAGAAGCATGAGGACATGAAGTGCATCCTCAAGGGAAGAAAGAGGGGAGGCATTGCACCCATTGGTGCCTAGATAAGGCATCAAGTTAGCAACACAGGTTGTGATGGGAAAATATAACAACAAAAGAAAAAGAGGGGGATTGTATTTGGCATGAATAACTACATTCTCATTGAGTAGGGGATATGGTGAGATTAACTACCTAGTCATCCGATGATGTGGGGGAGCTTAGTGTGCAACAATATGTCAAAGAGAAATCATTGAGACTACAAGGATGCATGAGGATTGTTGTTTATCACAACCCATAAAAGAACTAGTATTGTGTGCAGTGATGTGTTAGAAAGGATCACTAAGGCTATGAGTATGCATGAGGATGGTAGTCCACTGTAAGCCATATAATATGTAGTGTAACAGATATGACGTTAACTAGTATCCTGAGCATTGTCGAAAATGACAATAATTTTGAGTGGGGGAGGATGTCTGACCTTAGGATTTCGGCATTCATGTGACATTTATATCACAATAAATGTGATGATTTGGGGTTTTAGGTTACATAATTGTACACAAGCAAGCACACACCAAGTAAAACTCGTCTAGGAGAGCCATGGGACAAAATAGTTGTATTTTAGTGAGGGTTTGCACTACATAACATAGTTTGACACAATTTCCATCTAGCTGTAGTGGTGGGCATGCATGCCAATTGTACATGCGAGCTTATGGTATGATGGTAGAAAGAGAGCAACCCAACGAGCTTGCCGACACATGCGAAAAAATCATAAGACAACAACAAAATTTGGAATTTTTGGTACAAAGCCGAAATTGGCATTTTCTCGTCGCAAAAATAAAATTTGGTGATTCTAGTCATAAATCTTATATTTGATGTTTCTGGTTGCATAATGATTTTTTTATTTATTTTGGTGGCAGAACTGAAATTTGGCGATTCTGGTTGCAAGAGATGAAATTTGATTTTTTTGGTGGCAAAACTTAAATTTGGTGATTCTGGTCACAAAAATAAAATTTTATGATTTTTCATCATAAAAGGTGGGGGGTCATGTCGAAAGGTTGAGACTACCCAAATTTTTGGTTATTTCACCTATGTAAAAAAAAATGAGGCTGGAGATTTGTGTTACATAAATTTTTGTGTACATTTGTGGAAATATGTTGATTGTTGAATTTGTGGTTTAATATTTTACTACAAGTTTAATTATTTAATGAATTTGATGAATGTGACAATGGACTTGGTTTTATGATGATGTTATGGTATTCCACTAAGTATCACAAAGTTAGAGTAGTTTCAACAAGTATTGCATTATGAGGCGTAGTCTGAGTGAAGTAACTTTGTTCTAATATTAGTCAGTTTCAAAACACACTAGTGTTGCACGCTTAGGGGTCATGGTTAGCCAAAAGTGCCACATAACCATGCATAGCCTCTAGGCCGGGACATACTCATTTCCTCTGAAGATTGGGAGTTTTTATAGTTCCCTCTACATTAAGATCCTAATGCTCTGATCTTCCCTTTATTGGCCTTTAGCACCAAACTCCCAAGTGATTACTTTAACTTATGATTTTCTTCTCTCTATATTGTTGATTTCATGATTCAATCCATTCATGTGTCAAAGCTCCATATACATTTAAACCATTCATCCATTGTGTAATTTTAATGAAACTATTGGGTATAATTTATTTCAAGGTTGTATAAATAATCCTAAATTGATGGTTGTGAACCAAATACAAACAAAATGGAAATATGAATCGGAAAACATAGTTCTAATCTATATATATCATAGTAAAGCTTGCATTGTTCATGTGATGAAATAGAAAAAACATGAAAATTATACCATAACATGAACACAAAACTTTCAAAGAGTGAAAGAGTCTTTCCATACCAAATAGATAAGTCAAATACATAGATAGGAAGAAGTCTAGTTGAAGATTTGTGTGTTGGGATGAGTCCTTGGTTTCCTTAATGCATGTGTGATCGTTGCCTTGGTCGATGAGAAAGGTGCCTAAAATTCAAATGAAAATAGGAAAAGATCATCAAGATTTCAACTATGAATTCACCAAGATGTCCTTACTCTAAATGGATGGATTATCAATGGAGTGATCTCAATTCTTTATTTAGAGGGGAAAATGTGGCTAAAATCCTTGACACAGTCTTCAAAATAGTAGTTAAAGATGACCAAATCAAGGCTAAGAAAAAAAATCATGGTCCAGACATAACTACCTTCCATTTTTTGCAAATTCAGGCTAAAAGCAATCAAAATATGCTATTTGGTGGTGGTATATCACTTTTGGGGCTATTATTTGTGCTCATATTGTAACTTTTATGGGTAATATCTACGCTACCCTTTTTTGGTCATATATGGATTTGAATCAACTGCTTCTAGATGTCAAATTAAGGTGGAAATGAGGTGAAAGGAAGGCTAAATATGTTGATAATGGTAACTTTTGGTAAGACTCATGGAAATGTCCCGAATGAGCAATTTGCAGGTGATAATATAAACATATCCTAGGTTTCTACCATTGTGGCCTTCATCTACTATCTCATTCTGATTTTGATTGGATCATTATATTATTTTCCATCCATATTGATACTTTTAGAGTGAAAAAATGGAAGGAATTAGCTCACAAGACTATTTTTACTAGGGGGTCCCATTTTGGCGAATTTGGGTTTAAACCCTTTCAGGGGAAGTTTGATGTATTTAATGAAGATTTTGGGGTCTAAAAACTCTCGCTTGTGCTGAACCTATTGGCATTGTTGTACACTTATATTCCTTTCCAACATTGTAAGAATGACCCGAAACAAAGTTTGTATGAAAAATTTATTCCACCTGATTGTTGATCTTCATGTTTTGTCAACCATGATTTAAGAGGATGCCACATCAACCTCATTAGTCATGGAATTGGGGCTAGCCAAGTGACCATGATAAATAATACTCTATAGGAGTTGATTTTTAGCTCATATTTTTAGTTGAATGTTTAAAATTTAACTCCTATTTGGCTATTGGATTGTGTTATAACTAAGCCACTAGGAGTAAAAGGGGTTCAATTCTATTCTAGTGCATTTTTTTCACAGCTGAGCAGAGTATATAAGAGTGGATAAAGAGAGGGAGAAACATATAGGGTTTGTGTTTTGTAGCATCCCAGTAGACATAGGTCTCACTCCTTTGTATTTTCACCATTTCCTTTCAAAGAAAGAAAGAGTAGAGCATCCTCACCTTCCAATTGAATTTTCTCTGGAAAGAATATCTCGAAACATATATTTTGTTATTGTGGTTTTGTGAGTGAGTGTTATATTTTTTATCCATTCTCCACATTTTATATATTTCATGAAAAATCATAAACAATAATGTAATAAATCATGAATTCTAAGGGAAAATCAACTCTCATAGTATATTTTTTTGGATTTTAGTGGACTTTTATCATACTTGTTGTGGAAAACTATCAGACAAATCAAATTTTTTTTATATATAAGACATCAACAAATTACAAAAAATCAATGAGGGAAAGAAGAATGGTTCTCATTATTTTTTCCATCAAAATTTTGCACCATGTTACATCTCTTTTGAAGTACCTATTAGTGTAGCATTTCTTCACAACATTTGTACTATGTCATCAAAATATGTTCATACAAAATCCATTTGTTTGCTTCATTCCACTCAATCCATATAATCAATGTAATTGTTACGGTTCGTAGGATATACAATTTTCATCCAATTGATATGCCATACTCATGCTTGAGTCTCCCTCATTCCTTAGTTTTCCTTTATCTATATGGTCCCTAACACATCCTCAACATTACTTGCCTCACAATATTCATATTGAGATTTAATCATCTTCTTGCTCTATGGTTTTTTCCTAGGTTAGACATCATTTATGCTCTATTCAATGTAAGTGCCATGTCACCATCATTGCCTCATCCCATTATGTCAAGTTCAATCTAGTTACATCTATAAGTTTGTTTCATAACTAATATTAGCATAAAAGGAATCCTCGTTGCTATTTCTCTGATGGATGTACCCCTTTCAAGACTAACTCATTTACTTTAGGGATTTGATTTGGTGGCTTCGGTGCATTGCTTACCATTTTCATCATTTGCATTTTTTCTTGTATGTCACACTAGATTTCCATCATTGGTCCCTAATGATTGTATGGTTACTTCTATCATTTAATTTCAACACTTCTATTCGCACCAAGTTCATTTGTACTAGTATCTTAGTAAACACTATAATTATTAATGGACTACCTCATGTCTATTGATTTTTTTTTATGATCAATGTTTGACCATTTGGTTTCTACCATGCTCAACCCTAACTCTTTATTGCATCATGGAGATTCAGACTCAATGATAGAAAATTTCCCAATCCAATCAAAGATTAGGGACATGTATGGTTCTTTTTAGAAATTTTTCTTGTTTCTTGTATACAAGTTTCCAAGATTATTTCTAGTATACATTATTTGTTGTAGTTATTTCCCCATTGGGTAACATTTTTTGATTGTACATTTTAGATAGAAGAAACATTCATTGTTGTAACAACGTGTTATGTAGGTTTATCACACCATTGTATCTTCTAAAGATAATTAGACAACTATTGTTAGTAAACTAGGAGAGTCGATTGAGTGGTCAAACAAGTACTTGACTAGACCTTAGTTAAGTGGAAAAAAAAATTGATTGATGGATAGATTAAGATACCTTTCAAGGAATCTATTATGCAACCTAACCACTATATGTGGAATATATCTTCCTCATTTCAATGGAATTGGTTACATCTTGGTGCTATAGAAGGATCTGTTGGAAATACTGAGAGGGGGGTTAAATCAAAATTTATTTCAATTAGAGCATTAGTTAATCTTCAATTATTATCAGTGTTTGTACAATGACAACAGTAAACAAAAGGAACACAAATGCACATAGTTTTTAAGGTGGAAACCCTCTCTGGGACAAAAACCACCTGAATTTTTTTCTAATAATTCTTTCTTATTCAATTCCAATTTAAAATAAATCTCCAACTTCCTAGAATCTAGAAAATCATTCTTCTCCAACTCCCACTGGATGGATGCTCCAACGTCTGTGATTTTTCAGTATTCAACTGAACGGATGCCCCAACACCCAATGAGCTACAACTCACCCTAGCACCACCCTACCACCCTAAATTTTTCACAGGCTTGAACCTATTGGTGACTTCATGCACTAGCCTAGCACTACCCTACCACCCTATAGAAGAATAAAAGAAGAATGGACACCCGTACTAGGTAAAATGGTCCACTTTACAATGATATAGAATGATGTAGAAAAAGAAGATACACTAGACCATAACCCCAACTATGACACAACCAACTAATGATGATCCTAGACCTCTCGACACTACCTCTTCAATTCTTGGTAGATAGACACTTGTACAATTTTTACAATGATGTATTTACAATGACTTAGTACAATGATACGTTTATAGTGACTGTATGCAGTGCTGCCCAATTGAAGTCTTCATGTGATGAAATTCTTGATGCCGTTATGCACCTTGATTTTTTCTCTTGTCATCTACCCCTGCTGCACCTTTCTTTGCTTTGCTGCCCTAAAAATTCTGGTCCTTTGCAGCCCTTGACAACACATGATCTAGCTTTTTCTTGCCTTATAGGAGCTCGATATTGAATATAATTTATATCTATCATTTCAGATCCCAAATATGTGATTTTCGGTTTTGTAGTAGCCCTCTAAGACTTCTTTCCAATGCCACAAGTCTGACCCAATTTGGATTCTTCAAGAGAGAGTTATGCCCAATCTCTCACAATGACCTAATTATGGACTGGTTCAGTAGAGTGAATTTGTATGGCGTGCCACATGTCACTGTTTCTTCATTCGGATCTGAAATTGATACAATGAAAACCAAAGTACATGAAATATCTGCCACTTTTTACAGAATTCCAATCCGATACTCAGAGAGAGAGTTATGACAATTTTCCCAAGGTCACTTCTTTGAGATGAAGTTCAGGAGCCTGCAAAAACACTGACTTCCACAGATCATATCTCCGAAAATGTTGCGTACCATGATTTGAAATTTTTACAGGAGCTTCCTCAAGATTTCAGATTCACTTCATAAGAATTTCAGCTTCTGAGCCTTTGTAGAAAAAAATTTAGAGCAAAAATTCGATGATGACCTATTTCAGATAGCGAAATCCCTACATAAGGAGGATATAAGGATCACAATTTATATAGATGCTTAGATTGAGAGGGGCTTCAACAAGTGAACGTGGGAGGGATTTTATGAGCTTAAAAATTATTAGTTATTGAATTTTCGATGACCCATACCACAACCCCATGGGGTTTTAGCCCACTAATTTGGGTTACAAACTTCAAACATGAATATCTCTCAAATTGTGAAGAATTACATGGCGTGCCATATATCAATTGAAACATCTCGACAAGTAGAAGACATCAAAAATATTATTGACCCAGAATATAGTAATTTTGTAGGTCATAATTACCATGCAGGATTGGGGTAGCCCTTGGTGCTGCTTAAGTTGACATCAATTACAACCACTGATCAACAGGATCGACCTACGGGTCAATCTAGTGTGCGTTCTAGCATATGTGGACTAATCAATTTTGAAGTGTTATATATATATATATAGATATATCATGGAACAGATAGGTAATTTTATATTAAAGGAAAAAACTGGATTCTAAGCCAACATGTTTATTTTTTGAAAACACATTTGAGATTTTCCTAGACACTTCTCTCCAAAACAGAGTTTCCCTACATCTAATATACCTCTTGATTACATATTTTCACTGATATCTATCATATATTCTAAACTAGCAATTTCGCCACCTGGGTCAAAGGAAACACCATAAGGAAATAGCATAGGAAATAGTAGCACAGAAGAAAGAAGTTCTTAGTGGTTATTGTAGCTTAAATTATGAAAATAACATATTGGAAATGATTTATGGACTATTGTGACATGTTTTCCTTTTATAGTGCTAAGTTTGGATAAAATTGTTGTGAGAATTTTCATTTATTCATGAATCATCCGCAAGAAAACAAAGTACCCAGTAGCAAGAACCAAATTGGGCAAGATGAGTTCCTCTGCAGCATGATCCTAAAGAAGAAATGATTGTGGCAAACTAAACAATGAAAATGTTGGCTACTCTCAGCCTTCTTCCCTTACCTAAACACCATTAACAATAACTGAGATGATATCAAAAAAATGATATGGGATGTGGAAATCCCTAAAATAAGTAAAATGACAATTATCATGACTATATTGACAAACACATTGGTAATTTTAAATCTTGTATTAAAATATTTATAAGGTAAATATTGAAATATTTAGAATATATATATATATATATATTAAATTGATGTAAAATTATATTAATATTTATGTGATAAAATTTTCCAGTCTAATTTTTCTAGAATTTGGTAGGAATTTCTTGGAGTCATAAGTTTGAGTTGTAAACTTTCCACAATATGAGTGTCTTAGGGGTAGGGTTTTGAATCCATATATGTAGTTAAAAAACCAATTTTAAACATTAAAATTAAGATTTGGCAAAAAAAATGATCAAATTCCAGCCAAAAACTCCAAAACATAACATGTTAGATAATAAATTTTATAGTACTTTTAATTAAAACTAACCACACACACACACACACACACACACACAAACACACATTTTTTTGTAGTTTTTTGTAGGTTCAATGTCTCTAGACTTCCACTCATTTGAAAAATCTCTTTTTCTCCATGTGCATATTTTTTTCTTCTTCTTTGGGTTAAGAACTAATACTTAGATAAAGAAGGCTAGTAAAAGTTATAGTATTTGAATTTGCTACAATTTTTGGAGGTCTTTTATTTTGGGCTCTTTGATACTAGCCTTTATATTTGTGGTATTATTAATTAATGGTTATTCGGTATCTGATATTTTCAATGAATTTCTTTGTAGATGACGCTAACACCTTATATATGTTGCATGCTATATTTTGCTATGGCGTTTTAGGAGTAATCTATCCATTGAATTTTACAGAATAAATATTCTGAGTTGGTTATCATATTCCTATTTCTTCCACCCTCCCAGTTGATATTCTATCAATTAGTTGATATCCATATAGGTAGGGCATGTCCTCTTTTCAAGAAAGAGTCTCCCCCCATTTTTGAGTGACCTTGTTGGATTGTTTTTGACAAGGTGATTTGTATTTTGGAGAGTGCCCTACATCACTAGCACTACTATGATTGCAATTTTAAGCATATGGATTGTGATGATGAAAACATTGTGAATGATGCAAACCTTCCAAAATAAACCTGGGGTTGTGTTCAATAAAGCTCAAATTTTTTTACTTTAAAAATAAAATCTTTTCAAGGTGGTGGCTATGGAATTAGTTCTTCACAATCAATGATCTTTTATTTTTAAATGAAAATCTTTGGGTTCCATAGAGGTTATTAGTTTTAAAAAACTTTAAAAAATGCAATAAAAGCTCATGATCATCAAAACATGCTCTGATACGTGTGTAATAGAGACATTATTAAATATATAGAACAACTTTCAAATCACAAAACTAAGCATAGATGTGGAGGATAAAGGAGATAAAATATTCTATTCACTTACTACTATGTACACAAATACAAAGAATACAAGTATGCCCACACAAAGGGAATCCTTTCCTTAGACCATATGTAACAATATGATTACATTCTTTCATAATTTTAGTGCTTAATTTATAGGTATAATACAAGGATTATTGCAAGTATCGGTGTTTAATTTTTTTATAGTAACCAACATGGGGAGTTATATTGTTCTAGTAATTGATATTGGTTTCCAATTTCAGTATTCCACATGTTCTAACCAGGTTTCCCTCCATATTTGTATTCACAACTACATTTTGTAGCCGCAAACCACAAGTTGCAGTTCTCCTCTACAATAACTCTTGCTATTTTCTACAGGCCCCCATAAAATTTCTTTCAAATCTTCCTTTAATAGTATTATTGTTTGCAAGGTCCCTTTATAAATTTCCAAGGAACTTGTGTATGCCATCAACCTAATCATAATACTGGAAGTATGCATTTAGAAATCTTAATAATGTTTGCAACATTGGTTTACAAGTCCAAAAAAATATGCAATAGGACCGTGTGATTATGTGGAACATGAATGTCTTTTGAATAAATATATTTAAATATTGAGAACGAAATTTTCTACTAGTCTCCTATGTGTCAATGCCATAGTTCAACACATAAACATTGCACTGCTTTAATTGAGTCTTGATTACTTATGAGTTTTCTTGTTCCCATAAAACAACATGCACTTATACAACATATCTTCCCATCATATGATATATTCTAATGAATTCCAATAATTGATTCCAAACTTCCCATAGAAATCATCTTCATTAATTACAATGTTGAGCTATACAATATTCAAATTTGACAACATTTTCTTGAATGTCCTTACTCATACCCATGAACTACCCCTTGCTAAAAAGTATTCCATGGGTTCCTAGAACTCATTTAAACTATCCCAAAAAGAATTTTGAATACTTACAAATCTAGCCTATACCATTTATGGATTTCAAAAAACATTTCCAGCAACACCATAATATTTTCATTGAGGGCCATAAACACTGAAAAAACTTGATTACAACACAATGTTTCTATTTTATCTCACCCTTTGCCTTGTTGCACATAATCTGCCAACTAAATCATCGATCAAAATTTCGAGAATGTTCTCACTTGTCGTATGGTTGTTAATATAAAATTTTCCAAGGTTGAAATTCTCTCCTTTTCTAAGATAACAATTTTTAGCATTGTCCTAAACAATGACAACTAACACACAACATCAAAACAAGCTTTGATACCATTGTGTCAAATTAAGAGAATTGAACCATAAAAATGACCAAACATTAAATTACACAAATAAATGTAAATAAAGAGGATAAATGAGTCAATTCCATTATCTTTATGCTCCCTTCTCAAGTTCAAAGAACATATCTACTCATAGGGGCATCCTTGGCCACACCTATCAACTAAGTTTCATAATTTGTCTACATGTTTTTTTATAAAAATAATCACATGGAACTCATATAACAATCCCAATAATTGTAATATAGGGAATAAAAATGGATGGTAGAGAATAGAAACCCAAAATAGGGATGCATCAACTAACTTTCTAATTTTTCAGATGTCAACGTTATAATGGAATTTAATTTGTGGCTGAGCCAACAAACTTGATATGGATTACCCGGGGAAAAAATGGTAGTGAATGTCAAGTTCCTAAATTTTTTTCTAATCTCTAATACAATCTCATATCTTTGATTTAATTTCTAGCCCATGTTCTGATGGTTTATGGTGTTTTGGGTATACAAGGCCATTTTCATTGTACTCAGGTTTTGTACATATAGCACCAGAAGGAATCATAATGAATGGATAACTTGTCCAATATTGTAGCAATGTGTCAAGGTTTGATCCTCTAATTGGTCTTGGTGTAGCAATGCCATTGACTTGAAAGGCATAATTAAGTTTTTTCCTTGTATTTTCAGCTAAGAATGGCAAGGAAAGCCATGGCATAGTGTGGTGGTATTCCTTAAAATACCACTCACCACGATCTGCAAAAATGAAGACAATTTCGAATTCCCCCTTCTCCAATAAATTTTTATAGAATTTCAGACAAAATGGGGGTGAAAAACATGCATGGACGACACCAATGGGAATAAAAGTACATATCCACATATTTCCCTTCTATTTCTTTGACTTTCACCTGTAAATTACATTGGATTAAATATAAGCATTAAATTTTCGAGCAAAATTCAAGTCTAATTCCATTGATTTCAAAGCTCTTAAAGCCATATTTTATCTAGAAGTACCATGGATTATGCTCTAGTTTTATCTTTGGGGCCTTCCATGGTTCCTATCAAAGAAGAAATAATTGGATCAACCATGTTTTCTTAGCGCTGCAAGTTGATCGAAGATATGAAAGAGGGACTACCCTTATCTAATAACCCAATTCAATGGTTAATCAAAGCTATGGAAATCTTGTGTTGGATTGAATATAAATAGACCAAAGTGACTCAATTGTTCCTATTAAATAAAAATAAAATGACCATGAGGCCAAACCTGGGACTTGTAAGACTAAGATTTGAAATTACCTTAAGAACATTCAATCAAATGGGGCAATGATTGATTTAGTTAAAAAAATTGTCAAATTCTCCAAGACTGTCAGATTGGCCAACATTTTCTTTGGAAGAGAAGAGAATGCAATATGAGATCGTGCAAATATTTTAATACCTTGCTCTGTATTGTCTGTTGTGCTTGTATAATTATAAGTATGTTTTTAGACTCTAAGAGACTCATGAAAGTCTTGAATGACCCAACTAATGATAACAAAGCTGTCATATTAGCAAAGACCAATGTCGGTGTTGGTGCTGGGGTTGGTTTCAATGTGGCGGTTAATTCAGTCGCCGTAACTACAATTCCTCCATTCTCATTACGATGGATACCTCCCATTATTACCAACATAACTATCAAACAAACCACTATCTCGATAACTGCACTACAGTTATTCATTGTTGCGCTCACCAAATTCTAGTTCAGTGGGCTGCCGCTAGTAATGAGCTATAGCAAAACCATGCCAAAACTGTAAACATCACTATTTTCCTTAACCTTCAAGGATTATGCGTATTATGAAAAATATATAAACATGACACCATTCAGGGTTGCAAAAAATATCAACTGAATGCATGTTTATGAATTTAAAGATCAAGGATTGCAAAACCTGTTAAAAAACACACTTGTTGAGAGAAAAAATATTTTTCTAGACATCAAGAAAGAAAATGGAATACATGTGCCAGAAAAAATAGTAAAGAAACTTCCTAGGAGAAATGTAACCATGAGTGCCTTCAAAATTGTGGTTGAACCTGTTAAAAAACACAACAGTTGAGAGAAAAAATATTTTAGTTAAACATCAAGAACGAAATTGGAATACATGTGCCACAAATAATAATAAAGAAACTTACCAAGAGAAATGTAACCATGAGTGCCTACAAAAACTTTGGTTGAATCCCCTCCTTTTTTGCAAGCTTGAATAACTTTTGCAACACCAAAATCAACAATCTTGGCCTCATAAAATTGATCCAACAAGAATATATTGGAAGACTTAACATCTCTATCAATAATTGTAGAGGTGTCGTAGAACTGTATGAGATACTCAATTTACACTGTGTTAAAAGGAACCATTCTTTATTTTTATGTGGGATTGAATGTATGACCTTCCCACGATAAATGCTAGATCATTACAATATATGATGACCAGTTATTGAAGGTTGGGGCACACACCTTCCCCAAATGAAATTGCAAAGGTACCTACAATATGTTCATGGGTTATAATTATTATTTAAATATCAACAATTTGGAAGGTTGCACAAATCAAGACCTGGTTGACAATTAAAACAACTAGAACTGTGGAAGAACTCTCAATCGTCTAAAAATGGTTTTGATGGTGCAAAGGGATGCAAAGTTGCAATTTTTCTCAAAGGAAAATGCATTATGATGTAAATAAGCTCTCAGGAATTTCTGAATTCAACTTAAAAAGTTATTTTTGTTGAGGTAATTGGTTTATATGGAATCCCAAGCATTCAAAGTCATTGCCCAAATTGATTTAGTACTTTTACCAATCAAATACATTTTTTAATGTTTTAATGTTATAACTTACGTTGGTCTCATTTTTATACAAAAAAATAAAAATAAAAAATTTATTAAATCATATTGCAAAGCTGCAAGGTCACATAGAAAAAACACTCAAATTAAACTTTTCCAACTTCTATGATCCCATTATACAAAATATGGAACTCTATAAATCTAAAGAGAATTATATCTGGAAGTGTGATATTTAAGAGTAAAAATGCAAAGAATTAATAAATATTTTCTATCATTTACTTACTATTAATCCCTAAAATCAAAACCCAAAATGAAATATCAATGGTCAATGTTTTAAATTCTTTTTTTACTTGGAGGCAAAATATTTGTAACGCAATGAGATCTCTTCCAATTTTGGTTAAGGTCATCTCTTAGCAATACATATAATTGAATTTATTTTACTAAGGATAAATCTTGTAACACAATGAGATGTTCATACATAAACTGCGATCTTGATATTAGCAATAGATTTAGTTGAGACACGAATCAATGTTATTTCTTTTAATGTAAATGAAAGTTCTCATATATTTCCTTTTCTTTATATTTTATACTTTAATTGATTAGTAGTGATCTATAACAAAAGAAAAAGGGAAGTTTTTTAAAATTAATAGAGATTTCCATGATTGAATCCCCTCTCTCAACTTCTTATCTTGTGACCTCTTCTCCTTTTATACCTTTTATTGTTTGTCCTTCTCTTTTCCCTTTCTATTTGATCCTTTTCCCTTTCTATTATTTGTCTTTTTCTTTAATCTTGATTTATATTTTTTGTAATCCTAATTTTTTTTTCTAATAATTCTTATTTCCTTGGTATTTTTTCTTTTAATTCTCCTTTAATCTTGTTATATGTATTTAATTTTTTAGTCAAAAACTAAAAAAAATATATAAGTCAAAAATAGATTTATTTAGTCAAAACTAAATGATATATTTGTTTAATCAAAAATCAATATTTATTAATCTATTTGTTTCAAATCTTAATATTCAATTATAGATTTAGTCAAAACTAAATGATATATTTGTTTAATCAAAAATCAATATTTATTAATCTATTTGTTTCAAATCTTAATATTCAATTATAGATTTATTTAGTCAAAGCATTTTATTTTCATTCAAGAATTGAATAAACAATCAAATAAATAAATGAATAAAATATTTATTTAGTCATGAATCTATTTATCCAAAAATAAATATTTATTTAATTAATACATACATATTTTTATTTAGTCAATACTTAAATAAATAAATAAAATATCTATTTATCTATTTATTTGACCTCTCTTTTTCCAATTTTGGCCTTAATGTATTATTCAAGTATGACTTAAAATATAAATATATTTAATCTTAGATATTTTGATTTAATTATGAATTATAATTTATTTTCAAATTATTAATTAATAGTTACATTCTAAAGGTTTTTTCATTATATTAAAATATTAATAAATAATAATTTCAAGTCAAAACTAACTGTTAGATTGTAATGTTAAAAAATTAACTCTCTTCCTCATGATCTATACCAAACTAGATACATATAAATTTTGATGTAATTTTCTCCCAAAGATTTATTGCAATTAAAAAAAAAATACTGAAAGTAAGAGACTTCCACAATCTATGCAAAAGTTTATTAAAATGCAATATATTTTGAAGAAAAACATACTACATTAATCTCTTTAATTCACTATAATAACATTTTATTACAAATGTAGTATAATAAATTTATTAAAATTATTTAAAATTTAATTAAAAAAAATTAAATTTATTAAAAATAGAATAGATTAGTTAGGTTTATAAACTTTTAGAATAGATTAAAATAGAATAAAATTATTAAATATTATTAAATTAATTAAATTTATAAAGAAATTATTAATTAAATTAAAATTTATTAATTAAAAATAAATAAATTATTAATTAATTAGTTGATCTTGTCGACTATTTTTCTCCCCTTATCAATATATTAACCTCGACCTTCTTCTCTTCTTTCATTCTTCATTCAAAATCCTGTCCTGAAGATGGATCCTTGTTGGGATTCGAAATGTCGACCATTGTTTCTTAACACTGTGGATAATCCATAAATTTTTGCAATAATACTACAATAATTTATTCAAAAGATTCTCTAGGGCAACAAATAAGGTAAAATAAATTAATAATTATGCCGATATTGCTTTCTAAAATTATCTTCTAGAGGCTCATTCGATTATGATATGAAACCAGTGATCTGCAACCCTAGCCGCAGTCCTGCAAACCCTGACGCATCACGCAGACTGCCCTCTAGCTGCAGCCTTGCCGCTGTAGTGCCTACATGATCTCACCTCGGGCTTCTTCAATGGAGCAGGATGGAGGCCCGCTGGCTCCATACTACAGAGATCTTGCTGCAGGGCATTCATCCAAGAACAATGTATCCTTTTTCACTTGCTTGACCTCCAACTCTGCTTTTGCCCGCACAAACCATGAAATGCAGCCAACCTCTCCTCTGCAAGACCATGGAAAGGTTGCCATGGACACCACAGCGACAACGACCACAACAGCCATGACCTCAAAAACAACGATCACAAAAGAAAATCTAATCCCCCAATCCTCAGAAGAAGAAGGGAAAGAATCGAAGGAAGACACAAATGCAAAGGAAGAAGAAAAAAAGCACAATACATGCAACCCAAAGGCAAATAAAACTCTGGAAATAATCATTCAGGACCCGGATGTCACCGTTTACAGAGAGTACATGCAAGAAAACACAATCATCTGCAAATTCATGGGCATTTGGCCCACATAACGTGCTATAAAAGGATGGATCCATGCTAAATGGGGCCCAAAAGGAGAGATCGATCTATAGCTCGGGTCCAAAGGCTTCTTCACAGTGGTCTTCGCCCTTTTAGAAGACAGGGACATGATATTTGAAGGGGGTCCTTACTTCTTCAATTCGACAGGCCTGTGTATGAGATATTGGAAGGAGAACTTCACCCTAAACAAAGAAGAGTTCACCAGGGTTCCTATTTGGATAAGGCTCTATTCTCTACAAACAGACTACTGGTACCCTCTATCTTAAAGGCCATAGGGGATGAGCTTGGAGAATACATAAAAATGTCAGAAGGCACCAACGATAACACCTAAACAAAGGAAATGCAACGGCAACGATAACACCTAAACAAAGGAAAAGCACAAAAGGAGTTATAATGGTAAATTTAAGTGCAGGCCAACACCTTCCAAAAGGACATAACCAAAAAAGAGTCAGGAAAATTACCAACCAACTCCTTCAAGAGCTGGGAATCCACCTCATCAATGAAGGAAAGGTAAGAGAAATTACTCTACCCCCAATTTTTTTTCAATGATTTTCACATCCTAGAGTATTAGAGGACTGAATAGTCCCAGTAAGAAAATAATCCTAAAATCTAGAATAGCCTCTTACAAACCTAACATTGTCCTGCTCCAATAAACCAAAAGAAATCTAAGCTCCATGGAATCTATACAACAATCCTAATTTAGAAACCATTATAGCCACTTGGCCAACTCAGCCTCCGGCATTGCTGGTGGGCTTGCAACCTTTTGGAAGGACTCACGGTTTCACCTATGTGAGTCCACAGCTTCTAAATATGCCCTCAACATAGTCCTTCAAATAACTGGAACCAAAGACAAGATTTGCATCACCAATGTATACACTCCTCACTCTGCTTCCGAGAGAGTAGCCTGGTTAAGCAGCCTAAAGAGGCACCTCGGCTCCTTCAATCATCCCCTCAGTATCACAAAAAGTGACTTCAATATGATTCTCAATCTTGGGGAAAAGAGAGGAGGCCTAAAAAAACTAGACAATGATTCAGCTGCCTTTCAGGCCCTGATTGATGATCTCAGACTCAATGACATCCCCACCAAAAACAACTCCTTCACTTGGAATAACAGAAGAGGAGGAGACAGAAAGATAGCCTCCAGATTAGATAGATTCCTCCTCTTAGAGGGCTTATTCCTAAGCTTCTTGGAAACGGAATCCATCATCACCCCATAGGTGGGATCTAATCACTGACCCATTGTTCTAAACATTAAGCTATCAGAAAGTCCCAAAAACATGTAGAAATTTGAATAATGGCTGAATTATTCACCGAGATTATCCTGATTACACACTATTTAAGCTTCATGCATAATACATAACCTCTTCTACAATTTATCATCAATATGCGGAAATAGAAACAATCACATGCGCACATTAAATCATAATCAAGCACACATATCAACACAGTATGTAATGGGGAAAGAAATAGCTGAAAAACCCCAAATATCTGTATATTATAATGATAGAGAACATGTAACAATCATAGTACAATACTCCTCACAAGTACTCATTACTATCTCCAAAAGTTACACACAAACTAGCTCAGATTTGAACAAGTCACAGGTTCAAATCTCCTCCACTGTTTGCCTGCCTCTACTGCGCAATCCAAGATGAGTAATGATGAGATCCAAGTTCGAATCCCACTGGCTCCAACTGTGCAATCCTCATTGGCAATCTCAATCAATGTGTGTGCAAATCTCATGCACAGGTATAGTCACGACTGATAGTCACACTCACCCTTTCACCCACTTCTAACACTGGTCTCCACTGAACTGTCCATGCATTGCAGTTAACTGATGTGTTCTTTAGTTGATTTATGAGTTAATAATTAGTGAATTAATTAATAATTAATTCACACCACTCATCACTAGTGTATTTATCAGTTAGACTAAATACAACTAGTTCAATTAAGTTAAACCGAACACAACTCCACCAACTGTCTCATCAACTCCACCAAACTCTGCCACATGAGTTCTAACTGAAGTCAACCATGCAATAGCTCAACTAACACTTAGGAAAAGCGTATTTCCTTCTGTCAGCTGCATGTGCCACATCCAAGCATCAAACTGAAGTGCTCCAAGAGGATAAGATAATGTTTATAGTCTAAATATTATTAAGGGTTAATAATATTTGACTGTTCTATTTTTAGCCCGGCAGTCTAAAAATAGAAACCACCCAATGTCTAAAAATAGAGGTCCATCTATTTTTACCAACTCGACCAATCATCCATAAATATCATCCTGCAACTCATAGACCATGATCCCTATGTCTAAAAATAGACATAGTCTAAAAATAGACTTTGCACCAAAAATAGCCTGCGGGCCCACTTAGTGAAGGCGACTTCATTTCACTAAGCTCCATCATCTTGTTGCATTTTCAACACTCCCTCTCAACAAGATATGGATTATCTACAACCCCTATCCTGCCTCTGTGGTATTCTAATTTTCTCCTGGTGAGCGCCTTCGTCAAGATATCAGCATCCTGATCCTCCGTGGGAATGTATGAAAGTAACATGATTCTCCGCTGCACACAATCTCTGATATGATGGTACCTGATGTCGATGTGTTTGGATCTATCATGAAATACTGGATTAGCCGAGAGTTTAATGCAACTCTGGTTATCACAATAAATCATAGTAGGCTCCAAGTGTGACCTGAACAACCCGACCAGGATCTTCCTCATCCATATGGCCTCGCATGTAGCCAAGCTTGCTGCCATATACTCAGCCTCTGCTGAACTGAGTGCCACGGATCTCTGCTTCCTGCTGTACCAGGAAATTACTGTCGACCCGATACTGAAGATCCCTCCAGATGTGCTCTTTCTGTCCGTTGGGCTCCCTGCCCAATCTGCATCCGTGAAGCCACATAGCTTCACTCCATCCTCCTGTCTGTACCACAAGCCATATCTTGATGTGCCTCTAAGATAACGCAATACATGCTTGCCTGCCTTCCAGAAGAGCTTGGTAGGCTTAACCATAGCTTGCGAAAGCTGGTTAACAACATAGCATATATCGGGTCGTGTATTGACCAGATACATAAGCGACCCCACCAACTGTCAATAAACAGTGGCATCCACTACCTTCGTTGAAGTAGCATCCTCATTCCTCCAACCTCCAGGAAGAGGAGTATCAACAAGCTTGCAGCCATGCATGTTGAACTTCTCCAGTATCTCCCGGGCATACTTACCCTGAGAAACAAACAGTCCACCACTGCGCTGCCAAATTTCCAATCCCAGGAAATAATGAAGGAGGCCTAAGTCCTTCATCTCAAACCTTCTTAGCAAGATCCTCCTTGCATGAAAGTATCAACAGCTCATCACCCGTCAAAATCAGATCATCTACATACAAGATAATGGTCAACAACTTCCCCTCCACCACAACTGCACAAAGTTAGATCTCCGCTCTACTCTTGGAGAATCCAAGTCTGGTGAAATAACTGTCTATCTACGTGTACCAAGCACGAGGTGCTTGTTTCAACCCATACAACGCTCTCTTGAGCCTGCACACATGCGACTCACTGCTGAAGATCTCGAAACCTTCGGTCTGCTCTATGTACACCTCCTCCTTAATGAATCCGTTGAGGAACACAATCTTCACATCCATCTGATGAATGTGCCACCCCATCTCCGCTGAGAGAGCAAGAATCGTCCATATGGAAGAATACCTTGCGACAGGTGCAAATGTCTCCTCATAATCGATCCCCTCAATCTGTGAGAAGCCTCGGGCAAAAAATATTGCCTTGTACTTCTCCACACTCCCATCAGCTGCCTGCTTCACTTTGTACATCCATATCGAACCCACCATTGATTTCCCCTCCGGCCTCGGGACAATCTCCCATGCACTGTTTCTAACAATCGAATCATACTCTTCCACCATGGCATCTACCCATGTGGGATCCTCCACAGCTTCCTCGAAAGAGGATGGCTCTGTCATGATACACTTGCTCACAAGAGCCATGTAGCCGTGTACCGATCCGGTGATCGTCTCTGTCTGCCGCGCTTGTGTCGTAGGGTGGTCCTACTTATTTCTCTCGTATCTTGACCAGTCGCTCAGCTTCGTAGTGCGCTTGTGCCTTCCGATGGTCGGGCGCTGCATGAGTGGTCTCTTCCACTCCATGAACTTCATCTTATGGCTGATCCACATCCTGAGGCGCATCCTTAGGAACTCATAGCTCCTCATCCGCATGCAAGTGTGGCTCCCTCTCAAGCGAACACTTCATGGCTTTCTCCTCATGAAATTTTATATTCCGTCGCACAACAGTCTTGCGACTGTCTGGAAAATACACACGATAGTTGTGGGATGTATCAGTGTACCCAAAAAATATCCAAACCTCTGCAGTTAGCTCCATCTTCTTCCTGGCATCCTTCGTCACATGCATGTAAACAGGTGAACCAAAAATCCTCAAATGGGAAATATCAGGCCTCTTACCAGAAAACGCCTCCTTCGGTGTACTCATGCCAAGTATCTTGTGAGGACAACGGTTCTGCACATATACTGCAGTATTGCATGCCTCCACCCACAAGTGAAGGGGTAGGCCCTGATCATGCAACATCGCCCGTGCAACACCCACGATCATTCTATTCTTCCGCTCAGCAACCCTGTTCTGCTGTGGGTTATGGGGTGCTATGAGCTCTCTCCGAATTCCTTCTGCGCTGCAAAAGTCTTTGAATTCGGCAGAGATGAATTCACCACCATTTTCACTCCTAAGAGCCTTCACATGCTTCCTCGATTCCTTCTCAACCAGTGCCTTGAACTCACAGAACTTTGAGTATGTCTCGCTCTTCTTCTGCATGAAGAAGATCCAGCACTTTCGAGAAAAATCATCAACAAAGATCACATACTACTTGTGCTTTGCTGTCGAAGCTACTGAGAAAGGTCCACACACGTCTCTGTGAATTCTCTCAAGGATCGTCGTGGCGCGACTATCCTTCTCGTGAAAGGTGGCTTTCACAAAATTTCCCAAGGTACACCCTTTGCACTGATCTGACTGCGCAAGAGTTCCCTTAGGAAGCCCAGTAGAAATCTGCTGCAGTATCTTCAAAGCTCCATGGTGAAGGTGGCCCAATCTATGGTGCCACAGCTCGCCATCATCCCGGCTCACCACTCCTTCCGCCTTGCATGCCATTGCTGCGCAACCATCTACTTGCAACTGATAAAGGTTCTTGATTCGAACCCCTATCTTCTAGGTTTCTCCAGTTGTCTTACTGCGCAGGAAAGCCTTTCCCTCGCTGAAGACCACATCATACCCCTTGTCTTTCAACATCGCCACAGAGATCAGATTCTTCTTCAATCCTGGATCATGCATCACTTCCTTCAATATGAAGGGTTTACCAGACTCCCTCTCAAAGGAAATGGTACTAATACCGGTCGCACTGTATCCATACCATCATCGCCCATCTCGATGTGCACTCCAAGATCTTTTTCCTCCAGATCTGAAAACAGATCTCGATCTCCGGTCATGTGAAATGACGCACCGCTGTCCAAGAACCAAACCGATCCCATCACACTTGAAACCAAGCATGCGATCAGTGAAAAGTCAAGCTCGAACTGTGAAGCCAAAGCCTCTCCATCTGCAGATCTTCCCGCTTGCTTGTTTTTCTTCTTCTTTGGACACCAGGGCATAATGTCCGTGTTTGGTGGCGCGGAAAGCACTTCACCTTGGACATGTCTTGCTTTTTGCCTTTCACATCTAATGAGAAGATTTCTTTCTTCCTCTTTGCTTCTAAGTACCCAAAGCGCAATTTTCTTCATCAGGTGCCTTTGATGAAGATCCGTCCCTGGTAGTCTGCCTTATCTCCTCTTGCATGAGATCCGACCAAAGTCGCTCCCATCCCAGCAATTTCTCCTGACCATTGACAGAGTCCTGATAGGAATGAAAAATATTTGGAAGACCAAGGAGAGCCAGGTCCACCAAGTCCTCATCATCGATATTCACCCCCACACTTCCCAGCTCATCCCTGCATTGGGTGAACTTTGTGAGGTACTTGGCGATACTCTCGCCTTTCTCCATCTTAATGTTTCTGAGTTTATCCTTGAGCGCCAAATTCCTCTGGTCGCTCTTGCTTTGGAATAGATCTGTCAACGCTTTCCACATCAAGTATGGAGAATATTTTCCATGCAGGCTGGATACAATGTCATCCTTCACGCCCTCCAACAGAATCCTTCGACATTTCGCCATCTTCTTTTGCCAAGCTTCAACTTGAGCAGCATCAGTAGGCTTTGGGACTTCATGATTTATGAATTCATTCATCCCATTTTCATCTAATACTGCCTCCATTTTGTCCTTCCATGCAACATAATTCGAACTGCCCTCAAGGGCATACTCCAGTCGCAATCCGTTGAAAGACATTCCAACTCCGGCACCAAGAAACAAACTGCTGCAAAATTCAAATTCCAAGCTCAAAACTCAACTGCTTCTGGATCTGTGAGAACAAATTATTTCTAGCACAGATATCGACTGTAGGGGAATTTACTGGATATATCACCTTTCAGAGAAAGGATGGATCCAGAGGCTACCTGGCCCGCTTACAGACTCTGTCTACCGAAATAAATTGTAATCACTACAATATATCCGATGATCAATTTTCGCTCTGATACCATGTAGAAATTTGAATAATGGTTGAATTATTCACCGAGATTATCCTGATTACACACTATTTAAGCTTCATGCATAATACATAAACTCTTCTACAATTGATCATCAATATGCGGAAATAGAAACAATCGCATGCGCACATTAAATCATAATCAAGCACACATATCAACACAGTATGTAATGGGGAAAGAAATAGCTGAAAACCCCCAAATATCTGTATATTATAATGATAGAGAAAATGTAACAATCATAGTACAATACTCCTCACAAGTACTCAGTACTATCTCCAAAATTTACACACAAACTAGCTCAGATTTGAACAAGTCACAGGTTCAAATCTCCTCCACTGTTTTCTTGCCTCTACTGCACAATCCAAGATGAGTAATGATGAGATCCAAGTTCAAATCCCACTGGCTCCAACTGCGCAATCCTCGTTGGAAATCTCAATCAATGTGTGTGCAAATCTCATGCACAGGTATAGTCACAACTGATAGTCACACTCACCCTTTCACCCACCTCTAACACTGGTCTCCACTGAACTGTCCATGCATTGCAGTTAACTGATGTGTTCTTTAGTTGATTTATGAGTTAATAATTAGTGAATTAATTAATAATTAATTCACACCACTCATCACTAGTGTACTTTTCAGTTAGACTAAATACAACTAGTTCAACTAAGTTAAACCGAACACAACTCCACCAACTGTCTCATCAACTCCACCAAACTCTGCCACATGAGTTCTAACCGAAGTCAACCATGCAATAGCTCAAATAATCCTTAGGAAAAGTGTATTTCCTTCTGTCAACTGCATGTGCCACATCCAAGCATCAAACTGAAGTGCTCCAAGAGGATAAGATAATGTTTATAGTCTAAATATTATTAAGGGTTAATAATATTTGATTGTTCTATTTTTAGCCCAGCAGTCTAAAAATAGAAACCGCCCAATGTCTAAAAATATAGGTCCATCTATTTTTACCAACTCGACCAATCATCCATAAATAGCATCCTGCAACTCATAGACCATGATCCCTATGTCTAAAAATAGACATAGTCTAAAAATAGACTTTGCGCCAAAAATAGCCTGCGGGCCCACTTAGTGAAGGCGACTTCATTTCACTAAGCTCCATCATCTTGTTGCATTTTCAACAAAACACACCCTTCAGGTTTGAAGCATTCTAGATTAATCACCCTGAATTCATGGACAAAAGGAAGGAATGGTGGTCTTCCCCCCAACCCTCCCAAGGAAGAAAAATGTATAACTTCCAACAAAAGTTGAAGTTTATGAAATATGAACTCAGACTTTGGAAAATAAACTCCTTTGGAGACATTATAGCAGAAAATAAAATAATTGAACTCAAAATGAAAGACCTTCAACATAATATCATCAACAATGGAATGGCAGAACAAAAGAAGCAAGAGTAATTAAGGCTTCAAAAAAATTGGGAGGAACGTGTTGCCCTAGAAGAGAATTTATGGCGCCAAAAATCCAGAGTCAACTGGCTCAAAGATGGAGAAAGAAACACATCTTTATTCCATCGTTCAATGATCCAACACAAGAAGAAAATTGCATACTGAGTCTCAAAATCCAACAGGGCAGCATCCTCCACACCCATATGAGATTAAAGAGGAAATAAATCAATACTTCGGTGAAATCCTCACGAAATCTAACAATGCCAACAAGGAGGCCATAGAAAAAATAACTAGAAATATCCCCACAATCTTAACTAAGGATAAAAACCAGATGCTACTAAAAAAAGTATCTATGGCTGAAGTTGAAGAAGTTGTCCAAACTATGCCCAATGGAAAAGCACCGAGACCAGATAGTTTCACTATAATTTTTTTCAAAGCCTCCTTGGCCTTGCTCAAAGAGGAAGTCTATGATCTGGTGGAAGAATATCGCATCAAAAAGTCTATCCTAAAGTCCTTCAATGCCACCTTCCTCACCCTCATTCCAAAATCTGAAAAAGCAGACTCCCCTGACTAGTTTAGGCCAATTTCCCTCTACAATGTCATCTACAAAATAATCTCTAAAGTTATGGCCAACTACATCAAAATTATCCTACCCCTGCTCATCTCCCCTTATCAAACAGGTTACGTGGAAGGTAGGCAAATTCTGGATAGAATTATCCTCTCACAGAAAGTCATACACTCCCTCAAGGAGCAAAAGAAACTAGGCATGCTAATCTAGTTGGACATGTCCAAAGCCTTCGACAAAATCAATTGTAACTACATCAGGAAAATGCTGGAAGCTTTTGGTTTTAACAAAGACTACATGAATTGGATCATGGCCATGGTCTCTGGGGCCTTCTTCTTCATTATTCTCAATGGTTATCCCTCTGCCATCATCAACCCTTCTTGTGGTATCAGGGAAGGTGACCCCCTCTCACCTTTCCTTTTTTTTATCATGGCAGAAGGTCTTAGCCACTCCATTGTGGTTGCCTCCACAGATGGGAGCATCACTGGTTTAAATCTATACCCATCTAACCCCCCTTCAACCCACCAGCAATTTGTGGATGACACTCTTCTTATGGGCTCCCCCATGGTCAAAGAATCCCTTGCCTTCCAAAATATTCTTTCTGAGTTTTCCCAGGCCTTTGGCACCTCATTCAACAAAGCCAAATCCAAACTCTTTTTCCTCAATACCTCTCAGCCCATTCAACTCAACATGGCTCAAATTCTAGGCTTCCAGCTTAGCTCCTTCCCCTCCAAGTACCTCAGAGTTCCCCTGACTGATAAACCCCTGGCCAAAGCCAATTGAGAATCTCTGGTAACCAAATTGAAAAAAAAATATTGCCAACTTGACTTTTAGATCCTTAAATCTCTCGGGCAGACTAGTCTTGGTCCACTCTATCCTTCAAGCCATCCCTCAGTACTAGTACTCGACCATTGCTGCTCCAAAATCCATTTAAAACCAAATCAAAAGCATTCAAAGGGAATTCTTATGGAAAGGCAAAGAGAATAAAGGAAAATAGGCACTTTTAGTCTGGGGAAAAATATGCAGACCCATAAAAGATGGGGGGCTTGGTCTCAGAGACCCAGACCTGCTAGGAAAAGTTCTGGGCGCCAATACCTGGTGGAGATGGATCACCATCCCCAATAATTATTGGGCAGTGCTCTGGAAATCAAAGTATGCCCAACTCACCACCCAGACTCTCTTATTAGGCTCTTGGACAACCTCAAGGGTTCCTCGGTTTGGAACCAAGTTTCGGAAAATAGAGCTATAGTTCAAAACCATTGCTTTTGGGAAGTTCGAAATGGCGGGACAACTCTGTTCTGGGATGATGCCTGGGAGAAATGCCCATGTCTTAATCAATACCAATTCCAACAAATTTGAACTCATATGGACAAACACAACAAAAATATTTTCAAATATTTTTGAAAAAACAATGAAAATACTAAATGGAGGGAATGACTTGATGCCCCGTAATGGGTTTAGAAAAATCACCCTTAGGATTGGAATAACCTCACTGATGAGCTCAGGAAAAGGAAAATTCAAAGGGACGAAGAGTCAGACAAGCTAATATGGGGATCTAATGCAGCCGACCACTTCAACATAAAAGAAGCTTATGGTCTCTTATATAACTCCACTCACACCCCCACAGACAGAAAATGGAGCACTCTCTGGAAGTGCAATCACTGGCCAAAAATATTGCTCTTTATTTGGCTTGTTATGCACCATAAAATTTTGACTTGGGAAAACCTCATCAAAAAAGTATTTACTGGCCCATCCATATGTATTCTATTAAAAAAGAATGAGGAAACCACCAATCATTTGTTAAACGACTGCCATTTTGCCTCTAAAATATGGAATTGGATCATTTTGGTCTTCAAAAACTCTGACAGAGGCCCCTCCTCCATTTTCCTTTCTCTAAATATTTGGTTTACCTCCTTCTCCAACCAACCTCTCATCAATTTGGCTTGGAACCTTCTGCCAGGCATCACCTGCTGGGAGATCTAGAAAGAAAGAAATGGCCGCATTTTTAAAAAACTGGAAAAAGGAGAAGAACAAGTAATTCATTCTATCAAACAAACTCGTAGAGAATCTGCCTCAATAGCCAAACTCTCGGATCCCTCATCCCCCCCCACTCGTGAGGATATTCGTATCATTTCTCTACTCGACCTTTCCCTCCACTTTACACCAATCCATCACAACGCTTCTCTAGCCACCACGCTTGAACCCAAATGGGAGCCTTTTGACCCCAACTTCATCAAACTCAATTACAATGATCTTTCTAAGGAAAACTCGTGAAAATATGGCTTTGATGGAGTCTTTCGCAGTCATGTAGGTAAAATTCTCTGGATTTACTATGGGAACCTAGGACACACCACCAATAATGCAGCAGAGCTTCAGGCCTTAGCTCACGGTCTCACCATTGCTTTGATCAGAACTTCTGGCCCCTCCTAGTCGAAGGGGACTCCACTGTCGCTACCCAAGACTATCGAAAGATTCAGCAGGGAAGAAGCATCCACCAGGTTTCGAACAATTGGAGAATAAAAAAAAACTCGCGGAAAATAAAAATCTGCATCAACATTGAAAAAGGAATTACCTTCCACGCCGTCAGACATAAGGGAAATCAACTGGCTGAACTCCTTGCAAACACTGGAGTTAACAGCTATAACTGTCTCACTTCCACGTCTTGGGACACCTACACTCAGCCAACTGTCAGAGAGGAATTTACTCGCATCAGAGAGTTGGATCAGGTGACCGGACAAGCTAGCCCCTCAGTATCCTCACTCCCCCCCCTCTACAATCATGACCATAAATCTCACCTCCCTCCCCACGTATAATCAAGCCTAAAACTTTGTTGCAGCCAGTCATTAGAAGTACACTCCCATCTACAGCATTTACTTCCTGCAATGCATCTCTAGCACATTCGTCACGCTCCCACATGGTTTCCCCTGCCTGCAACTTCTCTTTCCAGCCTGTATATTCCTCTCATCGCCCGACTATTCCTCATTCATTCCTATGGCTCCTTTGACCTAGTTTCCATTCGCTCTGTGCTTCATCCCCTCTCTGCCTCCCCCGAGGCTAGACCACCCAAGTTACCCTTTGCTGTCTTGTGCTTCTGCCCGCCCCTCTCTGCTCAACACTTCTCTAATGGCCCCTCACACTGCCAATCCTTCCCCCCTTCTTGTGGTGGACGAGGCCATGGTGCCCACTGGGCCAACATCTCTCGACCCCCAGTCACCCACGCGGAGATGAAAACTAGAAACTCTACCAGAATCTATGCAGCCACTGCCAGCTTGAAAATGCAACATCATCTCGTAGAATTGGAAGAAAGAGTCCAAACCACATGAAGAAACACGTCGATAGAAGCTTTGGACACTGCTTTCAGCTAGGTTCTGAACCTAGCCTCACCAGAGTAAGATAAAATATTTATAGTCGAGAAATTAATCTTTACTAGCAAACCAAAATTATGCTCGCCATGGCTCTCCAAGACCAGCAAGACCGTAACCGCATCTTGGAGTGTAAACTTGGCTCCCTCACCAAGAAATTAGTGATGTACATCAGTGAAGTCCATCACCGAAGGTTTATCGACCGTAGCTTTCCTCATTATGCTCTTTTGAAACGACGGTCAGCGACCCGCCACCCTCACCCGAGCCCCAAAGAAGAAGCTGCGGACCCAACGGCTCCACGCTACTCTCCTATGCAGGACTTCCCTGGTGCAGGTCCCCCCTCTAGAAGATGGTAGATTTTTAGCTTCGACAAAGGCACCCCTGACTGCCCAATTAGTGTTGATGATTTCCTGACTGATGATGCGGACCAGCAATGCTCTTCAGGGCTTTATTCTTCTAGGTTTTATGACAGTAATCTTCAAAAGCTCTGTTTTGTATTCCACTGCGAGGCTTCAAGGCATTTTTTCTAGCCTCATAATCTATGCTTATATCTTGTTTTTGAAAACAAATCACTCCCCTATGTTCTCCTCCCTGTAACTCCTATCCCAAAGGGTGAAATATAGGTCTAAAAAGATGATTGTAATCACTACAGCCAGACACTGGTCTGCCTATCTGCCTTATAATGGCTACTATGTAATCCACTGTTTCATATGAGTGTGAATAGCTTTACTTTATTTACAAAAAAAGGTTATCTTCCATATTTATATAACTCGAGTACACTTGCCTTAAATTTTAATGAAGGAAGCATGTAAACTTTCTTTATTACTAACAAACCTAGATCTGTCTTAACTCTGGAGCTACCAAGCGCTTAGAGAGATCAAATCTCTTTTCACTCCAAAAGAGGTTTTTATCGAATGAAGTTTAATCCCTCACAACCCTTGGTAGATCAATAATTAAGATAAATTATAAACTCATTTAAGAATAGAGAGAAAATATATATCTTTTAACTTCCTTCCAACTTGTAATTAAACTATGACGAAAATTACTAAAATTTGAAAAGAATAAAATCTGATCAAAATTAATATAATACTAATAATACCTCAAACAAATACTCCCTACATTGGTTAAATATTTTATAAAATATTTTATTTGTAATCCTCAGAGTGTTGAGAATGCAACAAGATGATGGAGCTTAGTGAAAAGAAGTCGCTTTCACTAAGTGGGCCCGCAGGCTATTTTTGGCACAAAGTCTATTTTAAGACATATGGATCATGGTCTATGAGTTGCAGGATGCTATTTGTGGATGGTTTGTAAAGTTGGTAAAAATAGATGGACCTCTATTTTTAGACATACTGGGCGGAGTCTATTTTTAGACTGCCAGTCTAAAATTAGATCAGTCGAATATTATTAGCTCTTAATAATATTTGGACTATAAACATTATCTTATCCTCTTAAAGCATTTCAGTTCGAGATACGGATGTGGCACATGCAGCTGACAGAAGGAATTACGCTATTCCTAGGGTTTAGATGAGCTATTTCATGGTTGACTTCAGTTCGAACTCATGTGGCAGAGTTTGGTGGAGTTGATGAGACAGTTGATGGAGTTGTGTTCGGTTTAACTTAGTTGAACTAGTTGTATTTAGTCTAACTGATAAATACACTAGTGATGAGTGGTGTGAATTAATTATTAATCAATTCACTAATTATTAACTCATAAATCAACTAAAGAATACATCAGTTAACTGCAGTGCATGGACAGTTCAGTGGAGACCAGTGTTAGAGGTGGGTGAAAGGGTGAGTCTACTATTAGTTGTGACTATAGCTGTGCATGAGATTTGCACACACATTGATTGAGATTTACAATGAGGATTGCGCAGTACAAGCTAGTGGGATTCAAACTTGGATCTCATCATTATTCATCTTGGATTGCGCAGTAGAGGCAGGCTAACAGGTGGAGGAGATTTGAACTTGTGACTTGTTCATATCTGAGCTAGTTAGTGTGTAACAATTGGAGATAGTGCTGAGAGCTTGTGAGGAGTTTGTACTATGATTGTTACATGTTATCTATCATTATAATATACAGATAGTTGGGGGTTTTCAGCTGTAAGCTTTCCCCATTACATACTGTGTTATATGTGTGCTTGATTATGTTTTAATGTGCGCATGCGACTGCTTCTAATTCTGCAAATTGATGATCAATGGTAGAAGAGATTATGTATTTTGCATGAAGCTCAAATAGTGTGTAATCAGGATAATCTCGGTGAATAAGTGATCTATTATTTAAATTTCTACATGGTATCGGAGCAAAGTTGATCATCAGATCTATTACAATGATTACATTTTATTTCTTTAGGCAGAGTCTGTAAGAGGGCCAGGTAGCCTCTGGATCCATCCTTTCTTTGAAAGGTGATATATCCAGTAAATGCCCCTATAGTTGATCTCTATACTAGAAATACTTTGTTCTCACAAATTTCAGATCAGAAGCGGTTGATTTTTGAGCTGGTGGAATTTGAATTTGCAGTAGTGTTTTCTTGGTGTCGAAAGTCGAGATGTATTTCAACGCATTGCGATTAGAGTATGCCCTTGAAGGAAACTCGAATTATATTGCATGGAAGGACAAGATGGAGGTGGTATTAGATGAAAACGGGTTGAAGGAGTTCATAGATGTTGAAGTCCCAAATCCTACTGATGCTGCTCAAGTTGAGGCTTGGCAAAAGAAGACAGCAAAGTGTCGAAGGATTCTGTTGGAGGGCGTGAAGGATCACATAGTATCCAGCCTGCATGGTAAGGCTTCTCCATTCTTGATGTGGAAAGCCTTGATAGATTTATTCCAAAGCAAGAGTGACCAGAGGAAGTTGGCGCTCAAGGATAAACTCAGAAACATAAATATGGAGAAAGGTGACAGTATGCCCAAGTACCTCACGAAGTTCATCCAATGCAGGGATGAGCTGGGGGTGGGTGATCAGATGGATGAGACTTGGTGAGCTTGGCTCTCCTTGGTCTTCCGAAGATTTGGCATTCCTATCAGGATTCTGTCAATGGTCGGGAGAAATTGCCAGGATGGGAGCGACTTTGGTCGGATCTTGTGCAAGAGGAGATAAGTCGGAGTACTAGGGACAGATCTTCATCAAAGAAATCTGATGAAGAGAATTGCACTTTGGCTGCCAAAGCAAAGAAGAGGAAGAGCAAGAAAGCTTCTCATTCCGGTGTGAAAGGCAAGAAGCAGGACATGTCCAAGGTGAAGTGCTTTCACTGTCACCAACACGGACATTATGCCACAAATTGTCCGCAGAAGAAGAAAAATAAGAAAGCTGCTGTATCTGCAGCTGGAGAGGCCTTAGCCTCACAGTTTGAGCTGGATTTTTCACTGATCGCATGCTTGGTCTCAAGTGTGGCGGGATCAGTGTGGTTTTTGGATAGTGGTGCGTCTTTTCACATGACAGAAGATCGAGATTTGTTTACTGATCTGGATGAGAAAGATCTTATGAGAAAGATTCTGGAGTGCACATCGGAGGCTTAAGGATGCAGATAAAGGTGATTCCAGATTTGCAATTCCTTTGAGAGGGAGTCTGGTAAACCCTTCAGATTGAAGGAAGTGATGCATGTTCCAAGATTGAAGAATAATCTTATCTCTGTGGCGATGTTAGAAGACAAGGGATATGATGTTGTCTTTAGCGAGGGAAAGTCTTTCATGCGCAGTAAGGCAACTGGTGAGACCCGGAGGATAGGGGTTCGAGTTAAGAACCTTATCAATTACAGGTAGATGGCTGCGCAGCAATGGCAGGCAAGGCATAAGGAGTGGTGAGCTGGGATGATGGCGAGTTGTGGCACCGGAGATTGGGCCACCTTCACCATGGAGCTTTGAAGATACTGCAACAGATTTATATTGGGCTTCCTAAAGGCACTCTTGCACAGTCAGATCAGTGAAAGGGATGTACCTTAGGGAAGTATGTGAAAGCCACCTTTCACGCGAAGGATAGTCGCGCCACGACGATCCTTGAGAGAGTTCACACAGACGTGTGTGGTCCTTTCTCGCAGCTTCGACAACAAATCTGGGTATTATGTGATATTTGTTGATGATTTTCACAGTGTTGGATCTTCATGCAGAAGAAGAGCAGACATACTCAAAGTTCTGTTTAAGGCACCGGTTGAGAAAGAACGAGAAGCAGTGTGAAGGCTCTAGGAGCGACAATGGTGGTGATTTCCATCTCTCGGTGACCTAAGGACTTTTACAGCAAGTATGAATTAAGAGAGCTCATAACACCATAACCCATGCCAGAACGGTTGCCGAGTGGAAGAAACGTAACGATCGTGGGTGCCGCACGGCGATGTTGCATGATCAGGGCCTACCCATTCACTTGTGGGGTGGAGGCTGCACCTTCAAGATATGTGTAACCGTTGTCCTCACAGGATACTTGGCATGAGTACACCCGAGGAGGCGTTTTCTAGTAAGAGGCCTGATATTTCCCATTTGAGGATTTTTGGTTCACCTATTTACATTCATGTGACTAAGGATGCTAGGAAGAAGCTAGAGCCGACTGCAGAGATTGGAATATTTGTGGGGTACACTGATACGCCCCACAACTATCGTGTGTATTTTCCAGACAGTTGCAAGACTATTGTACGATGGGATATCAAATTTCATGAGGAGAAAGCCATGAAGTGTTCGCTTGAGAGGGAGCCACACTTGCATGCATATGAGGAGCTATTAGTTCCTAAGGATGAGCCTCAGGATGTGGATCAGCCACAAAAGGAGGTTCATGGAGTGGAAGAGACCACTCAGGCAGCGCCAACCATCAGAGGGCGGAAGCGCACTACAGAAGCTGAGCGACTAGCTCAAGATGCAGAGAAGGTTGTAGGAGCACCTACAAGACAAAGTGCATAGAGACACCACGAACTTACATTGGATACATGGCTCTTGTGAGAAAATGTGTCGTGACAGAGCCATCCTCTTTCGAGGAAGATGTGGAGGACCCCACATGGGTAGATGCCATGGTGGAAGAGTATGATTCGATTGTCAGAAACAGTGCATGGGAGATTGTCTCGAGGCCGGAGGGGAAATCAATGGTGGGTTCGAGATGGATCTACAAAGTGAAGCATGTAGCTGACGGGAGTGTGGAGAAGTACAAGGCAAGATTTGTTGCCCGAGGCTTTTCAAAGATAGAGGGGATCGATTATGAGGAGACCTTTGCACCTGTCGCAAGGTATTCTTCCATACGGAGGATTCTTGCTCTCTCAGCACAGATGGGGTGGCACATTCATCAGATGGGTGTGAAGACTACGTTCCTCAACGGAGTCATTGAGGAGGAGGTGTACATAGAGCAACCCGAAGGTTTCGATATCTTCAGCAGCGAGTCGCATGTGTGCAGGCTCAAGAGAGCACTATATGGGTTGAAATAATAACCTCGTGCTTGGTACACACAGATAGATAGTTATTTCACCGGACTTGTATTCTCCAAGAGTGAGGCGGATCCTAACCTATACCAGATTGTGGTGGAGGGTAAGTTGCTGATCATTGTACTTTATGTAGATGATTTTATTCTGACAGGTGATGAGCTGTTGATACTTTCATGTAAGGAGGATCTTGCTAGAGAGTTTGAGATGAAGGACTTGGGCCTCCTTCATTATTTCCTGGGATTGGAAATTTGGCAGCGCAGTGATGGACTATTTGTTTCTCAGGGTAAGTATGCCTGAGAGATACTGGAGAAGTTCAACATGCATGGCTGCAAGCCTGTTGATACCCCTCTTCCTGGAGGTTGGAGGAAGGAGGATGCTACTTCAGCGGAGGTAGTGGATGCCATTGTTTATAGACAGTTGGTGGGGTCGCTTATGTATTTGGTTAATACACGACCCGATATATGCTATGCTGTTAACCAGCTTTCACAAGCTATGATTAAGCCAACCAAGCTCTTCTGGAAGGCAGGCAAGCATGTATTGCATTATCTTAGAGGAACATCGGGATATGGATTGTGGTATAGACAGGAGGATGAGGTAAAGCTATGTGGCTTCACGGATGCAGATTGGGCAGGGAGCCCAACGGACAGAAAGAGCACATTTGGAGGGATCTTTAGTATTGGGTCGACAACAGTTTCTTGGTACAGCAGGAAGCAGAGATCCGTGGCACTTAGTTCAGAAGAGGTCGAGTATATGGCAGCAAGCTTGGCTGCATGTGAGGCTATATGGATGAGGAAGATCCTGGTCGGGTTGTTCGGGTCACACTTGGAGCCTACTGTGATTTATTGTGATAACCAGAGTTGCATTAAACTCTCGGCAATCCAGCAAGATTTCATGATAGATCCAAACACATCGACATCAGGTACCATCATATCAGAGATTGTGTGCAGCGGAGAATCATGTTACTTTCATATATTCCCACGGAGGATCAGGATGCTGATATCTTGACGAAGGCGCTCACCAGGAGAAAATTCGAATACCACAGAGGCAGGATAGGGGTTGCATATAATCCATATCTTGTTGAGAGGGAGTGTTGAAAATGCAACAAGATGATGGAGCTTAGTGAAATGAAGTCGCCTTCACTAAGTGGGCCCGCAGGCTATTTTTGGCACAAAGTCTATTTTTAGACATATGGATCATGGTATATGAGTTGCAGGATGCTATTTATGGATGATTGGTCATGTTGGTAAAAATAGATGGACCTCTATTTTTAGACATTGGGCGGAATCTATTTTTAGACTGCCGGGCTAAAAATAGAACAGTCAAATATTATTAACCCTTAATAATATTTAGACTATAAACATTATCTTATCCTTTTGGAGCACTTCAGTTTGATGCTTGGATGTGGCACATGCAGCTGACAGAAGGAAATACGCTTTTCCTAAGGGTTAGTTGAGCTATTGCATGGTTGACTTCAGTTAGAACTCATGTGGCAGAGTTTGGTGGAGTTGATGAGACAACTGGTGGAGTTGTGTTCGGTTTAACTTAGTTGAACTAGTTGTATTTAGTCTAACTGATAAATACACTAGTGATGAGTGGTGTGAATTAATTATTAATTAATTCACTAATTATTAACTCATAAATCAACTAAAGAATACATCGGTTAACTGCAATGCATGGACAGTTCAGTGGAGACCAGTGTTAGAGGTGGGTGAAAGGGTGAGTCTACTATCAGTTGTGACTATAGCTGTGCATGAGATTTGCACACATATTGATTGAGATTGCCAATGAGGATTGCGCAGTACAAGCCAGTGGGATTCAAACTTGGATCTCATCATTATTCATCTTGGATTGCGCAGTAGAGGCAGGCTAACAGGTGGAGGAGATTTGAACTTGTGACTTGTTCATATCTGAGCTAGTTAGTGTGTAACAATTGGAGATAGTGTTGAGAGCTTGTGAGGAGTTTGTATTATGATTGTTACATTTTCTCTATCAATATACATATAGTTGGGGGTTTTCAGCTGTAATCTTTCCCCATTACATACTGTGTTATATGTGTGCTTGATTATGTTTTAATGTGCGCATGCGACTGCTTCTAATTCCGCAAATTGATGATCAATGGTAGAAGAGATTATGTATTATGCATGAAGCTCAAATAGTGTGTAATCAGGATAATCTCGGTGAATAAGTGATATATTATTCAAATTTCTACATAGAGAATATAAAAATTCTTTATACGGATACTTGCAAACAAAAATTAAAATAGATTTTCAAATATATATATATATATGAACAAAAAAAATAGAGATACACGAACCAAAAAAATATGAATGAAAGATTTTTAAGAATCCTCTTCAAGAGGAGAGTTTTCACTGACATCTGAAACCTTCAATATGATAGAGCTTTATACAGAAATTGCACTGAACTGTAAAGGCTTTAGGTCAAGTCTCAAATGTAACAATTTATCCAAGTAGATTACACAACTGTAGCACCCTTTCCTTATCTTCTAGGTCATTTTTCTAGTTCGTGAGTTGCAAAAAAGATGTAATTGTTTCCAAAATATTGCTAGTTAATTGAGCTACCCGTTTAAGTTAATGTAGATTCAAAACCATTGATCCCAACCTGTGCAATTGCACTCCTAGAATATTGATTGTAGAGATAATTTCTACACCACCATTGAATGAAGGGAGAGATAGGCATAGATATTCAAACGAAAAATATATAGGAGAGGAAACTGTTATGAAATGATGCCAACAACTGTGATTAATCAATTTCAGGGTAGCCCATTCCATGGTTCTAAGATTGCAATCTTTTCCAACTTTCTCCATTAATACACATTTCTTTCAGAGAGTGTTGGGGAGATAAATCCCCTCTGCGGACAGAGGTGATCCCACTAGCCCTAGAGTGGGTCTAGCCACAAACGAGACAAGCTATAACATTGATTCCTAGTTAACGAACGGATGAAGATTTGATATATGACTTATTGCAGGTCCTATGTTGTTGTTGTCGTCGGAAAGAGTGGCTGCCTCTCGCTCCTGGTTTGATAGATCACGATCCACTCATTTTCACGCTCAGATACCTACACACATACAAGAAACAACGACGATATACAACATACTATTTCACATTTGTAACTATCAATTAGTCGAATAAGACTAAATCAATTGCATTAAATAAACATAACACAATGATGGAACCAAGACCATAGTCGAGTATATTAATGAAAGAAAGGAAGAGTACAACCAAGCTTCAACGTTGCGGTCTCCTCCAACAGGGTTCCAACGGAGCGTGTCTCACAAAGGCTCGTCGGGAATTTGGACGGGTCTCCCTCTACGGAATTCTCCTTGGTTCTACCTTCTGTATAACAATTACTCAACTATAGTATCTCTTCTCCAAGTTCAGCTTCTTGGCTATATGTTCAGCTAGATTTCATAAAGGGAGAAGGCCTATTTATATAGAGGAAGAGGGAGAGGTTAGGATCCCTATAATCATGGAAGGGAGTCCTATCTTCAAGGAGTGTTCCATGGGTTGTAAAAAACCACTACCTAAAGGGAGAGATCTGTGGCTCATCAACTTTAACCACTTCTAATGAGTCATCCCTAAGGTAGTTAGAAGGAAAATTCTGCCTCTATTTGTTAAAAAATATTCCTAAAATAGCTGGCGTGGGCACTACACAGGGACAGAGTGCCAAGTGGCACGGGCCCTAGTGAAAATTTACCACATTGGCGCGAGGGGTGAACTGGCTACCCTAGCCTAGGCCAAAACATAGGTTTTTGTGTGATTTTTGAGGAAATGTTCAATAGGAGATATGATGTCCTTATGCAAAAGGATGTAAAGAAGGTGTTTGAAGAATATGACACTGCTCACAGGTCATGGGAAAGACCCTCCAATATGCGGGGCGAGGGATTGCAGGCACGGTGACAAAATGCTATGTAACAGATGCCCCCTAAAGCATGAGGTCCGAGAGAGAGGGAGGGGTGAAATGCTTTATGAGAACACGTTCGACCCAAACACTGCTGTCAGAAAACCTGCAAGTATAAATAAAACTGATATTTCTGATACATGACATGTGGCATGGGTGTAGCCATCCATAATAGAGTAGATAGACAGTAAGATCCGAGGTATGGACATAGTCGTCCAACAGTAGGGATCAAAAAACAGAATCAACTATGGTCACAACCATCCAATCAGAAGAGCCATGTAATAAGTCATAGTAATCCACAATGAATCCGCAACCTGGATTTCATCAGACAAAACCCAGGGTCTTGTGCTCCATCTTGACCCGAACAAAGTAAAAATTCGAGCATGCGAATATGTGAGCTGAAGTCGAACATGCAAGAAAATTATCTGATTACCAGCCAAGGATGAAAGTTGTTAACAAACATGAGAGAAAGCATAAATAATGACAATGGCTCTCAAGGTACGAAAGGTACAATCCACAGAGTGTGAACAGTGATCTAACGTTGAACACCCGTAGAGTCAATCGATCGAAGGGCAATGATGTTGACCTTACGTCGAATGTGATGAACCTACCATTGAGGCATGCAGGCTGTAAGGTACCTGAAGGGAGTCTCTAGATCAGCTTCCTGGATAATGAGCTGGAGTCAACAGGAAGTGACCTAATCGAAGGTGGGCCATAATGTTTCCCACATCATCGACACGAGACAGAGGAATGTGATGCTTGTGAATCAATACCAATAGAGAATCAGAGGGAGGTTGAAAAATTCAGAGGCAAACTTCTCTTGAACATATTGGCGACACGACACTGGATTTGGCGGTATTTGACATCAATGGATCTGAGGTCATGGCGACGTGGCAAAGAGTAGATGAGTGGTCAAAAGAGATTACCCAAACCCATGGAGGCAAACAAATGACGAAGTGAGATGTCCCCAACCCGACACGAATGCAGATAAGTGCCATGTTCAAGAGTGACATACTGCCAACACGACTACAGTCTGGTTCCATTTCCCACCACCATTTTTGGCAAGTACCCAAATTATTTTTGAAAACAAGCTTGAAGGGGATAGCATGTGCTTGTGCAATCCAAAATCCACCTAAATTTAAAGAAAATGCAACCATTTTCTTGTAAATTTCAATGCCTAAGGAGACTTACAATGCTCATATGAACAATGTGTGCAGGTACCAAGCAAAAAAGGATGGTAATTGAGTGGAAAGAGAGAGAAGACAATGAGGAGGATGAACTGGCCATGGAGAATGAACAATGCATGAATTCCCTCAGAAACTATGGGCTAAAGAAATTATTCCTGACATCGTGCCTCCGGGCTTAGCCCGAATTGCTTCAATATTTGATAAGCATTTGGGACGAGGATCAAGAAAAGTTTGTGCTTCAGGATCAGGAGCTTGAACTCGAAGTCTCTGATTTGTATTTTATCACTGGATTGTCGTGTAGGGGTGCAGTCCCTATCTTGACCGGTACCTATCCATCTGGGGAAAGCATGGGAATGGTGATTGACAGGGTGTGTTGAGGGGCACGAAAAGGAACAGGAAGTGGAAAGGTTGACATCCAAACCATTCCTGATCTGGCACTAAAAGTAGTGCTACACACTATCACGTAGGTTGTAGGATCACAAGCACTGTATGAGGCCACGAAGACACAACTGCTTCTTGCCTCAAAGTGCATGAACCCGACTCTCTTCAACTGGGTCGAGGCCGTGACTATTAACATCAAAAGGAAACTTACCAAGTGCAAGAAGACAAAAATAAAGCAGTTTGGGTATAGATGCATTCTGGTATCGTTCTTTTTGGAACGACTACCCATATTCCAGCGTCAGGAGGTTATTTTCCTGATGCCACCACCCAGAGAGCCACGGATGGCCCAATGGGCCGCACTGATGCCTAGAGCAGGGGGTGGCCAACAGATGTCCTAGAGGCTAGATTTTTTTGATTGGCTCCAACGACAAATGATTGTCATGGAGGATTGGCCCTATGCTGGCACAGACTTCATCGGTGATCCAGACCTCCCGCTCCATGAGGGAGAGGATAGGGACGAAGAGCTAGGTGAGACTCATTTTTTATTTTCATGAGTTTATGATTTTTTTGTATATATGCATGTTCTGACAGTTAATATTATATGTATGCAGATGTTGGCCCATAATGACCTGAAGGTATGTTTCCCATAACGAGGCGAACGCCTCGTGATTTCGATCCTCATGGTGAGGGCAGTGACGAGGAGATAGTACATAATCTGGAGGGGATCACCCGTGGGATTCCAAACTATGCTAGTTTTGACGATGTTCCTCGAGCCTATCAGAGGCACACTATAGGGGTGCTGAGTCGTATCCATCGCTTGCTGAGGCGGTTGGTACGAGCGGTGATGTGCTATCATGAGCACCACGCCGATTAGGCACTTAGGCTTTTATTTCCGCACATTTTGAGAGACATGTTGTCTCACGATGTAACTGAGACATAAATATATATATTTTTGGGTTTTTATGATGCATACTTTGCAAATAATCGATATATATATATATATATATATATATATATATATATATATATATATATATATATACACATCTATTTTCTACATGGGTCTATTTACATACGATGATGTTTTATAAATTGCGCAAATGTCTATCTAGCACAATGTTAGCTATTGCATCAGTTAATGTATTCATTCGTCTTGGTATATGTTGATATGTAATGAAATCAAAATGTCTTTCAAGTAAACGAATACGTAAATAAAATCTCAAAATGCACGGGCTTCGAACTGAATAATGACCGTTAAGTTGAAGAACAACAAGCTGCGAATCCAAATTTACAAGCAATGCGCGTATGCCAAGGTTAACTGCCTCGGTTTATAGTTCCAAAACAGCACTATATTCAGTGACATTGTTTGTAGTTGGTCCTAGACAAATACCTTGTAGGTTAATCAACTCACCAACAGGATCATAAATTACCCAGGCTGCCGAAGACAAGTTCCTGGTACTGCGGAAAGCACCATTCGCGAAACCGACATAAGGGGAAATAGAAATTTGCATAACAAACAAGACCCAATAAGCAGAAAAAATCTCACAAAGCACATTAAACCAAAACATGCACACAAAATGAAAAAAAGATCACCTATGTACACATATCATGCATGAATGACTCAAGCATAATAATTTTTTAGGTACAACCCATTTCTGGGCTGTGCTAAGGGATAACCTTCATAATCAATAAGCTCATAAGCCCCATTTTGTAACACAAATTTGAAGATGTAGGGCCCATGCCACATGGGTTGGAATTTACCTGCCCCCAGCTTTTCATGAGCTTCGTCCTATAGGAGAACGAGATTGCCTTCGATAAAAGAATGAGGGGAAACTATTTGGTCAAAATGAGCTTTGACTCGCTTCTTCTATGCTTCGATGACCAAGGCAGCTAAGAGACGAGTTTCATTCAATCTCTCTAAATAGAGGAGACGTTCTTCCTCAGGTGAAGTATTAGGCAGTGATTCCACAGCTAGTTTGAGTGAAGGGATTTCACATTCAATTTGAAGAGTAGTTTCCAGACCATACACCATCTGAAATGGGGTAAATCTGGTTGCACTCTTAATCGATGTTCAGTAAGCCCAAAGAGCTGAAAACAACATGAGATTCCAATTTGGTTTATGGATCCCGATTGTTTGTTGAAGCATTGTAACAAGAAATTTTTTATAGCTTCAACCTGGCTGTTAGCTTGAGGGTAATATGGCGTTGAGTTGTCGTGGTGTAGACCCAACTTAGATGTCAGATCTACCATCATATAGTCCTAAAAATGAGAACCGTGATCAGTAAAGATGGCTTGAGGGACACCAAACCAAGCAATAACATGATTGAATATGAATTGCGCTTCTGTCTTACCGTCCGCAGCTAGTGTAGGCATTACTTCGGCCCATTTTGTAAAATAATCGATGGCAAGAATAATATAGGCATGCCCCTCGGCGAAACGAGGGTTACACATCATAAAATCGATGCCCCATTTGGCAAAAGGACCAATGGTAATGACAGGGTGTAAAGGAATAGGGGGCGCATGCATCTTGCGTTGATATATTTGGCACGCATGGAATTTGCATACTGCAACAATGCAATCTTTAAAAATGGACAACTAGAAATAGCCAGAACGAAGGATATTCTGTGCGGTGGCATAACCATACATGTGACCACCACAGGTGCCACTGTGGTAGTCATTTAAAACTTTCTCAACTTCCTCGAGGGTCAGACATCGGTGGAGTACAGAATCGACTCCAACATGATAGAGGGTATCTCTGATAATACGATAAGGTTGCGACTGATGTCGAATGCGGTGTCGGGCATATTTCGTTAACTTAGACCTAAAAGGATAAGTTTGGAGATACACGATGATATCACCGTACCACGGAATGAGGGTGCTAATCAAGAAAAGATTTTCGTCTGGAATATGATCCTCGGAATGAGAAGGAGTAGAGTCGGCGGGGAGAGAACAAATCAAATCAGCGAAAACAAGTGATTTCTTTGATTTGGCTATAGTAAACTCCAAATCAAACTCTTGGAGGATAACGATCCATTTCGAGTATTTTCCCCCCAGCAACTGCTGAGATAGAATATAGGTCATGGGGTTACAATCAGAAATCACGGTCACTGTGCGTAAAAGGATATAATAACGAAAACACTGGATGACCTGGACCACAGCCAACGCTAAATTTTTGACATGTGCGTAATGCGTTTCAAGGTCGAGAAGGTTCCGAGACAAGTAATAAACGACATGCTCGCTACCGTCATCATCATCTTGAACCAAAACCATGGCGATCGTACTGAAGGTGGAAGCTAGATATAGGGTGAAATCATGATGATAATTCAGAGGATGTAATAGAGGAGCATTTACAAACAACGTCTTAAGCGTATGAAAATATTGCTGAGCAAACTCATCCCAACAGAAAGGGACGTCCTGCTTTAAAAGTCGTGTGAATCCCTTGGCTATTTCAGCATAGTTCGGGATAAAACGACGTAAGAAATTTGCTTTCCCTTGGAGACTCTGGAGCTGGTGTAACGAGGATGGAGAGGGGAGATTAACAATAGCCCCAACCTTAAGCAGATCAAGGCAAATTCCGTCTTTAGATACGATAAACCCTAAAAGTCTACCAGAATCGACGCAAAAGATGCATTTATGCTGATTGAGCTAGATGTTGTAGTGTCTACAACGAAGAAATATCTAGTGGAGATGGTCCGGGTGGTCTTTTCACGCAGCTGAATGCACCGGAAGGTCATCCAGGTATGGTTGAACAATATGACAAATATCGTGAAAGGCATAAGACATCGCGCACTGGAACGTAGCCCGAACATTCTTCAAGCCGAAAGGGAGTTTTTTATACGTGAATGTTCCCCAGGAATAGATAAAATCGGTTTTGTGTTGATCTGACGAGAGAATGTTGATCTGATTATAGCCAGAAAAACCATCCATAAGGGAAAAAATCTCACTCCCCGCACAATCATCAATGATTTGATCGATGAAAGGGGTGGGATAGTTATCTTTAGGATAGGCATGATTAATATTGCAATATTCAACACAGATGCGAATTTCTCCCTGCGTCTTATCCACTGGAACAATGTTAGAAACCCACTCTATCAAAGGAATCGGATAAATGAAACCCGCTTTAAGAATTTTTTCAACTTCAGCTTTTATGGCAGTGGCTTTCCGAGGATGCACTGGACGCAGACGCTGGCAAACAGGTGTCGCACCTGGGTAGGTGGGAACCTTGTGCACCACAATACTGGGATCAATTCCAGGCATCTCCTCGTAAGACTAGGTGAAAACATCACGAAATTCGCGAAAGAGGCTAGTATACACTTGGAATTCATTGAAAGAGCAAGTGACTCCCACATGGATGTTCTCGACAATTCCCAGTTTCATGGAAATGTTGATAGGAATCGTCTGAGTGATGTTACCCAAGTTACCTTCAGCGAAGACTTTATGAGTCGAGATAGGCGTTTGAAGTGGTGGAGAAGGAACTTGAGATGCAAAACGCTCAAGACAGTTAGACATTTCCCCGAGGCCAGGCATAAATGAGGAACGATGATGCCCATCGCTCCATGGTAGATCTTTGAGAGACATGGTTTCCATTATAGCCTCATCGGATGGAAACACTTCTTTCAAAGGATCAGGCGAATCCGCATCGCCGAGCCAAGGGGATTGAGAATAAACATCGAGAGACATGCTCAAAGGAGCACCTTCAGAAGGGGGAGAATCGAATGCAGCTGTAAGTTCGCAATAATTGATTTCAATTGGACTAAGTGGCATTGAATCCCCAAATGAATCAACCTGTTTAGGTAAAGGGACGATCCATGGGTCATCTGACCGAGAGATCATATTAACTTGAACAGTATTTGGCGGTGGAAAGGGAACGATACCCATGAGAGTGGGATCTTTGAAAAAGACCATGCCATACACTGTCAGGGGGATAAGGAATCCGATCCACATATGGAACGTTGTTCTCGTAAGACAAGGTAAAGAACGACAACTGATCGACAGTAATGATTTTTCCCTCGTGTGGAAAATTTAGAAGATAGAAGAGGGTGGACGAAATGCACAGCATAGCGTGAGTCCAACTGCAACCAAGTAAAAGATTGTAATTGAGTTTAGCGTCAATGACTTCTACTTCAACATTGACCATCTTTCCTTGCAACGTGATTGGTAAGCTAGTGAGAACACCCAAGGGTTTCGATTCCCTTCCATCAAATGCCTCAACGGCATTGGGACGAAGTGAGAGTTGGAGAGCCAATAGCTTTCCAGCAAGCAGATGACATGACACAAGTGGATGCACCTTCGTCCACAACGGGTCTATGGATGTTGAGACAGTTAATGCCGACTTGTATGACAAGCGTAATCTGGTGTGGAAGTCGGGGGACGAAATTATCTAAAGCGAAAGAGAGTAGGCTAGAATCAACAGGGTCAATCCCGCCGATCGCAGATAGTAATGCTTTCCGTTGAGATGGACAACTATGAAGAAATTATAACGCGGACATCGCAGATGGTGCCTGTGCTATATCCTCAACAATACTGTAATGCTGAGCAGCACAGGAGTTAGGATTATAAGAATATTTCCTGAGAACGCCCTTAGAAGGTGGCCATACAACGGGTTCAACAATGGGCCTTTCAATCTCAAGAGGAACAGAGGCAGGTGGGGGAGAAGGACCATCAATGATCTCTTTCCTGGCTTCCTGGCGTGATCCAACATAATCGTTCAACCGAGTAGCAATGGAAAAGGGTGTAGAACCGTTTACCATAAACACTTGAGAGCCAAACGGTGGAGATGGCGCAGGTTGATCGACCATCTGAGTTTGCTAAGATGGGAATGGTTCTTTAAGGACCACCGGAGTTCCCTTAGCGCCTTTGAGTAGTTGACTAACCTCGGATCGTCTAGGACAATCCTTAGTGTAGTGTTCCTCATCACAAATCAGACAGGGATACTTCAACTTTTGTTGTGAACCATCATCAACACGAGGTTTAGACGATTTTGGTTTTGGGGCATCAAATTTGGTCTTGCCTTTGCCCTTATTTCTCCCCTTGGAAGTCTTGTCTACAAGATTATCCTGAACGGCGTTGTCCTCCTATTTTTTACCAAAATCCGGGGTAGGCTGTGGAGCAGAAGCATTGGAAGAATTTGATTTCTGCTTCCCATTAGAAGACTTGCGTGAAGTCTGAAACACGGAACCAATAACACCGTCGAATTATGGGGTAGCCGGCACTTTAGAGGTCCCAGGTCGTGGAGCCTCAGTCAAGATGTCATACAATATGCCCGATTGAGAGTACACTAAATCAAGGTAATGGACATGAGCAATGGCTTGTTCCTCGGTTACACATGCCCCCATGGCGATGTCTTTCGCAATCTGATTGAAAAAAGAGGTAGTGAACCAATAAGTAAGAAGCTGATCAGGAATTTCGAACTTGATTAGGCGACGACGCCGTCTCAACTCATGAATTTGGTCCGAGATATGGGTAGCCCGGTCCTATTTCAAGGATGTTAGGAGATGCATCCCTAATTCATAACAAACCGACAATTGGAAATGAGTAAGGAATGCCATAGCGAGAGTGTTGAAATCTTGAAAGATACCACGAGGCAGTTTGATATACCACTTAGCAGCAGCCCCGGTGAGAGTGCGCTGGAAAATACGGAGTCGAACAGAGTCATCCACGTAAGAATTGGAAGAACACCATAAATGGTATGTCATGACGTGTGCTTGGGGGTCTTCTCCAGATTTTCCCTCAAACTTGGGACAATCACCAGGAACCTTCGTTGGAATCAGAGGTCAATATGGATTATGGAGAATTGGATCATTTGTCAATTTTGACACAACCAGTAACTCCAATGTGGCGAGAAAGGGTAATTGAGGGTTAAAAGGCATAGTAGGTCCTCGATAAGGACCCGTACCCATACTCCATCCTAGTTGAGTATAAATCTGCCCCCATTGGTTCTGTCTCGGCGGATTTGAACTATAAGGGGTATAAGCCAGATAATTCAGTTGATATGGAGGCTGAGGACCAGGATACGAGGGTTGAAAACCAAGATACTGATTCTGAGTATACGAGGGTCCCGATTGAGCAGCATAAGGATTTTTTTGCGGAATATAAGTATGGCCTGGCAGTTGAGGGTCATTGTATACCGGTCGATATTGACCTTGAGGGTAATAACTACCTTGGGGTTGAACGGGCTACTGATAAGTAGGGCCTTGCTGAGCTGGATAAGTTGGGCGCAGAGGTTGATTCGACTGCGGCATAGAGTAGAGCGGTGGCTGAGCAGGGTGAACTATCTATGCAGGTTGTCCCAGTTGAAAAAGTTGACCTGACTGATGAGGACCACTGGGTTGCCCCTACTGAGCAGATTGGCCTGATGGCTGCGGTGGGCCAGATTGGGCCTGATAACTAGGTCGACGTGGGGCAAGACCATAAGATGGTCCTAGCTGTGAAACATTTGGACCAATTGGAAAATATGGTTGTTGTGGTTGCACCAAAGGTTGAGATGGATGGATTTTCCCCCAGGACCATATAAAGGTCCAGGTTGATATACCGGTTGCCCAGCTAGTCCTTGAGGCTGCCCTGGTTGGACCACAGACTGAGCTTGTAAAGGTTTACCTTGAGGATTGTAAGGCTGCCCTTGCGGGCCATAAAATAATCCCTGCTAGACCGAAGGTTGTCCCTGTAAGGGTTGCCCTTGTGGGTCGTATGCATACCCTTGCTGTACATAAGGTTGTCCCTCAAAGGGTTGTCCTTGTTGGTCGAAAGCATACCCTTGCTAAACCGAAGGTTGTCCCTGAAAGGGTTGTCCTTGTTTATTAGAAGGTTGCATAGGAAAGGTAGGTCTAAAACCAGAAATGAACTGATAAGCCCCAGGAGCAGGGAAATAGATAGGGTTTCCATGCTCATCATATTGAAATGAAAGTGAATAAATCGAGGTACCATCCTTGCCATAATGAGAAAAATAAGGACAATTAGGATCCTGAGGGGACTGATTAGTCTGGGAGCTTTGCTGCTGAACAGCTAGAAGATACTCCTCAAAAGAAAGGCCGTCAGGAATTTCCATGGCAATCAAAGTCTCTACCGAAGTCGAAACTCTTGATGACTAAGCGGTGCCGATGCAGCCACACAAAAAGTAGGCCTAGTGGGGACAGACGTGACAAAAGGTGTCGACGAGACATGTGTCTTCGGCGACATCCCTAAGGATGGGAGAACCGGCCCCCTCGACGGTGTTGATGTTGCCATGGAGGCAATACCGCCTATAATATGACCCAAAGACGTATATCTGGCTGGAAACGACACCAATGTTGAAGATTGAGCAGGCTCTTGATGGATGTATTCTGGGAAAAGTTGGTATTCTTCATGAGAAACTGGAATGCCCTCACTGCCATTAGGACCAGATGAGTCCATGTTTGAATCCACCGTGAGATCTTGTAAAAGACTATGGGGGCTAGGAGGTATGATAACAGCCAAAAATGGTGATCCCGATGTGAGAGGGGGAAAATGTTCCCCGACCCCAAACCCAAACCAAGTGTTTGAAAGAGGCCAATGGAACTCAACCGGTTCTCCAAAGGGGTACTTTGACGGGATGATAGGCTGCTAAAGCTCGGTAGACCTAGAGGTTTGCGAAGTTTAAGATGAATCATTCGAGAAAGGACTACCAGTAGATGAAACCGATAGTTCCGCCACTGTGACTGTAGCACACAAGAAAAGGGAAAAAGATCGGAAAAGAAGACTCTTGGATTAAAACCAAGGAAAACAAAGACAGGCCAAGTAATCAAACTTTAAAGGGCGTGTAATCGTAGGTAGTTTATTTTACCACATTGAAACCAAAAATTTGTTGCTTCATGTTTTAAGAGTCAAGAAATAGTCAAAGATGACTCTAGTCTCTTTCAGTTTTAAGCGAGCACGAAAGGACAAGTGATTGATGATATTTTCAAATTTATGGAGTCATTAAAGATAAAAAATGACTGTTCAGGTAGTCTAGGTAAAAAGGTGTACTAGGTTTCCGTGAACTGCCATATACACCTTGGTAATAAAATGAAAGAAGAATTAACCAAGGACTTGACATATGTGCAGGTAGTCTCCCCGAATGCTGTGTTCGGTGTATCATGGTTATAAGGTGGCAGACTCGACTTCCTACGGATAAAAGAATTGCAACCTAGAGGGGTCTCCCTTTATATATTGGATGGTATGGGGAGCACAAGTCCGTACTAGTGCTGTCTGAAGCCAGATGGCGAACGACAACTGCTAGGTTTAAAGACGTCGGAACACATCTCTAACTTAGACCATTAAATGTTTTGTTAGGTTTCAATGTTGCCTTAGGTTAATTGAATAAATTTTAAGTTGATCTTGTATTTATGTTTCAATTCCAAGGTCCTACTGAATGTTGAATCTCACGAATCCCTAAATGCAAGCTACATGCCATAAAATACCATTTCGTTCAATGAAAAGCTATCTAGGAGAAAGTTTAAGAGTTTTCAAGCGATAGAAAATAATGAGAACACACAAAAGCATCCACTACAGTATCTGATGCAAGTTAATGAAAATGAGAAATATTTCCTAGAACGTCCAATGCTACTTATGCGAAAGACTTTCAATTTCATAATGCAAACAAGAATGCAAGCACAATTTTGTTTTGATTTTTCATTGTAATAGGGCAAACAGTGCACTAAATGACATCACAAAAAAATCAACACACTAGTTTGAGAATGTCAATGCGAGAGTTGAAGCGGAACAATTCAATCAACTCAAAAGTAAACAAAACAAAACTCAAGCCAATGTTGCAATCTCTCAAATCGAAGAAAGATGTCGAAACAGACCCATACAAGCAGTGTAATCTATGCTTGGAGTGACAAGAAGCACAACTAAATGAAAGAGGCAAGAACCATTCAACCAATGCAATCATTCAAACGGATCAAGGGAGCTAAATGCAATAAAAAAAGGAAAGAAGTTGACCGTGAAACAAAAGATCTCGACTCCTACAGGAGGCTCAGCATACCAAAGCACTAGAAAACACTAAGGCTATGATGTTGACAAGAAATGGACAAACAACTAAAGGAAGGAGGCTGTTCACAATCACAAACAATCCCAAGGCACTCAAAACATGTGAAGAAATCACCTAGAAACACAAGTACTGACCAAAAAACTCCAAAACAAGGCAAACCCTAATACCTACAGGAATTGGCGCGACTTTTTGGTTGTAATCAGCACCAAACAGGCGATGGCGTGGGTGATGAACTAGCAACAAGTGCCAGTGGGCACGAATGTCAGACCAGAAAATGCGCCAATCAAGTTAACCGTGGTAAAAGGAAAATTTTGGAAAACAGAGGCCGGATCTGATCCTCTAGGGCTCAACAAGGGTCTTAGACTCAGTAAAAATAATCAGAAAAGGCAAGCTCAACAAGAAAACACCAAGAAGAAGACCTAATGGACGAAAGAAAAAATCACACTGATCCCTAGTGGAGTCGCCAATTTTTTGGTGAGGTAAATCCCCTCTGCGGATAGAGGCGATCCCACTAGCCCTAGAGTGGGTCTAGACACAAATGAGACAAGCTATAACATTGATTCCTAGTTAACGAATGGACGGAGATTCGATAGATGACTTACTAGAGGTCCTACGCTGTTGTTGTCGTCGGAAAGAGTGGCTGCCTCTCGCTCCTGGTTTGACAGATCACGATCCACTCGTTTTCACGGTCAGATACCTGCACACACACAAGAAACAACAACGATATACAACATACTATTTCACATTCGTAACTATAATTCAGTCGAAGAAGACTAAATCAATTGTAATAAATAAACATAACACAATGATGGAACCAACACCATATTCGAGTATATTAATGAAATAAAGGAAGAGTACAACCAAGCTTTGACGTTGCGGTCTCCTCCAATAGGGTTCCAACGGAATGCATCTCACAAAGGCTCGTCGGGAATTCGGACGGGGCTCCCTCTACAGAATTCTCCTTGGTTCTCCCTTCTCTATTGCAATTACTCAGCTATAGTATCTCTTCTCCAAGTTCAGCTTCTTGGCTATATGTTCAGCTAGATTTCATAAAGGGAGAAGGCCTGTTTATATAGAGGAAGAGGGAGAGGTTAGGATCCCTATAATCATGGAAGGGAGTCCTATCTTCAAGGAGTGTTCCATGGGAGGTAAAAAACCACTACCTAAAGGGAGATATCCGTGGCTCATCAACTTTAACCACTTCTAATGAGTCATCCCTGATGTAGTTAGAAGGAAACTTCCACCTCTATTTGTTAAAAAACATTCCTAAAATAGCTGGCGCAGGCACTATGTTAGGGTCCTGTGATTTGGCCGATTGGCGAGCCAAATGATGATGTAACATCAAACCAAGCTTTGGAGCCCAAGGACCTAGCCTTCCTGGACTCAGAGAGGGCTCTCTCTATATGTGTAAAAGATATCGGTGTGTTTGCTTATGGTGTTCCCGATATTAGGCTAGTTATGAAGTGAGTTTTTGATTTTTTGGGGTTTTTTAAGTTCGTGAGGGATAAAACTGATCAAAGACATAAACTGGATAACAAGATGTAGATAAATTGGGCTATGGGGTCAAACAGGTCAAGGAAGCTATGAGGTGATGATGTAAGGCTGCTGTAGGGCCGATTTGATTCACGGTAGAAGGGATCTTTGGGCAAAATGGATTAAATGGACAACAAGTTTGTGAAAGACAAGGGATTTCAAGTGTAACTAGTCGATAGCAGACATAAACATGTTATAGCAAGCCATTAATCATGCTAAATGTAACTATGAGCTAATTAAAACATTGAAATCAAACATTCCAGCCATACATAGAGGTATAAGACCCTCTAACTTCGGGAAATGGCTATTAGACTTTGGGGAAAACACATAAGACAAACTAACAACTCATAAACTACGCCGGAACACCTAAACATAGTCTCTAAGTCATTGGGCACTTTGACAAACAAGCTTTCATAGTTTTAGGCAAAGGGCTAGATCGAGACTAGGCCTCCTTGGTTCAACAAGATGATCAACTAATCAGTCAAAGAGAAAGTTTTATGGACAGAACTATGGACAGCTTATAGGTAGGCAGGGCACACCATACATCCTACTCAATATGCATAGAACTTGTGAATAAAACTAGCAAACATTATCCCTTAGTTACTAAAGAGCAGTTAAGAATTCTTTAGCATAACTAAGGAAGAAGAAAACATCAAGCTATGAAGATTCAGAAATTTTGAGGTGCCTCCATGGGCATATCTCAAAATCAATCTCTACTGATCTATAGCAGCAAGAAGCATGTATAATGGATGAAAACTAGAAGACAAAAACATAGCAAGAAACACTATACCATTCTACCATGTCATGGAATCCATCAACAATCCTTCATCATTCCTCAAAAGCATCCAAGAGGCAGTCCACAAATCATAACACAAGTGTATTCTTCAAAGCTCATATGACCAATGTATTAATTCTTCTCTCAAGTTCAGCCTCTTTTTTACAATGAAACCCATGGAATAAATACGCTTGAGGGAGGAAAACCTCATGGAGCAACTAGCTATCCCATTGGCCAAGTCAAAATATCTAAACTTGTCCTTGAGGCTTTGCAAAGCCCAAGGCACAAAATATCCCATAAAATATCTAAAAAAATGCTAAAAACGGAAATTATATTGACTTTACATCATTTCCCAAGCATAAAAATAGCTTAACGCACATTTGGGAAAAGCAGATTTTTTAGGTTCAAAAATTACAAAAATACTTCATATTTATGTCTGAAAAAGGTCCCCTGACTTGCTGGAGGCAATTGGCAGCCTTCCCGATGTCTAAATGAGGCTCATGATGTCTCATTGGAAAGCTCTCTGTGTCTACTTTCCGGTGCAACTGAAATCATCTCAATCTGAGGTCTGGAAGTCATCCAAAACTGTACCTGTGTGCAAAAAACCAGGAAATAGCAGACTGCTGATATGGCGGGCAGAATGTGCAAAAAGAGGGCATTTTTCGCCAATTTGAGGAGGCGAATGATCTCCAAATGCTCTGAAAATCGCTGGAGACCTGCTTATAGAATTATGGCATCCATCGGTATCATCCTTCTCCCTTGACAACTCCTCAAACTGAAATGGAGAAATTATGAGTTTTCGACCAAAAACCCAAAAAATGCCAAAAAACAAAAAGTTGCCGAAATAGGCCCAAAATTGGCATGCATGACCCTCAAGGGTCCATAGCAACATGATCCGAAGCTGAGGCCAAAATATCAAGGGCTGATATGCTTTTCCCTTCTTTCCGTGCTAGGCGCTTCCCCTTTAGCCTTCTTTTTCATCACTGTTTTGAGTTTCTTCATGGCGTTGCTCTTTATCATTTTGCTGCATATCATCAATGTATTCTCCTTTACCTTGCTTCGCTGCCTCACTGTGCTCCCTTTCAAAACACTGCCCCTTCTCTTTGTATGCCACTCAACAATAAAACTCAAAATAAAAACACAGTCAGTAGAAGATACACAGTCCAAAAATCTTTTCTGTGTTTTGGTGGTAAGGTCTCTCTGCTTTTAGTAATTTGGAGGACACAAGACAGCCTTGTTTTTTTGGATAAGGCAGAACACAAACCTTCTTAATTCACAACACTTTTCTTTTCTTTGTAGGCCACTCAACTAGTGGATTCAATAACATAAAGACATTCAATCAGCAAGACAATACATAGTCCAAGGTTTACTGTGTAATAGGTGATAGAGTTCATTTTTCTTTTGATGTGGTCATAAAGAATCCTGTAGCATTTTTAACAACAATAAATCCCTCCTCAAACATAACACTGCCCTCTTTAAACTCTACTGTCCTTTTCACAAAGTTTGACAATACCTCTAATTGTTTTGAGCAGCTTCACTCACCAAAGCCTGTTTATGGTCAAAAGGCAGCCATGACCTTGCTTTTTGCCACACTGAGGAAGACTTTGAAAAAAAGACCTAGAAAAACATGGATGATTTCTGTGTTTGGTGTTTTGACCACTGCTTCTGCTTCAAATGCTGAGCTTCTTTAAAGAAAAGGTGACCTCATTTCCTAATACTCTTTTGGGGACAGATTACAGATTTTTTAAACAGTTAAAAATAATCCAAGCCTTGCTATACTTACTGCTGGTCAATCACATACTATAGCAACTCCAAAAAAAATCACACCTCCTGAGCACCCTTTCTTTGTTACATATAGTTGACAGGGTTATGGAGTTTATGCCACAGTATTTTAGATGTCCTAAACACTTAACACTACCCTTAGAAAAGGAATGTGATGTTTGAGCACCTTGGAGGGCAGCTTTAGGCTCTTGAAGATTAAAAATAACACCTCATTGTCAACCAACTGACACCTTCTTTCCAAAACAGCTACTCAAAATATCTTGATTTACACAGAGGCCTTTGCTATCTCAAACACTGTCTATCAACTTTAATCTTTGTAAGGGGCAAGACAACATTCCTTAAAAATCGGTGGCAGTCTTTGCTTGAGCGTTGGAGCAACTTTGAAAGAAGTTGGGAGGTGATTTGGAGGTTTATCACCATGCGCGACGTGTTTATTGTGGAGAGTGCCGCGCAAGGTTGTGGTGTCGGGTCACTGTCGGGCCGACAGGACCAACACGCACAGGCGCGTCGCGCCTTAGTTATGGCCCTTTGTATTTTTCGCTCCAGGCGCGTCGCACACTTTTCCAGGCGCGCCGCACAACACTTCGACCCACAAAAACTCTGTTTTTTATTCAATGCCTCCTTTTCTGATATTGAGGGCAGCAAAAGGGATCAACTGCTCGGGCTTTTGAGTTTGCACGATGAACTTCTAATGGTATTTAACTTGTTTGGAAATGAAAAGACCACAATATATTTGGTTGTGACTCGGAAGGTTTTGGGAGGCCTTTCTTCCCTTTAAACCATTAATCTGTCATTTGAAAGGGAAACAAAAAGATTTATGCATGTGTCCAGACGGGCCCATACTTTAAAATGCTGGCATAAAGGTCTGTGTTATGTATTTGAAAGTGGTTTTCTGTTGCTGCTGACCTTTTCAACATAGAAAGTACACTCAGAAATCACTAGTAATTGATGAAGCATCCTCGGCCATTCTTCAAGGAGACAAATTTACCTTTTGACCCTGAAAATGATAGTGTTTGCTCTGGATGTTCTGGCGGTGATAATACTTACTGTGAAACTGATCTGATTGCCAAGTGTCTTTTAACATATTTTCTGACTGTGGGTGCAGAAATCAATTGCATTTATTCAAGCGCTTTCCTCTTAGTCCATTTCTAAAAGAGATATCTTCAATCATCTTTCTCTTACTCAATTGTATTGATATGGTGCCATCAACTTTTTAAAGTGAACATGCCTATATAAGTTTAAGGATCATTCTCCAGAAACTGAAGATATGTCAAAGTGCTTCCTTGTATGTTATGAACCTGTAAACTTACTTGTAGGACCCTTTGCTGCAGAAGAAATTTAACTGTTGCCTCAAATATCTTTTATACTTTTTGATTCTTGAATGGCATACTTGTCTCTGACATTTGAAAGGAGATGGCTTACCCTTGGTTTGAAAAACTCTGCCTCTAAGCACTTCATCAACCCTTTCTCTACAGCAGGTGCCAAGTTTACTGGTCTTCTTGGACTTGATCTAAGAAAAGCTCACTCTTTCAACATACTTTCTTGCTTATAGGTGTATCATCTACGCTATAACTGTCCTTCGGAATGATGAAAAAATGTGTTTGTTTTAAATCATTTAAACAGTGACAGTTTATCAAAACAAGCTCCTTTTGCCTATTCATAAAATTGTATACCTATTCACCATGTCCATCTTGGGTGTATATCTGAAAGGATAAGCTTGTGAAGCAAGAAAAACAGGGTTCTTTGATACACAGTTATCATTTTGCTTTGACCAGTGTATTGACCTTTTTGTAATAGAACCATTCCATAGCTCAACTCTGTTCACTGTTTTACCTTTTCTCTTTTGCAGGTGACACATTGTAGCTGATTTCTTTTTATGCTTGCCAAATTCTTCAAAACCAGATGACGACTTGTGATAAAATGTCCTGACTGTTCCTTGCTTTGAAGAAATGCCTCCTCCTTTTAAGCTCGGTTTGACAGAATCCTGTAGATGTCTTTTGATTGGATTTGTAATAGTGAAGTGCTTCATGGGTTTTGAGCGCTGCTCCAGAGCTACTGACACATATTTCCAGAACCTATGTCTTAATCTGCTGAAGGTTATTTGATGAGCAGGTTTTGAAAAAAACTTCTTCTTATACATGGTGTCAGTCTCTGCTTCCAGGTGATCCATGAGTTCCTTTTTGGATTGTAAGTGCCATATTTTGCTTGCATCCCTTCAAACTAGATTTCTCTGTTTACTTAAGAGGAGTTCCCTTTAAACTTCTTGGCATGTGACAGTAAGGTAACTGTGTGGCTTCTTCCCTTAAGGAAACTGCCCTTTTTGTATCAATGGCCTGCACAGTCAATATTGTCTCTTGTCCACTATGAGGTATATTTTTACTGACATTTCCATATGAATAGGAACAAACAATACTTTTTTGAAACATGAACACCATATGTCACCTGTGTGAAGCTTTTTTCTTTCTTTCTTTGTCTCTCTCTACTGCACCTTTTGACCAATCAGTTTTCAACAACACTCAATGCCTTGGCCATTTGCTCATAAATGAAGGAGGCTCTTCATCTGAAGATTGTTTGATAAGACTGCATGACAAGGGTTTTGCTAGGAATATGATGGTAAGCAACCAACTAAAAAAAAAAACATCAAGACTGGCACCTCTGCTTGCAAACATCACTGTGCTTCAGAAAAACCCTAACCAAAGTATCACTGTCTCACTGTACTGTTCTGAGGGAAACTGAGATGTCATCATTTGCTTTGGTCATCTCATGACAAATTACTTGAAAGATAGTCTCTGTGACTATGGAGGTCAGTGTCTTTTGAAAAACAAAGAACTTTCTTTCTGCATGTGTAATGGCATGTTTTGTCAGCACCTCTTCAATTTGATCTTGTGGACAAGCAGGCTGCTTATGATTGAAATTTTTACTAATGACATGCCTTTCTAAAGTTCAACAATTCACATGATTTGAAAGCTTCAAATGACCTCCTTTATCATACCAGACTCTTTTTTCCTTTGAGCTAGCATATTTCAAACTCTATCCCTGTTATGATCATCACTCACATTCATAAAACCTGGAGATATTGTTTCACTGTTCAGTAAAAGGCAAACCTGGACTTTTGCAATCTTCAAAGTCAATACTGGCCAGCGCCCTCTGCTTGTGGATGAAGGAGGTGCCCTAACCCTCTGCTTGTAAATGAAGGAGGTTCTGGGCCATGACAATTTACCAGTTTGCTGTGATAGTGGTGTCTTTCTCTTACTGTGATTTTCATGCTGGAAAGAGCTGTAAGGTCTTGATGAGTGACTCTTTGTTTTGCAGCTTCATCTCAGGCTCATGCTACATTTAGAAGCAGCTGTTCCTCTAACTGTAGATTCAAGCATTTACTCCTGAGATGAAGTTGTATTTCCTGTTCTTTGCAGAATCCATAAAACACTGTGAAACACCTATTAATCAGCTTGAGACTGTGGTTCATGCAGTGCTGAGACCTAGGGATATAAGTGGCGCGACTTAGAGCTGTTTGTCAATTTGATTTGTAGAGTAGGAGGTTGGTCATGATTGGTCTGTAGCAGATGAAGGTTTTTTGGCCCTTTGATGATTGCCAAGGGTGAAATGCCTTAAAGCGCCACTTCCTAACATAGGGGAGACTCTTGAAACAGACTTGGACCTTTCCTTTTGGAGCTGATGGACAGACTAGGAGGGCTGAAGCTAGAAAAAATAGTGATAATGGATTTTGACTTTGACATGGGCGGACTGACAAGTAAAAGGGCGAAAAAAGTTTTATGAGGGTTTTCTAGATGACATATTGACACATGGAATTCGGCTTCTAGAAAACTCAGCTATGGATATAGTCATCACTAACATGTAAAAAAAAAATACTGATGGCTAACACACTACACAGGGACAGAGCGCCAGGTGGCGAGCGCCAGGTGGCGCGAGCCCTAATGAAAATTTACCACATTGGCGCGAGGGGTGAATTGGCTACCCACGCCAAGGCCAAAATATAGGTTTTTGTGTGATTTTTGAGGAACTTTTCAACAGGATAAATGATGTCCTTATGTAGAAGGATGCAAATAAGGTGGTTGCAGAGTATGACACTGCTCATAGGTGATGAGAAAGACCCTCCAATATGTGGGGTGAGGGATTGCAGGGACGGTGACAAAATGCTGTGTAACAGAGAGTAATCACAATTAATTTGGAATGTCTGTGACCAGGGCACCTTCTCGAGGCTTTGGTAATATTTATTTGAGATTTCCCCTCATGTACTTTGCTAGGCCCAATCGACTGTTAGATGCCTCTTCTCTTGGCGTCATGTAAGAATATCAGACAGCTAACATTACAACTTGTGTATTCCATCCTCCTTTCATTTAACCCATGTTTTCAATCCAATATGTCCTGGAACTGGCATGGGATTGGATCTTAGGAGAATAAATGATGACATATTAGAGCTCCATCTAATTTTTGAGAGGCTTGGATCACCCTTTTGTCAACCAATCTGGCGTTTCTTCTAGATTTTTCTAAAAACCATGGCAACGAAACATAAGAAATTTGGGTATTATTTAACTTCATTACTCCTGGATCCAACCTTGCTTCTTTTTTGGAAAGCATTAGACTCTTTATTAAGATGGCATAGAATATGAAACAATTTTACTTCCTTGAAAAGTCTCAATTGCTTAGAGATCCTTAATAGAATATTGTGACTTGCTTTAATTTGATTTTACTTGAGATTGTGAATTTGTTTAATTACCAATATTGATTCTCTAAATACTAATAATTTCTTATTCCTCTTTCCATGGAGATCTCTAGACCTTTCCACAAAGCTAAGTATTCAACTTGATTTCTTGTCATTATGCCTAGACCCCATGCATACTGTATCTCAATATTTTCATGGGGTGAATGATAACCCCTCCAGCCAACCTGGAAGTGTTATTCATATATTGTGCTATGCTAGTTTATGCTAAATTTCTCTAAAGACATCTCTCAACACCACCTCTCCCTGGAAGCATTAACCCCTTGGCCTACCTAATTATGTAGTTCTCTAATATGGTAACAAAGATCTTGGTTTGAGACATGACCTTTTGTCTACATGTCTTTCATAGGTTATTGTTTAGATGTGTTTTTATCGATTTACATCTATTTGGTGATTGGAATAAGCTTTAGACTCGCAAACTACATATTAGGGAGTAGATCTATAAATCAACATCATATTAGGGAGTAGATCTATAAATCAACATCATATTAGGGAGTAGATCTATAAATCAACATCATGTGTTCCAAGGTAGATAATGTGATATTGAATGGACAATTATGAAATATGGGCACAATATATGGTGACTTTATTAATGAGTAAGGTTCTTTAGAAGTTTACAAAGATGATCATATCATATTCAAAGGATGACTAGCATAATTTTTTTCATTAATAGAAGGAATACTAAATCAGTAGAGTTATTATCCTATATATTTCAAGGGAATTTCACATTCATACAGGCAGGATTGATTATCCTCATCAAGTTTAGAGAAAGCTAAAGAATTTTTTGGATAAGACAGATGAAAATCAAGTTATGCAGGTTTAGAAAGAGTTGATCTCTCTAGATCCTCTCTCTTTTGAAAGAATTAAATATTAGTTATCTCATGTCAAGGGGATACAATTAAAACTAGGTGAATGTGGTAGGGATTTTCTGAAGAAATATGGTCGGCTCATTGAACTAATCCTCATGAACTTGAATGTGTGTTGTGATGTATGTTTCTCGATGTTTTGAGCTAATTGAGCTTACACAAAAGAATATGGTGCTTATTGATTCTTTTATGGTTTAGTAATTAGATCACAACACAAATTACTCGATGAAAGAAAGTTAAGGGTCAAACAACAAGCTCATTTTCTAAGGAAATTTTTTTTATAGAACTATAGGAAAGAGGTTGACAAGGGAGTTAGGAGAAACTGGTTGATTGCATCGACCGCTATGTAAAGAAGAAGCATGATAAATAGATTTTTACTAAGAAAGATGGAAATAAAAAACCTATTACTATTATGAAAAATTAGGACACATGGAGAAGGTTTTCTACAACAAGACTAAAGATATAGAAATGAAGGTTAGGAACCATGAAGGAGACATGTTATCTAGATGACCGGTCAATGCTCACCACCAAGTTCCAGATTCTAAGTTAGATAAATACATGTTTTCTATTAGTTCTTCCTTGGCCTTGCATGCTCACACTTCACAAAGTTAGTGGATGACCAACCTCTAGAAATACACATCATATGACTAAAGATGCTTCTTTATTTTATTCATTATGTTAATCCTTGGCCTTGCATGCTCACACTTCACAAAGTTAGTGGATGACCAACCTCTAGAAATACACATCATATGACTAAAGATGCTTCTTTATTTTATTCATTATGTTAAGCTATCAAAAATGTTTTTTTTTTTCATAGATGATAATGTAATTATTGTTGATGGTCGTGGAAATATAAAGTATTAGTGGTGTGATTTCTAATGGGTATAATGTTTTTTTGTTTGTTTTTTATTTTTTATTATTTTCTAAAGAAAAAAATCTATATTTTGTTTATAATAAACCAAAATTCCATAGTCATATGTCTCGTGACATTAAAAAAAGAGTTCAACAATCATTTAAAGAAGATATCCTCTTCATACTTGCATGTATTTATCCATGTAACATCAAGGAGTTTTTGTCCCCAAAAAATGCATAAAATAGGTACATATATCAACATGTTGTTTCTATTTAAAAAAAAAAATACATAAATATTTACATAAAAATGGAAGAAGTTGTGATAAATCCTCATTCAGAATAATAAAAGTATTTTATTATATCCAAGGAGCATGTGTAAAATATATGGAGTGACAATCACGTAGAGTAGGGTGGGAGTAATATAGGTGGCATGATCTAATTCCAATCCATTTTTTGAAAATCCATCCACTATTTTATCTCCATCTTCATATATGGGAGACAAAGAGATGTGAGAAAGTTGTCATTTGCATTTGTATATCCTCATAAAGGGGTTGTGAGGTGGAATTTCTGAAGTGAGGTTCCTTTCTAATCCATTGTATATCCAAGAGAGTAAAAAAAAAAAATTGAATTTGTTGGACCCTATTAGAGGGGCTACTTAAAGTGAGACAAGTTGTTCCTTTAGGTACATTGAATATGCAGGTGATGACAATCGATGATTCTTCAACTTATGTGTGAAAACCATAAGTATTTTTTTATCACATTTTAGTTGTCGAACCTTAACGATGAGCTTTTAAATTTCTATTTTTGCCTCTTGCAAACTGAGTTTGTTAGTTTCGTCTAAGGAGGCTTCATCCTCAGAGACCAATTCCCAATCTAAATATTTTACTCTTGCTTTCCAAGTGGCCTCTTCTGATTCCAACATGGTAATCTTGATTAGGTTCGACAATTTACTTGTTGAAGTCCCAATTTCTACCTTTGTCATTTATGTTTGTTCCTTTGTACCTAGCTCTAGTTCATCCTCTGCCTCTTCGGGAACCTCCTTTTGTCCTACTTCCTTTGTATTTCCCTTAGTCCTCCCTTCTTCAATTTTTTTTTTCAATTTTCTTTCCAATTTCCTCTTCCCCATAAGTTTGGAGTTTATTTACTTCAATAAGGTCTAGGGACATGTCAAATTATTTTTCACTAAACCATGTTTCTTCAATGGTCTGGCCTAATACATCTAGGCCTCATTGGGCCTCATAATTACCTTAATTTTTCCCGTGCAATGTGAAATTACTCATATAAATCCAAGTATGAATTTCTCAGAGTCTTGTGAATTCTCCTAAATTTATTTTCGCATTTCAAATATTTTGCTAAAAATAAAGTTTGGAACCTATCGAATAGAATGGCCTTAACTTTATTTTGTCTCCTCGATTCTGAATATTTGAACCCTTTAGCAATACTCTCTTCATAAGTTGCTATCATATGTAAACTTGGTTTAGCCAATTCTCCTAACTACTAACTTCCCTGTCCATGCATGCCCTCCTCCAAGGGTTTTGGGAAGTTTTCTATATGTTCCATATCTCCTCCTAAGGTTTCTTCCTTCAGAACTTCAATCAAATCTACATATCCTTCTTCTTCTTTCACCTTCTACTTTGCTACTCTCAATCATGTTCATGATGGTTTGGAGGGTTCTGGGGCATCTCTCCAAGACAAGGAAAATTTCTAGGATCCATATTTATCTTGAAGTGTAGAAAGTTTGGTGAATCTTACTAATTCTTAAAATGGAAACCATAAACATGTTTGGTGATTTTTTCATAAAAATATTAAAATTTATAAAGATTATATATATATTTTTTATAAAATTTTGATGATTATTAGAGTAATTTTTTTTATCCCATATAATTTAGTTGAATCATTCTAGAAAAAATGGAATTTGGAAAATTCTTTCCTGGGAAAAAACATGGAAAATTAGGGCATGAGAAAAATTTAGCCCCAAAAATTTTCCATGCTCCACAAAATTCATCTCTTGATTATTAGGAATTCTTCTGTGGGGTTTCCACTTGTTTTTCCATGTCATCACCTTTTCCTCCATCTTCCAAATAAACATCGAGTGGTTGTACAGTTTTTTCTGCCTTCACAATTTCTTAGGATTGTATCAGATCCACAATGGTATTCCAATTTTGGCCTATTCTTACTTTATCCATCACGGGTGAGACTGGTCTCAAAGTTTTTAGCTTCATATACCAACCAACATGTTGCTTCTATTTACTTAAACAAGAAATACAAAATATTAACTTATACATGATGCCTCATAATTCAATAGCTTAAAGTGGTATCTAATACCATACCATATCACTCTTAACTGTTGGAAATACTAAGAGGGGGGTGAATCAATATTTCTTTTCAATTGTTAATTTTTTCCAGTTAGATTCTTCACAATTAAAAATAGAGAGGTGTATAATAATAATGTTATTAAGGATTAATAAGAACTTCAGTCCTTTTTCAAATAATTGAGTATAATAGATGTGTGAGGGCACCAACCCTTCAATGAATCAGGGACCAACCTGTTGCTAAGCACCAACTTGGACTTTGATGAGGCTCCGACCTCTAGGGCTTCGACCCTATATTCTCAAGGCACCAACCTTGTGTTTAGGAGCTCCTACTCCAAGGACACCAATCCCTTAGTCACTTTTAATAGAATATGTGTGATATACTTACTTGACTATCATCTACAAAAATATTCTTCATTGTTCAATACTTCTTGATTTTGACTTCACTATATCTTCACTGTACTTTTCCACCATTTGACTTCGCTACTAATGCTTCACTGCTCACTGATTTTCATTCACTGTTCTTGGTTCCAAAACTCAAATATTCATGCTCAGGACAAGTGATCAAGAAGGCTTATTTTGTTTTGTTCCACAATGTTGCTATTATGCAATCATTGTCATAATTAAAATGCTATTGTGAATTCCTATTATTGCTTACGATTTTTAAAATCCCCAGTGAGGTTACTCTGGAACATTATGAAGGTCTGACACAAGAGATCACTGCCAAATTTAGGTTACTGCAATTCTGAGCCAAGAGATCATTGTACTGCACACAAGGTTTAAGACAATCCACTGTCCTGAGCTGTCTCCACAGAATGTTTGTCTGAGTTCCTTTAGAATCCAAGCTTCATAAAACTACTATATGTCCTAGCTCCATAATCAAATTTTTACTTTATGAGTGATTTTCACTACAAGACTGTCCTCAAGTTAACACAAGGGTCCTTCTATTATGCTCCAATAATATGCTGTTCAAGTAATTTTATTGCTTCTTCACCAATCACCTTTAATGTTCTTGTTTATCAACGTTCACCATTCTTCATAGGACTGTAAAAATATGAGATCGCTATTATGAGACCCTTACATGTCCGAGTTGTAGTAATTATGTCCAACAACCACACCTCTTATCACTGGTCAAGGCAATAGATCTCAGAACTGAGAGTTATAACCTTTAGTCACAGATCCTAAGCAAAAGATTATAGGTCCGAAACAATAGATGACTGGTCTGAAACAACAGATGACTGGTTCAAAGCAATAGATCACAGGTCCGAGGTTATCCAAGTTCTGTGCACTGTGGTTAGGTCCAAGTCTCCTTTATATATTGAGTTCACGAGATGTGAACTGAATCTCTGTTTTATGTGCTTGATGACAAAATTTCTGTGCTTGATAACCGAAATTCTGTATTGGAGAAATGAGTGACGGATTGTATATATACATATCCTTCTTTGCAACAAAAAAAAAATACATATCCCTGTTTGGAGGCTGACTTGTGTCCCTAAGCATAGGTTGGCTCAATATTAGAAATATAATTTTTGTTAACTTGAAAATTCGATATCTCAAAAACTACTAGGAGTTTTGGGACAAATAGGGGCTCATTGGAAAGGAAAAATTATGCTCTAAAAGATGGTATAAAAGTAAATTTGGAAGGATGTCTCTAAGGAGGTAAAAACAATTTTTATTTGTGACAGTCCTTAATTTTTTGTGCAAAAAATGCATAGGAAAGAATGCCTTCTCCATTGCTTGGCTTCTCCTTCATTTGTCTTCTCCATTGTTTGGCTTATCAATCATGGGGTCATAGCGTCATCACGTAGGACATCTATGTCATCATGATAGTACCCAGTAAGTGCAGTAATATGTCACACTGCAGCATCATTAGGAGAACTTCAAATGATACCTTCCATGTTATCATTAAGTCTTTCAACCTGTTGCCATCAATGACAACTTGGATTAACAATCTTCCCCTTTGACATTGTATGGCAATATTTTTCTTCTCTCCCCCTTTGAAATCAATGGCAATGGGGTGCCAAAGTGCTCCCCCTATCATGCTGCTCCCCCTAACATACTATACCCTTGACATGCTGCTTGATTTAATGTGATGCAAGAGCAATGACACCCATCTTTTGGCGAAGATACTCAAATGCTTCTCGTGGAAGGGGTTTTGTAAAAATATCGGAAATTTGTTCTTTTGTATTGACGTATTCCAACTTGATATTTTTTTCAACAACTTGTTCTCGGAGAAAATGATATTTGATTGGAATATGTTTGGTCTTTGAGTGCATCACTGGATTTTTTGAAAGACTGATGGCACTAGTGTTGTCACAAAAAATAGTAATTGGTTTCTTAGTTTCTATGTTGACATCCTTCAAGGCTTCCTTCATCCATATAATTTGTGTACAACAATCAACATCAACTATATATTTGGCTTCTGCTGTAGAAAGGGATATAGGTGATTGTTTTTTTGCTGAGCCAAGATATAATACAATCTCCCATAAATAATGCATTTCCACTGGTACTTTTTCGAACATCCATGCTTTTGACCCAATCAAAATCAGAGTAAGCTGTCACAATAAGAGTTGAACTCTTAGGATACCAAAGACCAAAATCAATCGTTCCTTTCAAATATCTGAGAATTCTCTTTACAGCTGCTAGATGGGATTGTTTAGGACTTGACTGAAATATTGCTACGATTTCTATTGCTTGCATAATATTTGGTCTTGTAGCAGTTAAGTATAGGAGAGCTCCAATTATTGATCTGTAAAGAGTTGCATCTATGAGAGGGGTATCATCATATTTACTTAATTTACAATCTGTGGTCATTGGTGTGCTCATTGGTGCACAATATTCCATCCCATATCTTTTGAGCATGTCTTTAACATATTTTGCTTGAGATATAAACATGCCTACAGAGGTTTGAGATATTTGTAGGCCAAGAAAGTAAGACAGCTCACCAATCATTGAAATTTCGAATCTTTTGGACATATTTAGAGAAAATTCATGGCTCATATCATCATCATTGCTAGCAAAGATTAGATCATCAACATATCCAAGAGTGATCAAAAGTTTTTCTTTGTCCATCTTCATGTAGAGATTGCTACCAGCTACTCCCTTTTTGAAACCTTCTTGTAGCAGATAGTGATCCAAATTTTCATACCATGTTCTAGGGGCTTGTTTTAATCCATACAATGCCTTTTTTATCTTGCATACAAAGTCCTTCCCTTCGGCAAGATCAAATCCTTCTGGTTGCTCCATGTAAACTTCTTCCTTGAGATCTCCATTCAGGAATTCTAATTTTACATCCATTTGATAAACCTTGAATCCTTTTCAGCAAGTAAATTCCAAAAACATTCATATGGCTTCTAATCGAGCTACTGGTGCAAAGGTTTCTTTGAAGTCAATTCCTTCAATTTGTGAGTATCCTTTGCAGACAAGTCTGGCTTTATTTCTGATTATTTTCCATCCTCATTCAGCTTGTTTTTTAAAAACCATTTTGTTCCAATTATATTTTTATCTTTTGGGCGAGGTAATAGCTCCCAGGTCTCATTATTTTTTATTTGAGACATTTCTTCTTCCATGGACTTTATCCAATAAGGATCTTTTCTTGCTTGAGAAAAATTTTCAGGTTCTATTAAAGATAACAGAGCAACATCATCTTTTCTTGGGGTGTTTATCATCCTTCTTCGAGTTTTAATTCCTTCATCTATATTTCCAATGAATTTTTCTTCCAAATGATGTCTTTGAACAAAATTGATCTTAGAGGGAGTTTGTGAAGGTTCACTTTGAGGTTCTCCATTCTCCTCTTCCTTTTCAAATTCTTCTTCTTCCCTTTGTTCAAAGAAAAGCTCAACTTCATGATCTTCAATTCTTTTTTCTGGAAGGCCTTCATCAATCTTCACATCAATTCTTTCCTTTATTCTTCGTAGATGATTGTTGTAACATTTGTAAGCTTTGCTCCTAGTGGAGTATCCTAGAAATATTCCTTCGTCAACTCTAGAATCAAATTTACCTGGTGAGTCATCATTTATTTTTATGAAACATTTGCTTCCAAAAACCCTGAAGTATTTTACTGAAGCAGATCTTCCTTTCCATAATTAATTAGGATTATTTTCATTATTTGGTCTTAGTTGAGTTCGATTTAAGGTATAAACTGTGGTGCCAGCTGCTTCTCTCCAAAATTTTGGTTGCAAATCAGCTGCTAGTAGCATTTTCCTTGCCATTTATTGAATGGTTCGGTTCCTTCTTTCAACTACTCCATTTTGTTGGGGTGTCCTAGCAGTAGAGAGTTCTCTTTTGATTCCATGCTCTTTACAAAATTCATAAAATTATTTTGAGGTGAATTCTTCTCCTCTATCTGTTCTAAGACATTTAATCTTAGAATCTTTCTCATTCTCAATGAGAGCCTTAAGATTCTTAAAACATTCAAATGCTTCGGATTTATATTTTATGAAATATATCCACATCATTCTAGTATAGTCATCAACAAATAGAGCAAAGTACCTTTCACCTTAAAAAGTTGGAGTTCTAGTTGGCCCACACAAATATGCATGAATGATTTCCAAAGGTTTAATTGTTGAGAACTCCTTAGTTTTGTGGCTAGTTCTGGTTTGCTTTCCATGTTGGCATGGGCCACATAAAACTTGATTTGGTTTGCACATTTTTGGAATTTCCCTTACTGCATTAATTTTGCTGATGTTGACTAGGTTATCAAAAATTTTATGCCCCAATCACTTGTGCCATAACCAACTTTCATCTGTTTGACTTAAGTAACATTTATCTTCTTGGGTTCTACTGAGAATGTAAACATTATCTGGTGTTCTTACTCCTTTCACCACAAGTTCTCCCGAGGATGAGTCTCTTATTTCACAATTTTTTGTACTAAAGACAACATTATGTGCTTGATCACAAATTTGGCTAACACTTAAGAGATTGTGTTTGCGCCCTTCTACCAGCAAGGTATTTTGAGCCTTTCCTAGTCCATTGACAAGGGTAGTAGTTCCTTTTCCAGTGATTTTAGTGGATCCACTTCCAAAGGATACATTTCCATTTTTCTTGTTCAATGAGATAAAATTCTTTTGGTCACCGATCATATGTCTTGAGCATCCACTATCCACGAACCAATGATTTTCTTCACTATGAGCACATAGACCTAGGCCACATTTATCATTTTTGAGATTTACTTTTTTAGCTTTCTCCCTTTTGAGAGGGAAATTTTGTTCATTATGATCATAATTATCACATAATGAGCAAGATGAATCAAACTTAGTCAAAGGATAAAAGGAATTGTAAGTTTTGATTTGTCCTTGCTCTTTAGGACCATGTAGTTGGTTTGTTTGATCATTTAATCTTGGTGCTTCATTCTTATGAGCCTTGCAATGCTTAGCTTGATGCCCAAAGTTTTTACAACTGTAACAATGCCCAAGAAAAATAGTTTGATACCTGTTGTAGTATCCATAGCTTGAACCAACATTCTTCCTTGAAGTTTCTCTTTCTTCAATTCTTAGTTTTGAGATGGGACTTTGTTCTTGATGAGATGAATTTTCTTCTTTTGGATGGCAAGAAAGTACATCAACATAACTTCTGGCATTATTCTTTGTACTTGATGATTCTCCTTTGAAACCAATTCCAGACTTGTCATGTTGAGGTTTTTGAGTATTAAGAATGTTGTCAAGAGCTAGAGAGCTTTGCCAACTCCTTTTAAATTTCTCTAATTCCTTTCTTAGAGATATTATTTCAGCTTCACATTTTTCACAGATATCATCCTTCTCTTTTAGCTTAATGTTCAAGAAGTTTTCCCTTATTTTTTCTTCCTCTCTTTCTATTTTGAGAGAAATTATCTTCTTTTGTAGATTCTCATTTTCTTCAATGGCACTTATTAGAAAACTATCCATGTTTCTTTCATCTTCTAGTTCTGAGTCATCATCATTTGTAAATGCCATGAATAACGTTTCTCTGCTTCCAACATAATTACTTTCCTCATTTGATTCATCATCACTTTCTTTGTAATGACGCACATTTCTAATTGATTTATTTTTTATGACTACAAATTAATCTTCATCAGACTCATCTTGTTTGGAGAAGAAGTTCTTCTTATTAAACCCTTTCTTTTTGTACACCATTCTTTTAGAGTCCTTTTCATCATCACTATCATGTTTATGAGGACATTTTGCAACGTAATGACCTATTCTTCCACAATTGAAACAAATAAGAGGTTACTTACCTTTTAGCTTAGATCCCCTTTTTAGTATTCGTATGAATTGAGCTAACTCATTTTCAGTATCAGATTCATCGTTGTTGCAATTCCATCCTTTTCCTTCTTTTGTAGATCTTGAGGCTTTGAAAGTTGCTTCTTTGAAATTTGAGCTCCCTTTCCTCATCTCATAGGCAATAAGAATTCCATGAAGTTCATCCATATTGAGAGTATCTAGGTCCTTCATTTCTTCTATGGCACTTACTTTGGATTCAAATATGTTAAGAAGCGATCTCAGGATTTTTTGAACAATGGTGCTTTCTTCAATATTTTCTCCTAGTCCTTTAAGAGAGTTAACCACTTCAGCTACTCGGAGGAAGTATGAAGCAATATCTTCTTCAACATCCATTTTCAGACTCTCAAATTGTCTTCTATAGGTTTGAAGCTTGGCCTTATTAACTTTGGAGTCCCCATCATATAGAGAAACCAACTTATCCCATACTTCTTTCACTAAGTCACAATCCATGAATTTCGTAAATTTGGAATCGGTAATTCCACTAGTGATGGAATTTAAAGCTTTGGCATTAGAAATGTAGGTTCTTATTCCATCTTGATCAGTTGGAAGATTGGCGGGAGCTTTGTACCCATCCAAAACAGAGTGCCATACTTCAGGACCAAGAGACATTATAATGTTGTAGGAAGAGGTGTCATGATCGCAGGGGGAGTACTTGTGTTGCCATCAATGCCAAAGGGGGAGATTGTTGATCCGCGGTTGTCATTGATGTCAACCCAAGCAGCACCAGGGGCTAACCAAATATTGCATGGGAATTTTGACCTAACAAATTAATATATTCTGGGTCAATAATTCTTTTGATGGTTTATACTTGTCGACGGAAACATATCGACCAAATTTAGGTTACTGAAATTTTGAGCCAAGAGATCATTGTACTGCACACAAGGTTTAAGACTGGTCCACTGTCCTAAGCTATCTCCACAGAATGTTTGTCTAAGTTCCTTTAGAATCTGAGCTTCATAAAACTGCTATATGTCCTAGCTCCATAATCAAATGTTTACTTTATGAGTGATTGTCACTACAAGACTGTCCTCAAGTTAACACAAGGGTCCTTCTATTATGCTCCAACAATACGCTGTTCAAGTAATTTTAGTGCTTCTTCACCAATTACCTTTAATGTTTGTGTTTATCAACATTCACCATTCATAATAGGGCTGTAAAAATATGGGATCACTATTCTGAGACCCATACATGTCCGAGTTGTATTAATTCTATCCAGAAACCACACCTCTTATCACTGGTCAAGGCAATAGATCTTAGAACCGAGAGTTATAATCTTTAGTCACACATCCTAAGCAAAAGATTATAGGTCCAAAACAATATATGACTGGTTCAAAACAATAGATGATTGGTCCGAAGCAATAGATCATAGGTCTGAGATTATCCAAGTTCTGTGCACTGTGGTTAGGTCTAAGTCTCCTTTATATATTGAGTTCATGAGATGTGAATTGAATCTCTGTTTTGTGTGCTTGATGACCTAATTTCTGTGCTTGATAATCAAAATTCTGTATTGGAGAAATGAGTTACGAGTTGTATATATATATAGCTTTCTTTGGAACAAAAAACGAAAAGACATGTCCCTGTTTGGAGGCCGACTTGTGTCCCTAAGCATAGGTCGGCTCAATATCAGAAATATAATTTTTTTAACTTGAAAATTCGATATCTCAAAAACTACTAGGAGTTTTAGGATAGAATGCCTTCTCCATTGCTTGGCTTCTCCTTCATTTATCTTCTCCATTTTTTGGCTTATCAATCATGGGGTCATAGCATCATCATGTAGGACATCTATGTCATCATGATAGTACCCAACAAGTGCAGTAATATGTCACAGTGCAGCATCATTAAGAGAACTTAAAATAATATCTTCCATGTTATCATTAAGTCTTTCAACCTGTTGCCATCAATGAAAACTTAGATTAACATTAAATTTTTATAAAGAAGTGGAGGAAATGACAATATTTGTGTTGCTTTGTTTGTTCCCTTGCCATCTTTGTCGATACAACTCTTTTGAGAAAAAATCCCCAATTTGTGGTAGGATAGTCACCTCAACAATTTTCTCCCCATCAATCTATATCCTTATCCCTCGAAAAACAAGAACCTACTTGTTATACTCCATTTAAAATTCCATGTCTAGTGTTTAGTCCTCTTTCTTCAATTTCTTGAAGTACTCCATCCACCCAACATCATCGAATATTTTCACCACTTTTGAGTTCTAGGTTCCAGTCCACAAAATGTCAGGTTCACTACTAATGATTGGTCCTCCCATTGTGAAATTACTACACTGCAACGAGGGAAAAATGGATGTAATTCAACTACGAATGTAGGAGTTATGGTTGAGAGGTCAATTTGCAAGGTATATTAATTAGAGAGTGTTGGTAAAATGGTGTTGGCATTGAGGTCAATTTTGGAACCAGTTGATTTTGGCATTGATTTCAAGTTTAATAGGATCGTGATGATGCGTTGATGATTTTGGCATTGATGTCAACCTTCTTAATAGGGTCATGATGATGCGTTGGTACTTGATAGAGGTTTATTGATGTGTTGTTGAAATGTGTATAGTTCCTGGAGTTTCCTAAGGAATTGTGTAAGCATGTGGTAAAGTTCTAGGCAAAGACAGGTTGATTTCACCAAGTTTAAAGTTATGGGTAGAGAAAGGTTGATTTCACCAAGTTTAGAGGACTGTTGTAGTCTTTGAACTGTCACAATGCAGCACTGGGTTAGCGTTGACCCTTCCCATTATATGCTAGAGCATATTAGAGCCAGGATACTCATTTAGTGCCTATGTAGATGTCTTGCAGGTGCTAAAGAGCAACCACAGGTCGATACCATAGGAAACGCCCGTGGATTTGGTTGTGATTGAGTTGACTAACTTAGTGTATAATGTATGGATTGATTCATCAGTGATTAAATTGATTTGGTTATGGAAACCACTATTAAGATATGCATGGAAAAATTCCATGGTAACTTTTTCCACCAAGCCTATAAATACCTCGGGAAAATCACATTTTAGGTATGGATATCTATTGAAAATGTGATATGGAGTGCACCATCAAGATATCTGAGGAGTGATTGTTTAGTGTTCTCGCACAAGCATATGAATTGGTTTTCCTTGTCTTTATTATGTTATGACACAAGTTCAAAGGCGTTGAGGAAAACGATCTGAGTAATCATGAGTTAGATATTTTTGGATCGATCATTATGTGTGGGACAAGGTACAAGGTTATGTAGAATGTGAACAAGTTCATTTTTTTTGTGATCCTTTTTGTGTACCAGAACATGCTTGATTCACTTTTGTTTTGACACAGAGAATGGGAAAAAATTGATTATCCCCCTCTGAATTGATGAGAGTTCTATTCAGTATGAAAAGTGTATCCAAAATGTGTTTTTAAAATGTGAATGCTAGAGGGGTTTAAATAGATCGACTTGGTTGAGTCTTGTATGAATAATCATGGTTGGATTTGAAGCAATGATGGCTGATTAGGAAGCAATTTGAGCCCATTCCTATGCGATCGAGTGTGTGATGTGATGCGAAGAATTTTTAATATGGTCTGCATAATGATCAAGATCAATCTGGTCACTTGAAGAAATTTGGTGTGTTGTATGTGTGTTGAGAATTGTAATATTGTAGATTATACTAAGTTTGGAAGAAAACCAATTAAAAATAATGATTGTATGCACCATAACTTATGATTAGTTAGCACAAATCAATAATTGCTGAGCGTTTTTGAGATCAAATTTGTTGGTAAAACGCGTATTTCCTTCAAGTTTTAGATGCGTCGCATATCAGTGATAGGTGTGCCAGTATGTAGATTGAATTTACTTACAGTGCATTGAATCTTCCATTGCTAAGATCAGTTAGATAGTGCGACTATGGCTGACAGTATTATGAACCTATAAAATGCAATTTGAATAGATTAATTATTTAATGTAGATGTTACTATCTGCTGACAGTGTTATGCAAGGGAAGAGGTTGTGTTACTAGAAAAAGTAAAGGTGAATTAAATTGTTGTTCGCTGATCATGCACTAAGAGTGATATAGTATGTAATGGTTTCTGCCTTCATTTATGAATGACAGAGGAAGTATGGTGCATATAACATAGATCTTCATAAGTGCAGATCTTGTTGCACTTGGAAGAGCAGAGACAAAGGTTGTGATTGCTAACTGTGTACATAGATTTGTGACAGAGGTGTTATATAGCTGAGAGACAGAGCTTGGTGTGGCTATAACATTTTTGTTGATGTAACTAATAACTGAGTTGTTATTGCAGGAGTGAATTACTTTGATGTTGAAAGGCTAAAGCCATGTAATGTCTATATGCCACGATCATATTTTCCTCATTGTTGAGATAGTGCTGGTCAATATTATTGTGTACATGTGAATTTCCTTGAGGTCATGTTTATGTATGCAGTTTGTTGAGGTGTTGTTTGTATTAGCACAATTATTTGAGTCAAATTCTACTGTTGAGATTGAGAGTGAGAGTATTGAGTTAGATTGTGATGCTACTAGGACTTGGCATTGAGTGCACATGTCGAGGTTGCGAGTGATTGCTGAGTTTGTATATGGCTAATGTATTGTTTGAGGTGTAGAGAATGAGTTTGAAGATGCTAGGGTTTGTTGTGGCAAATAATGTGTGTGGCTAAGAAAAGAAATTAATGCTAAGGTTGTAAGGTTTCACAAGAATTCTTGGTACTATGTTTAGTCAGATGGAATTGGTTGTGTTTTAGTTATATGGCTGTAGCTTTGATAAGTGAGTATGATGTTGATATATACTACTAGTATTGGCCTTACGGTTATGTAAAGTTGTTGGGATTTGAGTAGTAGAGAAGTGTTATGTTAAAAGTATATTTTGTTGAGTTTGATATGTTGTATTGACTGAAGTAAGTATGTTGAGAATATGTATGCTGCTGGTGCTTAAATTAAGCAGAGTTATGTTGCAGAGCGTTAATATGATTTGATTTGAAGTGAAAAGAAAGAAAGTGTTTTGCCTTAGAGAGTTTGAGATTGAATTTAGTTATTGTTTAGAAAAAATATTGTATGTGGGTCAAGTCTAAAAATTGGATGAAACATGACCTACAATGTTTGATTTTGTTGCATGCGGATCCAGTGTGAAATATTTTGAAACAAGGTCCAAAAGAGTTTGAAGGTTGGAGCCTTTAGTAAGGGATTGGAAGCTTCCTTCCAATGGTGGTCAAAGAAATTGTTAAGGTAGTGGTAGCTTCCTTCTAGCGCTGGTTGAAGAACTTGCACAGGGAGTGGTGGCTTCCTTCTGGTGGTGGCCGAAGAACTTGCTCAGGAAGTGGTAGCTTTCTTCTGGTGGTGGCCGAAGAACTTGCTCAGTGAGTGGTATCTTCCTTCTGGTGGTGGCTATAGAACTTGATTAGGGAGTGGTAGCCTCCTTTCGGTGGTAGTCGGAGAACTTACACAAGGAGTAGTGGCTTCTTTCCAGTGGTATCCTTTCGTGGGTTGGGGTTTACACATTGGTGGTGGCCAGTGTATGATGTAAATGAATATTTTAAATATTAATAATAAGAAGACAAATACAACAACAACAATGGTTTTTCCCAGTTGGGGTTTCCACCTAGTATCCTGTGTCTATTTGTGCTCAATGGTGTTCTCATGTGTTTACTTGTTGTGATGCTGCTCATTGATCATGATTGATAATGTTGATGTATTTATGGATGCTTTTATATATCTACTCATGATATGTGCATGTTTTCTGCTGACTAATCATTGGTACAATGAATTATTTGTAAAGAATATTAAAATTTGCTAATTTTTCTTAGGGAACTATTGTTCTTTGCTTTAGATAATTGCATTTCATTATTTACACATTGAATTCACCCCACAACATCGCAACATTATGCAACAACATATAAAATTATGTAGAAAGAACAATATCATCAACAATGCAACAAAACATAAAGGAACACTAGAAGAAAAGTATTCACACATAGAGACACCAAGATTGGACGAAGACTAGGGAAAAAGCCCACAAGGGGGAAAACCCTTTCAGATTATTCTTCTTATTAGATTTTCATTGAATTTTTCATTAAAGAGAGAGTACAATAATTTAATTCTTTATCTACAATACTATCCAACAAAAACCATCCAAAAAATATCTCAAATATGAACCCAACAATAATACTAATCAAAATCATTGTTCATGAGCTCATAGTCAACTGCCATCAACTGTCAGAATCTGTAGTCAACTGTCTTAATATGCACTCAACTGTTGAAATACAATCCTAGTTTCCAACCGCACAGAGAGGGTGTACGTGCATGCGGTTGAAACCCTCCAACCACATGCATAAGCTTGCATGCATGTGGTTGCAAGCAAAAATATCCCGTGGAAACCATGTGGTTGAGAACCAAAACCCTAATCACACGTGCAAGCTTCATACCTTGCAATTTCAGACCTACGCGAAACGACTTCTGCGAACCAACCTAAGACTTGTGCGAGCCAAAACAAAGAAAGAAGAATAATTAATGATCTCCAAATGAGGGTCATTTGACTTGTATTTATAGCCATCCAAGTGTGTCTAATTTCTCTTTTAAGCTGACTTGTCCTTTTTGTGTACATGCCAGAGTTTCCATATTAAAACATATTTTTCCTTAACCAAATTAAATTCTTCCAAGGGCTAGTAGGAGTCTTCCTTGATGAGGAAGACTGTCCAAAGGAAGGAATTTGTCCCTGAGCTGCCAAAGTTAACACTCCCTCTCAGCTAAGGATAAATTACTGATTGCAACATATGTCACATCACATGTATCTCATCAACAAATGTCATCACTTCATATCTTGGCTCATCCCTTCTCATCTTTGTTCAATGTTCATCTCTACTTATCTCTTCTTTTCTATGCTCATATGTTGAATACTCTCTAATCTAAAAGAAGAATAATTTGATATTGGAGGGGAGTCTAAGCTACCACTCGCTATTCATCGGGGATCCACTGATACCACCCAGAATCACTTCCAGCAGGGATCCAAATGCTACTACCTGGGAAACATAAGAGAGCTTATCATCAGGGAGCCCTGCTCAACATGGAACCACATCGAGGAGCACATCTCAACCCATAATCCAATGAAGATGAGGAAGGTCCTATGGGACACTCTCACCTCATTTCTATGAAAGTGGGGAAGGTCCTATGGGGCACTCTGACCCCAAGGCATCTCATAGGGGAACATACTTCTTCTTCCCTAAGTCGAGAAATAAGCATTATGAAATATATCATCCATCCTATTGCCTACCGATCTTCCCAACAATGACCCTCAAGATTCATGTGGTAGAACAAATACATCCTCTCACTTAGGCATGATACTATTTACCATAAATGGTAAGGATCACAACTATCCCAAATCACCTCTCAACCCTTTGGCTATATGGGGAGCAACAATCCCAACAAGCCTAGCTTGTGGGTAGGATTCCAATTGGGGTATACTCTGCTAGAACAAGATAGGGGAGAAAAATATTCTAACCTATGGGTGACAAATAGGGGTGATACCCTATTTTCCTCAGAGAGCCCTCAACCCCAAAAGTTCTATGAGTCAATTCCTCACCCCGAGAGCTTAGATGAGGGGGGAGAGCTAGCTCAGTGTCCTCACTTAGTCGAACCCTTATTTAGGAAGGTCACATTCATCAATCCATGCTTCTCTCTGTAAATAAAAAACATATCAATGTGTTCATATGTGGTATCAACTCAAATAATTCACTAAAGAGTTCAATCATACAACTTTATGCAGTTCTTTCAAGCATCAATGCTTTATTTTCCTATTCATATGGAAAATAAAATAAAATATGATGTTAGAAAAAATATATTTCATAAAAAATGATACCTTATTCATCCTCCCTCTCACAAAGGCAACAACCACAAGCCTAAGCTTGTCTCACATAATAGCATTGCCTTAGTCTATGAAGATGTCCCTATCCCAACTATATACATGATTCTTTGCCAATAGGATCCAACTCTTGCTATTGCAAGATATCGCTGTCATATCCAAAATATGCTCAAACAAATCTCCAAAATCTTCCAAATTGTCACATAGATAACAATCCTAGCAATAATGTATTCAACCTTGGTCGTGCTTAGAGCTACAAACTTCTATTTCATGTTTATCCAAGATTTCATGGAAAATACCAAACTAAAGAACCACCAAAATGTGCTCTTCTTATCTATAACGTATCTAGCCCAGTCAACATCTGTGTATCCATGCAATCATATTTCATCTTCATTAGAATATTTTAGACCAAGATTGATTGTCTCATGTATATTATTTCAAAATGTGCTTGACAGAAACTCAATTTTTACTCAAGATGTTTATTGCAAAGCATATACCAGACTAATGTTCTCAAGGAACATAATTCCTCAATCAACTATCAATACTTAGAGGAGTCTACTAAGCCAAGTCTAGCAACATCTCTACATAATTTAATTCCCTTAGGGTGTCCAAGGATTTTCATTCCTTTTTTGCCAATCTTTCCAAAACCTCATGACATATTTCCCTTGAGAAAGGTAAATCTCTCCAGGTCTTTTCCAAGCTTCTAATCCCAGAAAGTAATGCATCATGCCAAGGTCACTACAAGGAAAAGACCCTCTAGTGGAGGTTAAAAAGGAGTTTTTTAGTGTTATAAAATTGTCCAAAATTGTCAAAAAAACATTTGCTACAACATCCGTTTATGGTTACAGAGGTTTTGGCAAAGCTTTTAACATAAATTCAACACAACTAAAAAAACTAGGCGACCGGAGGTTATTACGAATGTTTGGTATGTGTCATCTAGATGGTGGCCCTGGGGCAATCGAAGGTTCCTGCACCGAGCCATCAAGGTATAAAACTGCTCCGGGCGCAGTGTTGTTGATACAATGCACAAGGCTATACCAATTGGTCTTGGGATTTTTGCGGTGCCCATAGGTCGTCTCAACGCACCGGTACTTAGATTTATAGAAACGAACAAATGTATCGGTGCATAATATCACATAAACGCATCGGTGTGCAGTATCGCACAAAAAAAACCAAGATTTTTAATTGGTTTTGATATTTGTGCGGTGCCCATAGGTCGTAGAAATGCACCAGTGCACTGCATCATACAAACAAACCGATGTAGAGTAACTGAAGCACACCGGTGTTCATTTTGTATTTTTTAGAAACATCGACCTGTGACAGTGCAATTATTATGATTTTTATAAATTCATTATTCATCAAAAGTCGACACATCTTATAACAATATTCATATTAATGAAAATTTTATTAATGCATTTGAATGTGATGTTTGGATTAATTTTTTATATCATATCATAATTATTGTGATTTTTTAAAATTCATTATTCATCAAAATTCAACACATATATATATTATAACAATATTCATATGAATTAAATTTTTATTAGTGCATTTGAGAACGACAATGGAGAACGCAATAGAATAAATTAAAACACACACACACACACACACACACACACACACACACACACACACACATATATATGTCAGTCTTTGTCATACACAATGGGAAAATTATTGGTATCCCTTTGTCTTTCAATTGGGACACTATGTCCATTACATTAATCAAAATGTCTGATTTCACAGGAAAATATTTCAAAAAATACAATGCCTTGCTTTGATATCCAAACATAGTGATCATCATTCTTCGCTTGAACTACTGTCACTGCTAGAGCTACTTCCATGACTTGGGTTATTTTTAGGAATGTTTTGTTCACAGTGTTGATTGTTTTCTTCTTCTTCACCTTCCATCTACAAACATAAAAATAAACTGAAATGAGTGTATATACATTGGTGAGAATAATGAAAATTGCAATATTGAATAATATACATCAATGTAAATCGAAAATAAATTAAATGACGTACCGTAGCAACAATTGACTCATAAAATATACACATTTTTTCAAAACCATGTACCATGCCATCTTTCAAAATTTCATCTATTGGCATAGTTCCATACTTCGTTTCCTGCAAGTTTTATACCCCATAACAAATCATATATTTAATATTAAATAATTTTTTTGTTCTATTAGTTATAGACTGAGCTAAGCAAATCAAGATCGATAGATGCTTACAAATTCACAATTAATTTTTGATATTCCAACATATACTCACAACCCATATTTAACTCAATTTCAATCAATTCGTTTGATGGTTCTTCTTTGTTTGTTAGCACCTATTTGAAGACATTCAATGATGATTTTTGTAAAACAACTTAAAAAATACAAAAATGAAATCAAGTTAAGTTGTTATAAGGAAGTAACAATTACTCAAAAACTTAGATATCAGCCCTTTCTTCCTTGTCGTCCTGTTTTATGTGCTGAATGGGTTCCATTTTCTTTTCTTTTCTGCAAAAAAATACTTGAAAATTAATATTTAATGCTAAATTGTTTATTTATTGTACCTAATGATCAAAAAATTCAATGATTACATATTACATTTGAAGGATGTTGTTGTTGACATGGATCCTCCTGCGATGCAATTTTGTCCATTTCTTTGACCATCTCCTTGTACACCTTTTTGGACATTCCTACTGGCATATTTATGATATCATCTTGTTCATCTTTTGAGATTTTCATAATCTTCTTGAAAATGTAACATGACAATAAACTATTTATTTTTTATATTGATATATGAAAAGTAAATATAACAAAAGTGATATTTATAAATAATTCTAGAGAAACATTTAAAAGAATACTACTTTTTCATTCCTTCTTTTTTGTTGTTGTACATTTTTTCTATTAAAAGTCTAACATGTCTCATTGACCAATTCTCTGGAAAATATTCCTGTAGTTTAGATAAAATTTGGTTCTTGGAATCATTGGATTGGTTTTTGTAATGTAAGTGGAAATAACGTCTATACATTCATTCCACTAGATCCCTCAAACTTTTGTAAAAGTTTTTCCCTCTTTCGTTAACCTCCAACACCACTCCAGATGAGCTAAGGAGCAATTCATTTTCATTTGCATGTTCTATTTTTTTCTTTTCTTAGAACAACATTCATTTTTTGAGTTGTTGGTCCTTGTAGAACATTAAACAGATGTGAATTAATAGACTGTTTGACACATGTTATCTAATAATTTTAAGTATATTATTAATGAAAATTAAAAAAAGAAACTCATATTGGATCGATAGTATTTTTTTCATTCACCTGATTCATTTTTTTGCAATTTTTTCATCAAGATTTTACACTCTTCTGGTCCTAGATCAGAAATAAGCTTATCGAGCTTCATCATTTTGTGGCTCTGCATGATACATAGTAAGCAATACATATTAGTTAAGCTTACATACAATTCAAAAATAATATTTTTTGTAAAGAATTTACAAAGAACTTGCCTTTTTTGCTTTTCCTGATGTGTTATCAGTATCGTTGTTACTTGATCTCTCGTCAGTCATTTATTTATTAATCTGAAACCTCTACCATATCATTCATTAATATATTTATAAATAAATTGTCAACTTTTCAGGTAAAAAATAAATCTCAAGAAACCGGTGCTCCTTTCATGATGTACGCACCAGCATCGGTGCGTGGGGGTATTACAAACGCACCACACAAACAGTATAATAGACCGTACGGTGCTCTCCTCATAACATAGCGCACCGGTGCCCTATTTTATATATGGTGCACTGATTAAAAAAAAATTATTTTAAAATTTTTTATTACACAGTACTTGCATGGTGCGCTGTATAATACATCGCACCGGTGCGTTATTTAATACAATGCACCGGTGCACTAGGTTATGTAGGGCGCACTTATAAAAAAATCCATTTTTTCCAAAAATTCACGCAAGGGCCAACATGGATTGGGATCCGACTATGCAAGTCGTCCTGTGGGTTGGATGTAAAATGAAAAGCCCTAATTATGAAATCATAGAAACAGGGAGAAGAAAGGGCATAAACAAAAAAAATGAAGGGTTTAGGGTAAAAATGGTTTTTTTTTGTTTCTGAAAATGAAAAACAAATTGAATTTTTCTTCTTACTTCGTAAAAAAACTGTAGAAAAAGTAAAAAAAATAATCAAATTTAATCATGAGATTGTTTGAAATTCTATGCTACAGGGTTTCAATCACCAGAGGTTTGGATTCTGATTATCTGAATACTTCTGTTCAAACGTATTTTGCTGCTCCATAGTGCTCTTGTGCTCTCTTGCTCCAGGTATGTCTCCTGCAAATATCTGGCTGAAAATTTTAGCAAAAATAGTGAAATAATGAAAAGTGTTTAGTATTTAAAGAATTGTTTTATGAAATTATATTTTCGAAAATATTTTTCCGCCCATTTTTCAATTTGGCGGTTTTTTTTTTTTTCACTTAAAGAAAATAGAGTTGCGCTTTTTTTATTTGTGGTTATTCGTCACCGCTGCATCACTTAATAGCACCGCACCGGTGCGTCCATTGGTAACACAACACCGGTGTGTAGTAACTAAAACGCACCAGTGCGCAGTAACTAAAACACATCGGTGCGGTTATCTGTACATTAGCACTGATTTGCGGTTAAGACACCGAAATTACTTTTACGTGTGTACACCAAAATTAGACATGTTGGAAATGTACATTTTGCTGTGAAAATATTTGGGCCATTTATTTTCAAAACTACCTCTTCTTTTTTCAGAAAAAGAAACTTGAAATTTTCCATAACCTGCAACAAGAAAAGGTGCCTCATGATTTGCGTGCTGATCCATGATCTACTTGCTCATTTTCAAGTTCCTCCTCCATCTTAGCATCCAATTTCCCCTTTTCTCCTTTGTGCTTTCTATCTTGACCTTAACAAAATTTATACAATCTCTATTTTACATGAAACTGACCTTGAATGTTTTGTGAGCAATGACAACGAGTCCTTCATTCTGCATTTGTTAGCAGAAGAAGACTGATTTTCGACTAGACGATACAGTTATTACAAGTGGAGGCAATGGTTTCCCATAGAAAATGAGTATAGGGTTGAGTAGAGGAAAGACATTGCAAGATGTGCTATTACATTAGCTTTTCCAATGGGAAACCAATTTGCAGGTGGAAAATATGGTAGCTGCAGGTATCTAAGCTTTTCTTCCCACATAAATGGTCACTAGATTTCCATTTATAATACAAACAGAATTTTTACTAGTTTCATCTAGAGAGAGCATCATTTTCAATAAAAAATGGAACGAGGGAATCTTAAGTGTATCCCATTCGCATTTTGTTCTTTGATAAGTGCTAATTCACCTATACTTTCAAAAATTTGGATTTTTGGGTACCTTCCATGTGATATTCCTCGTTATCCACAAGACCACGGCTCATAAAAGTTAGAGATGCTATTCAGGTTCAATTGAAAGCTGAAGATGTGATTTTATGCGATGTCAGCTTTGCCAGTAAAATTTTATGTAAGCCAACCGAAGCTCAGATAATACTCTTAGCTTTTAAACACATTCTGGAGAGAGAAAGTGAACATGTTCATCGAAGAGAACAAACCCATCTGTTTTATTGTAATGTACACATTGTGCCCTATTTTAGATATGACGCACTGATTAACAGCCTTGATTGACCTTTCATTACTATCGATATAGAAATGAGAATATTTCCATTCATGGGACCTACCAGCCCAATCAACAACATCAATTGATCTTTCTCGACTGTCCTTAAGGGAATGAGAATCCTTCCCTTCATGGTGCCTCTTGGCTTTATCGACTGCCTCGATTGATCTTTCTCTACTGTACAATATTTCCTGCCATCCTTGTAAGAATGAGAATCGTTACCTTCATGTGATCTCTTAGCCCATTCAAGAGACTCAATTGATCTCTCTCTGACATCCCTTAGCGAATAGGACTCCTTGCTTTCGAAGGACCATTTCACCTTGCTAGTCGCCAGAGCATCGACAAATATTTCTCTGCCATCAACTCTACTCTCCCTTTCTCCATCATGGGACCTCTTAACCCTATCTTCGGCCTCAATCAAATGCTCTCTGCCATGATCAAGAGAATACTTACCCTGATGACCATGCCTATTAACCTTATTTCCGGTCTCAACCGAGCTTTCTCAACCGCCATTCTTAGATTTTTCATAAATATTTTCTCCTTTTGTACTCTGTCGAGCTCTGTAGCCATCTGCATCCATTTAAGCATATTTGTCCGTCTTTTTGTTTGAATCACTCATTTTCTCTGCTATAAACTTGTCAGTCAAAATTCGAACTCTCGTCTTGTTGAGATTCGACAAGATGATGATCCTAATGAAAATTAAGCACCTTCACTAGGTGGGGCCTATAGGCTAATTTTAGGTGTATGTCTATTTTTAGAATTGTGATCATATTCTATTTATAGCCTAAGTCTATTTATAGATGGTTGAGAAAATTCTATTTATAGATGAGATTCTATTTTTAGATGCATGGGCGAAGTTTATTTATAGATCACATGTCTAAAAATAGATCGGATGTCAATTATTATTAGCCCTTAAAATAATTGTACAATAAATAATAATCTATTCTCTTGAAGCACTTGATTTCAGTTAACTAATGTGGCAAACCAATTCACTGAAGGAATTACAAGTTCTAAGGTTGGTTGGTGGGACATGCAGAGTGGACTTCGTTGCAACTGAGTGAAACAAAGTTGTAACAGGGTAAGATGTGTAGTTATGTGAGTTGTTATTTATTTTAACTCAATTGTGCTACTTGTAACTAGTTGTAACTAAAGATACACTAATGAGAGATCAGTGAATTAAATATTAAATTAATTCACATGGAGTGATCTCACTTGAAACTGAGGAAATACTACTGTTAACTACATGCATGTCAGATCCAGTGGAGACCCAGTTGAGAGATAGGTGAAAGGGCCTGTTTGACTATCAATTGTGACTATAGTGGTGCATTCAATACAACTGCACACACATTGGAGATGCCAATGAGGATTGCGTAGTAAAGGCAAGGCAAGATCAAATTCATTCAGGGATCTTCATCAGTAAGGATTGCATAGTGGAGGCAGGCTATTAGGAGGCAGTAAATTGGTGCATGTTTATGCCAATTTTTGTATGGCAGTGTGAGACGATTGTATATTGTACTGAGAGCTCTTGGAGTAGATTTTTGTATAAGATTATTTCATGATCCATGATATACATAATATATGATACTTGGAGTTTTTAGCTTTAAGCTTTCCCGGTAAAAACATTTGTGTTATGTGCGACTGATTTTTCTTCATGTGTTTGTAATTGGCGATTAAATTTCCGCAAAGAATTAAGTAGAAGGCTTATGTATTTAAAAGCGGATATAATTTTTAGATCATGAGAGTTCAGTAATACATAACTGTATTAATAAATTTCTACACGTCTTTTCAAAACCTCATCTCCTCAGAAAAATTCTTGCTTGCTATTCGAACCCTTTGCTGCTCCAATACTGCACTTTACATAATAATTTTTCCTTCTTAGGAAAGACGTTTCAATGACATACCTAGTTCGCGCAAGGTTTTATTTAACCCTGTTCTAGTGCGCGGGGTTTTATAGGCGCACTAGTGCAGTTTCGTAAGACCGCAGTTTATGTTTTGGTGCGGTGTTTTATGACGGAACTGTGCAGAAGAGTTGTGAAGCACCAGCGCGCTACAATACTAAGATGCACCGGTGCAGTTATAATGATAAGCACACCGGACGAAAAATCAGGAACCTCCATTAGAAATGGTATACTATATAAAGTTCTTTTTTTTGGTATGTAAGATCATAATAAAATAATGAGAATTATAAAGTACATGAATTTATTTTCATTATTTTCTAAACTTTATTATGTTACAAAAATTCATATTATTCTAGATTTATTATTTTAAAATTATTTACAAATTTACAAATTTATAAATTTTAATAAAATCATTTCACATTAATACAATTAAAATTTTACAAATATTTTACATACAATTAGAATTAGAATTAGAATTATATTTTTACAATTTCACATAAAATTATGATTAGAATTACAATTACAATTTTAGAATTTTACATACAATTACAAATACAATTAAAATTTTACAATTACAATCATTTCACAGTAATACGATTAAAATTTTACAAATATTTTACATACAATTAGAATTAGAATTAGATTACATTTACATTTACAATTACAATTTTACAAATATTTTACATACAATTACAATTAAAATTACAATTACAAATACAATTACAATTTTAGAATTTTACATAAATTACAATTTTACAATTTTTCATATATACAATTACAATTACAATCATTTCACAATAAAATAAATATTACAATTACAATTTAAATTTTACAACTATTTTACGTACAATTACAATTAAAATTACAATTACAAATACAACTACAATTTTACAATTTTACATACAGTTAAAATTTCAATTTAAATTACAATCACGACATAATATTTAATAAATATCATGGTCATTTAATATTAAATTAATTAATAAACATCACGATCATGATAACCATCGTACAAACATCATATTCTACTAAAAAACACATTCAAATTCGCTAACATCATCGTGATCATGATCATCTAACAAAACACAATTAGCATTGTATAACATCATCACAACACAAACATAAAATATACATCTCATTTCAAATAACTCATGCTATCACATACACATCTATCTACAAGCTGCACATTAAATGAACATATCTAACATGACCTAACAATATACACATTATGATGATCACCAACATGTAAATTAAGTATAACTGCAACATGAATATAAAATACATGGTGGTACAACATCAATAGCAGTACTAGTCGAGGCCTGCTCAGTCAATGGTGCAGCCTCGACGGTCGATGGTCTAGCCTGCTCATGATCATGAGTATTTTTGGATGCTGCAGGCTACTGATTGGACGTGGCCGATGGTCCAGCCTGATCTCCATGATGACTGCTGCTAGATGCTAGTGGAGGCTGCTCATCTGGCGTGGCACGAGGTGAATGATCATGATATGATGAGTCGCTTCTCGCGGACTGTCGATCACGTGCCGCGTCTCGACCACACCTATAACGTGCAACAGTCCTCCTCAGCCACATAACTAAGGTTGTAGCTCCTACGCCATGTCGCATCAGGCTGTACATGTCATGCGAAATTCCTCTCCACATATGTAACAACCTTCCATTGACCTGTATGTCTCTCATATTAGCGGGCCTAATCCCACCTCAACAATCAATGTAGTAAGCTGGTCGCCCAACTCCATCCTGTATCTAGTATCAAGTCGACCGCGCCTAGCAAAACGCAGTACCAGCGCACTAACAGGAACAGGTCTCTCTGCACCGGCCTCCTGATGATCCTCGGCATTTGGCATGCCATGATCTCATCAACATCCACACCTGGATCATGTGGTGGTGCTGGCATGTCCTCGCCATCAAAAGACCCAATGTCTGCAAAATATATACAAGTACACAACAATAATTAGACAATTTCATTACACAATTTAATAAAAACAAGTTAAAGAACATGTTAGAATAAATTTAAATAAAACAGTAATATTACCTCTATCATCTGGTGGCTCATCATCTATGAAGAGGATGTTGGCACACCCTCGCCAATCCAGTCCAAAATAAGGACATGGGACCATAATGAAGGGATGTAGCTCTTCAACACTGGCTAGCAACTCCAGTGCATCATGTGATATCCTCGCTGGAAACATAGTCTCGCCCCTCTTGGGCATCATATGCCCCCACATGTGCATCCGTGCCTCGAACATTGGCCTACGAGGCTGCCGAACAAAATTAGGCCTCGTCTCTAGAAACTTCTCAAAAAATAAACAAAAAATGTCTGAAGAAAAAGGGAAGTTGACCCTCCCTTGTGCATGAGCATGACATCTATCTAAGGATGTATAGAACTGCCGCAAAAAAATGACAGACCACCTGAAAAGTCATGGCTACTGTACTAAAGAATCAACATAATATAGAAATAAGAAACTAATGCATTTCCTGTCATTGGTATTGTGTGAAATGGTCAAAATCATAAGTGAGAGGCACCTCACCTCCTCACTACCAAATGCACCAATACGTAACTGACCTCCGACGACCTGAAAATCTGAAGGAGACAATACATCTACTCCAATGTATCTCTGGGAGTACACTAACTGACTCCCTACTACACAGCCAGCTAGAACCTCTGGGAATGAGGACAAATCTACCCCTCTCCTTGATAGCCCTATAATGAAATATATGTTCTCCTTAGTGGGCATGTACCATTGGTTAGGGCAAACCCAGAAAGCCTGTTGGTGAGCATTCCACCTGCAGATAAGATGTCTCAAAAACACACCATGGCCCTTTAGGGAAGTAGCCTCATCATAGAACTTGAGGAGGCCTACCTACCTTAGGAGCCCCTGGGCAGCTGCTGTAATAGGGCGAGGGTATGCATCTCTCTCCCTATCTCATGCCTTCCACAGGAGAACCATGTCATACTACTCTGCCTATTTTTTCCATTGTTCCCCCTCTTCTCTCTGAATGATTGAAATATTAAATAATTTTTTTTTATTAAATGAGACATGTATTTAGGAATATACATATATAATTTTTTTTGGAAAAAAAAAACAAAACAGTCGGTGCGCCACAAAAACAGTCATGCACCAGTTCCGGTGCGTCTTTTGTTTGTCGCGCACCGGTGGCGGTGCCCCAGATGATATTGAACACACTGTAGGCGGTGCACTTGAAAATTTTCAGAGCACCATTGACTATGTACAGTGTTAGGAGTGTAGTACGCTGACTAAAATATATGCCCTGACGCGTATAGTTGGGTCAGCGCACCAACCTCCTAACTTCATTACATAATCAACGATGCAGTCTTTTACCAAGCCGCATAGTTGACCCTGTCGAAATGATGAATGTGGTGCACTAAGAAACATACCCACCCCAGGGCGGATATTTCAGTCAACGCACCGCGTTGCTGCTATTCCACATGGTCAACGGTGCGGCCGGCTAAATGACCACACTTTTTTTTTTTAAATTTTAAAATAACACGGTGCGCCTTTCGGTACCGCCCTGGAAACGGTGCAGATACTGTTAGCACCGGTTGTGGTGCGACCTATACATTTTACAGGCAGCACCGCTTACCGGTGCGAGCCAAATGACATGAGCGCACTGTGACAATTTTTTTTTCTTTCTTTTAAATGGTTGATTTTAAGGTTATTTTAAATTCTAATACGCAAAAAAGCTTAAGAATGGAAAAACAAGAAAAATACTTGTACATTTGACTATCGAGGAGGCATATTGGCTGTAGAATTTGAAAAAGAATTTTTTCCCACTGTTTTTCAAAATGCAAGCTGAAGATTGGTGGGAAATGCACAGCATCAGTGCATGCAATGGGTGCAATGGGAGAACTGATGTTAGGGCGGCTCAGACAAGGATAAATTGTACCCGTGATTGAGAGCTCTGGAGCACTGAGAAAAGTGAAAAATGCGGTTTTTTGGCCGTAATTTTGTTTTATTTAACTCTGTTCCATTGCGTGGGGTTTTATAGGCATACTGGTGCGGTTTCTTAATACCGCACTAGGCAGTTTCTATTTTGGCGCTGTGTTTTATGACGCATCGGCGTGGAAGTGTTTTAAAGCACCAGTGCTCTACAGTAATTAGACACACCAAGCGGGTGTGTACAGAGCGCACTGTGTCCGGTGTGCCTTACTTTTGTGCGCATCGGTGCTTTCTCTTGTTGAGCACACCGGTGTGGTTTAGGATGATAAGCGCACTGAACGAAAAACATCCGCAAAAACCTCCACCCGCCAACCTCCTCTAGTAACCTCCGATAGAAGCAGATATCTGGGGTATTTTTATAAGGGGTTCCTCAAAAACATCCACTAGAGGGTCTTTTCCTTGTAGTGGGTATTCCATCTTGGAATTCATAGGACAAATCCCTCTTACTTTGATCATTAGAGAATCGTTACCGTCCATGAATAGATCATCAACATATAAAACCAAAATAAAAGGTATACCTTGGACCACTTTTGAAGTATAGGTTTGAATTGACACATCTTCCAATCTTCACTAGGTAACTATCAATGCAAACATGCCAGGCTCAGAAATCTTGATTCAAACCATACAATTCTTTCTGCAATCATAATACTGACCAAACCAATATGCTTAGCCTCAAACAAATTAATATAATGTAATCAAATTAATCAAGTCTGCTTATCAAGCCTTAAATGTCAAATCAAATCCATAAAAATTCATGCTAATATCACTATCAAACTCTTAATACCAAGTGCCAGGTAGAGCTCATACCAAAATATTAGGTTACGACCTTATCTATTTCCATGTCAACAATTGTCATTTGCCAAGCAATATCAAGCCAAAATTTATCAAGCTATCCTCATGATCATAATATGAATAATTTCTGTTACTAAATGTAAATGCATGCGCCAAGGATAAGTCATATAAGTTCCATCCACTCATTGTGAGATCACTGCATATTGAATCACAAATGTTTACACTTCAATGAATGTGTTAGTGCCAATGATTCCAATAGAGAATAAATACTGAATATTGATATTAATCACTGAGGGTCACTATGCCCATATTGTCATTCCACATCAAGGAAAATCATCATTGTAAAATATGATCAAAACCACAAATAGTTATCAATATGACTTTAATCAATCCATAAGCCAAAACATATCTATGAACTGTCTAGTATCATACCAAAATTCAAATGTCGCTCATCTATATTAAGTCAAGTAAATAAGCCAAATCTTTGTCAAAGCATTGAAAATTTTACCAAATACTATCATATACTAGATTCAATGATCAAATCAAGGAAAAATAACATACTAATATGCATCATTACAGACCCCTACAAACATAATACTAGTTAAGTCATTCAATTTCTCTGCAATAAATCAAACATGGTGTAGATCTCATTGTTTCTCAAACTTCCCTACTCGTAGAATTCTCTATCCTCTGCATCATGTCTATAAATCTATCATCCTCCTGGAGCGCTCCTAATTTTTCACATAAGGTTTTAATTTTTGTGTCCTACATGCTCAACCACACCAATAGGCCTTATTCCATGCATTTTGGAGGCTCATAACTGCACCCTTAAGCCTTTCTCCCAGTGGTTTGGGCTGGGACTAGGAGAAACCCCCTTTGCTCAGTTTAGAACCTGCAAATTTTTTTTTAACAACATTAGACGATTATTAATGACCGAAATTATTCCTTCAACAATTAAGTGTATTCCTTTCAAGTAATAATAGGTGTTAACATATCATGACAAATTTCTCCCTCTCATTGGGAAGCCACTTCAGTCATCATCATTCAAAACATCAACCTGTCTATCATAATACTGCCATGCATCAAAAGAACTATTAGATCATGAAATCAAACCATATGCATCATCAACATAAACTACATCACCATTACATATTACATCAAACATTCTTCAAGGGTTAGTGTCATATAATTAGAGTAGTTGACAAGTGTGTCTTCGTACTACAAAAATCATAATGACGACATCTCTTCTTTATCAAGTTATAGCAACCATTCATATTTTCTAAGATTATCAAAAAATAAACAAGGTCAACAAGGATATCCTGAGTATCAATCTTATTGTTACCCTTTCATCATCAAAGTTACCATGCTTATCATAAGCATTTAACTATAGTATCAAGTTATCATATATTAAAAATCAATGCATCTATCTCATTTATCAAAATATATCAGAGGTCAAACTTATTTTCATATGCATGCACGTGTCATTTATTAAGGTAACATTCCCATCATACCTTAAGGCTTAGCTTGCCTTCCAATCTTGCAGCTCAATCATAACAGTGAAACAATACAACATACATACCTTGTAATATTAAAATACCTATACAACTTGTAGCTCATATTTGTCATTGGCAGCTGTAATTCCCTGATGCTACTTTTGAAAAATTTTCATGAGGTACCATCAACTCTTTTCTACTTGAACTAGATTTATTTTCCCACAAATTAGATGATCCTTAAGAAGGATCTACATATCACATATCATATAGAATTATTTACATACTCAAATATCCAGGACACAATAAGCAGTAATCAAAACAATAAATATAAACAAGAATAATATCTCAAATAATTAACATAAATCTAAAGGGTACTTATCTTTAACAAAAGGTGATAATCTCCCTCATGAACCAACCTTCAAGAGTTAGTATTGTTTGTTATCCATGTAACAATGTCGCCTTCAATATATCCAATCGACTTCATCATCAACCATGCCTAATTGAGACTAGCCCAACTAGGGTTACACTAAATCTGTCACAGTTGCTAGAACATTGTCTCATTGATTATACTAGGGTGTCAAGGCTACATAACTCAACCAATTTTAATACTTCATGGTTTCTTCCAAAACCCTAATCTCATGAAATCCATCAAACCCTAATAAATAGATTACTTAGGGTTTCCTTCAAACCCATGTACTCTTTTAGGTCTACTCCATCTTCTCTTACTCCCATCAATCGTGTCTTCATAGGGGTGATATTCAATGACTTTTCTTCAGCCCATCTATGATACCATGTTAATTTTTCTTAGGGAACTATTGTTATTTTATTTAGATAACTGCATTTCATTATTTACACATTGAATTCACCCCAAAACATCATAACATTATTCAATAACATATCAAATTATTTAGAAAGAACAATATTAGCAACCATTCAGTGGAACAATAGAAGAAATGTAATCACACAGAAACACCAGGATTTTTCGAAAATCATGGAAAAACCCTTTCAAATTCTTCTTCTTATTAGATTGTCATTGATTTTTTCAGGAAAGAGAGAGTACAATAATCCAATTATTTATCCACAATATTATCCAACAAAAACCATCCAAACAATATCTTAAATATGAACCCAATAATAATACTAATCAAAATCACTATTCACCATCCTATGGTCAACTGCCATCAACTATTGGAATCTGCGGTCAACTGTCTTGATATGTAGTCAAATGTAGAAATACAATCCTAGTTTCCATTCACACAAAGAGAGTGTACGTGCATGTGGTTGAAACCCTCCAACCACATGAATAAGCTTGCATGCATGCAATTGCAACTAGAAATATCCTGTGGCAACCCTGTGGCTGAGAACCGAAACCCTAATCACACGTGTGAGCTTCGAACTCTACAATATTAGATTTGTGAAAAGAAACTTCCGCAAACCAACCTAAAATATATGCGAGCCAAAACAAAGAATGAAGAATAATTCATGAACTCCAAATGAGGGTTACTTGACTTGCATTTATAGCCATCCAAGGGTGTCTAATTTCTCTTTTGGGCTGACCTATCCTTTTTGTGCACATGTGGGTTTCCATATTAAAATATATTTTTCCTTAACCAAATTAAATTCTTCTAAGGGATAGTAGGGGTCTTGATGAGGAATATTTTCCAAAGGAGGGAATTTGTCCCTCAGATGCCAAAATTAACAAAAACTAGGGTAAAAGTTGATTAATCATGAAATACTAATTCAACCCCTCTCTGAGTATTTATAACAATTGGTATCATAGTAGGTGCTCTAGGAATAAATTTAACAACTTGTTGTGTAGGAAATCCTTTCTGCAGATAGAAACGACCCCTCTAGTCCTATGGGAGGATCTAGCAACAAACGAGACATATATATGAAAACTTTCCTAACTTATACTAGAAAAACACGCAGGAGGATAGATTTCCTACCTCTTTCTGATGCTAGTGCCAGTGGCGTCAACCTTGATTATTTAGCTTCCATGCTCACAGTCACGATCTCCTCTCCATTGGTGTAGATGAGTGCCTGCAAGGAAAGACAAGTGGAGACAACAAACGTATACAAAGCATAATTTTTCTAGTACAAGTTATGCAACAAATCAAGGAACACTACAATAAATATACAATAATTGACATATTTATGGAAAGGAAACACATAATGTATAATTAATATAATCGAAAAGCGAGAAATACAACCAAAAGCCTTGATGTTTGTTACACCATTTTTTGGTCATCTAACCTACTATCATTAGATGGACCCAAGTACACCATGTAAGACCAATTTTACCCTAAGTAAAATTGCTTTCACTATGTAAAATAACTTAATAAATCACATTTATTAGGTTGTTTATGGTCTAAACAGGAAACCCCAAAAGGAAATATTAAACAAATCTATATTTGTTTGATTTTCCTCATGGAATAATTAATTAAACAATAATTTAATTATTATTCCTCATCACGTTTAACCCAAAACAAATAAATTAATTAGATAAATCTCTATTTATCTTATTATTTTCTAGGAATAATTATTTAAATCTTATTTAAATAATATTCCTTGTTAAATATGACTAAATCACCCACAAATAATTAAATAAATCATTATTTATTTGATTATCATTCAACCACTTCCTTAAAATGATAAATAAATCATTTATTTATTTATTATTTACAAATAAAAGGATTTGACCCAAGTCAAATACCTTTTCCCTCCAACAAATATAATAAAATATTCCATAAAAGGTGGATCTAGATTTGGTTAACGTTATTTTAATCATGCACCAAGATCTAGAATGACCTAATATTTTGTTATAAATAGGAGGGTTTTCCCTACCATTCTTCACCTTTTGTTGCCTATTGGATCACTCTGGATCTAAACTCTTGGTCTGACTTTGAGCCATTATCATTGTCATATTTACCATTATTTGCTGTGTGAGCTCCCTTTGAGTTCTATCTTTGTCTGGGTTTTCTACACCAACAGGAGAGAGAAATGCTAGATATGAAGTGCTGAGGACTTCCAAGAACCCATCCCATTGAGGAGAATTGGAAACATCTTCTTGTTTTCCTCCCAGGTGCCCTTAATACAAAAAATTCTTTCAAAAATTGTTCTTGTCTTCTCTATTGGATATATGGAGCAAACCCTTTTTTTTACCGCTTAATGTCTTTCTATGCATAGATCTGGTTTTTGCAGCTCTTGTCTTGATCAACTAACTACAGATCTGAAGATATTGGCAGCCATATTTGATGTTAGGGCTATTAGTTATGCGTAGCTAAAGTGGTCTATTTTCGTACACTTCGACAAAGGATTCATACTAACAATTGGCGACTCCACACGGGTTTTCAATTACGACCGCTGTCGTTTTTCATATTCCTGCATATCCAGCTACTTCAGACCCTAGGGTTTCTTTTCAGCTTTTTGTTTTTCCTATTTTTATGTGGTTTTTCACCTATAAAACCCTAAAACATTAAAATTTCTAACTTCCGCATGTTTCTGGCCCTATTGCGCAGGTGACAGACATCAGCCGCAACTGAGACGACAACTTTTCCAGAAATCTGCCGCTGGGACACCCGGAGCTTCAGGTCGCACTTTTCAGCCCAAAACCTACGACCTGGTCCTTCGGGTCGCACTTTTCAGCCTAGTATCTGTGACCTGCACAGAAAACAAGTCAGAACCTGCGACCTGCCAACTTTTCTGCTGTTTTTCTGCAATTTTTCTGGGTTTTTCTGAAGCTTCTGTCAGGGTTTTCCAGCCTCTGTCTCCGCCTGTTTCGACTTGTTCTTGATCTGTTTTGCTCATCTAAGTGGGAACCTAGCCCCCTAGGGCTTCAGTACCCTCCACTTTTGGTGGAAGAGTTTTAGCTGTTTCAGGTGTCTGATTTTTCCGAGTTTCAGCCTTCCCTTTTCCAGATCTGATACCTTCTTTTCAGATCCCTTTTAATCAGCTCTCCTCCCTTTCAAATCACCTCCTGAATATTTTTTCGGATCTACCTTTAGGGCCTCCTCCTTGCCCCTTCTACTTTTTGTTGATTTCCTCCCTTTTTCCAGCCACCTTGCCTCTGCCTCTTGGCTGTGATCTGCACCTCTTTTCAGCAGCTTTCTCCTTTAGATCCCTGTCCCTCTTGACCCTAGATCTATTGGCCTCTTTGTAGTGTGTTTTGACTAGATTTTTTCCCTCTCTTAGATTAGTTTTGAGAGGCCCGCCTTCTTGGGTTGGATCGATGCACTAGTAGCTGTTATTTTTCTGTTATTTTAGCATTATATACTGTTTTTGCAGCATTATTTTCAGTTACGCAGCACACTTTTTCTCTTGCTCTCAAAATGAAAAGGGTTTAAAAATTAAAATTAACGCACACCACACACTCACCCTAAGCGAAGAAGAGCCTGGTTTACACTGCCAGGAAAAGACTTTAAAAAAAATTGACACTGCACCTTTTTGCCCTTGTTTCGACATTGTACTCACTTGATTCTTCACCTCCCGACCTTTGTCAGTCGTTCTTTTGGCCCTCGTGCCATGTTTGTGTTGTCACCTTTGTGCCCCCAAGGCGTGCCTCTCGGAAACTTCTTGACCTTCACCCTCAGTTTCCGGTTGATCGACCTGCTCCGTCCCGCCGTCGTCGAGCCAGTCCTCCTCCGAGTCCGCACTCCGACTCCTCTTCTGATTCATTGGGTTCTCCTTTTCCTTCTGGTTCTCCCTCTCTCACTTTCACTATGTCTGGTCCAGGGCCTAACGCTAGCGGTAATCCCGGCCCTAATGCCGGGACTACTACTAGCGGAACCACCACAGGAACTACCTCGGCTGCACCTTTTCTCCCGTACATCGCAGGCCTTAGCCTCCCCGATTTCAATCAGTTGATCAATGACCCTATCCGCCACGATGTTGGTTGGCCTGCTATGCTAACCAAGCTCCCCTCCGACATCCCTAAGTTCGAAGGCCTTGCTGGAGAAGATCCAACCAACCATGTCCGATCTTTCCACATGGGGTGTTCCTCCAATTCCATTACCGATGATTCCATCCGTCTTCGGTTGTTCCAACGCACGCTTACCAGCGAAGCTTCTAAATGGTATGTTGACCAAGCCACCTCTTCCCATTCCACCTTTGTGACCATTGCCCAAGCATTTTTATCTTATTTCCAGCTCCCTCTCTGATACGATACTGGTACAGATATTTTGACTTCTTTCAAGCAAACCTCTTCAACCCACCTTTCCACTCATGTTTAGGAATGGCGAAGAATACGAAGCTTATGTCGAGCTCCCCCCTTCGAATATCGGGTTTATATGGACTGGTTCCTTCGCACTCTCTTAGCTCCCATTGGCAAAGATGTCGCCTCCCACTTCCCTCAAACCGAAGAAGCCGCCCTCCAAATAGCCTTGAAATATGACCTGATCTACGCTCAGTCTGGTTATGTTTATACTGTCCTCCCTGACCTCCCCAGGCCCGGTGGCACTAACGCCCTGGGGGCATCTCATTCTGTCGACGGTATTGTTGGAGCCCTTTCTCATCCGTATGCTCAACCTCCTGTGGGCTATGGTCTCCCTCAGGGAGGGGCCAGCACCTCTAGCACTTTTCCCCCTCTAGGTAGCATGTATCAAGGATACGACATGCCTCATCCTTTTTCCCAACCTCTTGCTTACCTCAATGTTGCCCAACCTCACCATTACACTTATCCGTAGCCTGGTGTGCCAGCTCCTCCAGCATATGCACTTCCATCTCCCTTGCCTCCTCCAACCCCACAACAACACCTACAGCCCCCTCCAGGGAAAGTATTTGCGCAGCAGGGCGCGACTAATCCCCCTTCTTCTCAAAGAAGACAGAGAGGCAATCCAAACCAATCTGCCCTTGGTACTCATGGACCCAATCCTCAAGGTATTTACCCTAACACTGCTAACCAGCAACAGGGCACTCAGCCCAAGCCGGACAGGCCTCTTCGCACAAATAAGCCTTGTTCGTGTTGCGGTGTTTATGGTCATTACACCCACGATTGTCCCCTCTTACCACAGATGCGGCAGATGTGGGATTCTCAAGCCACATTGCGAGGACAACATGCCTCCCCTCATGCCCCCCCTAATGTGGCCACTACTCAACCAGCTATGTTTACTGATCCTTTCCCTCAGCAAGGATTCATGGCTGCCCAACCACCTAACGGACAGTTCTCCACTCAACCTTCCCCTTCTAGTTCCTTCGATTACCAGATCCTTATGATGAACTCTGATCCTTCCCCAACCGTCGACCTTCACCTTCAAACTCGGTCTCGCCAGTACCCCAGGCCTTCCGCTCTGTCTACCCCCGAGTCCCCTTCTTCAGGTTCTACAGAGCCTCTTTCGACACCCAATGGTCCCTTACATATCCCTCAACCCAAAGTTTAGGTTCATACCAAGATTCCTAAGGGTCCATTACGTCGCAATGCTACTCCTGGTCGAGCTGCTAATGCGTATAGCATAGTAGATGATTTGGCGCAATCTCCTGCTGCCATTTCCACATTGGAACTCCTCCAGTCGTGCCCTTCCAAAAAGAAGGCTCTGCTATCTACCGTGGGCGCTGTAGATCCTGCCGATGACCAAATGATTGTTTTCAACGCTCATCAATCAGACCATCCTCCTCTTCCTGCTTCCGTCGCCTTCCAAATCCCAGTAAAAATCTGGAATGCCAACATTTCTCGGTGCATAATTGATGAGGGGGCATCCACCTATGTGATGTCTGCTTCAGTTTGGAAGCAACTCAGATCTCCTGAGTTGGCCCCTTCCACGATCACCCTTCGAGCGTGGGACGACCACGCCTCCCAGCCCATTGGCCTTTTCCGTAATTGTCCTATCACCCTTGCCGGTAAGACCGTTTGCGTTGACGTCGAAGTCATTGACGCCCCTCTAGACTACAACATTCTATTGGGGCAAAGCTACACCTATGCCATGTCTGCTGTCCCATCCACGGTTTTTCGCAAGATGTCTTTTCCTCACAATAGAAAGATAGTCACCATCGACTAGTTGACTTACTATGAGCCGCCGTCTCAAACCTCCCCAGAGATGACCATCTCTTCTGTAGCAAATAAGCAAACCGTCGATTCCTTGAACAGTGTCTCCCTCGGCGTCTACAAAGACTCCTCCCTGCTCAGAACTTTTCCTGGTCCCCCCCCTCCTCATATCTCTGATCCCAGCTTATTGAATGTTTGCATGATGCAATCGTCTCGGGCTGCCCTTAAGCGACCCGCTTCGGCTAGTAAGCAACCTCAGACTCAACCTCGCCCACCGCAACCTGCTCCTAGCCCTTCATCTCCGCCAGTCGGACCTCCTCCTTTTGGCCCTTCTCCTACAGCTGGTATCCCTGAACCCCTTTATCCCCTTGGATCGGTTCCCCCAGGCCTTAACCATCTCGGATCCATCCCTCCTGGTCATTACCCTGCTGGTCAGATACCTTTTCTAGCTCCCCCTCCCGGCGTCTATTTTGTCCCCGTCATGGCCACCCTCTCTCTCCCTAACCTGACCCTGGGTATACCCGTCTGGTACCTTGACCCTCCAGCCGCTACCCCTCCTGGTCACCCCAAACCCTATCTTGCTTTGAAACCGGTTCAACCGGTCCCCCTTGCTTCCTCCATTGCTACCATGCCCCCTGCACCTCCCCAGGACCCTACCCCTATGGTGATAGCTCCGGGAAAGAAAGGCAAAACTCGCAAGGGGGCATCCAAAGACAAGGTCACCCCGACTGACCCGGTCCCTCCTCCACCTACAAAGCCTTGTGCCTTGTGTGATGTCGTCAGTCACACCACCCATACCTGTCCTGAATTGCCCCGCATTCAACCCATGGTTAAAGTCGCGTTCCCTGAGTCTACGGACCTTGACCCCTCTCTCCCGTCCTCGTCCGTAACCAAGAACCCAAAAACTATTCGCACCAGCAAACCCTGTGCTTTGTGCGGTGTCCATGGCCATTATTCCCACCATTGTCCTCACCTGACGCATTACCACGCCTCTTTAGAAGTAGTTCGAGAGTATGAGGTGGAAAAAAATCAGTCCACCTCTCCCATACTTGTGCAGTATGCTTCAGGACAGCTTGAGGATCCCCCTGCTCCCATTGACATCCCCCCCCCTGATGTCCCGATGACGGAGTATACTACCACCATCCTCTACCTATCATCCTCTGTGAGACCCTTGGAGAACATTCCCCTTGAATCCTCCCCTGTTGTTTCGCTCGATCCCCCTTCAGCGACCACCCTGGGCTCAACATCTTTTAACCATTCATTTCCCTATTCTTTTGTCATTCCCCGTGACGATCCGTATGCGAACCTTTCTTCCCCTACGGATGATTTAGGTAACTTTTCCGTGTCATGTGGTGTCTTTTCCACCTTTGACCCCCGTTTTTCCGCCCCTACACGAGATAACTCCACCCGTATCTCTGTTGACCTCCGCAGCCCGAGTCCCCGCCATACCTCCTATAGCCCTCATATACCACCCTCTAGTTTGTATATGAGTCATAGCCATCCTTCTCATCGCACTCCCTCCTGCAGTTGCCGCTCGATGTCTTCTGTATGCTCACGCTGCCCTCATTGTCCCTCCTCCCCCCATTTGTTGTTTTGTAACACTATTCCACAGGACCTCCCGTCCCCACCCTATATCGGTTACGCCGATGGTGCAAGTCGTTATTCCCGGAATCTAGCCTCGGCAGGTTGGGCGATTTTCACCCCCTTGCATGCGCTTGTGCTCTCAAACGGGGTCTGCATTGGTACTGCCACCAACAATTGGGCCGAATATGATGCAGTGCGTGGTCTCTTAGCCGATGCCCTCTTTCATCGCATCCTCCATCTGCATGTTCGTTTTGATTCCCTACTTCTTGTCATGCAACTAAATGGTGTTTATCGTGTGCATAACCCTGTGCTGTTTAGATGATATTTACAAGTGAAACTCTTGATACGTGAATTTCAAACCATAACTTTCAACCATGTACCTCGAGAACATAATCACTATGTAGATAGTATTGCAAACCATGTTCTAGATTGGCATTTATCACACGCATTTCATACAAGACAATAACATTCACAATCATTAACAAAGATGCATATCCATAATATGTGTCACAAAACATGTGTTTAGAGTCCATCTACTATGATACATATGACATGCCCATCGCATGTTACAAAAACTCAAAACTGGGGGCACCACCTACCCCTACATACACATTAGGGGGCACCACATGCCCCACACCTACTCACTATCTGGCGGATCCCGAGCCAATGGCTCTGCTCCTACAGTTCTTAGATCATGTATGCCTTTACCGACCATCGCCATGCGCCGCATGACACCTCGCCATTCCGAGGGTAGACCAATACATGGCTCCACGTACTGGTCGTCTAAGTCTTGCCACCCGCGCTCTGAAACTCCGGTCAGCAACCTCTCGCATCTACGGTGGATGTCCTCCAGAAGGGCGGCCGCATCCTCATTGCACGCTGCTCTCGACCCACTCGGCCCTGCAGCTCCAGATGCTGCCGGTCATTCCATATATCCGGCCGGTTTTACTGGAGCTATATCTGCATACCAAAAGTACATGAATCAGTACCCTATCTACTATTCAATAACTTTAACATGCCCATACAAGAATAGTAATTTTTCACTTACCATCGGGCCCCCATACTCGACCAGGCGGAAGTGGCAGGTCCAGATCTCCACAATAACTCATCCCACTATAGGGATAGTCGTCTATGTATAGCGACATTTGATCCCAATGGGAAAAAAACTCAGGACGAAACACCCGTCCGACCACCCCTCCTCCTCCTCTGCACAGTAGGTGCCCCCACCGGCGCATCTTGGGCTCCCTTGGGCCCCCATCTGGGAGCTGTATACGAGGTCGTAGGGTTGGGATCTTCTCAAAAAAGAAGGAACACAATAAAGTCCCATACGAGCAATCATGGTTCACTTGCCGCTTGCAAAGCGACAACTGTCGTTTTAACGACACCAACATCATTTGGGCCCACCCATAGTAGGTCCCACTCAACACACTCTCTACAATCATCATCTGCCCCCCAGTGATGTGATGGAACACCTGGCTGCCCAGGATCCGCAGCACTGCTGCGGCCACTCCCCGGGTCTCCAGTCTCTCTAGGTCCCCGATCGGTATCCGCGTCCCTTTGACTTGGAGACCGGGTCGGCAATGCCTCTCCACATACTCCATGATGTTCCGCCCCCGCGGTAACACTGGCTGCGTGTTTCCCACCATCCCAAATGGCGGGAGACATGTCAGGAAATACACATCTTGGACTGTCAGTTCGATCCTGTGCCCCTGCACTACAAAGACCTCATGCTCTGGATCCCAATAACTTATAATCCGGGCCAACAAGGGCTCTCCAGCTCTCATCAAAGGGTTCTCCAAAAACTTCAGAACCCCAAACCTGGCCAACACACGACAGACACCCTGATTTTCCTGGATCTCTGCCCGCAATGTACCCAGGTCTCTCTCTCTCCAGTTCACCCATATATCTGCCATATCTGCACAAAAACATCATCTTTTTCAGCCTACAGATAAGGAATATTGTAACCAAACACAAAAAACCCAACTCTCAGCCATCAAACAACACTAAAACCCCCTCATCTTCTTGGTCACACTTTTCTGCCAAATCCTGAGACAGGTCGCATCTTTTTTCCCAAAACATGCGTCCCAGGTCGCAGATTTTGGCCCAGAAAGTGCGACCCGGCCGAAAATATGCAAGGGGGTCTGTTCCTAAGATTCTGGGCCCTAATCTGAACTTTCAATCCATCAAAATGAAAGAGTAAGGTTAGGCCTCTTACTTGCAACTGACAGATCGCGATTCCAACGGTTGGTTTGTCCGCTACGCTCGCTGCAAGATTTAGGGCCTTCTCTCCTCTCTACATTCACCACAGCAACACTAGCAAATGAGTGGATTTGAAGGGAAAACTTCCTTATTAAAAGAGAACCCTTGTTTCTTCTTTCGCCTGTTGCGACCATACTGTAGCTCCGTTTGACAAACCGTCTGCACTGTTGGAAAGCTCTCATCAAGCCCTCAAATGGGTATCTGTTAGTTTTTTGTGATTTGATACTTCACCAAGACACATTTTGTCCAAAATGGGTCACTTCACCTCTCCTTAAAATCACATTTCTTCACTTACAACACTTGTACTTGGGGCACCACTTTGCCTCCTTACTTGTCTTTGTTCGTGTTGATTTTCGTCGTGAGTTACCATCTTGTACTCATGTTTTCATGGTCCCCCATTGGACCTTTACTGTGTGGCAGCACCATCGAGTCGCCCTTGTTTAGAGCATCCAAGTGGAGTCATCATCGCATTCATGGAGTCTATCCCGAGTCCCTTTGTACCCCGCTATAGTCCTCCATCCCTCATTGCTTGGTTTCTCTCTTGTGTCGCTGTTACACAGTAATTTGTCACCGTCCCTACCATTCCCCGTCCCACACAATGGAGGACCCATTTTGTGACATGTGAGCATTGTCATGCCTTGAAAACATCATCAATGCATTCCTCTAAACATGAGCTTCAATTGCCCTAAAGACATCTCCTTGAAAAAATCATGAAAAACATCTCCTTTTGCATTGGCGCGGGAAGAAAGTTCAGCACTCGTGCCAATGAGGAAAATCCTACAAAGAGGCCGCGCCAACTGGCACTCTGTCCCAGAGCAGTAGTCGCGCCAGCCAATTTAAGGAGTGTTTTTTAAATAAAGATGGCAGAAGTTGTGTTTCAACAAACTCAGAAACCATTGCCTATCTTGAGTTGGGAGGTTTGGCTGCAGAAGTTCTATGGAAGGGAAGTGGTTTGCCACCTCCCATGGAACCTTCCTTGTCGATAGGGCCAATCCCACAATAATAGGGATCCCAACTCCCTCCTTCCCCATCTATAAAAGCCTGCTCAATTCCATGGCAAGCTAGTCTTGAAGTGCCTAAGCTTTGAATCTCCAAATTCCCAAGAGCCTTTGTGCTGTAAGAGCCCTCTTTCTTCCCCTAAGGCCGACTCAAGTAAGGAGACTATCGTCGAGAGACTCTAGAGAGGTTTGCCCTTTCCCTGGCGAGCTTTGCGAAATGTGAACGACTGGAGACCCATCCGAAGGAGACCACGACGTCAGAACATTGGTTGTAATCTCTTTCGATTGTTATTTAATGAATGATTACAATTATGGTTCCACTCTGTTTTCGATTATGTTAATATGAGTAGTATCCTTTCTGACTGATATTTAGTTGCATATGTTGGATTTTATGCTTGTATCTGTTCATTTCTTGCATGTGCAGGTGTCCATCAGCGGAGATCGTGGAGGATCGTGATCTGCCGAGGCTGAGGAACGGGAACGATCTCTTCTTCAGATTGCAGCATTGGATTCCAGGTAGGCCTCCATCTTTGGTCTTTTCATTCGTAACTAGGAACTTGCGTCGTAACATTTCGTGATTGTTGCTAGACCCCTGCTGGGCTAGTAGGGATCGCCTCTGTCCGCAGAGGGGATTTACCTCCTCAACAATTTGGTGACTCCGCTGGGGATCGTCTAGACTTCACTATCTCATTTGGATTGTCTCGTTTGATTGTTTTATGATTTTCCTTGCTTGGTTAGCCTTCTGGGCTGGGTTCTTTTGCTGTTTTTTGCTTCTTGGTTTGCTTAGTTTACATTGATCTGCTTCCGGAGTAGTTTTTTTAATTTTGGCTGAGAAACTCGACTGGCGCGCTTTTTAGCCCGACAGTCACGCCAATTGGCACATGTTGCTTTTGTTTAGCCCACACCAATTTCTTTCTGGCGCCAGTTGCAGCCTTACAGTCGCGCCACTCCTGTAGGGTTTTTGAGTTTCCTTAGTTTTGAGCTCTCTGGATCTGGTCAGTGCTTTTCTTCTTGATTTTCTGACTACCTGAGTGTGTTGGAGTCCTGTTTGACTGGGAATTTGCCTATATCCTTTGGTTGTTTGCTTCTATCTATCGATTTCACGTTTTAAGCCCTAGGGCATCTAGTGGCTTGGTGTATCGAGCCCTCCTTGGGAGTTTTGGTGTTTCGTTTGTCCAGCCAACTTTCTGATTGCTCCTCCGCATTCTCTTAGTAGTTGTTCATTGTTTTGTTGCGATTTTTGGGTGATTGCTCATTCCTTCATTCAGATTTCGTTTGGTCTTGCTTTGGGCCTAGATCACACGGTCCATTGGAACCTTTGAGTTTTTTTCTTGGTTTTGAGAGACTTTGGTCGATTTGGGATCTGATTTTTTGTGTCATGGAGTGAAATTTGTTTGTTTTGCTCTCTCAATATCATTTCTCAAGTTGTTCCATTTGTTTTCAGTTTGTTTAGTGCATTTAGCTATCAAACGTTGAAAATTACAAAAAAAAAAAAATTTCTCTTTTGCTTTTGGTTAATTAGTGCAATTGTAATCTTTTCGATTTTGCTAGTGATCAGTGATTTGAATGAAAAGTTTCCAATTTCATTAGTTGCATTAGAGATCTCATTGTTTTTCTTCCGATCATTTCATTTGTGTAAAAGCTCTCAACTCTTCTGTAGCTAGTTTTCATCGAACGAAATGTTGGACTGTGGCATGTAGCTTTGCATTTAAGAGTCTTTTAAGACATTACATATGATAGGGCCTGAAAATTGAAACCTAATTGAAGATCAACTTAAAATTTATTCAATTAACCTAAGGCAGCATTGAAATCTAACGAAACCTAGCAGCTGTCGCTCGCCTTTTGGCTTTAGACAGCGCTAGTACGGACTTGTGCTCCCCGTACCGTCGCGTATATAAAGGGAGACCCCTCTAGGTTTTCAATCCTTTATCCACAGGAAGTTGAGTCTGCCGCCCTATACCCGTGATACGCCGAACACAGCATTCGGGGAGACTTCCTGCACGTACGGAAAGTCCTTGGTCGATTTCTGTTTCATTATTGAAACCAAGGTGTATATTGTAGTTCACGGATATTTGGTACACCCTTTGTGCCTAGTTTTACCTGAGCAGTCATTTGGTATTTTCTGACTCCCTAAACTTGAAAAGACTGTCAAGCGCTTGTCCTTTCATGCTTGTGTCAAATCTGAAAGAGATAGAGTCATCTTTTATCGTTTCTCGACTCTTAAAACATGAAATGATAAAGCTTCTTACTTTTCAATGTGGTAAAAATTAATCACCCACGATTACACGCCCGCTTAGATATTGCTTTTTGACCGTTTGATCGTGTGTCTTAACTCGTTTTCAGCCCGTGTGTGTGTTTGCTTCTTTTTCTCTGGTCTTTTTCCACAGTGGCGGAACCTTCGGTTTCGTCTACTGGTAGTCCTTACACGGACGATTCTTCAGAGGCTTCCCAATCCTCTGCTGAACCACAGTAGCCTGTTGTTTCCGAGTTTCCCGACGAGGGACCGGTTCTCGCTGAGCAACCCTTTGGAGGACCAGTTGAGTTCAATTGGCCCTTTTCGGATCCTGTGTCTAAATTGAGATTAGGAGCTGATTTCCTTTCTCTTACATCGGGTTCGCCTTTTGTTGCTGCTGTATTTCCTCCAAGTCCTCGCCGTCTCTTACGAGATTTAATGGAAGGATCAACCATGAGTGATTCTGGTGAGGAAATCCCGACGTCTGGTGAAGACTACCAGCTCTTCCCGCGAAGATTGTTTGAGGGAGACAACTCTGAGCTGGCTAACATGTCAACAGCCAGTCCTTCTTTACCACAGGGATACAGATCTCTGGGTCAGATCATTTCCACTGCAGCCTCTATGGGAATATCATCTCCTGCTTCGAGGCCAGCTGCTACTACACCCGGGGTGTCTCCTCAGATGCCCGTCACTTCTGTTCCCGTCCGACCCACTATTTTTGTGGCCGCTTCTTCTCCTGTTGTCTCAGCATCTGCTACTAGGGCTGGGCCAACTCCTAAAGACGTCTATCTAGCGACTGCTATACCGGAGAACATTTCTCCGGAGGAGTATCGGTTGTCTTTGCAACAGCCGAATGCCAAGGTTGGACCGTCCTCCCAAGATCCCTATCGATCTTACTTTTCGCATTATGCACAGGATGGTACTCCCGCGTATGCTTTCCCAGGTCAGTATGACGAGCACGGGGAGATTTTGCGTCTACCCGCTCCTGAGGCTTATCTTTATGCTCAAGGTTTACCCAATCACCAGGCTTATAACCCGCAAGGACAGCCTTTCCAAGGCCAACCTGCGGGCCAACCTGGTTATCTCTATGACCCACAGGGGCAGCCCATCCAGGGCTACCCTGCGGGGCAGCAAGGGCCATCGTACGGTCCGCCAGGACAGTATTATAGCCCTTCTGGTCAACCTGTTCAGCCTCAACCGGGGTATCAACCGGGACCGGCCTATGGTCCTGGGGGGAAAATCCAGCCTTCTTTACCGATGCAACCGCAGTATCCTGTTGTTTCTAATGTTGCATATCAGCCAGGACCATCCTATGGTTCTGCTTCAGGTCAAACCAGTCTCCAGCAAGTACCTGGTCCTGTTCCACCACCAGGCCAATCGGCTCATCTGGTACAACCCGGTGTTCCACTTCCAGGCCAACCGACCCATCCAGTGCAACCTGGAGCTTACTTACAACCAGGTCAACCTGCGCAACCGAAGCCGCCTGTCTATCCGAGTCAACTTGGTCATTCAGGTCAGCCCTCACATCCGGGTCAACCTGTTCACTTAGGTCAGCCCTCTCAGTCGGGTCAACCTGTTCATTCAGGGCAGCCCGCTCATTCCATTCACCCTGCTCAATAGCTGACTCATTCAATGCCACAGCCAAATCAACAGCTGCACCCTACATATCAGGCTCCACAGGGTTCCACTTTTCAGCAGCCTACTCATCCTCAGGGTGGTTATTATTCTCATGGTCAGTCTCAACTGAACTATAACCACCCTAGAGGCTCTCAGTATTATCCTCCTCCACCCGGTTTTACCTACACTCAGCAGCCAAATCCAAACGGTGCTTATACAGGGCCGACACCTAATCAGGGTCTGTATCCTGGTTATCAAGCCCCACACTATGGTTACCAGCATCCAAATCAGTCTGGTTATACGACCTACGCCCCCTACGGTCAGAATCCTGCGGGACAGAACCCGTGGGGGCAAGGATATTCACAACCATCGTGGAGTATGGGTACCGGACCTCATCCTGGGCCTGGCATGGCAGTTAATCCTCCATTGCCGTTCCTGGCTACCTTGGAACTGCCGGATGTTTCAAAGTTGACCAATGACCCGATTTTACATAATCCGTATTGGCCTCCGGTTCCCACCAAGATACCAGGTGATTGCCCCAAGTTTGAGGGAAAAGCTGGAGAGGACCCCCAGGCGCATGTGATGACGTATCATCTTTGGTGTTCGTCTAACTCTTGGGTCGACGATTCGATTTGCCTGCACCTCTTCCAGCGTACTTTAACTGGAGCTGCTGCTAAGTGGTACATAGAGTTATCCCGTGGCATTTTTCAAGATTTCAACTCTTTGGCCATGGCTTTCCTCACGCATTTTCAGTTACCGGTTCGGTATGAAGCCGGGACGCACCTCCTGACTTCCCTGAAGCAGGATAAAGCCACTCACATCTCAGATCACATTCATGAGTGGCGGCGCCGTCGTAGACTGATCAAGTTTCACATACCTAATCAGATATTGACTCACTGGTTCACCACCTCCTTTGTGAATAAAATCGCTCAGGATATTGCGATGGGAGCGTGCGTGACAGAGGAACAAGCCATCGCGCGTGCCCAATACCTGGATCTTGTCTATTCTCAGTCCGACACGCTTTATGACATCTTGACTGATGCTCCACGGCCCGGAACCTCTAAGGCTCTACCTATCCCTGCGGTGGATGGTGTCATTGGTTCTGTCTCTCAGAATTCGAAGAAATCTTCGAATGGGAAGCAGAAGGCTAATTCTTCCAACAATACCTCTGCTAATCCCGCCTCATCCGATTCTGGTAAAACCGCGGAGGTGAATGCCGTTCAGGCCAATCCTACGGACAAATCCTCCAAGGGGAAGAATAAGGGCAAAGGCAAATCTAAATCTGATGCCCCGAAACCAGAATCTAAATCTCGTACTGAGGATGGCTCCCAGCGTAAACCGAAGTACCCTTGCCTCATCTGTGAAGGGGACCATTATACTAAAGATTGTCCACGACGATCCGAGGTTAGTCAACTTCTTAAAGGCCCTAAAGGGACTCCGGCTGTTTTGAAAGAGCCATTTCCATCTCAGCAGACCCAGATGGTCGAACAGCCGTCACCATCTGCACCGTTTGGGTCTCAGGTTTTCATGGTGAAGAGTGTTGCACCTATCTCTGTCGCTACGCGGTCGAAGGATTACAACGAATCGCGGCAGGCACCCGGGAAGGCAGTTGCGGATGGGTCGCCTCCCCCACCTGTCTCTGGTCTGTTGGAAATCGAGAATCCTACTCTCGAACCCGTTGTGAAGCCACCTCCCAAAGGTGTTCTTCGAAGATCTTCTTATAATCCAAACGCTCATGCCGCTCAACATTACAGTATTGTTGAGGATCTGGCACAGGCGCCGTGTGCTATGTCTGCACTTGAGGTTCTTCAAAGTTGTCCTTCACAACGGAAGGCTTTACTGTCTGCCATCGGTGGCATCGACCCCGCCAACTCGAGCCTTCTCACCTTCGATTTGGAGAATTTCACTCCTCGGCTTCCACATCAAATCGCTCTGGTTATTCAAGTCGGGATTAACGATCTGAAAATTCATAGGGCCGTCGTGGATGAGGGTGCATCTACCTGCATTATGTCCTCCGCTTGCTGGAAGGCCATCGACTCTCCAGCCATGTCGTCATCTCCCAATGCCCTTGAGGCATTTGATGGTCGGGAATCTAAACCCCTGGGCGTTCTCGAGAGTCTAGCGATCACATTACAGGGAAAAACTGTCAACGTAGAAGTGGAAGTGGTTGACGCTAAACTCAACTAAAAAATACTTCTTGGCCGCAGCTGGACCCATGCCATGCTCTGCGTGCCATCTACCGTCTTTCGATTCATTAAGTTCCCTCACGAGGGCAAGATTGTTACGGTGGATCAGTTGTCATTTTTCACCTCTAACTCTGAGAACAACGTGCCATACGTGGATCAAATTCCGAATCCCCCAGACAGTATAGGACCTGGTCTCTTCAAAGACCCAGTCCTCATGGGTATCTTTCCCGCACCACCACCGCATACCGCTCAAGTCAACATGTTGTCCAGGTCCGATGACCCCTGGCTTATTCCTATGCCTGAGCAGGTATATGAGTTTGGAGAATCCATGCCTTTAACGCCAGTAGAGATCAGCTACTGTGAGATTGTTGCTGCATCGGATCCTCCACCTCCTCAGCATGCTCCGTTGAGCATGGCTCTCGACGTCTACTCTCAATCCCCCTGGCTTGGTCAGGCTGATTCACCTGATCCTATCAGAGAGAATTTTCCTTCAGATGAGGCTATCATTGAAACTATGTCTCTTGAGGAGTTGCCTTGGGGCGATGGACATCATCGCTCCTTGTTTATGCCTAGCTTGGGGGCAATGACTGATTGTCTGGAGCGTTATGCTACTCAGGTTCCTTCCCCTCCTCTTCAAACGCCCATCTTGACGCACGAGGTTTTTTCGAAGGGTAACCTAAGTAACATTACTCAAACTATTCCAATCAACATCTCCGTTAAACCGGGGATCGTTGAGAATATTCATGTGGGTGTGACTTGTTCTCCCGATGAGATTCAAGTCTATACTGAGCTTTTCAAGGAATTCAGAAATTTTTTCGCATGGTCTTACAAGGAAATGCCGGGGATTGATCCCAGTATCGTCGTGCACGAGATTCCAACCTATCCAGGTGCGAAACCCGTGCGCCAACGCTTACGCCCCATGCATCCTCAGAAAGCCGCCGCTATCAAGGCAGAAGTTGAAAAACTTTTGAACGCGGGTTTTATTTATCCCATCCCCCTTACAGAATGGGTGTCTAACATTGTCCCTGTCGATAAAAATCAGGGTACAATTAGAGTCTGTGTGGATTATCGCGACATCAATCGCGCCTGTCTAAAGGATAATTATCCCACTCCGTTTATAGACCAGATCATCGACGAATGTGCTGGGAGTGAGATCTATTCCTTAATGGACGGTTTCTCAGGATATAAAAAAATCAATATTGCACCTGAGGATCAACACAAGACCACATTCATCTGTCCGTGGGGTACTTTCGCGTATAAAAAACTCCCGTTCGGCTTAAAGAACGCTGGAGCCACTTTTCAGCGTGCGATGTCCTACGCTTTTCATGAAATTCGCCATATCGTTCAGCCTTATCTGGATGACTTGCCGGTCCATTCGGGTAGGCGAGAGGACCATCCTGAGCATCTCCGCCAGATCTTTCTTCGTTGCAGGCGCTACAATATCAGGCTCAATCCTAATAAATGCGTCTTCTGCGTTGACTCTGGCCATCTTTTAGGATTCATAGTCTCGAAAGACGGAAATCGCCTTGACCCTCTAAAGGTCGAGGCCATCGTAAATCTCCCATCACCCTCCTCCCTGTATCAGTTACAGAGTCTGCAAGGGAAAGCGAATTTCCTTCGTCGCTTTATCCCGAATTATGCCGAGGTGGCCAAAGGATTCACTCGTTTGTTAAATCAGAACGTTCCTTTTCATTGGGACGAAATTGCTCAGGAATCCTTTGAGAAGCTGAAGACGTTGCTTGTCAATGCTCCGTTGCTTCGTCCTCCGGACTACCACCGCGACTTCACTTTATATCTAGCCACCGCATTTAGCACCATAGCCATGGTATTGGTGCAGGATGACGATGACGGTGATGAACATGTTGTTTATTACCTGTCACGGAACCTTCTCGATCCAGAGACACGCTATGCTCATGTCGAGAAGTTGGCATTAGCAGCAGTACACGCTATACAACGCTTTCGCCATGACATCCTTTTGTGTACGATAACAGTGGTTTCAGACTGCAACCCTATGACGTATATTCTCTCTAGACAATTACTGGGGGGCAAGTAATCCAAATGTATTGTGATCCTGCAGGAGTTTGACTTAGAGTTCACTGCTGCTAAGTCAACTAAATCACTGGTCTTCGCGGATTTGATATGTTCTCTCCCTACAGACTCTGCTCCCTCACACTCTGAAGACCATATACCGGACGAAACGATTTTCCTCATCAGTACTCGTGACCCTTGGTACGGTGACATAATAGTGTATCTTCAGACCTCGAAATTTCGGTTTGAGTTGGATAAAGCTGCCCGCCGTCGGATTCGGCACCAGTCCCAGCCCTACCGTATAGTAGGAGATACCTTATACCGCATTGGAGTAGATTCGGTGCTCCGGTGATGCCTAACCTTGGAAGAGGCTGAAAAGGTCCTAAATGACTGCCACAGTGGCGCCTGTGGTGGACATATGTCCGGGTATGCTACTGCCCAGAAGATTCTGCGAGCAGGTTATTTCTGGCCTTCCATATTCAAAGAATGTATCACTGCAGTCCGTAAATGTCATGCGTGCCAGATATTTCAGCGCAAGATGCGCGCGCCACCTCTCCCATTGCATCCCGTTATTACCGTCGGCCCTTTTGCGAAATGGGGCGTGGATTTTATGACGTGTAACCCTCACTCGGCCGGGGGGCATGCGTATATCATTGTCGCTGTCGACTACTTCACTAAGTGGGCCGAGGCGATGCCTACACTAGCTGCTGACGGGAAAACGGCTGCTCAATTTATATTCAACCACGTTATCGCACGGTTCGGGGTTCCTCAAGCCATCGTCACTGATCACGGTACTCATTTCCGAGATTACATGATGGCAGAGCTGACTTCAACGTTGGGCTTGCGTCACGACAGCTCAACACCATACTACCCTCAAGCAAATGGTCAGGTTGAAGCAGTGAACAAGGTTCTGGTCACTATGCTTCAACGAACAGTTGGTATTCACAAATCCAATTGGCATCTCCAACTGTTCTCAGCTCTCTGGGCATACCGAACATCTGCTAAGAGTGCAACCGGATTCACACCATTTCAATTGGTGTACGGTCTGGAAGCTACTCTGCCGGTTGAATGTGAAATTCCTTCGCTTAAATTAGCTGTGGAGCTCTTACCGGATACTTCTCCTGAGGAAGAACGTCTTCTGTATCTCGAACGGTTGGATGAAACCCGTCGTCTAGCTGCTTTGATCATCGAAGCACAAAAGAAAAGGGTCAAAACTCATTTTGATCAATCTGTTTCTCCCCGTTCTTTCATTGAAGGAGACCTCGTCCTCTTGTACAATCAGGCACATGATAAGCTTGGAGCCGGTAAGCTCCAGCCTATGTGGCACGGGCCCTATATAGTAAAGCGCGTTTTGAAAAATGGGGCCTATGAGCTTATAGATTACGAAGGAGTTCCGCTGGCGCAGCCCAGAAATGGGTTGTACCTTAAAAAGTACTATGCCTGAAGTGATTTCTTGGTGTGGTGTGTGTACATAGGTGTGTGTTCTTGCATTTGTGTGCATGTATAGTGTGGTGTGCTTTGTAAACATCTTTCTGCTGATCGGGTCTTTCTGGTTGTGCAGATGTCTATTCATCCATTTGTTGGTTTCGCGGATGGTGCCTCCCGCAGTACCAGGAATCTGTCTTCAGCAGCCTGGGTAATCTATGATCCTGTTGGTGAGTTGATCAACCTGCAAGGAGTGTGTCTAGGACGTACCACGAACAACATCGCGGAATATAGTGCTGTGTTAGAATTATTAACCGAGGCAGTAAACCTTGGTATCCGTGAATTGCTCGTGTATCTAGATTCACAACTTGTGGTGTTGCAACTGAACGGACACTATTCGGTAAGAAACCCGTCCATCTTACGTCTGTATCTGCGTATTCGATTACTGGAAAGGAATTTTGACTACATTACATATCATCATATACCCAGGCATTTGAATACATTAACAGATGCAGTAGCAAATTTGGTATTAGACAGACATTTGCGTAATTTATAAATCATCATCACATGTGAAGAAAGATCCATCCAGAAATAGATATGCATATATATATAGATATCGAAATGTTTACATAGAGTGTGTCACATAAAGTCAAAATATACATAATCGTCTTAAGTACATTCGGAGACGATACGTCTCTCAAAAAATAGGTGTGGTATAAATCCTAAGAGCTAATCCGCATGGTGCTCATGATAGCACGTGACTGCACGCACTAAGCGTCTCAGGATTCGGTGGATCCGACTTGGAACTCCGACCGTATGACGCTGGTATGCCATCGGTACGTCAGCCAGCCGAGCATAATCCGGGATCCCTCGGGAAATGCCCTCAAGATTCTGGATCAACTCCTCTCCTCCGGTGCCCTCTCCCTCAAGATCAGGGGCGAGTTGAGTCCTCCGTGAGATTGGAGACATCCCAGCTGGTCTCTCAGGACCCACATCTGCATACATATATAAAATGTGTTAGGACGAATGTGTATTCACAAAAAAAACATAAAACATAAAATAAAAAACATGAGGTCTTACCCAACTCCTCGTCCCAGTCATCTCCTTCTGGCAGTGGGAGATCTGGGTCTCCGGTGAAGTCAGTTCCTGCATAGGGCCAGTCTTCCACTACAATTAGCTGGCACCGTAACCACCTAAAGAACTCCGGCCTCCAGGAAATCTGTTGGCCGCCTCCAGCTCTGGGCATTAATGCTGCCCAGCGAGCCATTCTTGGCTCTTGTGGTATCGGATCTGCTACTGAGGCCCCTTGGCCCTGGAAGATTGGTAAGCGTTCCAGAATGAACGATACCAGGATGGAACCATAGCCAAACTGTTTCAGTTTAGCTTGTTTGCATTTTGTGAGCTGCCTTTTCATATTGATTGTTACTGCTGTTGCCCAGTCGAACAGTAAGGGACTCATGCATTCTGAGGCCAGCAGGAGTTGGGCCTTTGTGGCCTCGTGCGGTGCCTGCGACCCTGCAGCCCGCGTGATGGTATGTAGGAAAACTCTCAATGCCAGATCAGGGATAGTGTGGATATCCACCTTCTTGCTTCCTGATCCCATTTGTGCTCCTCGGCACACTCGTGCCATCACTTCTTCCATCTTCTCCCCAGATGGTCTGCTTCCAGTCAAGACAGGGATCGGACCTCTGCGGGACAATCCGGTGATAAAATAAACATCAGAAACCTCCAGCTCTAATACCTGATCTCGTAACCTGAACACCTGTTCATGTTCATCCCAGATACTAATCAAATACTGGAGGAGCTTGGGCTGAGCTCGTAGACAGGGTGTGAGGAAGAACTTCTTCAGCCCACAGTTTCTGAGGGCATTCATGCAAGCCTCACTTTGGATGGCCTGTTCATCCTCTTCTCCATGCTCTCGTTCTTTCCATTCAATCGCCATTTTTCTTGATTACCTCCATTCATATGGTCATAAACCCTTAGTTAGATCTCTCATAAGCCTCAAATTCCATACAATTTGGTTTAAATATCGATTTTTTAGGCGAAATTTTAGGTTCGGCCGTTGGCGCGAGCCCTTTGTATAAAAGAGCCCATTGGCACGGGTCCGTGCTCGATACCCGCGCCAATGAGCGCGGCCCTAAAATTTCAAAAGTGGCCCTAGAGAACTGATTTACAGGGTAAAACTATCAAAAAATGGATGAAAACATGGAGCAAGGGAGCGCCTCTTACCTGTAGCAGACGAGAAACTGAATGGTCAGCCGGATCCGTCGCAATTGCCGTCAAAAGTTTCTGCTCCAAATGGATCACTGTTGCTTTTCACCAAGGTAAATAGTAAATGTAATTTTATTTTTACCAATTTGGCATATTTATAACTTTTTGACATAAAATGAGTTGTAAAAAGTCATTTTTATCAAATATTTTAATATGTTATGTCGAAATGGGTTTTACGCTTGCTTGGTATGTGCAGCAATAGGTTTTGCGACTTTAGACGATGGAGACGAGTTGTATTTTATACTTTTTCGGACTCGGTAAATAAACGAAAAAGTCACTGTGGAGTCATCTTTCAACTCTTTTCTGACTCTCTAAACATGAAAAGATTGCCGAGGCCCTTGTCGTTTCGATCTCGTTAAAATGGACACGAATCGACATCTACCCAGTATACGTTTACCCATTTTTCGGGCTGGGATGGATTGATTACGAAAAAGGAATACCCTAGCCTATCGCGACTAGGAGGTTTTCTTGGATATTGTTTTCTACCTTTTCAGATCTGAGGAACTATTTACGAAAAGGGACCTGTGGAGTTTACTTTTCTGCTGTCTTTTCAAACTCTCTAAACATGAAAAGACGTCGAGTTCTCCCTTTGTCAGACTCGTTAAACCCTGATGACATCGGATTCAGTCGAAATGACGTTCTCCGAGTTCCTCCTTCCTAGGACTCGTTAAATGCACTAGGATGGATTCGCCCGAAGGGCGGACTTATATTACAAGCATATGCTATCCCCTTCAAGCTTGTTATAAAAAATAATTGGGGTACTCACCAAAAATGGTGGGGGAAAAATGGAACCATCATCATTGTCGTGTCGGCAGTATGTCGCTCTTGAACATGGCACTAGTTTGCATTCGTGTCGGGTTGGGGACATCTCATCTCGTTTTTTCACTTGCCTCCGTGGGTTTGGATAATCCTTTTTGACCTCTCCTCTGCTCATTGCCTTGTCACCATGACCTCTGATCCGTTGATGTCAAATACTGCCAAAACCACTATTTGTGCCGTTATATGTTCAAGAGAAGTTGACCTCTGCAAATATCAACCTTCCTCTGATTCTCATATGATCTTGATTCACAACAAAAACATCATGTTCCTCTGTCTCGTGTCGATGATGTGGGAAACATTATGGCCCACCTTCGATCAAGATCACTTCCTGTCGACTTCAGCTCATTATCCAGGAAGTTGATCTAGAGACTCCTTCATGGTACCTTGGAGCCTGCATGCCTCAATGGCAGGTTCGTCGCATTCGACGTGAGGTTTACATCATTGGCCTCCGATCGAGTGATTCTGCGGGTGTTCGACGTCAACTCATTTATTCGCACGCCGTAGATTGTACCTGTAGTACCTTGAGGACCATTGTCATCATTGGTGGTTTCTCTCGCGTCTGTTAACAGCTTTCATCATTGGCTGGTAATCAGACGATGTTCTTGCATGTTCGACTTCAGCTCACATATTCGCATGCTTGAACTTGTACTTTGTTTGGGTCGAGATGGAGCGCAAGACCCTGGATTGTGTCTGTTGTAATCCAGGCTGCGATTGTGGATTATTATCATTGTGTACATGACTCACTGATTGGATGGCTGCGACCATACCTGAGTCTATTTATTTGATCCTTGCTGGATGGCTCTGCCCATACCCTGGATCCGGATTATAGCATACTCTGTTTCGGATGGCTGCGCCCATACCACATATACATCATGTACTTGAGATATCAGTTGTATTTTTCTGCGCAGGTTTTCCGACGGCGGGCCTTCAGTTGAACATGTTCTCGTAAAGAATTTCACCCCTCTCTCTCTCGGGCCTCATGCTTTAGGGGGCATCTGTTACACAGTAATTTGTCACCGTCCCTACCATTCCCCGTCCCGCACAATGGAGGACCCATAATGTGACCTGTGAACACTGTCATGCACTGAAAACATCATCATTGCATCCCTCTGAGTATGAGCTTCATTTCCCCTTGAGACATCTCCTTGCAAATCCATGAAAAACAGCTCTTTTTGCATTGGCGCGGGTAGACAGTTCAGTACTCGCGCCACTCAGGGAAATCCTGTAAAGAGGTCGCGCAATCGGCGCCCGGCCCCAGAGTGTGAGTCGCGCCTACCCAATTTAAGGAGTGTTTTTTAAATAAAGATGGCGGAAGTTGTGTTTCAACCAACTCAGAAACCATTGCCTATCTCGAGTTGGGAGGTTTGGCTGCGGGAGTTCTATGGAAGGGAAGTGGTTTTGCCACCTCCCATGGAACCTTCCTTGTTGATAGGGCCAATCCCACAATAATAGGGATCCCAACTCCCTCCTTCCCCATCTATAAAAGCCTGCTCAATTCCATGGCAAGCTAGTCTTGAAGTGCCTAAGCTTTGAATCTCCAAATCCCCAAGAGCCTTTGTGCCGTAAGAGCCCTCTTTCTTCCCTAAAGGCCGACTCAAGTAAGGAGATTATCGTCGAGAGACTCTGGAGAGGTTTGCCCTTTCCCTGGCGAGCTTTGCGAGACGTGAACGACTGGAGACCCATCCGAAGGAGACCACGACGTCAGAACATTGGTTGTAATCTCTTTCGATCGTTATTTAATGAATGATTACGATTATGGTTCCACTTTGTTTTCGATTATGTTAATATGAGTAATATCCTTTCTGACTGATATTTAGTTGCGTATGCTGGATTTTATGCTTGTATCTGTTTGTTTCTTGCATGTGCAGGTGTCCATCCGTGGAGATCGTGGAGGATCGTGATCTGCCGAGGCTGAGGAACGGGAACGCTCTCTTCTTCAGATCGTAGCATTGGATTCTAGGTAGGCCTCCATCTTTGGTCTTTTCATTTTGTAACTAGGAACTTGCGTCGTAACATTTCGTGATTGTTGCTAGACCCCCGCCGGGCGCGTAGATCGCTCGTCTCCGCAGGGGATTTACCTCTCACCGCCGCACATTATGGCCTTCAGTCCCACTGTCCCTTATCCCTGATGATATTGTGTCAGTCACTGCCATGTCATTCATGCCCTTTATGCTCTATCAAGGGAAGTCGTCCATTCGCTACTTAGTCCCCTCCATTCCACCATCATCATGGGTATTAGTCTGTCCGTCACTCTATTATTTTCTCTCGTGCCTTAGTTGAGGATCTCTCATTGCCTCACCTATGGCGGACCTCCTTCTGTCGACATCATCTCCTTCATTCCAGAAGATAGGTCTAGAGGGCGGTGTACCTTGGTTCCAGCTTCCACTCTTGTTCAGTGCCTCAGATCAGGCAAAGGGATCTCTCATTTCCCTTTGACTTGATTGTTTCTCCATTCCAGCTCCTTTCAGCATGATCGAGATCCGTATACTTGATGGTTTAGTGATGCAGCAGCAGCTCTTGGTGATTCCCGGGTGTGTGTGAGACGTCTCAGCCCTCATGAGGGGGTGGCCCTGCAGGTAGCCCCCCACATGCCCGAATGACCTCTTCATTGCAGCCCTCGATGCAGCTCCATATATTTGATGATGTCGGCCTTAGCCGCTTGCAGTGCATCTTTGATTTGCATGTATCAGTCAGATTTTGTGAGTGCTTCCCCACTTATAGGGGGCATTTGGGTTGTATTTGTATCTCATGTACTCAGATATTATTGTATAATTCCTGGCTGTTATCCCAGGCAGAACATGTATGTGGGATCCCTCATTGTATTTTTATCTGGCTCATGTTTATGCCGGCTGTACTTTATGGTTCAGTCTCTTGTTTACTGGACACACTATTCTTTTGTACTTTGTCTCGGCGGGCATAGGTATGCCTCCCCCGCTGCCTTTAGCAGAGGTACCCTCTCATAAAAAGAGACTTGTTGCACCTGCAAGTCTCATCTCCTCAGGGTCTAGTTCTTCAGCACATTAGTCTACCTTACATTTCTCTCTTTGAATTCCCTTTTGATGTCTGGTGATTGAGTTCTTACAATGTACTTCGGTCATACGATTTTCTCCTAACACTCGCACGCTGGGGGGCAAGCTGTTACACCATTTTTTGGTCATCTAACCTACTATCATTAGATGGACCCAAGTACACCATGTAAGACCAATTTTACCCTAAGTAAAATTGCTTTCACTATGTAAAATAACTTAAGAAACCACATTTATTAGGTTGTTTATGGTCTAAATAGGAAACCCCAAAAGGAAATATTAAACAAATCTATATTTGTTTGATTTTCCTCATGGAATAATTAATTAAACAATAATTTAATTATTATTCCTCATCATGTTTAACCCAAAACAAAGAAATTAATTAGATAAATCTCTATTTATCTTATTATTTTCTAGGAATAATTATTTAATTCTTATTTAAATAATATTCCTTGTTAAATATGACTAAATCACCCACAAATAATTAAATAAATCATTATTTATTTGATTATCATTCACCCACTTCCTTAAAATGATAAATAAAACATTTATTTATTTATTATTTACAAATAAAGGGATTTGACCCAAGTCAAATACCTTTTCCCTCTAACAAATATAATAAAATATTCCATAAAAGGTGGATCTAGATTTGGTTAACGTTATTTTAATCATGCACCAAGATCTAGAATGACCCAATATTTTGTTATAAATAGGAGGGTTTTCCCTACCATTCTTCACCTTTTGTTGCCTATTAGATCACTCTGGATCTAAACTCTTGGTCTGACTTTGAGCCATTATCATTGTCACATTTTCCATTATTTGCTATGTGAGCTCCCTTTGAGTTCTATCTTTGTCTGGGTTTTCTACACCAACAGGAGAGAGAAATGCTAGATCTGAAGTGCTGAGGACTTCCAAGAACCCATCCCATCGAGGAGAATTGGAAACACCTTCTTGTTTTCCTCCCAGGTGCCCTTAATACAAAAATTCTTTCAAAAAATTGTTCTTGTCTTGTCTATTGGATGTATGGAGCAAAACCTTATTTTTACTGCTTAATGTCTCTTTTTGCATAGATCTGGTTTTTTGCAGCACTTGTCTTGATCAACTAACTGCAGATCTGAAGATATTGGCAGCCATATTTGATGTTAGGGCTATAAGTTATGCGTAGCTAAAGTGGTCTTTTTCATACACTTCGACAAAAGATTCATACTAACAACTGGCGACTCCACACGGGTTTTCAATTACGACCGCTGTCGTTTTTCATATTCCTGCATATCCAACTACTTCAGACCCTAGGGTTTCTTTTCAGCTTTTTGTTTTTCCTATTTTTTATGTGGTTTTTCACCCATAAAACCCTAAAATATTAAAAATTTCTTAACTTCCGCGTGTTTCGGCCCTATTGCTACAGACAAGACATCACCATGAATCGAGACTCGCAACTTTTCCGTAACCGCCGTCGGGACACCCGAGCTTCGTGTCACACTTTTCAGCCTGTAACCTCGCGACTCGGACTCTGTGTTGCAATTTTCTACCCAAGATCCGTGACCGTACGTAAAACAGTCGTAACCGCGACCTACCAACATTTCGTCGTTTTTTCGCAATTTTTTCCGGGTTTTTCTCCGTTTCCGTCGTGTTTCCACCGTCTCCGCCTGTTTCGACTTGTTCTTGATCTGTTTTGCTCATCTAAGTGGGAACCTAGCCCCCTAGGGCTTCAGTACCCTCCACTTTTGGTGGAAGAGTTTTAGCTGTTTCAGGTGTCTGATTTTTCCGAGTTTCAGCCTTCCCTTTTCCAGATCTGATACCTTCTTTTCAGATCCCTTTTAATCAGCTCTCCTCCCTTTCAAATCACCTCCTGAATATTTTTTCGGATCTACCTTTAGGGCCTCCTCCTTGCCCCTTCTACTTTTTGTTGATTTCCTCCCTTTTTCCAGCCACCTTGCCTCTGCCTCTTGGCTGTGATCTGCACCTCTTTTCAGCAGCTTTCTCCTTTAGATCCCTGTCCCTCTTGACCCTAGATCTATTGGCCTCTTTGTAGTGTGTTTTGACTAGATTTTTTCCCTCTCTTAGATTAGTTTTGAGAGGCCCGCCTTCTTGGGTTGGATCGATGCACTAGTAGCTGTTATTTTTCTGTTATTTTAGCATTATATACTGTTTTTGCAGCATTATTTTCAGTTACGCAGCACACTTTTTCTCTTGCTCTCAAAATGAAAAGGGTTTAAAAATTAAAATTAACGCACACCACACACTCACCCTAAGCGAAGAAGAGCCTGGTTTACACCGCGAGGCAAAGACTTTAAAATCAATTGACACTACACCTTTTTGCCCTTGTTTCGACATTGTAATCACTTGATTCTACACCGCCCTACCTTTGTCGGTCGTTGTTCTTCCCCTCGTGCCGTGTTTGTGTTGTCACCATTGTGCCCCCAAGGCGCGCCTCCCAGAGACTTCTTGGCCTTCACCCTTAGTTTCCGGTCGATCAACCTGCTCCGTCCCGCCGTCATCGAGCCAGTCCTCCTCCGAGTCCGCACTCCGACTCCTCCTCTAATTCATTGGGTTCTCCTTTTACTTCTGGTTCTCCCCCTGTCACCTTCACTATGTCTGGTCCAGGGCCTAACGCTAGCGGTAATCCCGGCCCTAATGTCGGGACTACTACTAGCGGAACCGCCACAGGAACTACCTCGGCTGCACCTTTGCTCCCTTACATGGCAGGCCTCAGCCTCCCCGATCTCGATCAGTTGACCAATGACCCTATCCGCCATGATGTTGGTTGGCCTGCTATGCTAACCAAGCTCCCCTCCGACATCCCTAAGTTCGAAGGCCTTGCTGGAGAAGATCCAACCAATCATGTCCGATCTTTCCACATGTGGTGTTCCTCCAATTCCATTACCGATGACTCCATCCGTCTTCGTTTGTTCCAACACACGCTTACCGGCGAAGCTTATAAATGGTATGTCGACCAAGCCACCTCTTCCCATACCACCTTTGCGACCATTGCCCAAGCCTTTTTATCTTACTTCCAGCTCCCTCTCCGATACGATACTGGTACGGAGCTTTTGACCTCTTTCAAGCAAACCTCTTCGACCCGCCTTTCCACTCATGTCCAGGAATGGCGACGAAGACGAAGCTTATGTCGAGCTCCCCCCTTCGAAGATCGGGTTTATATGGACTGGTTCCTTCGCACTCTCTTAGCTCCCATTGGAAAAGATGTCGCCTCCCATTTCCCTCAAACCGAAGAAGCCGCCCTCCAAATAGCCTTGAAATATGACCTGATCTACGCTCAGTCTGGTTATGTTTATACCGTCCTCCCTGACCTCCCTAGGCCGGGTGGCGCTAACACCCCGGGGGCATCTCATTCCGTCGACGGTATCGTTGGAGCCCTTTCTCATCCATATGCTCAACCTCCTGTGGGCTATGGTATCCCTCAGGGAAGGGCCAGCACCTCTAGCACTTTTCCCCCTCCAAGTAGCATGTATCTAGGACACGACATGCCTCATCCTTTTGCCCAACCTCCTGCTTACCTCAATGTTGCCCAACCTCACCATTACCCTTATCCGTAGCCTGGTGCGCCAGCTCCTCCAGCATATGCGCTTCCATCTCCCTTGCCTCCTCCAACCCCGCAACAACACCTACAGCCCCCTCCAGAGCAAGTATTTGCGCAGCAGGGCGCGACTAATCCCCCTTCTTTTCAAAGAAGGCGGAGAGGCAATCCAAACCAATCTGCCCCTGGTACTCATGGACCTAATCCTCAAGGTATTGACCCTAACACTGCTAACCAGCAACAGGGCATTCAGCCCAAGCCGGACAGGCCTCTTCGCACAAATAAGCCTTGTTCGTGTTGCGGTGTTTATGGTCATTACACCCATGATTGTCCCCTCTTACCACAGATGTGGCAGATGTGGGAGTCTCAAGCCACATTGCGAGGACAACATGCCTCCCCTCATGCCCCTCCTAATGTGTCCACTACTCAACCAGCTGTGTTTACTGATCCTTTCCCTGAGCAAGGATTCGTGGCTACCCAACCACCTGACGGATAGGTCGCCACTCAACCTTCCCCTTCTGGTTCCTCCGATTACCAGATCCTTATGATGAACTCTGATCCTTCCCCAACCATCGACATTCACCTTCAAACTCGGTCTCGCCAGTACCCCAAGCCTTTCGCTCAGTCTACCCCCGAGTCCCCTTCTTCAGGTTCTACAGAGCCTCTTTCGACACCCAATGGTCCCTTACATATCCCTCAACCCAAAGTTTAGGTTTATACCAAGATTCCTAAGGGTCCATTACGTCGCAATGCTGCTCCTGGTTGAGCTGCTCATGCGTATAACATAGTCAATGATTTGGCGCAATCTCCTGCTGCCATTTCCACATTGGAACTCCTCCAGTCATGCCCTTCCCAAAAGAAGTTTCTGCTATCTTCCATGGGCGCTGTAGATCCTGCCGATGACCAAATGATTGTTTTCGACGCTCATCAATCAGACCATCCTCCTCTTCCTGCTTCCCTCGTCTTCCAAATCCCAATCAAAATCCGGAATGCCAACGTTTCTCGATGCATAATTGATGAGGGGGCATCCACCTGTGTGATGTCCGCTTCGGTTTGGAAGCAACTCGGATCTCCTGAGTTGGCCCCTTCCACAATCACCCTTCGAGCGTGGGACGGCCACGCCTCCCAGCCCATTGGCCTTTTCCGTAATTGTCCTATCACCCTTTCCGGTATGACCGTTTGCATTGACATCGAAGTCATTGAGGCCCCTATAGACTACAACATTCTATTGGGGCGAAGCTACACCTATGCCATGTCTGTTGTCCCATCCGCGGTTTTTCGCAAGATGTCTTTTCCTCACAATGGAAAGATAGTCACCATCGACTAGTTGACTTACTATGAGCCGCCATCTCAAACCTCCCTGGAGACGACCATCTCTTCTGTAGCCAATAAGCAAACCATCGATTCCTTGACCAGTGTCTCCCTCGGCGTCTACAAAGACTCCTCCCTGCTCAAAACTTTTCCTGGTCCCTACCCTCCTCATATCTCTGAACCCAGCTTATCGAATGTTTGCATGATGCAATCGTCTCGGGCTGCCCTTAAGCGACCCGCTTCGGCTAGTCAGCAACCTCAGACTCAACCTCGCCCATCGTAACCTGCTCCTAGCCCTTCATCTCCGCCAGTCGGACCTCCTCCTTCTGGCCCTTCTCCTACAGCTGGTATCCCTGAACCCCTTTATCCCCTTGGATCGGTTCCCCCAGGCCTTAACCATCTCGGAGCCGTCCCTCCTGGTCATTACCCTACTGGTCAGATACCTTTTCTAGCTCCCCCTTCCGGCGTCTATTCTGTCCCCATCATGGCCACCCTCTCTCTCCCTAACTTGACCCTGGGTATACCCGTCTGGTACCTTGACCCTCCAGCCGCTACCTCTCCTGGTCACCCCAAACCCTATCTTGCTTTGAAACCGGTTCAACCGGTCCCCCTTTCTTCCTCCGTTGCTACCATGCCCCCTGCACCTCCCCAGGACCCTACTCTTGTGGTGACAGCTCCAGGAAACAAAGGCAAAAATCGCAAGGGGGCATCCAAAGACAAGGTCACCCCGACTGACCCGGTCCCTCCTCCGCCCGCAAAGCCTTGCGCCTTGTGTGATGTCGTCGGTCATGCTACCCATACCTGTCCTGAATTGCCCCGCATTCAACTCATGGTTAAAGTTGCATTCCCTGAGTCTACGGTCCCTGAACCCTCTCTCTCGTCCTCATCCGTAACCAAGAACCCAAAAACTATTCGCACCAGCAAACCCTGTGCTTTGTGCAGTGTCCATGGCCATTATTCCCACCATTGTCCTCACCTGACGCATTACCGCGCCTCTTTAGAAGTAGTTCGAGAGTATGAGGTTGAACAAAATCAGTCCGCCTCTCCCATACTTGCGCAGTATGCTTCAGGACAGCTTGAGAATCCCCCCGCTCCCATTGACATCCCCCCCCCCTGATGTCCCGATGACGGAGTCTACTACCACCATTCTCTACCTATCATCCTCTGTGAGACCCTTGGAGAACATTCCCCTTGAATCCTCCCCTGTTGTTTCGCTCGATCCCCCTTTAGCGACCACCCTGGGCTCAACATCTTTTAACCATTCATTTCCCTCTTCTTCCATCATTCCCCATGACGATCCGTATGCGAGCCTTTCTTCCCCTACGGATGATTTATGTAACTTTGCCGTGTCATGTGGTGTCTTTTCCACCTTTGACCCCTTTTTTTCCGCCCCTACAGGAGATAACTCCACCCGTATCTCTGTTGACCTCCGCAGCCTGAGTCCCCGCCATACCTCCTATAGCCCTCATATACCACCCTCTAGTTTGTATATGAGTCATAGCCATCCTGCTCATCGCACTCCCTCCCGTAGTTGCCGCTCGATGTTTTCTGTACGCTCACGCTGCCCTCATTTTCCCTCCTCCCCCCATTTGTTGTCTTGTAACACTATTCCGCAGGACCTCCCGTCCCCACCCTATATCGGTTACGTCGATGGTGCAAGTCGTTATTCCTGGAATCTAGCCTCGGCAGGTTGGGCCATTTTCACCCCCTTGCATGCCTTTGTGCTCTCAAACAGGGTCTGCATTGGTACTGCCACCTCCATCTGCATGTTCGTTTGGATTCCCTACTTCTTGTCATGCAACTAAATGGTGTTTATCATGTGCATAACCCTATGCTGTTTAGACGATATTTACGAGTGAAACTCTTGATACGTGAATTTCAAACCATAACTTTCAACCATGTACCTCGAGAACAGAATCACTATGTAGATAGTATTGCAAACCATGTTCTAGATTGGCATTTATCACACGCATTTCATACAAGACAATAAAATTCATAATCATTAACAAAGATGCATATCCATAATATGCATCGCAAAACATGTGTTTAGAGTCCATCTACTCTGATACATATGACATGCCCATCGCATGTTACAAAAACTCAAAACTGGGGGCACCACCTGCCCCTACATACACACTAGGGGGCACCACATGCCCCACACCTACTCACTATCTGGCGGATCCCGAGCCAATGGCTCTGCTCCTGCAGCTCGTAGATCACGTATGCCTTGACCGACCATCGCCATGCGCTGCATGACACCTCGCCATTCCGAGGGTAGACCAATACATGGCTCCACGTACTGGTCGTCTAAGTCTTGCCACCCGCGCTCTGAAACTCCGGTCAACAACCTCTCACATCTACGGTGGATGTCCTCCAGAAGGGCGGCTGCATCTTCATTGCACGCTGCTCTCGACCCACTCGGCCCTGCAGCTCCAGATGTTGCTGGTCGTCCCATATATCCGGCCGGTTTTACCGGAGCTATATCTGCATACCAAAAGTACATGAATCAGTACCCTATCTACTATTCAATAACTTTTACATGCCCATACAAGAATAGTAATTTTTCACTTACCATCGGGCCCCCATACTCGACCAAGCGGAAGTGGCAGGTCCGGATCTCCACAATAACTCATCCCACTATAGGGATAGTCATCTATGTATAGCGGCATCTGATCCCAATGGGTAAAAAACTCAGGACGAAACACCCGTCAAACCGCCCCTCCTCCTCCTCTGCACAGTAGGTGCCCCCACCGGTGCATCTTGGGTTCCCTCGGGCCCCCATCTGGGAGCTGTATACGAGGTCGTAGGGTCGGGATCTTCTCAAAAAAGAAGGAACACAATAAAGTCCCATACGAGCAATAGTGGTTCACTTTCCGCTTGCAAAGCGACAGCTATTGTTTTAACGACACCAACATAATTTGGGCCCACCCATAGTAGGTCCCACTCAACACACTCTCTACGATCATCATCTACCCTCGAGTGATGTGATGGAACGCCTGGCTGCCCAGGATCCGCAGCACCGCTGCGGCCACTCCCCGGGTCTCCAGTCTATCTAGGTCCCCGATCGGTATCTGCGTCCCTTTGACTTGGAGACCCGGTCGGCAATGCCTCTCCACATACTCCATGATGTTCCGCCCCCGCGGTAACACTGGCTGCATGTTTCCCACCATCCCAAGTGGCAGGAGACCTGTCAGGAAATACACATCCTGGACTGTCAGTTCGATCCTGTGCCCCTGCACTACAAAGACCTCATGCTCTGGATCCCAATAAATTATAATCCGGGCCAACAAGGGCTCTCCAGCTCTCATCAAAGGGTTCTCCAAAAACTTCAGAACCCCAAACCCGGCCAACACACGACGGACACCCTGATCTGCCTGGATCTCTGCCCGCAATGTACCCAGGTCTCTCTCTCTCCAGTTCACCCGTATATCTGCCATATCTGCACAAAAACATCATCTTTGTCAGCCTACAGATAAGGAATACTGTAACCAAACACAAAAAACCCAACTCTCAGCCATCAAACAACACTAAAACCCCCTCATCTTCCAGGTCGCACTTTTCTGCCAAATCTTGAGACAGGTCGCACCTTTTTGCCCAAAACCTGTGCCCCAGGTCACAGATTATGGCCCAGAAAGTGCGACCCGGCCGAAAAGATGCAAGGGGGTCTGTTCCTAAGATTCTGGGCCCTAATCTGAACTTTCAATCCATCAAAATGAAAGAGTAAGGTTAGGCCTCTTACCTGCAACTGATAGATCGCGATTCCAACGGTCGGTTTTTCCGCTACGCTCGCCGCAAGATTTAGGGCCTTCTCTCCTCTCTACATTCACCACAGCAACACTAGAAAATGAGTGGATTTGGAGGGAAAATTGCCTTATTAAAAGAGAACCCTTGTTTCTTCTTTCGCCTGCTGCGACCATACCGTAGCTCCGTTTGACAAACCGTCTGCACCGTTGGAAAGCTCTCATCAAGCCCTCAAATGGGTATCTGTTAGTTTTTTGTGATTTGATACTTTACCAAGACACATTTTTTCCAAAATGGGTCACTTCACCTCTCCTTAAAATCACATTTCTTCACTTACAACACTTGTACTTGGGGCACCACTTTGCCTCCTTACTTGTCTTTGTTCGTGTTGATTTTCGTCGTGAGTTACCATCTTGTACTCATGTTTTCATGGTCCCCCATTGGACCTTTACTGTGTGGCAGCACCATCGAGTCGCCCTTGTTTAGAGCATCCAAGTGGAGTCATCATCGCATTCATGGAGTCTATCCCGAGTCCCTTTGTACCTCGCTATAGTCCTCCATCACTCATTGCTTGGTTTCTCTCTTGTGTCGCACATTATGGCCTTCAATCCCACTGTCCCTTATCCTTGATGATATTGTGTCAGTCGCTGCCACCTCATTCATGCCCTTTATGCTCTAGCAAGGGAAGTCGTCCATTCGCTACTCAGTCCCCTCCATTCCACCATCATCATTGGTATTAGTCTGTCCGTCGCTCTACTATTTTCTCTCGTGCCTTAGTTGAGGATCTCTCATTGCCTCACCTATGGCGGACCTCCTTCTGTCGACATCAGTTCCTTCATTCCAGAATATAGGTCTAGAGGGCGGTGTACCTTGGTTCCAGCTTCCACTCTTGTTCGGTGCCTCGGATCAGGCAAAGGGATCTCTCATTTCCCTTTGACTTGATTGTTTCTCCACTCCAGCTCCTTTCAGCATGACCGAGATCCGTATACTCGATGGTTCAGTGATACAGCAGCAGCTCTTGATGATTCCCGGGTGTGTGTGAGATGTCTCAACCCTCATGAGGGGGTAGCCCTGCAGGTAGCCCCCCACATGCCCGAATGACCTCCTCCTTGCAGCCTTCGATGCAGCTCCAAATATTTGATGATGTTGGCCTTAGCCACTTGCAGCGCCTCTTTGATTTGCATGTATCAGTCAGATTTTGTGAGCCCTTCCCCATTTACAGGGGGCATTTGGGTTGTATTTTTATCTCATGTACTCAGATATTATTGTACAAGTCCTGGTTGTTATCCCAGGCACAACATGTATGTGGGATTCATCATTATATCTTTTATCTAGCTCATGTTTATACCAGCATGTACTTTACAGTTTGGTCCCTTGTTTACTGGACACACTATTCTTTTGTACTTTGTCTCATAGGGCATAGGTATGCCTCCCCCGTTGCCTTTAGCACAAGTAACCTCTCATAAAAAGAGACTTGTTGCACCTGTAAGTCTCGTCTCCTCAGGGTCTAGTTCTTCAGCACATTAGGCTACCTTACATTTCTCTCAATTAATTCCCTTTCGATGTCCGCTCCTCCAGTTCTCCTTACAACGTACTTAGGTCATACGATTAGCTCCTAACACTCGCACGCTGGGGGGCAATCCGTTACACCATTTTTTGGTCATCTAACCTATTATCATTAGATGGACCCAAGTACACCATGTAAGACCAATTTTACCCTAAGTAAAATTGTTTTCACTATGAAAAATAACTTAATAAACCACATTTATTAGGTTGTTTATGGTCTAAACAGGAAACCCCAAAAGGAAATATTAAACAAATCTATATTTGTTTGAATTTCCTCATGGAATAATTAATTAAACAATAATTTAATTATTATTCCTCATCATGTTTAACAATAAATAGGAGGGTTTTCCCTACCATTCTTCACCTTTTGTTGCCTATTGGATCACTCTGGATCTATACACTTGGTCACATTTTTCTACATTATTTTCTGTGTGAGCTCCCTTTGAGTTCTATCTTTGTCTGGGTTTTCTACACCAACAAGAGAGAGAGAGATTCTAGATCTGAAGTGCCGAGGACTTCCAAGAACCCATCCCATTGAGGGGAATCAGATACTTCTTCTGGTTTTCCTCCCAGGTGCCTCATTAATACAAAAATTCTTTCAAAAATTGTTCTTGTCTTGTCTATTGGTATATGGAGCAAACCCTTATTTTTACCGCTTAATGTCTTTCTATGCATAGATTCGGTTTTTTGGCAAATTTCGTCTTGATCGACTAACTACAGATCTGAAGATATTGGCAGCCATATTTGATGTTAGGGCTATTAGTTATGCGTAGCTAAAGTGGTCTTTTGTCGTACACTTTGACAAAGGATTCATACTAACAATGTTGGATGCCTCCTTATGGTGAGACTCCAAGTCCTAGCCTTCGCCTTCAAACGAATTCCTCCTTAGAAAATGGGCAACAATTGGGCATGCCTCAGCTCATAGGATGGCAACCAACCATTAGTGGATGGTAGGGGTTTCATTTATAGGGAAGTAGAGGGATTTGAGGATCCATAAAAGGTTGGAGGAGTTCCACATCTCAAGGGAAAGATCTATGGAAAGAGGATCCATGGCCATGAATGGTAGGTCTTGATCTTATCATAAACAACCTGAAACCACCTCGCCGTTCTTGAGACTTCTAGTAAGGGAAGATTCTACTCCATTTTGGGAATAATTGACTGAAGAGGGACATCACATATTTCTTGAAAAAAGTGTTGGGCATGGCCCAACTTAGTCTAATTTTGGTAAAAAAACTCCACAACTTGAGGAGCGAAGTGCGGGAAGTTAAATATTGTGCATGGTGTTTAGGGGCTTCAGGGCAGATCGAAGCCCCTCATTTTTTAATGGGTAAAATTTTAGTGTATTGTTTTGTCTTCCCATGGTATATAGACCATGGTTTTGTATTGATGTAAATGATATATAAAGTGTACTAAGGTTTACGAATTCATAAAATATGTAATGGTTGAATTAGGTTTGTGATTGTATCTACCTTTATGTGCTTTTGGGCCTAAAGGAAGGCTCCGCAGTTGTGTGTGCGAAGGCCTTGAAGATTTTGCAGCTTTGTGCACAGACCACCTGCAAATGTGTGTGTAGGTCGAAGAAGTGTATATAGTGAAGAAACTTACAATGATAAAATAAGAAGATTTTTGAAGTCATATTTGTGTTTATGAGTTGTAATAACTTGTTATCTGCATTGCAAAGTTGTTTATGTGCTTTATGTTGTGTTTTGATAATAAAGGCACAATGCGCATAAATATTGATTGATGAATAAAGTATAGACCATTCAAGTGGATAAATGCATTCGTTCAAAATAAGCATAAGTAGAGGCTTAGCAGTAGATCCACACTCCATTGTCCCTCTAGATGCAGAAACCTAGTTCTGACATCCCCCAATATTGTCTCGGGTGAGACTACGATCTATGCAGCAGGTCGTTGTCGAAAGGGACGATAATAAAGGGTTTTGTTGGTGCACAGTTAACTCCAAACCTGGGTTAAGCCTCCCATGAGCTAACAAATGGTTCCATTTCTAGGATTAGGATCTTATTGAGGGATATGTGGATGTGGCATATAAAAAGGAAGGAAATGCAAGATTGGGTAGATCTGAAAGAACTAGAGTTCATAGTTCAAGAAAATAGAAATCCGTGACTATCAACTGAAGCTTGGTTGTAGAGGTATATTTTCACAGAAAAGCACGAGATTTTCTTAGTGAAATTTGCTAATGAATTTCATGAATGGTTATCAAGGTTGATTGAGAACAAGACTTGTTTTAAGAACGATGAGCGTACTGCGTGGAGCCCTGAATTGGTAAAGCAACTCAAGGAGACCGATAAAAACATATCAAGAGCTTTTGATTTCTGGATTGACAGTATTATGGGAGGATTTATCACAAAGTTCACGATAGACACATATGTATCTTATAGCGAAGCTGAATGAATATTTTTCAAGGGTCCATGAGGTAAGTATCTAATTCTCTAAAGCCGTGGATTAAAATGCTTTTATGTGAAAAGGGCATACTACGAATGAAATTAGATTAATGTTTAGAAGAAGTAATTTTGGTTCTACATGAAGTGGAAAGCAATACAGAGTAGATCACGAGAAATTTATTGAGACTGATTAGAGTCCATTTTTATAAGAATCTAAAAATGAAGAGGAAGGACGTAACCTCACAACCCCTAGAGGTGCGTCACAGTTACAAGATGAGAATAATTAGGGCACCTATGAGATTCCCCATCCCACTACTCCCATCACCCCCCAGCCCCCTCCCTATACTTTCCCTCCACCTCCACCTCCCCCTCCCCCTCCCCCAGGAAACATGGCTAATGATATCAAGCTACCTATCTTTAGAGGACTCGGATCGTAGGATCCTGAGAAATTTTGGTTTGTCGCTGAAGCAGTATGGAAAGAAAGACAAATTAATGATGAAGATATAAAGAAAGCACATATTGTCACAAAACTACAGGAAAGAGTGCTTACATGGTACATAAAATATTCTACGATGAATCTGAATGCTTCATTGGATGATATGAAGAGAGCACCAATTGCAAAATTTAGGAAGCCAAAATCGCAGTCGCAGTGTATTACTGAGCTAAAGGAGATTAAGAAACTACCAAATGAATATGTTTGGGAATTGAATCAAAGGTTCAAAATGTTAATGGGACAATTAAGATTTAAAATTCCTAAGGATCAACATAAGGAGTGGTTTATAGCTGCGTTATTGCTACATATTAGGCTACCTTTGACACAACATAATATATCAACACATGTCGAAGCTATGGAAATTGTGATGAAGCTGGAAGATTCGCCGGTGGGAGATACTCATGCAGGAGTACAAAAGATTCAGACTCAACTAGCACACATGACCTTGGAACTGCAAGATCTGAAGAAGGGTAAGGAATTCAGACCAGAAATTCGGTCAGACGTATGGTGTGTAAAATGTAAACCAGAAGGCAATTTTAAGGAGCAATGCCCCGTATTTGGCTAGTGGAGCACCTAATCCATTGAACCCAGGATCAAGCGCAAGGTGTGTTACATGTAAAATTGCGGGTTAAAATTGCATAAAAAAGTGTTATTTGTTGCAGAGGTATGTGCATACCCCAAAGAAACTATTTTTTAACTTCTATAGATTAGTGGGGTATGATGAAAAAAAAAATCACAGTTATGATTTGATGATGGAGCGCAGTGCTGATTCCTATAGAATGCAAGATGAATGACGTGCACATGAAGATTAAGGAAAACATGTTGGTCGAGGAGGATTCCAAGGGCGTGGACAAGGAGGAGGAGATGCTTGTCGAGGACATGGCCAACTTATCTGTTACAACTATGGAGAAGCATGACACTTCGTGAGCGATTGTCAGAATTTGACTGCAACCTGTAAGTATTGTAAAGCCTTTGATCATGTGATAGAAGAAGTCCGGTCCTTATGGCAAAGATGCAAGAGAAAATAAACCAGCAACCCACATAGAATCTACATATGATGACCATTGAACCAATGCAAGATAACCCATGCATTAACATAGTAACAAGAAGTGGCATAGTGAGAGGAGATGATAAATCTGAAGGAAAGAAGCTGATAGAAGATACATGGGTTAGGAAGACCACAAAAAAGGCCCCTGGATTCAACATGTATAGGGAAAAGGAGACATTCATGGATGCAAAGTGAAGCTTCATGGATCATGGATCTTCCATGTCTAAATCACAACCACTGTAGAAGTTAATACCAAAGAAGGACAACACCAAGGTAATTACCACGATGAAGGAATTTGATCCAACTACATTAAGATCATTCTTGTAGAACTGCATGAAGATATTGAGGGATCATAAATCTGTTGAAATAATCCAAGATTTGATAGATCCCCGCGCTGGAACAGAAGAACCGCGTAGCCAATCGCGCATAGTAAATAAGTTGCATCGACATAAGAACGGAACATGAAGGGAGATGAGGCTAACTATGCAGATTGGGGAATATTATATGGATAAGGTAATCCTGGATTTTGGATTTGATGCCAATGTGTTTCCTAAGAAATCTTGGGAGAAAATGGGAAAAACGCAGTTGCAATCGTCATCGATCCAGTTGAGGATGGTTAACAAACATAAGATCATCCCAATGTGAAGGTTACCTGGAGTTATAGTAGATATTGAAGGAGTATGTGTTGTTGCATATTTTTAAGTAATTGAAATTGTAGATGATAGAAAAAAATATTTGATGTTGCTTGTATTGGATTGGGCTTTTGATACTGACACAGTAATCAATATGAAGAAGAGAAAGATGGTGTTCGAAAATGTCGATCTGAGGGTCATTGTTCCTCTAGACCCATCAGAAGGAGTGCGACATACATAGCCTGTATGCGCTGAGTACTGCAACGCAGATATTGACAGCATATATAAGATAAAAAATAAAGAGGAATATTGGATCAATCCCATTGCATATGGAAGGCTATGTTGAGAACAAGACAATTCCTATATTTCAGTCTCTAATGAAGAACTAGAGAATCAATAGAATAGGTTGCATGAAGTCTCTACAAGGCGATGTGTTAGAATCATGAGATCACTTTATTACATAGCTTCAGAGGTATGTAATTTTCCTTATTATGATGGGATAGGAGAGGTAAGTACTTTTATTGACGAATTTGAAAGAGAAGTACTAGAAGAACAGAGGTTTCAATATTTGGACGTAGCTCTGATATCTACACCTGCTGGATGGTGGGGGTACTCATAAAGAAAATATAGGGAGTTGGTAATAGTATCGTAGGCTGATGAAGATTAGATTTGGCCCATTAAATACCAGAATCAAAGTAAAATATGATGGCAAGGATGACCCCCAGGAGCATATTTTTCGCTGGACTTTAGTTTGGGGCGAAGATCTAGAACCAGAATGGGTACATATGTTTTTTTACACAATGGACATGACACATATGAATTGATATCTTGAGACAAAACTGCGACATGGAATGACGAATTGGTACGATTTGGTTGAAGGGTTCTTGCTAACATTTAGTTTTGAAGATGTCTGTCCATGCATAGATGAAGCCCTTAAGGAGATCAGACTAGGGTTTTTTAAGAATACAACTATGCTAACTTGGACAGACATCTTCAACACATTGGAATCCTATAATGTGACAATGGAAGAGGATGATGGAGATCCGCACAATACTGATATCCCATAATTAGAAGGACATCGCGAAGTTGCGGGACTAGAACCTGAGATACTTGACATAACACAACCTGCAAAGATAAAGAAGGTGAATATAGGGTCAGAAGAGGAGCCAAAATTTGCGATGATTGGAGATTATTGGGATGAAGACACAGTTAGAAAGATTGCATAAATATTGCATGAGTATCAAAAGCTCTTTCCCACAAAGTTTTTTGAGTTGAAGGGAATAGGAGGGGACCTAGGCATTATAAGGATTCCTTTGAAACCTTATGCGAAGCCAGTAAAGAAAAGGCCCTATCGGTTGAATTCCAAATACAAAGAAAAATTGAAGGTGGAATTGGATAAAATTCTCAAAGCTGGGATTATTAAACTAGTCGGAGAGTCTAAATGGGTAAGCCCCATGTTAATCTAGGAAAATAGGGCAAAGGATGAGATCAGGATATGTGTGGACGTAAAAAATTTGAATGATGCATGCTTGCATGACCCCTTTCCCACACCATTTACAGACAAACTATTGGACAATGTAGGAGGAAAAGAGGCCTATTTCTTTATAGATGGATTTCTGGGCTACCATAAAATCAAATTGCGCCAGAGGATAGAAATAAGACCAATTTTTCTATAGAGTTGGGATATTATTAGTACATGATGATCCCATTTGGCTTGAAGAATTCTCCTGTCGCATTTTCTAGAGTTGTAGTCACAACTTTCAAGGATTATATTACAAGTTTTTGGAGGTTTACTTTGATGATTGGAAAATATTTGGGTTGTTGAAGAGGCATGTTTCAAGCTTGATATTGATGTTGGATACCTGTAGGAAATATCAGATATCATTGAATTTGAAGAAGTGTATCTTTTGTGTAACTTTTGGTATACTATTGGGTCATGTTGTTTGCAAGGATTCATGGTGGACCCTGCGAATATTGCTGCTATTGTAAACTTGGAGCCACCTAAAATAGTGAAGAAAATACGCATGACACTTGGACATATTGGATACTACAAAAAGTTTATAAAGGTGAATGTGAAGATAACTGTGACGATGGATAAGCTATTGAAGAAAGATATTACTTTTTGCTAGGATGAATAATGGAAAAAGAGCATTGACATACTAAAGGACAAGATGGTAACTGCACCGATTCTAGTTTTCCTGAACTGGAATAAGGAATTTCATATACATGTCGACACTTCTTACATAGCATTGGGATCAATATTAGCACAACCAGGGGATGGATAAATTGATCACCCCATAGATTTTTCAAGCAGAAAACTGTTCAAAGTGGATAAGAACTATTCTATGATAGAAAGAGAGGGGTTAGCTATGGTTTATGCATTACATAAATTCATGTATTATTATTTGGGAGCGCACTTCAAGATGTTCAATTATCACTCAGCTCTAAATTATTCGCTGGATAATATCGTTCTAGGAGGAAAAATCTGTTGATTCCATAAATAAGCCCGTTTCAATTCCAGGAGTATGATTTTGAAGTTGTAGTCAAGCCAGGGAGATTGAATGCTAGATGTGATCATCTGTCAAGGATAGAGATAGGTGAAGAACCCATGAGCATTGAGGAGAACTTTCCAGATACACAAATCTTCACAATAATGGTCGCAGATGATCACTCGACGTATATTATTTAGTTTTTGACCACAGGGATGGAACCTGTGGAGTACACTGTGCAACAAAAGAAGGAATTGGTAGTCAAAGAAAATATTTTTTCATTGATTGCACGATATTTTTACAAGATGTGACCAAATGAAATACCGTGTAGATATGTCTCTGAGCATGAAAGGTAGAAGATTTCAGAAGAAGCTCATGGAGGAGTTGCAGGAGGAATTTATGCAGGAAAGGCCATTGCGCAAAATATTTTGAGAGATATTTTTTCATGGACCACAATACACATGGATACAAAGGAGTTTTGTAGAGATTGTGATGTGCGTTAGAGAAATGTAAAATCATCTAGAAGGGAGGAAATTCTAGTAAATCCACAGGTGACATTACAGGCATTTGATAAGTGGGATATTGACTTTGTTGGACCTATTAATCCACCAAGAAAGAAGACTAACGTAAGATATAGCATCACTGCACAAATTATTTGACAAGGTGGGCCAAGGAAAATCCAGTGAAGGATTGCAGTGCAGATACTACTGTGAAGTTCATATTTGAGTATATTCTGTCCATATTTGGGTGTCTGAAGATCTTAATGAGTGACAAGGGTTCGCATTGCTTGCTTAAGACTATTGAGGAACTGGATGAATAATTTCAAGTACATCATCAAAAGAGCACACCCTATCATCCTCAGGTGAATGGGACAGTTGAAGCCTTCAATAATATTCAGGAAAATGCACTCACAAAAGTGTGTAATGTGAAAAAAAATGACTGGGATCTGAGAATTCCAGCGGTGTTATGGGCATATAGGACAACCTGCAAGAAGCTGGCAGGACAAACACCTTTTAGGTTGGTCTATGGACAAGAATCAATCATTCCTATGGAATATATTGTGCCAAGTTTAAGAATTGTAACATTAAGAGATATGGCAGACCGTGATACAATGGAGGAAAGGATGGAGAAATCACTTGCTCTTGAAGAAGACATGTTTATAGCAGGCTATCATCAATAAGTGCACAAAGAAAGGGAGAAATATTGGCATGATAGGCACATAAAATAGAAGACATTCAAGGAAGTAAAACTTGTACTGTTGTATGATAGCAAGTTCACAAATCTCCCAGGAAATTTCCAAACACATTGGTTGGGAATAGATATCATCAGGCATGTCTTTGATGGAGGTGCAGTTCAGCTTGTAAAGTTGGATGGTTAGTTGATGCCAGGACATGTGAATGGTAGAACACTGAATATATATAGGGATGACTATGTCCCTGGAAGCTCACACTCAAGAACGAAAATGGGAAAGTATTAGTGCCATCTATAGTTGAAAATGGGAACATCACTATAAACTACTCTGCAGAAAGGGGCTTCGCCAAAAGAAGAGCATTGCACGATAGTTAGGAGTATGTTGAAGTCCAAAAGAGCCATGCTGAAGGAAGATTATTGCGTGATGTTAAGGAGAATGCCTAAGTTTGAAGGAACTATGACAAGGGAGGAATTTCTGCGACACAAAGGGAGTTTCATTTAATTTCACCAAAAATATGACCGTTTGAAGGAAAAAGTTGACGTGAAAGGGAAGTTTTCGTTAAAAGGAGTGGGGGAATCACATTTATTGAGCACAACTGGTCGAATCTAGCGCCATAGTGAGAAAAAAGCTCCACATTTTGACACTTTGCTTCCCGAGAATTTGAATTGGGAATTTGCGCCTAAGTGAGAACAAAATTCTTCACTGTATGTCTGAGAGGGTTAGGAAATTAATAAGGAAGGGACTAGCAGGACTCATAGAAGCTACAACACTGAGTGTCACAGGCCCGAGGTCATAGATATAGTAAACACCCAAAAAAGCGCAACTGAAGAAAAAGGTAAAGAGACCATATGAAACCCCTGGAGTAAGACAATCCCCAAGGAAGAAAATCACAAAGAGTAGTGGACCAAGCAATGAGAGGATAAGAAAAAAAAGAAACCAATGGAGATCTAGGATAGTGAGGAAGAAAATGACATCCCAGAAGTAGAGATACTATAAGACATGGAAGTAGAGGATGTAAAAGCTATCTCTATGCTACCCCCATATATACTGCCACGGAAGCCATGTGCTAAGAAGGTGAAATACCCTAATAATGTGAAGTCCGGTGTATTAACACCACTGCTACCCGAAGATGTACCTTTTGAAGGAGAAACTTTGTCAAAAGTGCTGCAACTGAAGATGGAGGATTGGGACTTTAATGATAGTAGAAAGTATCCACAATTTGAGCCTATCAGATACCTACATCAAGTTTATTACCCAGAGACTAAAGTCACTAGATTGGAGCCTCATCAGTGGGATGAAGGATTGGAAAGCATAGGATTGTTAAATATGTTGAATGTGCCATACTTTGGTCAAAGTGATATTAACACAATCTGTGTTAGTGTGATCCTGGAAATAGTACATGATGGATACCTCTAACTGGGAGAGAGGATCACAATCGATGAGATGCTGATTAGAAGAATAACTGCGCTACCATAACAAGGAAAGAAACCCACTGAGGAGTTCATGGGTAAGAGTCAGGATAAGGCAGTCACTGATGACATGAAGACACAATATGGGCTGGTCAAGAAGTCAAGGGGCTAGCCATCAATTCTATCAATGACCAAGTGGTGTGCTTCGTCGCGCATATAATTGCAGGGAAAATAATGTGCAAATGTAGAGCAAACGAAGTATTAGCAGCCGTGGTCTCTTTGGCCGCGCGGTATAGTAAGGGGGTCCTATTTAACTAGGCCGACTACTTATGTAAAAAAATTTTGGAATATTTCCGCGAAGCGCAGGAACAAGGGAAGACAATCCACTATGCATGATTTATGTTAATCATTATAGTGATGACATGGAAGGAACCATCAGAGTTAGAGTTCCGTACTGTGGAACTGGATGTGTGCAAAGCTGCGAGGTATGCCTCGCTCTGGTTTAACAAGGAACCGAAGCGCACAACAAAAAATAATTTTTTTCGGGTACTAATGGAGATGGATTTACACACGGTGGTGAATCAACATCCCAGGCTATCACCTACTTTGTTTGAAGAATATCGAAATATCGTAGAGTTTAAGGTCGATTTCCACAAAGCATACATCAAGGCACGGAAAGACCTTACAGAAACATGGCATCCTTTGCCATATTTTGGTCACATAGATTGACCTCTTGAATGTAATAAGGACATGGTCGTCAGACTGGATGACTCCACTTTTTTGAGGCACCGAGATAGAGAAAGACACTGCAAAACATGTAGGAACTAGTGGAAAGGATACCGAGATAGGAAAAGGCGCAAAACAAGAGACAAAAAAGAATGGGGAAGAAACCGAGGAAAAAAAATTAGATCAGGGTGGCCAGGACCCTCCTACTCCCACCGATGTAGAAACACTTGAACCACTATTTATTATCAAGAATATGGTACCCACAACATCTATGTGAGGCGCAAAAGAAGCACAAGGAATATAGATCCATGCATTCAAAGCCATTGGTCCTATTAGGGACCTATAAATTTTGTAGGGTCACTTGATTATAATTGATGATTATTATATTTCAGATGTTGTAAATAATATTTCATCCTGTAAATCATTTCCAAGAAAAAGTAAAATTGGCTTGCAAGAAAAAACACGCCCTTAGATTTAATTAAACACGTTTTAGAATAAATTGATCCTTCTTATAATAAATTTAATCGTGTCATTAAACATGATTAATAATTTGTAATATTATGCTCTGGCACTAATGTTTTAATAAGTTCGAAAGCGACAAAAAATATTTTTTGGCTTATGGTATATGGTGCACACAATCCAATGACCACAATCTACCCTACCTGGATTAATGACGGGGGATCGATTTCGGGCCCCCCAGTCCATTCTATCATTATTAGTAGAGGGGGTTCGAAAATCGGGTTCACATTTCCCAGCCCCATGCTATGTGGCATGCACTCATCATTTCACACCCCCCAACCTTCGAAAACCACTCCTTCACTTCCACACCACTTATATTCCACCAGGTGAACCTTTAGCCCCCACTGCGCTCCTACATCATTCCCTTTTCTCCCACTTCCTGCCTACCACCTTGCTCATGCGGACCCCGCTACCCTTATGCCAAGTCAACCTCCCATCTGCCACCTCACTCATGCAGACCCTGCTATCATTTCACCACGTCACACTGGTGGAATCCATGTTACCTACCTCCATGTCATATATCCATTTCATCCCACTCCTGTAAGATCAATAGTGAACATTGGCAATTAAAGTTAGCACCAAGCTGGAAAAATGGTCAATTAAAACTATATTTTTTCCTATACAACACAAAAATTTCAAGCATGGATTACAAATAAATGAGAACGCATTTATCCAAACCAAAATAGGGTTTTATCCAAAGCGGACCCATTTCAAAAAGCCTTTCTCAGTTTTCTAAAAAATATTGTGGTTTGGAATATTTGAAAGAATATTTGAAGGCACATTTTCCAGAAACGTCTCGTTTTAGCCATCTTTTTGCAGAACATATTGTGGCTAATCAGAGATGAATATTTGGAAACTAGAGGAGGTTTTTATTCCTAACATTCCAAATTAAAATAAACTACATATTTTACACAAATATTACAGAATGAGAGATCCATTCACATATTCACATCCTATTTTTCTGACTGTGCAAAGTCCTATTTCAGACATATTTTTGTAGAGAATATTATGAACAACTAGAGTAGAATTTTGGAAAACTGAGAGAGGTTTATCTCAAAAAACATATTTATCTACAATAAAATATTTCCATTTTTACAAAAATATATCGGATTGAGATATTCAAAGGGATAACTTGACGCTATCTTTCATAGGAAAAATCTCATAGATGGTTAGTGACTTGGATGCCACCTCATCAAATCAGACTTGCAATCAAATTCGAATTGATATTCCTTACCGCCAAAAATCCTCAAAGATAGTGCCAAGTAGCTTCAATAGTTTTTAGTTGTTTTATATTTTAGTTCTATTTGTGTAACACAATTTTTAGATATTTGTAATAAATCTTGATATTTCCAATCAAGATATTTGGTGAAGAATTTGTATAAATACTTCATAATTTGAAGTGACGGATGTTGGGACTTGTACTGAGAAAGACTACCATTCATTGTAAATTTGTTCATTGAGTTCAAGTGACCTTTTGCATTAATACAAGATAATATGTTTCAGGATTCATGTGTCATATCTATGTGGTGAAGTGCTTCTTAATGTAATATGTTTTCTCTGTTTTCATATGTGTTTCTTTTCTCTATTGTTTTAATGAAAATCAAGTTCAGGATTTGTTTTAAAACACCCTGTTATGGCTTAAAGAAATATCAATGTTTTATTCTGAAAGTTTAAATATAGAATTCAACTAAATTTTTTCTATATTTAAAGTGAATCCTAATATGTTCTTCCTTCTCCATCTCATAAACTACAAGGATCCAGTAATATGCCTACCTTGCCTTGTTGCACTTAAGCTTGATTATTTCTACGATTGATCATCTTAAAATCTTCTGACTCCATTGCCAAATGTACTTCCCTTGCTTTTCCAACCAAACCAATTCGAAAACCAAACTCTGAGCTTTCATAACTAGCTTAATATCTCAATATAAACAAATCTAAATTTGACAGAGAGATCCCTCTCTGGATCAAAAGGGCTAGCTTCTGATCTAAAGTGGTTTTGTGGTTATCTATGAAATTTCCTCTTCAGCCTAGGAAAATTAGGGAGTGCTAACATAGTGGGGACTCCACTGGGGAAGAAATTTTATCTTCCTCATGAAATATTATCAAGTTCCAGATCTGATTATTGATGGTGGACAATGATTAGACACAAGAAGGCTGGAATTTTCACCTCGCGACTCCATGTTCGAAGCATCGAGAGATTTAAAGTTTTTATGGTGCCAATATCAAAGAATCCAAATTTTAGAGCACTTATGGTGACTCCACTACACATTTATTATATTTCTTTCTAAACAAGATGACAGGGTATGTGGAAAGTCATATATCTTGTGAAGTTCTAAAAGAATTCAGGGATAAGTTAGTAGATTTTAAAATTGATGAAGTTATTTAAACGACAATGTTTCATTGTTTGAAATCGAGCAAATTTTCTCTTGAAAGTAAAATTTGTTTTCTTGAGTTAGTTGCTAAAATATTTGAGAAGGAAATTGTACTCTTGGATCTTCATATTCAGTCCTATAGTTTCCAAGATCCTAAACAATTTTTTGAAAAACTTCCCTCGCCAAAACAAGAGGATATTGTATTGCCTTTTGATTTTTAGATTGATGAAAGTTATGTTGTTAAGAATAAGAATGAAACTGAATAGTTGAGATCGTGGTCTAATATAGAGGATACAATTGGAAAACTCAGCCATGTTAAACTAGTTAGTGAATACCTGGAGGATGAACCAATATATCATGTCTTTGTTGATCCTATAGCAAACTACATGGAGGTTCTTTTCAGCTTAAGTGTTCAATCATGTTTTTACTATAAGGACCCGATCCATCATCAACTGCCATTAGATATTCCAAATTTGATTTTGATGACAAGAAGTCAAGCAGTCCACTTATTTCAGCAACTACTTGACTGGCTTCATTGGAAATTTTCTGTCATTTGATTCAACAGCTACTCAACATTGTAGGGTATGTAGGTGTGTGCATTATTTTCAGGTTCACTTTTAAATTGCAGTACAACTTTCAGTTCAATGTATATTTCAGATTTTATTTTGCACAATGGTTTTGATTTTTTTCTGAAAGTTTTAAGTCACAAAGGTTTCAAGGTAGAGTAGGTTGCAAGTTTTTGGATCAGCCCAATGGATCAGGCTACTATTCTACGATATTATTGGCACCTCATAGAAATGATGCCATCCCCATCAGAGCCTATGTTAAGGTCTTATAAATTTTATAGGTTCACTTGATTATAACTGATGCTTATTATATTTCAGACATTGTAAATAATATTTCATCCTGCAAATTATTTCCAAGAAAAAGTAAAATGGGCTTGCAAGACATGCGTCCTTAGAGTTAATTAAACATGTTTTAGAATAAATTGATCCTTATTATAATAAAGTTAATCCTATCATTTAAACATTATTAATAATTTGTAATATTATTCTCTGGCAATAATGTTTTAATAAGTTCAAAAATGGCATAACTTATTTTTCGTCTTATGGTATATGGCGAACACGATCCAACGACCATAATATACCCTACCCGGATCAACGATGGGGGATTGATTTCAGACCCCCCAGTACAGTCTACTGTTATCAGTGGGGGGGTCTGAAAAGTGGGTTCTCTTTTCCCGACCCCACGCTATGTGGCGGACACTCATCATTTCACACCCCCCACTCAATACCTCTTACCGCCTACCTCGCCCCCCCCCCTCTCCGAAAACCACTCCTTCGCTCCCATGCCACTTATATTCCACCAGGTGGACCTTTCACCCCCACCACACTCCTACATCATTCCATTTTCTCCCACTACCCGTCTGCCACCTCACTCATGTGGAACCTGTTAATATTTTACAAAGTCAACCTCCCATCCACCACCTCACTCCTGCGGACCCTGCTATCCTTTCACCACGCCACACCGATGGAATCCATGTCACCTCCATCCTCCACGTCATATATCCATCTCATCCCACTCCCGTAAGATCAATAGTGAACATTGGAAATTAAAGTTAGCACCAATTTGGAAAAATGATCAGTTAAAACTATGTTTTTTCCTATACAACACAATAATTTCAAGCATGGATTACAAAAAAATGAGAACGTATTTCTCCAAAAAGAGAGAGGGTTTTTTCCAAAACGTACCCATTTCAAAAAACTTCTCTCAATTTTCTAACATATATTATGGTTTGGGAGATTTGAAAGAATATGTGAAGGCACATTTTCCAGAAATGTCTTGTTTTAGTCATCTTTTTGCATAATAGATTGTGGCTAATAAGAGATGAATGTTGGGAAAATTTAGGGGGTTTTTTTTCCTAAGATTCCAAAGTACAATAACCCACTTCATATTTTACACAGGTATTACATAATGAGATATCCATTCACATCTTCACAACCTATTTTTCTGACTGTGCAAAGTCTTGTTTTAGACATCTTTTTGAAAAAAATATTATGAACAATTGGAGTAGAATTTTTGGAAATAGAGAGGGGTTTATCTCAAAAATATCTTCATACACAATAACCTCTTTCAAATTTTACATAACTATTTATGATTTATATATTCAAAGGGATAACTAGACCTTATTTTTCAGAATTTCGCAAGGAAAAAACTCACAGACAGTTAGTGACTTGGATGCCACCTCATCAAATTAGACTTTCTATCAAATTAGAATTTCTATTCATTACCACCATAAATCCTAAAAGATAGTGCCAAGCAACTTCAACATTTGTAGTTGTTCTATATTTTAGTTCTATTTGTGTAACACAGTTGTAAGATATTTGTAATAAATATTGATATTTCCAATCAAGATATTCGGTAAAGACTTTGTATAAATACTTCATAATTTGAAGTAATAGATGTTGAGAATTGTAATGAAAAAGACTACCATTCATTGTAAACTTGTTTGCTGAGTTCAAATTACCTTTTACATTAATACAAGACAAGTTGTTTAAGGATTCCCGTGTCATATCTTTGTGGTGAAGTGCTTATTAGTGTAATCTATTTTCTCTCTTTTCATATGTGTTTCTTTTCTCTATTGTTTTAAAGAAAGTTAAGTTCAGTATTTTTTTTAAAACACCCTCTTCTGGCTTAAAGAAATATCAATGTTTTCTTCTGAAAGTTTAAATATAGAATTCAGGTAACAATGCTCTATATTTAAAGTGAATCCTAATCTATTCTTCCTTATCCCTCTCATAAAATACAATGATCTAGTAGTAATCGTACCTCGCCAATGGCCATGTTGCACTTAAAATTGATTATTTATGTGTTTGATCATCTTAAACTCTTCTGACTCTATTTCCCAATGGCCTTGCATTTCTCTTCCAACCAAACCAATTCATAAACTAAACTCTCAGCTTTCATAACTAGCATAATATATCAATATAAACAAATCTAAATTTTATAGAGAGATCCCTCTGTGAATCAAAAGCGATAGCTTATTATCTAAAGTGGTTTTGTGGTTATCTATGTGATTTCCTCTTCATCTTAGGAAAATTACGGAGTGCTAACAGGTCCTCACTAAAGGTAACATTGATGAAATTAGAGATAAAGTGCAACACATTACAGAAGAGACATGAAACAAAATCAAGGATTATTAAAAATTGTTTTTGACCAAAGTGTAGGAAGGTATGAAGGAACTCAAGGTGCTAACAAAGACAAAAAGACCATAGGAAAAACCAGCTAGCCAACAAGCACCGATAAGTCAACCAACATAACCAAAGCACCGATTAGAAACACAATTTGTTTTGAGAATTTTGCAGGTACTGAGAGGAGCGCTACAGTTCGAGGCTGCCGAAGATAGGAACGGGCCAAAGGATGGGAAAGCATCAAAATGAGCCTCGCCATGCTCCCCACTCCAACACTACATGAATTTCAACAAGAGATTATCGAAGAACTGAAAGGGCGTGAACAACATATGTTGCAGTCCAACAAAGAAGTGAAAAGGACAGAACTATGATAATGACGACGCTTGAGCAAGTGCTCAAGGAAAGAGACACGGTTCATTAGAAACAACAAGACTTGGCAGAAACTATCACTAAAACTTGCAGTGAAGTTCCAGACATTAAGGTTTGCGTAGAAGAGCCACCAACAACAAAGGTTGCGAAGCTCGCTCTGGAAATCATGGAATCAAAGGGCAACACTGAGAAGCTGAAGTTTGAATATTAGATTACTGAGTTGCAAATGAGGCTGCAACCAACCATGCCACTAGAGGTTAGAGAGCAGAGGGAAGTGGATCTCAAAGTCGCCCTGGAAGGTATATACACCATAGTAAAGGAAAGTGGCAAGCTTTTAGATGACACCATGGAGATTTGGACCGTGTTGCAGGAGGATATAAACATTTCGAAAATTGGAGATGAGGTATAGGTAATGCATAAGAAGTTGGACAAAATCTGGGAAACTGTGAGGACTTTAACGCCCCCGCAACTAGTCACTCACTTTACAGAGGGAAAAAATTTACAATGCCAAATCGAGGATTTGCAAAAGAAAGAGTTGTTGATCACTAAAAAGACTCAACCATGGCAGGAAGAGGCCACCCAAATTTCATAGAAAGTGGATGGAAAGCTTAAGAAGCTGCAACAAAGGCAAAAATATGTGTTGCAGAAGAAAAATGGACCAGTGACAGAGAAGCTTTTGGAGGAGGTGCGCAACAAGGAAAAAAAGATGGCAGCGTGTTGGCAGGAAAATCTGTCCGGCCAACAGCAGGAGATCTCCCCGGTAAAAGGTCCCAATTAGACCTTGAACCGTTTGGATTAGGGATCCCATCCGGGGTGTGGGTCCGGCTACCACTGATTTCTCCTTTTATTTGGGTCTCGCTTAAACTCTATAAAACAGTGAATACACACCTAATCGACTGATACAAGACATATGCTTGATGCATTAAATGTACATACGACACTATGAGTAGCAAGAGAAAATAATAAAAGCATGAAGACCGAAGGAAGTGTTGTTAGCAACACTTCATTAGGTTCATGCCTATCAGCTGTTCTAAGCATGAAAGAAACAGTTCCTCATGGCGAGAACACCCTTCGCTTCCTAAAAGCTTTAAATGATAACACAAACGTAGATAAACAAAGTCATCAACATTCGCTAAGAAAGTGAAATAACTCAACCACCATTAACATACTCAGCAAACTGTTATGTAACTGTGAACTGAATTAAAGATACAGTTCCCTTAATCTAAAGATGTTCAGAAACTGAAAATATAATACTCAAGAGTGCTCGTACATAAAACAACACCAGATCCACAAAGAGATTTTACAAAATGCTTGTATTCATCATTAAATGTATAATCTACTGGTAATACAATGTACTCAGCTCGAGTCCCAAACAAAAGATCCTTCTTACAAGCTCCCGAAGGAGTATTTATAATATGAAACCTGCCCTTTGGGCTTCCTTGACTTTTCATCTTCTTGACCGTTGGGCTGCCTTGCGACCCAGTCTTTTCTGCGACCTACGACCTGAGCTGTTGTTGCGACCTGTGACCTGACTGGGTCGCGGGGTCGCAGGTTGTAAGAAAATGTCCAAGGTGCGACCTTGCGACCTTGCGACTGGGTCGCAGGGTCGCGGGGTCGCGGATCGTGAAAAAAGATGCACATGCGACCTTGCGACCTTGTGACTAGGTCGCTGGGTCGTGGGGTCGCGGATCGTGAAAACAGATGCACATGCGACCTTGCGACCTTGCGACTAGGTCGCTGGGTCGCGGGGTTGCGGATCGTGAAAATAGATGCACATGCAACCTTGCGACCTTGCGACTAGGTCGCTGGGTCGCGGGGTCACGGATCGTGGAAAAAAAAGATGAAAATGCGACCTTGCGACCTTGCGACTAGGTCGTTGGGTCGCGGGGTCGCAACTTTCGAGAAAAATCAGAAATGCGACCCTACGACCTGTGGGATTTGCGACCTCACGACCTCGCCAAATCTGCGACCTGCGACCTCCTGGGATTGCGACCTTGTGACCTCAGTAGTCATGCGACCTGCGACCTTGGGCAGATCAGTGAGTTCTTTGGAGTTTCGCCAGCATCTACTTGATTTTCCGGGGCAGCTGTAATCTTCGTTACGTGGACCGGCATTTTCAGGATAAGTGGAAACTACTTCGGCTGGGTTGTAATCTCCTCATCCTGTTCGCATGAAAACACAACGAATTAGCAGTATAAAACACACTAAACTAGCCTCACACACACATATATGAATATATCTCTATATTGAGCAAGTAGAAAATCGAAGGCTCATAAAAGGAAGAATCAAAATAAAACTATGGGAGTTTAACAACTATCTTGGAATCCTGCATATTCCTGTTATTTGTGAAATGTATGAGTGATTGGTGCATATCCACTATGAGTTTGTTCACTGGTTTGCCTCTGAGGGGGGTCGCACTTCTGGAGTAGAGGTCGCTGGGTCAGGGAAATCAAAGGGTCGCGGTTCCTCTTGAGCATGTTATTTTGCGACCTTGCGACCTCGACAGAGTCGCATGGTCGCATGGTCGCATTTCATGCGTGGAAGCATATGTTGTGACTCCGCGACCTCTGGATGGTGGCGACCTCCTCCTTGTCATCTCAACATTCGAAGTAATGTGTTTCAACTCCTATCATGGAAATCAACTGCACGTTTAAGTACTCCACCTTTCGGAAGCTATGAACACAGTTGGAATCGTCCCTTTAAGTGGCCTCATTCCCCTATTTTGATCCAGTTGCATCAACTCTTCTCAGTAAACCTAAAGGCTTTCCAATTACAATTCTGATGCAAACTTGAATCACGAACGGTCACGTTCACATCATTCGGGTTGTCCTGTAAAGTTGTGGGTTTATCTCCTCGAGAGATCACCTGCTCGACTGCACACCTAGATTATTCCTTGTAAAATAGGACAACTGTGCAATGCATGCACGTCAACACAAATGGAATTTAAAATCTGATTGTTCTAGCGCATCATTCCTTTCCTCCACAACATCACACTAGCCAGTATTGATGATCCGGAGTTGGAACTGAGGTTTGTCACACGACCGTGAGAGAGCTAAATTCAAGTGCTCATGCAATGAGAGCTTGGCTCTGAATTAGTGAGAAGGACTTGACTCCTTGGGATGAATCCGAATGTTGTCAGTCGAGTCGGAATAGAAATTTTTCCCAACTGAGAATTTGTAGCGAGACTTCATGGAATCCAGCTTTAGCGAATGCGGCTCTTGCTCGCGGTGAAAGAAACTTCAATTTGATGGGTCGATATAGCAATAAGTCGATCTTCATATGCTACATATAGCATTGCGACCCTTCTCATTTTTGCGGATGTGCGAATCCGGTCCTCTGTTGAGTAATGCGACTATTTTTAGTCTCAAACACATTCTTTTGCGACCTCAGCAGAGTCACAGAGTCGCATGGTCGCGTTTCATGTGTGGAGGCACATATTGCGACTCCGCGACCTCAGAACGGTTGCGACCTCCTCCTTGTAAATTGAAAATGCACTGCATGATGTGTGATCCATTTTTCAGTACTCTTGGATAGAAAATTTGGCTCTGCGAAGACAACTGGATGTGATCAATAGTAGCAATATCAAAAAATCAGCTCCCAACGAATATGTGGCGATAACGTTTTCTAAATGTGACCAGCGCAACAGATCTAAAGAGTGATTATCTCCTGGAATATTGCCGATGGGGCTACAGAGGTCGGCATAAATCATTCGGATTCTATTTCAGCACTGTATCTTTATAAGCTCACCAGAAATGCATGGTCTGTTTATGACAGTTGCCATGCAAACTTGGAGATAGATGCATCGAAAATTTCATCCATGCAGATTGACCAATTAACGTATTATAACAATTGCTGCCAACCTTTTAGCGTGGTCGAAAACTTGCCATCGAAACCTTGGGCTCCACGTCACGTGTCCACGTGGTTTCGTTGCACCATCTCACGTGTTCTTGCACTGCTAGAACATGGCAGTGGCACTCCACTCCACGTATATGTATAAATTTCGAAAGGTTTTAGTTTGAAAAGTTAACCGCCACGTATATGTGTAAACGTTGTCATTTGGCTTATTGAACGTTGAGCTCCATGCAAACGTAGACCTTGAACGTCGGACCATAAAATATATATCTGTCCTGTGTCTGCGCCATGCAACGTTGGACTCCATGCATTGTGATTTCACCACAATGGACATCTCCACTTATAAAAATAACTCCACTTCGATTGCTATCTGCAATAATTTTGAAAAGGCGATCTCGTTCCTTTGGAAAGTGTGCCCAAGATTCTACGTAAAACAACGGTTGAAATACAGCAGAAAAATTGGACATAACCTGAATGGAGGCCACGATGATGATAATTTGAGATAAGTTATTCTTTATCTCTTCTTCTAAACATGTCCATCGAGTTTCACCCAACATCTCACCATTACTAAGTAATGAATCTCTGTGGTATCTAGCGTCCAAAAGAATTACCTTCACTTGTTTTCCAATTGGTCCAAACATATATGAAGCGTACACGCCAGCTTGTTTACGTCTTGGACTATCTGAAATCTAGCATAAGTCTCTGGCTTACATTTTGCCCCGGTACTCTTTTCCAGCATTATTCAGTCCATAATCATGGTCATCCCATGTTCCTATGACCTGAGCTCTCCTCCGTAACTGTGAATAACCGGGATTACTCTTGGCAAGATTATACCTAAACTCTATTTCTTTCTTCGAGTTGGGAGAAAACCTTTCCACGTTTTTCCAGGGACCAACTGTCCTCTCTTTTCTGAAAATTCTCAATTTTTGTTTACTGTCTGCATAGATATTGTCTCCCATCCACTATCGAACCTTTGCACCCGCTCCATGTTTTAAAAATAACCTTTGACCATTTTATACGCTATGGAAATATTAAGCCCATTCGTAATGTTTTCTATATAGTCTTGACTCACCATTTTATATGTTTTGGAACCTACATGGTCTTGCGCCTTGCATTAATATATACAACATCACCTTGGTCCATTGAATGTGCGCCCTTTATAATGTTATCACTTAGTTTTGCTCCAGGATACCTTATGGTCTTGAAACCATATGCTTTCGAGCCTTGTTTTAATTTGATCACTTGCTTTACCTCATAATATGAAGGCTTCTTGTTTTGGAATATCGAGAGTCGAAATATGCTTCTCAAGCCACATTGATGGCCCTTTTAATATTAACCCTTTCTATCTCGTGGTTCTGGAGGCTCTCTTTGCATATGCATCAATGTGCCTGGCTACCAAAAGTGTATGCATTAAACATAACCTTCTAGGTTCAATTTGAAATTCTCCATCTCTAATAGTTTCGTATAGACAATCTTTATGGACATGTAGGAGCAAAGGAGACTAGGGTTTTAAGGCCCTTGTGTTCCTCCACATGTACTCCTTGTAACCTAAATAATGCCATAGTATGTATCTCAAGATTAACAGATGTTGCTTCTCAAAGGTGCGTTGCCATATTTGAAACTCTGTCGTCGACTTGCCACACCCATATGAGATTGTCATTCTCTAGGGAAATATTCTGAGTCAAATTTGTTCACCGGGCTATACTTCAGGCTATATTCATCGAAGTGGCAAAATATGTTCCTTTGTGTGCACCCATCGACATTTAGACGATATGGTGCAGGATCTAGACATTTCCAAACGGAGCGTTTTTAAGCATCTGGTGCGCACTAGTGAAGAAAGCTCTTGCATCAGTAACATAGAAGGTTCTCTCTGATCAACATGTATCACACCATCCTCCTTTTAACAGTACTGGTCGCTTGCTCCTCCTCCTCCCCTGTTCCGCAACCTTGGCTTTGTTACCGAGCTCAATTTTATTTCCCTCGATGTCATGACAAGATTGAGGAGTTTGTCACCTGTGGGGTCGACCTGTGTGGAATATTACAACATCACAATTACTCTTCAATAATGATGACCACAGATAAAACACATGAAACTAACAAGCTTAAGAGAAGTATTCAAACAACATGCTTAATGACCTACATCAGGAGGGCTTTTACTCGTCAATACACAAGAGGTTTCCATTCAAACGTATGCATGGAAATCTCATTACACATGGCGCGACTGCGGTAAGAATGTTCGAGCGTACGCTAGATGATCCCTCCCACATATGTCGTGATTGCAACGACAACATCAAGTCATGGTGATGAGACAACTCATGAGGGGTTGGGGATAGGTCGGCGGGATGTCGATGACTGTAGGTCAGGTGAAAGACTTTAACGCCTAGGCGAACGGAGGGGGAACCCGGAATTTTAAATATACCCAAAATTTTGGGTGGTGTTCTAGCGGCTACAAAAAATGGTGAACCACTGGTAGAATCCAGCATCTCTGTTAGTATCACAACAAAATTCTGACTCCGGATAGTAATGCAAGGGAATATTGAACAAGTTCCGCGGGTACCCTTTGTATTACTTTGGCCCTTTACAGGTATGCCTAATCCTTGTGCCTCAACTAAGTCCCGCTAATTAGAAACACATCAAAGAGAAAACTCACAGACGCCAGTAGCTTGTTGATTATGTGAAGAGAAAGGTAGTGGACTTATTATTTTCAGGATTTTTTTTAAAGTAATTTTCTGGTGTTGCTCCGCTGCCAGCAGGCCTGGACAGTACCCCGGCGGAGTCACTTCAAGAAATCACAAACGTTGCTTTGCTGCCAGCGAGCCTGGTCAGTACTCCGACGGATTCATTGCATCACCTCTCTGCACAGGAAGCCTTTCTCAATCCTTTACCCTTATTTGTTTCATGTGCTTGTAGCACTTATTTTCATGTGCTCGTGGCACTTATTTTCATGGGCGGATGAGGGATCCCGACTTATTTTACGAGCAAGAGAGATTGTTTCTCGTGTTACAGAAACTGAAATATATCCTGATTTGGGTTTTCCCTTGTGCCGAGCCTTCACATCCCATTTACCACAATAGGCGAAGCGTGCAAAACAGATCATTTTAGGGTGTCCAAGACGATGCTGGGCACAAGGCCTAGGCTACGGGTATGGGCCATTCAAACTTATTAGGTCTCCCTCAAGAAACTGGTTTGTATCTCCCAGGCTAAATATTTTTAGACTCATAGGCATCTTGTTGAGAATGTGACCTCGACAACTTGACCTGAGAGAAGCTGCCTCTTGAGATAGCCACCGCAACCTCACGCAAAATAACGGGGTTACTATTTCAACAATCAGGGCAAAACACGATTGCAAGGTGATAGGGTTGCCATAAGGGCTCATGCAGTGGCAGGCGATATGACAAAAATGATGTGAGAAAGAGAGTGTATGACGCAATGTAATAGGCGAGGCTCAAGATGCAATGCAACGCCGTGTGCAAGAGCGATCAACCAGTTGTAAGTGAAAATACAAGCAGTGATTATTTATGCAACAACAAGTAACTGAAAGGAAATGAAAGGAAAATACTTGTAACATGACGATGCCTAAAATATTAATCATAAACAAAAATAGCAAACATGATTTTAAATCATAAAGTAAAAATTTGGCAAGTAAACCTAATTAACTTCGAACTAAATTTTTATTAATGGGTCCTAGCTAGCCTACACCTAAACCCTAGTTTAACCAATGATGCGGTCGGGTTATGTAAAATCAGTTTTCCAGTGCAGCCACTGCATTAATTTGCATCCTACAATGACAACAATGATCAGGATCAGAGCCAGTATCCAAAAAAGTGCAGTAGCAACAAAACTTACCTGAGGAGCAGGTGCAACGGCAAGACGATCATAGATACTTGCCAAAGAACATGCCATAATAGATTGTGTAAGCTGAATCCCACTCTCATCTTGATACATAGCAATATGTTCTTGAAACTCAACATTTATAGAAGACACACATCCATCCATGCACAATCCTAGGTCTGATGGGCGGTTGGTAAGCCATTGCATATTTGTAGGCAAATTCAGCGGATAAGGTTGGTCGAGAAAATCGAAAAATTTATTGTGGTGGTGGGGATAATTGATTTCACAGAATGGAAGCACTGAGTGTGTGCCATGGGAGTCACGGATGTGCTCATGGATTGTGGTGAGTTGCAAAATGTCAGTGGGCTTTGTATCAATTCGGTCAAAAGTTGGCGCACTGACAGATTGATAACCCAAAGTATCGAATTCTCTAGATTTTCCAGGGTGAGGAGAATTCGATGCGTTTATGCTGGAAGGTGCATGGTACTGAGGAATTGTCATTTCAGAAATGGTCGGCAGAAGCTAAAGCGTTTCGATCTTCTGGTGGGTACTTGAATCTTCTGAAAGCGAATCATCGAATTCAGGTGTCTTCATGGGGTCAGCAAAGAGATCCGAGTGACAGTCCTCAGTGGTATGATTGAAAATGTTTTCAGATAAGGAGTGATTGCTACAACCATCGGTTTGACCAGGTTGGGTACCTGGCATGTCAGGCTCCCCAGGAGTTACCATTTGAGAAGGATCAATAGAGGGAACATCTTGAGGTTGTTCTGACAAAAAATCGCTCCTATGGCTGCCTACATATTTCGAGTGAGATAGATCAAATCTCAAAGATTCGTCGATTTTGGACTGCGATTGTGAAACAACATCTGTGTGCTTATGATTGTCGCCAATACCAGTATAAGGAAATTTTGAATGTGTCGAAGAAATTACTGGTGTGGCGGGATCGGGAAACCAACCGGGGAATAATGAGCAAAGAGATTGAGTCGCAGGGGCATTAACCATACGAGGCTTTTCAACACGTGCATCCGTGTCATTCAGAGGACACAAAGATCTGGCAGGCCTTGTAAGGGAATCAACTTCATGTGGAGTAGGAGTCGATTCACAATCAATATGTGAATCAGATTTAGGATCGTGTCCAGGGAAACATCGAGTGGGCTCAAGGTAGGTTTCATGAACCAAGAGGGATAATGAGCCACTGGGGTTTTCAAGTTCTGATTCGACATGGTGCGTGAAATATTCAAAGGTAGTGCAGTAGGATTTATCCCCATGCACCCATCTATCATTGCTCAGAACTTTCGAGGTCATACCTCGACTATTTGACAACTCAGGAGGAGGAGCGAGAATGTCACAAATAGCAATACTCTCCTGGGAGGACTGAATGTTGTCTGGACTCAGAGGGATGAACAACGAAGCATTAGGGACAAAATCTGAACAGCCGGTAACTTGCGGGTTATCATAGGGAACACTAGGATCTAACTGAAATTGTTCAAGGGAAACGAGAATCACATACTTGAACTGTTCACTTAAAAATTTCCAATCAACATCCCTCTCAGGGAACTCAAAACAAAAATGAACGAATTTGATAGCGAACTCATCTAAAGATTCCTGAGGTTCCATTATGATGTCATGTAACTTTATAACAATGTTATGAAGATCGTACCTGTGAAAAGCTTGTCGCAATTCACTGGCGAGTTGTTCAAATGAATGAATGGAAGCTTCTGGCAATGTGCGGCACCATTGCTTAGCGCGACCTTCAAGGGTGAGGAAGAAAAGCAAACAAATCAAACCTTCATCATCAATTTCATAATACTCACCAAAGTCACAGAAATCTAAATAGTGTTGGGTTATGGACACCCCATTTTCAACATCGAATTTTAACTGGGACAAGTGATACATAAGTTCATCGGGGATGAAGTATCGAGGCTCATAAAACTCTGACAAACATCTCAGAAGAATGATTTGGGAACGAGCCATTACAGATATGAGATTAACTACAAGCTCTCAGGGCTCAGCTTGTCATCTGGCCCTCCTTCTAGTGCCAATTCTGTTGACGGGAAAATCTGTCCGGCCAACAGCAGGGGATCTCCCCGGTAAAAGGTCCCAATTAGACCTTGAACCGTTTGGATTAGGGATCCCGTCCGGGGTGTGGGTCTGGCTACCACTGATTTCTCCTTTGCTTTGGGTCTCACTTAAACTCTATAAAACAGTTAAAACACACCTAATCGACTGATACAAGACATATGCTTGATGCATTAAATGTACATACGACACTATGAGTAGCAAGAGAAAATAATAAAAGCATGAAGACCGAAGGAAGTGTTGTTAGCAACACTTCATTAGGTTCATGCCTATCAGCTGTTCTGACCATGAAAGAAACATTTCCTCATGGCGAGAACACCCTTCACTTCCTAAAAGCTTTAAATGATAACACAAACGTAGATAAACAAACTCTTCAACATTCGCTAAGAAAGTGAAATAACTCAACCACCATTAACATACTCAGCAAACTATTATGTAACTGTGAACTAAATTAAAGATACAGTTCCCTTAATATAAAGATGTTCAGAAACTAAAAATATAATACTCAAGAGTGCTCATACACAAAACAACACCAGATCTACAAAGAGATTTTACAAAATGCTTGTATTCATCATTAAATGTATAATCTACTAGTAATACAATGTACTCCCTTCGAGTCCCAAACAAAGATCCATTCTACAAGCTCCTGAAGGAGTATTTATAATACGAAACCTGCCCTTTGGGCTTCCTTGACTTTTCATCTTCTTGACCGTTGGGCTGCCTTGCGACCCAGTCTTTTCTGCAACCTGCGACCTGAGCTATTGTTGCGACCTGCGACCTGAGCTGTTGTTGTGACCTGCGACCTGACTGGGTCGCGGGGTCGTAGGTTGTAAGAAAATGTCCAAGGTGCGACCTTGCGACCTTGTGACTAGGTCGCAGGGTTGCGGGGTCGCGGAACGTGAAAAAAGATGCACATGCGACCTTGCGACCTTGTGACTGGGTCACAGGGTCGCAGGGTCGTGGATCATGAAAACAGATGCACATGCGACCTTGCGACCTTGCGACTAGGTCGCTGGGTCGCGGATCGTGAAAACAGATGCACATGCGACCTTGCGACCTTGCAACTAGGTCACTGGGTTGCGGGGTCGCGGATCGTGAAAACATATGCACATGCGACCTTGCGACCTTTGGACTAGGTCGCTGGGTCGCGGATCGTGGAAAAAAAATATGAAAATGCGACCTGGCGACCTTGCGACTAGGTCGCTGGGTCGCGGGGTCGCAACTTTGGGGAAAAATCAGAAATGCAACCCTGCGACCTGTTGGGATTTGTGACCTCGCGACCTCGCCAGATCTGCGACCTACAACCTCCTGGGATTGTGACCTTGCGACCTCGGCAGTCATGCGACCTGCGACCTTGGGCAGATCAATGAGTTCTTTGGAGTTTTTCCAACATCTACTTTATTTTTCGGGGCAGCTGTAATCTTCGTTACGTGGACCGGCATTTTTAGGATAAGTGGAAACTCCTTCGGTTGGGTTGTAATCTCCTCATCCTGTTCGCATGCAAACACAACAAATTAGTAGTATACAACACACTAAACTAGCCTCACACACACATATATGAATATATATCTATATTTAGCAAGTAGAAAATCGAAGGCTCATAAAAGGAAGAATCAAAATAAAACTATGGGAGTTTAACAACTATCTTGGAATCCTGCATATTCCTGTTATTTGTGAAACGTATGAGTGATTGGTGCATATCCACTATGAGTTTGTTCGCTGGTTTGCCTCCAAGGGGGGTCACACTTCTGGAGTAGAGGTCGTTGGGTCAGGGAAATCAAAGGGTCGCAGTTCCTCTTGAGCATGTTCTGTTGTGACCTTGCGACCTTGGCATAGTCGCATGGTCGCATGGTTGCATTTCATGCGTGGAAGAATATGTTGCGACTCCGCGACCTCTGGATGGTGGCGACCTCCTCCTTGTCATCTCAACATTCAAAGTAATGTGTTTCAGCTCCTATCGTGGAAATTAGCTGCATGTTAAAGTACTCCACCTTTCGGAAGCTATGAACACAGTTGGAATCGTCCCTTTAAGTGGCCTCGTTCCCTTATTTCGATCTAGTTGCATCAACTCTTCTCAGTAAACCTAGAGGCTTTCCAATTACAATTCTAATGAAAACTTGAATCATGAACGGTCATGTGCACATCATCTGGGTTGTCCTATAACGTTGCGGGTTTATCTCCTCGAGAGATCACCTGCTCGACTGCACACCTAGATTCTTCCTTGTAAAATCGGACAACTGTGCAATGCAAGCACGTCAACACAAATGGCATTTAAACTTTGATTGTTCTAGCGCATCATTCCTTTCCTCCACAACATCACACTAGCCAGTATTGATGATCCGGAGTTGGAACTGAGGTTTGTCACACGACCGTGAGAGAGCTAAATTCAAGTGCTCATGCAATGAGAGCTCGGCTCTGAATATGTGAGAAGGACTCGGCTCCTTTGGACGAATTAGAATGTTGTCAGTCGAGTCGGAATAGAAATTTTTCCCAACTGAGAATTTGTAGCGAGACTTCATGGAATCCAGCTTTAGCGAAAGCGGGTCTTGCTCCCGGTGAAAGAAACTTCAATTTGATGGGTCGATATAGCAATAAGTCGATCTTCATATGCTACATATAGCATTGCGACCCTTCTCATTTTTGCGGATGTGCGAATCCGGTCCTCTGCTGAGTAATGCGACTATTTTTAGTCTCAAACACATTCTTTTGTGACCTCGGCAGAGTCGCAGAGTCGCATGGTTGTGTTTCATGCGTGGAGGCACATGTTGCGACTCTGCAACCTCAGAACGGTTGCGACCTCCTCCTTGTAAATTTAAAACGCACTGCATGCTATGTGATCCATTTTTCAGTACTCTTGGACAAAAAATTTGGCTCTGCGAAGATAGCTGGACGTGATCAGTAGTAGCAATATCGAAAAATCAGCTCCCAGCGAATCTGTGGCGATAACGTTTTCTAAATGTGACCAGCGCAGCAGATCTAAAGAGTGATTCTCTCCTGGAATATTGCCGACGGGGCTACAGAAGTCGGCATTAATCATTCGGATTCTATTTCAGCACTGTATCTTTATACGCTCACCAGAAACGCATGGTCTGTTTATGATAGTTGCCATGCAGACTTGGAGATAGACGCATCGAAAATTTCATCCATGCAGATTGACCAATTAACGTATTATAACAACTGCTTCCAAACTTTTAGCGTGGTCGAAAAATTGCCATCGAAACCTTGGGCTCCACGTCACGTGTCCACGTGGTTTTGTTGCACCATCTCAAGTGTTCTTGCATTGCCAGAACATGGCAGCAGCACTCCACTCCACATATATGTATAAACGTCGGAAGGTTTTAGTTTGAAAAGTTAACCGCCACGTATATGTGTAAACGTTGTCATTTGGCTTATTGAACGTTGAGCTTCATGCAAATGTAGACCTTGAACGTCGGACCATAAAATACATATCTGTCCAGTGTCTGTGCCATGCAACGTTGGACTCCATGCATTGTAATTTCACCACAATCATATCTTGTAATTTCACCACAATGGACATCTCCACTTATAAAAATAACTCCTCTTCGATTGCTATCTGCAATAAGTTTGAAAAGGCGATCTCGTTCCTTTGGAAAGTGTGCCCAAGATTCTACGTAAAACAACGGTTGAACTACAGTAGAAAAATTGGACATAACCTGAATGGAGGCCACGATGATGATAATTTGAGATAAGTTATTCTTTATCTCTTCTTCTAAACATGTCCATCAAGTTTCACCCAACATCTCACCATTACTAAGTAATGAATCTCTGTGGTATCTAGCGTCCAAATTAATTACCTTCACTTGTTTTCCAATTGGTCCAAACATATATGGAGCGTACACGCCAGCTTGTTTACATCTTGGACTATCTGAAATCTAGCATAAGTCTCTGGCTTACATTTTTGCCCCGGTACTCTTTTCCAGCATTATTCAGTCCATAATCATGGTCATCCCATGTTCCTATGACCTGAGCTCTCCTCCGTAACTGTGAATAACCGGGATTACTCTTGGCAAGATTATACCTAAACTCTATTTCTTTCTTCGAGTTGGGAGAAAACCTTTCCACGTTTTTCCAGGGACCAATTGTCCTCTCTTTTCTAAAAATTCTCAATTTCTATTTTCTATCTGCATAGATATTGTCTCCCATCCACTATCGAACCTTTGCGCCCGCTCCATGTTTTAAAAATAACCTTTGACCATTTTATACGCTATGGAAATATTAAGCCCATTCGTAATGTTTTCTATATAGTCTTGACTCACCATTTTATATGTTTTGGAACCTACATGGTCTTGCGCTCAGACACATGTGTACAACATCACCTCGGGTCCATCGAATGTGCGCCCTTTATAATGTTATCACTTAGTTTTTCTCCAGGATACCTTATGGTCTTGAAACCATATGCTTTCGAGCCTTGTTTTAATTTGATCACTTGCTTTACCTCATAATACGAAGGCTTCTTGCTTTGGAAGATCGAGAGTCGAAATATGCTTCTCAAGCCACATTGATGGCCCTTTTAATATTAACCCTTTCTATCTCGTGGTTCCGGAGGCTCTCTTTGCATATGCATCAATGTGCCTGGCTACCAAAAGTGTATGCATTAAACATAACCTTCTAGGTTCAATTTGAAATTCTCCATCTCTAATAGTTTCGTATAGACAATCTTTATGGACATGTAGGAGCAAAGGAGACTAGGGTTTTAAGGCCCTTTCATTCCTCCACATGTAATCCTTGCAACCTAAATAATGCCACAGTATGTATCTCAAGATTAACAGATGTTGCTTCTCAAAGGTGCATTGCCATATTTGAAACTCTGCCGTCGACTTGCCACACCCATATGAGATTGTCATTCTCTAGAGAAATATTCTGAGTCGGCTTTGTTCACCGGGCTATACTTCAGGCTAGATTCATCGAAGTGGCGAAATATGTTCCTTTGCGTGCACCCATCGACATTTAGACGATATGGTGCAGGATCTAGACATTTCCAAACAGAGCGTTTTTAAGCATCTGGTGCGCACTAGTGAAGAAAGCTCTTGCATCAGTAGCATAGAAGGTTCTCTCTGATCAACATGTATCACACCATCCTCCTTTTAACAGTACTGGTCGCTTGCTCCTCCTCCTCCCCTGTTCCGCAACCTTGGCTTTGTTACCGAGCTCAATTTTATTTCCCTCGATGTCATGACAAGATTGAGGAGTTTGTCGCCTGTGGGGTCGACCTGTGTGGAATATTACAACATCACAATTACTCTTAAATAATGATGACCACAGATAAAACACATGAAACTAAAAAGCTTAAGAGAAGTATTCAAACAACATGCTTAATGACCTACATCAGGAGGGATTTTACTCGTCAATACACAAGAGGTTTCCATTCAAATGTATGCATGGCAATCTCATTACACATGGCCCGACCGCGGTAAGAATGTTTGAGCATACGCTAGATGATCCCTCCCACATATGTCGTGATTGCAACGACAGCATCAAGTCATGGTGATGAGACAACTCATGAGGGGTTGGGGATAGGTCGGTGGGATGTCGATGACTGTAGGTCAGGTGAAAGAATTTAACGCCTAGGCGAGCGGAGGGGGAACCCGAAATTTTAAATATACCCAAAATTTTGGGTGGTGTTGTAGCGGCTACAACACAGTAATACTTCAATAGTATAATATCGGCTACACTACTATTTCAGTTAAGGTTCGGGGCATACCATTTGAGTGACTTGGGACTAGTCTCATGTGAGTGTTGGGTGCCTATTGGGCATGACCCGACTCAGTCTAATTTTGGTTAAAAAACTCCGTAACTTGAGGAGTAGAGTGCGTGAATTTAGATCTTCTGTGTAGTGTTTAGGGGCTTCGAGGCAAGTCGAAGCCCCTCATTTTTTAACGGGTAAAGGATTTTAGTGTATTTTTTGTTCGCCCATGGTATGTGGAACATGGTTTTTTATGTATGTAAATGCTATATAAAGTGATGTAAAACTTTTTTGAAGTCATAATATATGTCATGGTTGAATCAAGATTGAAATTGCATCTATCTTTCTATGTTTTTAGACCTAAGGGAAGGCTCCACAACTGTGTGTGTAGAGGCCTTGAAGAGTCTGCAACTTTGCTCGCAGACCACCTGCAGTTGTGTGCGCAGGTCGAAGAAGTGTATGTACTAAAGAAACTTACCATAAAAAAAGAAGAAAAGTTTTGAAGGCATCTTTGTGTTTATGAGTTGTATTTGCTTATTATCTACATTGCGAAGTTTTTTTGTGATTTATATTATTTTTTGATAATAAGGGTGCAATGCAGATAAATATTGCATGATGAATAAAGTATAGAATTTTCAAGTCGATAGATGCATCCACACATTTCAGAATAAGTATAAGTAGAGGCTTAACAATAGATATACAATCCATTGTCCCTCTAGATGCAGAAACTTGGTTCTGACATCCCTCAATATTTCCTCGGGTGAGATTGTGATCTGCGCAGCAGGTCATTGCCGAAAGGTCCGGTAATAGAGGGTTTTTTTGGTGCGCAGTTAACTTCGAACCTAGGTCAAGAGCCCCCCTGAGCCAAAAAAATTCGCGTTGCCATTGCTAGACAAAACTAGTGCAAAAGGTGAAAAGCATGAGTCATCAACCATGCAAAACAAGATGGGCTTGTAAAACAAGGTTCTTTACAATCTTTTCAAAATATTTTCAAGTCAAGTATTCTTCCACTTCTTCAGGGATGTTTTACACATGTTTCATGGAGAACATATTTTGTGAAACTGGTGGTATGATGGCACGAAGGGGAGTGTGACAAAATAATATATAACATATGCCCCCTAAAGCATGAAGTTAGAATGAGCAGTGATGGTTGAAGTGCTTTACAAGAAAAGGCAAGGACTGAGAGAACCACCATTAGGAGACCTACAAACTAAACATAATACAAAATATCTGACACTTTCATGTAAGTATGCATAATAATACATCTCTGAGCAGACATTTAACAATACATGGATCCACGTCATGGACACAACCATCCGACTAGAAAGGATTATGTTTATAATCATGAATACATGTATCCATGACATGGGTGCAACCATCCGACTAGAAAGGATCACGTGTACAATCATGAACACTGAATAAATCCATGCAACCTAGATTTATCAAATGAAACCTAGGGTCTTCACCTCTATCTCAATCCAACCAAAGTACGAATTTGACCATGTGAATAGATGTGTTGAGGTCAAACATGGTAGAAACCACCTAATTACTGATTAATGATGTAAACCGTTAGCATGCATGAGAGAAACCACCAATGATGACGATGGCTCTCAAGGTACAACAATACAATACACGAGTGTGGAAAATGAAGCTGAAGTCAAAAAATCGCAGAATCATTTGATCAAAGGCCAGTGATGTGAACCTATCGTTGAATGTGAAGAACCTGCCATTGAGGCATGCAAGCTCCAAGGTACTGAAAGGGGGTTTCTTGATCATCTTCCTGGATAATGAGCTAGAGTTGTCAGGAAGTGATCCATTGAAGGAGGGAAATAATGTTTCCCACATCATCAACACGAAACATAGGATTTTGCAAAGTTGGCAAGAGTGATTCAGGATTGTTGCAAAGAAATTCAAACATGGTATAAGTGGTTTGAATTTGCAGACGAGACTTCTCTTGTACATATCAGTGACACGACTTTGGAATTTGGAAGCATTTGTCTCAAAATAGGATCAAAGGTCATGATGACAATAAGATATAATAGAATAAGAGGAAAATTGATTTCCCAAACCCAGTAAGACAAGTGGAAAAGTTGTTAGGTAAACTTGACTCGGGATAAAGTCAATGTTGACTAGGGTAAATAGTAGTGGTTTTGGGGCACATGGTATTTTGCACCCATGGTTTTCAGCCCATGGTATTGCATGTAATGGAGCCTATAAAAGGTTGGGAATACTTCATTGTAAGGTAGGCCTAGAGGTGAGTGGTGAAGGCTCACTTGGCCGGATTGGCAAGGGTTTTGGCCAATGTTTAATGAAATTTCATTGGTTGGGTTTTTCCCCAGAGTTTGGGGTTTTCCCACTAAAATATTTTTGTTAATGTTTATGATTTGTTGCTGGTTATTTTTCATGATTATTATTCCTCTTGGTAAATTTATTATTTCTCCAGTAAATTCTTAACAAATGGTATCAGAGCCATATTTGGCTTCAGAGGGACGCTTTTGTAGCCAAGGGTTTTATTGGCCTGTGAATGGAGAAATAAATGCACCCTTCTGGCCATACGGAGCATGGTGTTTCTAGGAAATAGGAAATATCCAATTGATTGATTCCATGGGGAATTCCATGGAGGGTTTCTCAATGGATAAAGAGAACAATGGTGCTGCCAGCTCAGATCTGGCTACTAGCAATGATAAGAAGTTGGTCCGAGAAATTCAGAGATGAGAGGATGTTTACACGTGGATTAATTAATTGATGAACCATGTATTTGAAGAGAACTCCTAGAAGACTGGCGGTTACAGAAGTTGGTAACCCATGTAATCCGGTAGATGGGTTCTTTTTATATGGAAATTGATTTCATATGTACAAAGACAGCAACAATGAAACAAAAATATATATTATAATGGAGTTAATTTTACATGTAAATGGGCATACTGCTGTAAGACCTGGTATGGCATGCGTACCCCTAGGTAATCACTGGTAAAGTCTAGGTTAGACCTAGGTGGTAGGGGGGATGTCAAGTTAACAATTACCCTGGGTAAAAATTTGAGGGGGGAAGAGCTAGAGTGATTGGGGTTGTCTCATCTAGCAGGTTTGGCTAGATTTAGTCAATAATCCCCAAGTCAAGTTTAAGGGGGGAATTGTTAGGTAAACTTGACTCGGGATAAAGTCAATGTTGACTAGGGTAAATAGTAGTGGTTTTGGGGTACATGGTATTGTGCACCCATGGTTTTCAGCCCATGGTATTGCATGTAATGGAGCCTATAAAAGGCTGGGAATACTTCATTGTAAGATAGGCCTGGAGGTGAGTGGTGAAGGCTCACTTGGCTGGATTGGCAAGAGTTTTGGCCAATGTTTAACGAAATTTCATTGGTTTGGTTTTTCCCCGGAGTTTGGGGTTTTCCCGGTAAAATATTTGTGTTAATGTTTATGATTTGTTGCTGGTTCTTTTTCATGATTATTATTCCTCTCAGTAAATTTATTATTTCTCCAGTAAATTCTTAACAAAAGTGAGGATGTCCCAAACTTGACATGAGATAAATGTAAGTGTCATGTTTAAGAGCGACGTGCTTCCTTTCACACAAAATACATAATATATGTTTCTTTCCATTTTCCCCCAATATTTCTAGAAATTACCTCTTTATTTTTAATCTCAATCTTGAAGAGGATACCATATTCTTGTTGTATAAATTCATCCTTCATATGAATCCATCCTAGTATTTTTAATGAGCCCTAGGAAGGAGTAGCCCTAGTAACGAGTCTGACAACGGGTTAAATCGACATATTTTCCATGTTTAGGGAGTTTGAAAAAGATGCGAAAATTAAAAATTGAGTTGTACCTTTTCGTAGATAGTCTCTCGAATCCGAAAATGTAGAAAACAACACTCGAGAGAACCTCTTAGCCATGTTTGACTAAGTTATTCCTTTTTCGTAACTAGTCTATATTAGTCTGGAAAAGGGTTAAACTTATATTGAGTAGACGTCTTTAAATTTATTTTTACGAGCTCGAAAGGACAAGTGCTCAAAACTATTTTCATATTTTGGGAGTCTGAAAAGAGTTTAAATAGGACTCCTTGTGGAGGAACGAGTGGTATAAAGAGTAGCAACTGGTCCCGGTGATGATGTAATTTCTCGAAACACGTAAATGTTGAGAGGTCAGCTAATAATATCACTCATTGTAGCGGTTCCCTAGGCAAGGGTAAAACAACCAAGTGAGAGCGTATGATTGACCAAGTAGATGGTGATGATGGAATGAGAAAACCAAGGCCCATATAGAAAATTTTTTTTGATCACAAGAGGTAGAATGATAATGGTTTCCTTTTTACACAAGCTTGAAACATGGGAAATTATGCTTGAAAACCCTCGAAGATGGTTTCATTTTTACACAAGCTTGCGACAAAGGAAAACTATGCTTGAGATAAGTTTGCATGCCCACAAAATAATGACTCAATTTGAGGTACATGCCCCCCAAGCTTCATTTCATTCACCTAAGTAGACTACTGGTTACTAACAGGTGGATGGAATGAAGGTTCATTTATGAGATCAAGTGAAATACTCAACTGAGAATTTACGAGATCTAATCAAAGACTCGAATTGAAAGGGGATTTGTTTCATTTTTTAATGATCTTGACACAGTAAAAGAACTATGCTCATATGTACCTGTTTCATTTTTTAACGAGGTTGACAGAGTAAAAGAACTATCCTCATAAAGACTCGTTTCATTTTTTAACGAGGTTGACACAATAAAATAAATATTATCATAAATACCTGTTTCATTTTTTAACGAGGTTGACACAATAAAAGAACTATCCTCATGACTCCTTGTTTTGTTTTTTAAGGAGCTTGACACAAGACAAGGAACTATGCTTCGACACCTTGTTTAAGTTTTTAACGAGTTTGATACAAGACAAGGAACTATGCTCCGTATCATTTTTTAATGAGATTGATACAAGAAAATTAACTCTACTCTGACACCTTGATTCATGGCCCATAAGAGGTCATGGCTTCCAAGAGGTTCTCATCAGATGGGAGAACAATACTCTGGAAGGGATATGCATCAAGGGATCTAATGGAAAGCTCGGGCTCCAATTTCCTGAGCACATGATGTACTATATCACCTACTAAATCATCAGTAGATGCTAACATGGAACAAGTTTCCACATAGTTAACATGTGGTGGGGGAGATATCGCTTGCATATAAGGACCATTTATGGATTCTCGTTGATTGGGAGCCAAATTAGGACCAATGAATGAAAGATGATCAATGGTCACCATTATTCCTTCATGAAAGAAACACATCACACGAAAGGGAGAAGAGACAAGGGCTCCCACAACATAAACATAGTCACACCCAAGGAGTAAATTAAAATCCAAAGGGCCTTGGACAACCATTACATTGATATAGATGGTTTTTCCTCCCAAATTAAAAAGAAACTTAGGAAGGATCCCTAAATTTTGATTGGTTCATCTGTTAAAAGGCAACAGATTCTAGGTAATGGGCACAAGTTTCAGAGAACCTAAAGCTTTCCAAGTGGTTGAGGAAAAAATACTAGCATATGCGCCTTCATCTATGATTGTGTCAGGTATAAGTATATTATAAGCATGTACTGTAATCTTAAAGGGCACATAAGAAGGAATATTATATCCTTCCAGTCGACTCCAATCAAAATAAGTGACCATAATACTTGGAAGGGGTGCAGTGGGAATGAAAGAACTGCCCCCTTTTGTTATGGGAACAAGAGGATTCCCCCCTAGTACCTTGGGAATGAGAGGATTTCCCTCTAGCTCATTTTAATTTGAAGAAACAAAAATAACATGAGTGGTATGAAGTTCACTCTCTATGAGAAGTTATGATCAAATGAAGGTGGAATTGAGTACACCATATTTGCAACCAATGATTGGTCGGGTACAGGCTCATCGAATTCACTTTAAGAGAGAGTGGGATTGACTAGAGATGAATCCTGGTCAATCACTTCATCAAATAGTGGAGGATAAAGGGAAAGCTTCTAGTAACCAACACGAAGTTATGGCTGAGAAGCTGTAAGGTTTTTCAACACTTTTGAGGCTTCATCCATGTAAGAAAAAAGGTGAATAGGACGATTCCCTTCACAGAACTTACATGGAAATTTAACTTTACCCTTTTCCCCATGGACCTTACTATCACTAGTTGAGGGTTTATCACCAACATGATTTCCAGAGGCCGATGAAAAAGGCTGATTTGAGCCTGTGGACCACACTTCTAATTCCTTGGGAATACTAGGAAAACATCTAAGAAGGTGGTCACCCTTACATAACCTGCAAGGGAATTTAACTTTGCAGGGCTGATTGGAAGGTTTTTCCACATTAGTTTCATTTGTAGCAATGGTTTCTTGGTTGGCCCCTTGCTTATTTTAGTTCTTCTTCTTCATCCTCTTCTTCTTCTTCTTAGCTCCTTGGTTACTAGAATCAAGAATTTCACTAGGAAAAGAAGAAGAAATGGAGGAAGAAATAACATGTGAATAAGGAAAATGGTAAAATTTAGGATCAACACGAGGTCGACATTGTTCAGGTGGAGGTGAAATTGGTTGATAAGCAGTTTGGACATTTAGAACCATAGGGGTCGAAAATAACCAAACTAGTAAACCAATGGTAAACCCGGGAAGGGACAATGTTGCCATATAAGGAGCACCAATATTTCCAAAAGAAGGAAAAGGACCAAGATTCCCTTCAGAGGGGTTTCCATTAGTATCAAACTAAAATATACTAAGGAGGTGTTCCACAAAGAGGATGTTATTCCGCGATCAATTAATTGATTTAGAAATTAAAAAAAATAAAATAAAAAAGGGGCAAACTAGGCATAAAGGTTTACCAAGCAACCATGAACTACAATATACACCTTGGCGAACCAAGGACTTAACATATGACAACCAATATCCTGAATTCTATGTTTGGTATATCACAGTATACAAGTCGATCGACTCAGTTACCTATGGATGGATACAAACGTATAGGGTACTCCCAAAATATACACGACGGTATGTGGGAGTGTAGTCCGTAGTAGTGCTGACTAATGCATAACCATTCGATGAGAGCGTTCCCATATACTTATCATGCGTGGAGCGCTGTCCGATATACCCAAAGATACATGGAGAATTATCCTATACACTTCCGTACGTGAAACTTAATATCACCCCCAGGATGCAATGCTGGAAAACAATGACAACTCCTACATTTAATGACATCGAAACACGTCTCTAGCCTAGACCGCTAAATGTTTTCGTTAAGGTTCCAAATGCTACTTAAATTGAGATAAATTTAAAATTTGATTTTGAATTATGTTTTAGTTTCAAGGCTCAAAATATCGATGTCACCTGAACACACCTATGATGCAACTAATATGAAAGAAAAAACTCTTTTCATTTCAATTAAAGCTATCTAGTGTAGGGAAAATGTGCAAACATTGATGCAACGATCAAAGATGTAGCTAAAAGAAATTCCTAACTATATATTTCAATTTCACAATTCAAATGCAACACCTAAGAATTAAATGAATTTCAATTCGCTAAAATTCACCTACATGATTTTTTTTTTAATGAACGAGGATGGTTTTTTCAACTTTCAATACCAAGAAATGTAATATATGCTCAACGACAATGTCAAAAACAACTTTCGAATGTAATGTAATCTAATTCAATTTCAAAAGTAATAATCAATTTCAAGATGAAATCTTAATCAAATTAAAAATGAAATTCTTTTTGGTTTCCAAAATAACTAAAACTGCTCATCAAACAGACATACAAGCAGCAAAATAATAAATTCAATTACTCAAAGAACCCAAGATGCACCTCACGCTTGTTTTCACTACTTGATCATGAGACAAACTTTTGCAAACTGCAAAGAATATAACAACAATAAATAAAAATGCTATGCACATAGAGCAGGAAGAAGACTCTAGAGATCCAGATATCCCAGAATTTCTATCAAAAAACCTAAAAAATCTCACTCTTTTAGGCCAACGTTACTTTACCCAGTAAAACCCGTGTAGATAGGGTCTTCAATGCTACTTTACCTAGCGAAATCCATGTTGGGAGTGCCCTTTATTATCTGACAAAAAGGGCGCTCCCAACATGGATTTCGCCAGGTAAATTAGCGTTGAAGACCCTATCAACATGGGTTTTGCTGGGTAAAGTAACGTTGGTCTAAAAGAGTGAGATTTTTTAGGTTTTTTGATAGAAAGTCTGGGATATCTGGATCTATAGAGTCTTCTTCCTTCTCTATGTGAAGAGCATTTTTATTTATTTTTGTTATATTCTTTGTGGTTTGCAAAGTTTGTCTCATGATCAAGTAGTGTAAATGAGCTTGAGGTGCATCTTGGGTTCTTTGAGGGAAGACAATGGAAACCAAAGGCTTAAGTGCTATTGTTATTAGTAAAATTTGCGCTGAAAGTGTTATGTTTCTTAGAGAAAACACACTGGGCAAGGAAATATTAGGAAAATACAATCAAAGTGGAAAAGAAAATCAGACTTGGCACTCTAAAGAGCATACTACTCAGAATGCAGACTAATAAGCAATCAAAATTATGGATTATAAGGCAGTTGGAAAAACTAATCGAAACAGACCAAAATGAGAGGAGGTATGAAGGGTTAATGGCTTCTCATTGGATTCACCATTTTTTTGTGCAAGAAATCATTTCTGTGGACAAAAATGATCCCTCTAGTCCTATGGGAAGATCTAGCAACAAACGAGACAAACATATGCAACCTTTCCTAACTTGTACTAGAAAAACATGAAGGAGGATATATTTCCTACCTCTTTCTGATGCTAGTACCTTTGGTGTCAGCCTTGATTCTTTTGCTTCCATGCTCATGATCATGATCTCCTCTCTATTGGCGTAGATGAGTTTCTGCAGTGAAACAAAGTGGATACAGCAAATGTATACAAAGTATACTAGTTTCTAGTACAAGTTATGCAACATATAAAGGAACACTACAATAAATATACAAAAATTGACATATTTATGGAAAGGAAACACATAATGTATTATTAATAGAATGAAAAAGCGAGAAATACAACCAGAAGCCTTAATGTTGGATGCCTCCTTCAGGTGAGACTCCAAGTCCTAGCCTTCGCTTTCAAACAAATTCCTCCTTAGAAAATGGGCAACAATTAGGCATGATTTAGGTCATAGGATGGAAACCAACCATCAGTGGCTGGTAGGGGTTTCATTTATAAGAAAGGAGAGGGATTTGAGGATCTATAAAAGGTGGGAGGAGCTCCACATATTAAGGGAAAGATCCATGGAAAGATGATCCATGACCATGAATGGGAGGTCTCGCTCCTATGATCAACAACTTGAAAGCATGTTGCCATTTTTGAGACTTCTAGTAAGGGAATCTTCTCCTCCATTCAGGGAAGAGCTGCCTGAAGAGGGCCAGTGTGGATTTTCCTGACAAAATTTGTGCTACCAGCGCTAGAGATAAGTAGTGAAAAAGGTGATAGGTGTGATTCATCAACTACGCAGAATGTGTTGGGCTTGTAAAACAAGGTTCTTAACAAGATTTTCAGAATATTTTTCAAAGTCAAGTCTTCTTCCACTTCTTCAGGGATGTTTGAGACATGTTTCATGGAGAACATATTTTGTGACGCTGGTGGTATGAAGACATAAAGGGGAGTGTGACAAAATACTGTATAACAAAATTTAAAGGATATCCAAGGGATTATGGCAAGGAAACACAAGAAGAAGACAATTTAGGAGAACTGTGATAGTGCAAGTGATGTATCAAATGTTATGGCAATATCAACATTTTTTTATCAAGGAAAATCACTAGTGGAACAAGTCATGTTAAAAAATATGAATAATCAAGGTATGCTTCTACTCATTGATGCAAATTATCAAGCATGGAAAGAAAGGATGAAGTCTAGTTTGCTATATTTTGGATCAGATGTTTGGTATCTATCTAGTATGTAATGACTATTCCAAAAATCCCCGATCAAGTCAAGAATTGCAGAAGAATGGCTGGGAAATAAATGAAATTTAATGTAGCATACCTGATTCAAAATCTGATAAAGTTACACACTATGAATCTGCAAAGGATGTATGGGATAACTTGCAAACCATCTGTGAAGGAGATATAGCTAAGGAATAAGTTCATTCACTAGGTAATCTAACATGTAATATTGCTTCATTTTTTCCTAATGAAGAAAAATTCAATGCATCTAAAGAAGAAACATGTAGCCTATAAAAAGATGAATATGGACATGAGTTAAATTCCATCAAATCAGATGGAGTTACATGTCTAGAAGAAGAAAGGTTAGGTAATGAATTTTATCTTAGAAGAAAATTATTTCTACATTGAAAACAATTCAATGCCTCCAGGAGAAGTTACATATATATGGAAAAATGGATCAGGATGTAGATGAATTAGATAAAAATGTAGGAGTCCTACAAGTAAAACTAAAATATGTTAAAAGAACTAATGAAGCAGTGACTGAACAACTTAATGAAAGGAAAATAAATTATGAATGACTTGAAGTTGAGATAATATCTTTGAAGACTAATATTAAAAATTAAAAAGAATAGAATAAAAAGCTACTTTCGATATTTGAAGAACAAGAAAATGGGTTTAAAGAGGAAATTATTAAGTTGAGAAAAAATAAAGAAGAGTTAAAGAAATTATAAGCAATGAACTAAAAGAAAACAAGGGTGACTGTGAAAAATTAGAAATAGAAGTAGTCCCATTAAGAAGTGATCTAGAAGAAAAAGATCAAACAATTGAGATTTAAATATAGCACCAACATGTTGGAAAATCTCCTTAGTAGTCAAAGGTCTCCCACCATTAAATCATGTCTTGGTTTTCATAAAACAGATGAGGTAGAATACAACTCTTAGGAATGCACATGAAGTCTTAGAGACAACCAATCAAGTTTTAAAAACCATGGTAAAGAATAAAGTAAGAAGCAAAACCAACAACCAAGGAAAGTTTTTTTTCAAAGAAAATAATTTGCTCCTAGGAATGAGTATGGAAAAAATGTAGACATCCAAAAAAGGAATAACAATTCATTTTCTCCCTTGATGGATGATATTGAGTGTTTTATCTGTCACCACTTGGGACACATTGCAATAGATTATAGAAGCAAATTATTCATGCCTTAAGCAAACTCCACAAGAATATCATCGGTTCCCAGGTATTCAAGTTTCTTTTAATACTATTATTTTTCATGCAATTTATTTGGTCATAAGGCTATATATTGTAGATCATATGGAAATGAAAGGAAAATGAGGTAGAAGTCTATGATTCATTTGTCCCCTTCTTTGGTCTGATAAGGTGCTATACATGCAATAAATTTGGACATGTGGAAAAAGAGTGTAGGATTAAGTAAATAAACACTTCTAGACATTTTAGACAATAGGTAGAACATATTGTTGAACCTCAGAATTGTCCTTTCTCTGACATCTTTTCTCATCACTTTTCCTTAACTTTTCATAAGTCCACACACTCCAATCAATGATAAATGTCATGTTTTATCTTAGGGAATGCATTTGAATGATTTATATGTTATATTATGATGTTCTTTTTATTTGAATGGATTTTTGTAACATAGCTACAAAAAATAACCTATTCTGTAGCTAACTGTTGTTTCCGCAGCTACTTTTATTCTTTGATAGGTTCCGAGGAGCAAAAAAGGAATGAGCCACATGGGCATCTCTAGAATTATCCACATATGGATTTCCACCTATCCACTTGGTCGAAATCGACAGAAAAGGGTGCTCATGATCGTGGTTAAAGTCCGGTCAAAGGACGTAAGCCGAGAGTGAAGAACTCTTGATTTGGTCTAATGTAGGAAATCAAGAGTTAACCAGTTAGAATTTAATTCTATGTTTCGTTTAGAATCACCATTTGTGGGCGTAATTAGCTCTTCACAATCACATTTTATTTTCTTTAAATACCGGTTGTGCAAAGACCCAAGACAATCTTAATTTATAAAACGTTATGCTTTAAAATCTGTTCTTTTTGGTAATACAAAGATCATGTTCATTGTTCTAGTTCATGCTTAATCCGCATATAGTGAGCTAGGATCTAGACCTATTCTGTCGCAGAGGGCCCCTGCACGGGAGGAGGTTTTTCATTAGTTATTTTAGTTTAATTATTTGCTATGTTTTGTCAATTCCAAGTAGATTAATATTGTGTTGCAGCTTTTAGATCAATATCATAGATTCAAATTATGAATGTTTTTTTAGCATTAATGTTAGAATGACTGTGTAATATTTTCTTTCTAAGAACATCTCAAGAATGTAGATTCATCTATTTTCCAATTGGATTATGTTTGAGGAAATAAAGCTCACATTTGTTTAGTTTCCTTTCATGTTCTTACATTGTTTTCTTAGATCAAATCCTCAGTTAACTGTATAATTGAATGCTTTTAAAGATCAGGCCAAGAAGGTGAGTTGTCATACTTTCAAATTGGGTGCTCGAGTGTTTAACCTATGCAATAATTGAGGTTTCCTTTACATGTTTTTACACTTCTTTCCTAGATTAAGATCCTCATTTAAATGTATAATTGAATGCTTGTAAATCATACCAAGAAGGTGACTCTGTTATACTTCCAAATTGGATGCTCGAGTGTTTAACCTATATAGTAATTGAGTTTTTCCTTACATGTTATTTAAATGCTTTCCTAGTGTTTGTGCTCAACCTAGTCTCCTAAATTGAGTTCATTAATTGTCAACCAGGGTTGGTAAACTGTTGAAGTGTGGTGCACTATATGTGCCTAGGTATTTGTTTCTTACCACGTTGTGTTTAGTGTTTTCTGATGTTTTTGGTTTTATGGTTTTATGTTTGGAAAGGGAAGGAAATAAATGCTGGTGGAAAAAAAAACTATTGGCCTAAACTATGGATGGTAAATAACAAATGCAAATACTAAAACAGAACAAAGCTTAACTATGACTAACAAACAACAAATACAAAGTTTGATAATGACTCCAAGGAAATAAATCACAACATGAGCTTAAACTTGTCCAATTCATTCATTAAATATGTTTTGGAAGAGATTGAGAAATGGGCAAGTTAAGTGTAAATGAAATTCTCCTATCTAAACAATCAAACAATCAACTTACAATGTTACAACATCTCATCCATGATTAAAGGTCTATTGGAATATATTTGGAGAAGAACATTTGTAGCACCATAAGATTTCTATTCTAAACTAACTTCTAATTCTGTTCTGCAACTCAATCTAGCACCACTAGGCCTCACTCAAAAGTTATAGATTTTCTTTTAGAATGGTCTTTGAGAAAAGGCTTGTTTTTGAAATGGTAAAAAGGTTGCAAAATACTCCAGGCCTTATACTGATACTACCTTCTGTCCAAATAATTATGTATTAGTATGAGTTTGGAACAAAAGAAGTTTTATAAATAATGAAGACTGTGGTGTTTAAATTTAACAACTAATACAATTTAAAATGCAATGGATAGCAACTAAACTGGAATGTTAACACAGTGAGCTAAGCTAAGACTAAACTAGGGTGTTACTAGTCTACAGTGAACAGTGTTAAACTAAAAGCCATTATCAAACTTAAAATGAAATGAAATGACAGGGCTGAATTAAATGCAATCTACCTCTGGAGTGCTCTAATTAAGATGCAACTAGTCTATGGAATTCTACAGCGTATCTTGTTCAGGATGAATGCTATTTTGGAAGAGTTTGTAAAACAGTCCTGGCTATATTATCCAATGCAATTGAACATAAACATAAAACTGAAAGAAAATACAACTAAAATCTAAGACACCACAACTATTTCTTACTCATTGTTATGATATTTTGGAAGAGCTTTGTAAGAGTAAGACCGGCTGTGATAGTTAGTGTAAACAAGCAAATAAAACCTACAATACCACAGTTATGCCTTATTCATCATAATGATATTTTGGAAGATTTTATTAGAGTAAGTTTTAACTGTGATAATTAACGAAAGAAAATGCAACTAAAACCTACACTATCACAGTTGTACCTTATTCATTTTCATGATATTTTGGAAGAGTTTATTAGAGTAATTTTAGCTGTGATAGTGAATATAAACAAATATGAACATAAGCTTCAGAAATCTACTTAAACTAGAAATGAAAACAAGACTAAAATACTTATCTAAACAATAAAACAAGGCTGCTCAGGAGGTAGGGGCCCTCTACCACCAAAGTAGCACGAATTCTTTAACTCCTCAATGTTGCTTCAATTCATGCATCAAAGTTGAACTTCTTTTATTAAAGGAAAACGTTCAGAAAAATAGAGTAACACAGTCTTGGAGAACTAAAAACAAAACATCCACTAGCTAGCATCTCTCGATCTCCCGAGTGATTCTTATAATGAAATTACATAACTACCCTTTGAGAAAAACAAGGATAAATGTCTTTTCTACTTCTAATCAAATTAAAAATCTTATTGATAGCCTCGTTCTTCATTGCGGACATCTGTAGAGTCTGTGTTTTAATAGGAAACTGCCTCTTAGTTTTAATCTCTTCCACGTGCATAACCGCTTGGAGATTCGAACTCAGACTTCGTGGAGAGCAACGAATGATGAGGGAGTGCTGTAGAATTTTCCCATATGCATTTTTCCTTTAGACGACACCTATAACCCATTTAAACTCTAAAACAGCTGCGGAACGCGTGATCAACTACAGAACGCGTGATCAGCTACTGAACGCCTGTATTTTGTAGCTATTTTGCAGAAAATTATTAAAACAGCAAAAATCATGAAAATACAATATGTTAATTGATTTCATTTAACCTTTAAGCAATCCTAATCATTCTTCATTGATTTTATGCTTATGAAGTGATAAAATAATGATGAAATGAAGTGAAGGTTTGTAAAAGAGAAGGCAATTCTAGGGCTCAACACCTAGATTTAATTTTCAAAACTAAAGTGTAATCAGATTCTTGTACATCATGTCAAGAGGGTGACTATGTCATACTTCCATATTGAATGTTGGGGTAATTGATCATACATTAGTTTCTTTTTCCTTTGAATCTGCATTCATCTAGAATAGCATTGCAATTTCAATTTTCAGTCATAAGATTCATATTTAAATCCATGGATTAGGATTAACTTTAATTTTCAAAGACATTAGAATATGCACTCTATTTTTAGATTAGATTCTAACCATTTAAAAGTGTGATTCATTTTTATGCAAATTAGAATAGTTCATGAACACTTCCTTTTCGTCCTTATTTCAAAGTTATTTTTACACATTTAAATTTCACTATATTCAGTTGATTCATTTCATAGTTTTCATTTCTTAAAATTAAAATTTATACATAAAGAAAAAAATCCCTCGAAACAACATAAAAATACATACAGTGAAGTAACAAGAAGGTTAACTAAGCACATATAGTGCATGACACTTCATCAGATTACAAACATAGGTTGATAATTTATTTTGAACAATTTAAGAAATTAAATTGGCTAAACATTTTGGCGCCGTTGCTAGAGAAGTGTAATTAGGTAACCTCATTTCTTACATCTAAAAAAAATGATATGCATAGAGAAATAGACTCTAGGGGTAGATTCATAGCTAGAGGCAGAAGTTTAATTCCAACAACACCACTCACTCCACCTAGACCACATAGTGATACACCACCATCTCAAACTCATATTCCATACCTCACTGGACATAGACTTCCAGAATTCTTAAGGTCAGAAATCCATTTAGGAGGATCTCCTATTTCATCCACTAAGGTAGTCTTAAGGGAAGAAGATCCTAGATATCCAACTGAAGGAGTAACCTTTTTCACCTCTAGAGGGGAACACATTTTAGCTGAAGAGTTAGCAATTCCTAGTGGAGAAGAAGAAGAAGAACCTTTCTTTAATATCCCATTAATAGAAGAACTAGAGGAAGAGAAATTAACTTTACAGATAGAACCTTATATTAGCTCTGAGGAATTTGTAATGGCATGAAGAGGAGAAGGAGGAGAAGGAGAAGGAGAAATTCTAAATGGAGAAAATTTACTGTTTGGAGGAAGAGGTGGAGGACGAGGTAGAGGGAACGAAGGAGGAGGTAAAAGAGGTGAAGAAAATAGAAGAAATAGGGAAAATGATAATTCTTTTGGATTTCCTATAATTGATGGGGACACAAATGCCACAATCAAAAACATCTCACCTTATGTTCTTCCAAATTTCCATGGATTTAAGAGTGAAGATCCTGAAACCTTTTTGTTTGAATTTGAAGTTTTGTGTAGATCTTATGATTACTTACAAGACTCTCAAAAACTTAAGCTATTTCCTTCAACACTGAAAGGAGCACCTTTAAAATGGTTCACAGGTTTAGTCACAAAGTCTATTAGGACATGGAATGAGATGAAAAGAGAATTTTTAGAAAGATATTTGGATTATTGCATACCCATTAATCATAAGGATGAAGTATTAAAAATGATGCAAAGAGAGGATGAGAATTTGGAGGATCTAATTGAAAGATTCAATTATAACATAAAAAGAGATAAAATGGATAATTTAGATTGATATACTTTAAAATCTCTTTTGTTAAAAGCCATTAGAGATGAGTGGATATATATTCTCAACATGATGGGGAAGGGAGATATCTCTAAACTCCCATTACTTGACATTGTTGAATTATGTATTCATCTCTCAAGGGGAAAATAAAAAACTGGGAAAAATCCAAGAGATCCTTCTCTTGATAGAGTGAATAAATCTGCAACTGGAACAATAAGTAGGGAAGAAATTGGAAATATGCTTGATGAATTTAAAATAGATATTTTAGGGAGTTTTAGTGAACAGATAGACACCCTTAAATTACAAAACAAGAAGAAAGCCGAGACTGATGCCTTAGCTATTTTCTGTCCTAAATGTAGAAAGAAACATGCTTTAAGAGAATGTCCTTTTGATGCAAAAGTCATAGAGACCTGTGTGATTTGCTCAGAAAATCATGAAACTAAAAGTTTCCCTTCAATTCCAGGCCTTAAGGCTATTTTTCAAGAAGAAGAAACTTCAAATCCAACATAATCTCTTTTCTTTGTATCTAGAAGACCATGAAAAGGGCCAAAAACTCAAGGTTTTAACAACCAAATTTATACTCAGCCCCCACCAAAAAATTGGAATTCTTGGCAACAACCTTGGTCCCAACCTCAATCATGGGCAAAAGGAATGCAAAATCCCTATGGTAGATACTCTCAATACTACCAATATCCTCCATCTTATCCAAACTATCCTCCCCAACAAATTCCTCAACAAAATCAACAACCCCAACTCCAAAACCAAAATCCACAACTTTCATTACCATTTCCACAAAAATTGAATCAACTACTTGCCCAACCATTGCCAAACCCCAATAAAAAAATCCTCAAAATTTCTACATTATAGAAGGACAAAAATTTCCAAAATACATGATTACTCCACTAGATCTTAATGATGTTCAACTTAGATCTGGTAAAATATTAGAGAGGAAAAATCCTTCTGTAGTTATTCAGGAACAAGAGAATTTTGAGGAAGAATCTTTGCAACCAAATAAAAGTTTTGAAGAAGGAACATCTCTTCAAAACCAAAATTCTGAAAATGAAAAAAAAAAAGAACCAATAAACTCAACTCCTATCATAGAGAAACCATCCGTATCTATTTCTAACCCTCCTTTTACTGAAATATTACAAGTTGATAGATGTGTAGAAAAACATATCATGTTGCCCAATTATGATTTTCTAGATGAATTGAAAAATGTTTGTATCAAAATTCCTTTGATACAGGCCATTAAAGAGATTCCAATTCTAACCAAAACAATAAAAGAGTTGAGCATGAAGAAATTAGGAATAAAAACAAAATAAATAAAAAGAATTCAACTAGTAGGAAAAATTGCAGACATAATGATGGGAAAAATTGCCATACAAAAATATTTAGATTCAGGAAATCAAGTTGTAAAAACACATATCAATGGTGATAGATTGGAGGTTTCTGTGGTGTATATTTCTAGATGCAAAACTCAAAATCTCCACAATATTCATTTTTAGTCGACGTTTCGAGTCTAAATCAAGACTCATCTTCAGGACAAACCTACTAAGAAGAGAGTAGATTAGGGTGAATAAATAGAGGAAAAAGATGATGGGTAAAAGAGCCGACCAGTCTCTAATATTTTATAAAAGGTTATTTATTTGATTAATTAGTTATTTACTTTTGCTTGTTTTTTATCCACTATTATTTCTAATTAGATTTATGAAATTAAAATATTGTAATTTTATTTATTATTATTTATTATTCTGTTATAATGCTCTATGTTTTACATTATACTATTTTTTTTTTTTAAGTTTTTAATTTTACAATTAATAACTGATATTAGTAATATTTATAAATTTAAGTAATGATGATTATGGTTATTTGTAATAGATTTATTGAGTTTTAACTAATCAAATGAATGTATAACCTAAATTATAATAAGATATGATAATTCATTCTACCTTTATGATTATATCTTTTTTTTTTAATTTTTTTTTTTTTACATTAGGCTTTTTACATATTATTAATATTAACTAAGGTTTGATTTAGTGCTAATAATGTAATTTATTAAGAAGGGTAGTTATTTATTTTGGTAGTTTTTAATAAAAGTTAGGTTAATTATTTTAATATGAGATTTTATGAGTGTTTTTTAATACTTTTAAAAGTTAGTTATTTTAAGATGAGATTTTAAGAGTGCTTTTTAGGTTAGTTATTTTTGTAGTTTTTATTAAAAGTTAGGTTAGTTATTTTAAAAGATATTTTCAGAAGGGGAGCATGGTATTGGGATGTAGAAGGGCAAGGAGAGGGTTTGAAAAAGGGAGGATAGAGGGAAGGGGGAGTGTATAGGGAGGAGCATTGAAGCAAACACTAAGGACCATGTAATGTGAGAGGATGAAAAGGGTGGAGGAAATGTTGACCAATGACTCATGGGGGAAAGCTTATTATCAGGAAAGAACATGGATCCAATTCCTACTGACTTCTAAACCTACATCTCTATTTAGGTTGTGAGGGTGCTTGATGATTTCTAGGGCTTCACGGACTTTACATTTAAAATGATGAGAAAACAATGGTGTTGAAATTCCAAATACATTGATTGATTTAGGAGAAGCTATAAACATCATGAGAAAACAAACCATGGAACAACTCAAGCTTCCTAATCTTCTGTATACACCTACATTACTGAAATTAGTAGACAGATCTGTAATCAAGCCAGATGGTGTATTAGAAGATATCTCAGTATCCTTAGATTCTTGGGAGTATCCTGTCGATTTTATGATTTTAACTCCCAAGAACAATCTAGGAGGGCATCCACTAATATTAGGAAGGCCTTGGTTGGCTACAGCTAGTGCTTTCATTAGCTATAGATCTGGTGACATGTATATCTCTGATGGTAACTCAACAAAGAATTTCACTCTATATCCTGCAGCAAAAACAATCACAGAATTAGAAGATGAAGAATGGATTGGTGATGACAATTATACACAACCTCTCTTTACTATTTCAATCATTAGTGAAGATATTCAAATATTAAATTCAATAGATAACTTTGAATCATCTTCAGAATATGAACATGATCAATTTCAAGAAAATTAAAATATTAAATATTTGTCATCCATGCAAATGTCTCTATACTCTATGGAAGAGTTTGGAAACTCTACAGTTGAAATATTCCCAGGAAAATCTTTGAACATAAACAAAAACTTGGAAAGACTACAACAGGAAAAGTTAATCAAAATGTTACAATAACATTCTTCTGCATATGCATGGGAATACATTGACATGAAAGGAATTAGTCCTAAGACTTATATAAATCACATCTACATTGAGGAAAATTGTAAACCTATCAGACAACCTCAAAGAAGGATGAATTTGAATCTTAGGGAAATTGTGAAAGAAGAATTGCAAAAATTGCTGAATGTAAACTTCATTTACCCAATTTCAGAAAGTCAGTGGGTTTCTCCCTTAGTGATTGTACCCAAAAACAATGGTAATTGAAGGGTATGCATTGACTATCGAGAGTTGAATAAAGCTACCCTAAAAGATCATTTTCCTTTACATTTTATAGATCAAGTATTGGATATATTAGCAAGTAAGAAGTATTTATCATTCTTGGATGGTTTTAGTGGTTACAATCAAATCCAGGTAGCAGCTAAAGACCAAGATAAAACCACATTCTCCTGTCCATGGGGAACTTATGCCTACCGAGTACTTAGTTTTGGTTTGTGCAATGCAACTGCAACATTCCAAAGGGAAGTAATAGGAATTTTTTCTGATCTAATAAAAGATTGTGTAGAGGTATATATGGATGATTTTACAGTTTATGGAAATTCATTTGAAGAATATTTAGAGAATTTGGAATAGGTTCTTAAAATATGTGAAGAAGAAAATATATCATTAAGTCAGGAAAAATTCTTTATGATGATTATTGAAGGAATTGTTTTAGGACATCACATTTCAGGAGATGGAATTAAAGTTGACACATCTAAAGTTGAAGTCATCTCCAAATTATCAATCCCAAGTTGTCAAAAGGATGTTAGAAGTTTTCTAGGATTCACAGTGTATTATAGAATATTTATAGAAAATTTCACTAAAATAGCATCCCCACTCTTCAAGTTACTTACCAAATATTGTGAATTTAGTTGGAAACCTGATTTCCAATTGGCATTTGAAACTTTAAAAACAAAATTTTTGAAGCACCCATCTTAAGAGGTCCAAATTGGAAAATACCTTTTCATATTTCAACGGATGCTTCAGATACAAATCTGAGAGTTGTATTAGGACAAAAAATATTTGATCCCCTATGCCATCTATTACATAAGAAAAAAATTGATTCCTACTGAGTTAAATTACACTGTAACTAAAAAATAATTCTTAGCTATTGTCCACGCTATCAACAAATTTAGACATTATTTCATTGGCTATTAAACATTTATTCATACATATCACTCTGCAATAAGATACTCAATGAATAAATCTGTTACTAATGGAAAAGTCACAAGATGGTTATTACTCCTGCAAGAATTCAATATCACCATTCTAGACCGACCTGGAAAACAAAACAAAGTTGCTAATTTCTTTTCTAGAATTAAAAATGTCAAAAATGATACTCCAGTTGAGGATAAGTTTCCTGATGAATATATTTTTGCAATAACTACTAAAAATCCTTAGTTTTCATATATTTCTAATTAATTATTCACAAAAAATTTACCTTCACACTTGTTTCCTAGAGAGAAACGAAGAATTATTCAAAAAAGTGCACTTTACTCATGGATTAATGATGAATTGTATAAAACAGGTCCAGATATGATTATCAAAAGGTGTGTTCGAGAAGATGAAATGCCTAAGATTCTTAAGGCATGTCATGATGAAACCTGTGGTGGACACTTTGCTGATAAAATGATAGCCTACAAAATCCTTCATTTAGGATATTTTTGGCCATCCATCTTTAAAGATACCAAAGAGTATGTCAAAAGGTGTGACAACTGTCAAAGAATGGGGAAAATTGTTCCTACAGATGAAATGCCATTACAACCTCAGGTACTCATCGAACCATTTGAAAAATGGGATTTGGATTTTGTTGGACCAAAAAATCCACCATCTAATCAAAATAAATATATTCTGGTATGTACTGATTATGTCACTAAGTGGGTAGAGGCTAAAGAACTTTCTTTATCTAATGAGCATTTTGTAGTTAAATTTATTTTTGAGGATATATTCACTCATTTTGGTGTCCCAAGAGAAACTGTGACAGATCAGGGATCCCATTTTACATCCAAGTTGGTGAAAAAGCTCATAGAGAACTACAAGATCAAGCACAAAAAAACCACTCCTTATCATCTGCAAGCAAATGGTCAATTAGAGTCTACCAATAAAGTGATTGAAGGAATTCTCACTAAGACTTTAAATATACACAAAATATATTGGGTAGAAAGGCTTCCTAAGGCCTTATGGGCTGTAATATCCAAAAATAGGGAAAATAAGGAGTAGTGGGAATATCTTATAATATTCCAAAAATGGACAGCTTAGCAATGCATTAAAAAAAAATGCATTTCCAGAAATGTATGCCATAAAAATGTAAATCATCACTTGGATCCATTATATATGTCCCTCTATCATCTAAATCCAAGAGGAGATAAAAAAAAAAAAAAACTAGGTGAGGTAAACAGACCTCCCACACGTAGTGTAGCTGGAAATCACTAAACCCCCAATACACTGCTACACAGAAATATTACATGAAAGGGAATGCGTAGTCTTATGAGGGTTTCAACTCAGAAATTAGGAGAACAAGTAGATCTACTCAAATATTAATCAATGATGCTTAAGAGCTGAGATCTAGTCTCCTTATACAAAATACAAGAGAACCTGACAAGGGTTTCTTGTCATACACTCAGAATAGAATGGTGATCTTCAAAAATAAACTGAATAATCACTGCAAAATGAGATAAAAGAGTGTAGAAGGCTGAAAAATAATATATCTGACATGGATCTCCTCCAAGGTCTCCTTCCATGAAAGGATGAACCCCTCAATCACAAGGAAACACTGCAAAGAAACCCCAAGACCTCCTGCTGAAGCTGCCTCTAAAAATAATGCATTCCCTAGCTAGAACAGCACTAGGAATGTTGGGAAATGTGTGGCTTGACGCCATAGATCTGAAATGAGCTCAACATCTCTACAAACAGACCTCCCAAGGGAAGGAAACCACCCTCCTATGAGAAACTAGCTCAAAAAATGGGATTCCAATCCCCTCCACTGCTGCACCCTGCAACACAGCACAATAACCTGTAGAAAATGCATTGATGAAGCAAGCTGAAGCTTGGCCTAAAAACCTGATGTGGACATGAATACAATACTCTTCCAAGAGGCTCCTCAAGGAAAGAGGTGGGATTCTCGCTCGGGAACACCTGGTGCTAAACATCATAGCTACCCTGCTAAAAAGCAAGGGGAAGAAATAGTCTAAGCATACCAATCTAGCTATTGTAATATCCAAAAATAGGGAAGTTATACAAGAATAAGAATATCTGAAGATATTCTAAAGTTGGAGATGCAGCAATGTAAAAACACATATTGGTGTAGCAGCATTATATCAATAGCTAAAACATGAGAAGATCCAAATAGCCATCATATTGATCTCATAGTAGTAAAAGAGTACAAATCCTTGAGGAAACAATCACTCAAGCTAGGGAATGCAAGCCTCAATAGAACATGTACATGAAAATAAAGAACACTACTACATATGGAAAGCCCAAGGCTATAACTACGCAGTTTTATAGGAGGCACTACTACAGAAATAATTCCAATACATAGATATGGAAATGTATGGCTCAAATAATGTGGGGAGAAAAGCTCTAACCCTTGAAAAATAGTATCAAATCAATCCTAGAAGGATTGGCTGAAATATACAAAATGGAAAAAATGCCAGAGTAGCAGGGCTGAGTAGTAGCTGCAACTCAAGAACTGGATGGAGATGGTTGTAGATGATGCACAAGCTGAATAAACCTCCTCCAATGGATCTTTCTAGTGAAAGGCTAATCCTAACACTGAAGATATCACCCTCTAAACAAACACTGCAACCCTCACTATAGATATATACTGAAAATAACGCAGTCAATGAGAGGGATTGCACTGTAAATGATGGAAAATGGTTGGCCTGATGCCAAAGATGGTGGGAATCAGCTCAAATTCTCCCTCACTGTTCCTCCAAAGGAAAGAAGACTTCCTCCTCAGAAAAATAGCTTCAGAAGTGGTGTTGTATAACCTCCACTGCAACACCCTCCAACACAACATTATACTTTAGTAGAAATAATGATGTAGCTGAAGGAGGTGGCTTGGCCTTGAGCCTGGATGTGGAGAAATGAAGTGCAAGCTCCCTCAAGAGGCATCTCAATAAAGGATATGGGATTCCCGCTCGGGAACACTCGGTGCTAAGCAGCACAGCAACCCTACTAAACAACAAGATAATGCACAAAGTCTAAACAGACCATAAAATCAATAATCCATAACATGAATAACAATGGCTACCTTGCCCTCCTTTTAAACAAGTGAAATCCCTCTCACCATGGGTCCCACTCATTAGGGTTTCTTTCACGAAAGAAACCTCCTCCCATTCATACTGCATTGTTTCTCTAAGTGTTCTCCACCTGCTATCCCAGCGCTGTTGACTTGGTCAAACTTGACCTTGTCCACATGCAAATGACCCTGTTCACACATGAGGGTGTGAAATCCAGCTCCTTTGATGATCCTTTTATTCATTTTTCTGATATGTATGGGCCTCCTTACCCATTTATTTATCTCCTAAGTGACATGAGAAAAAAATAATATTCCAATTAGCTGCATGCTAATTTTGGAATATTACATGGGCCTACCGAACCACATGGAGGAATACAACAAGACATACTCCCTATGAACCTATTTATGGGAAGCAAGTCCTATTCCATATAGAATTTCAGATCGAAACCTTCAAGATGGAAGTCCAATTGGGGCTTGAATTATTAGATGCTTAGAAGCATAGATTGGAGCAACTTAATGAGCTTAATGAAATCAGGCAAGATCCGGTTCAAAGAACCAATATAGTCCAACAAAAAAGGTCCAAATGGCATGATAAATATATAAAGGAGAAAAAGTTTCAAGCAGGGGATTGGGCACTTTTGTTCGATTCAAATTTCAAAGACTTTCAAGGAAAGTTTCAGACTTATTGGCTTGGGCCTTATGAGATTGAAAAAGTCTTTGACAATGGGACAGTCATGATAAGGACAATTGATGAAGAAAAGGTATCTCTTCTTGTAAATGGACATCGATTAAAAGTATATCATAAGCCAATTTCAAGAGAAGAGTTTATCAAAATTTTCCAAGATAATACTGATATGAAGTTAGTGAAGAATAATCCTTCTTTTTCCCCAAATTTGTTTTTTTTCCTATCTAAAAAAAAGAAGAGAAAAAGAGAGAGAATAAAATATAGAATAAATAATATATATATGCACACACACACACACACACACACATATCATTCAATAATAATAATAATAATAATAATAATAATTGTATAAGTGTGAAAACCAATCAATGATTGGCATTCTTATACAGAAAATATATGATGAAAATTAGAAGTTCTGACATCTTATATTTTCCTTTCCATTTCTAAAAATCCCAAAAAAAATTGTTTGTTCCCTTTCTTTTCTGAAAAACAATAAAAAGTAGTACATGAATACTTCCATTCTGCAGTTGATTCCACATTCTACAACTCTGTCACATTTGTACAATCTACTAAAGCAAGAATAGTGAGCATGGGAAATTGAAGGACTCCATTTGAAGATCATCATGCTAAAGGATACTTGAAGAATCAACACCAAGGAAATAGGAACAAAAGGTTAGTTATAAAGGTAAGTTACATAAATTTATTTAAATAACAAGGTCAAAAACATTAGCATGTATAATGTAGATGATTAATCACTGTTGCTTCAACATGTCATCATTTTATTTGATTTGGACTCCTATCATGCCATAGATCAGCCACATCATCCGCATCATGTTTTCATAACCTTCCACAATGGACTCCTTGATTTATGATTAACGGCAATGACCTGTTTCCTTAACCTATCCATCTATGTTTCTTAAAACCCCATAAAATATCCATCTCATTCATTCCTACAAACCCTCGATGTCCTTCATCAAATACACAACTCAATTCACTTCATACAGAGAAGGATAATTATGAAGGCTAGACTATTCACTACAGAAGACATGGGTTTGATAGCCAAGACTGAGCCAGTGGGAGATAAATATATGGAGGGTTATCCTCAAATCAAAGAGATGTTGCAGAAGGCTAAGTGGCTCAAGTTTATAGAAAAAAATTGATGGTTTCCACAAAGATACCACTAAGTCTTTTGTGAGGTCTTTTGATGGAACATAAGTCTAAATAGGAGACATCAAGTTCTCAGTAACCAAGGCATTCATAGCTAAAGCCAAAGCACTCCCAAGAGTTGGCGAAAGGTGGATAAAAAACAAATAATTTCACAATGAATCATGGAAAGTTGTCCCAAAAAATCCAGGTATGGATACTTCTGTTTTCAGAAAGGGTATTCCTAGCTCATCACTCAAGAACAAATGGAGGAACATGATTTTAATTCTGTAGAAGTTCATCACTTGTAAAGGAAGATTTGGCTGCATGTATGTGTATCATATTCGATTGTTGATGAACTTTTTAGAGGATGGTGAAATTAATATTCCTTTATTTTTACTGAATAGCTTAAAAAGAATGCCTACAAATGTGCATAAGAGAATTTAGTTTATATATAACACTATGCACCACCATGGGTTGGTAAAAATACTTCTTGAATTTCATTTGAAAAGTATAGGAGATTCTTAGGAGACTTTTCTGATCAGAAACCATTTTCAAGATGAGCCAGGGCTACCTAAGGAAGATAAGACTAGGAAAAGTAGAAGAAAGAAGATTGACACAAGCATTGAAGACAAACTTGCATCTCCACTACAACGAAGTGATGAGGAACTCACCCTTGCATAACTAATGAGGAACAAGAAGCAGGGCAAAGTTAAGGCAAGAGGTAAAACAAAAAAGAAAAGAAAGAGGAGAAAACTGGATGTATTAGTAGAAATGTCTGAACAAATGCAATAGGAGAAGGAAGTTCACATTTTTGGTAGATTGCATGAGGACATGTAATGACTTCTTAGTGGGGGTATGTAGAACCTCAAAATTATATTTTCTTTGACATCCTTTCTCATCACTTTTCCTTACCTTTTCATAAGTCCACACACTCTAATCAATGATAAATGTCATGTTTTATCTCAGGGAATGCATTTTAATGATTTCTATGTTATATTCTGATGTTCTTGTTATTTGAATGGATTTTTGTAACTCATCTACAAAACACAGCCTATTATGTAGCTAATTGTTGTTTCGGCATCTACTTTTATGGTTTGATAGGTTTCAAGGAGAAAATAAAGGAACAATCCACATGGGCATCTCCAGAATGATCCACATATGGATTTTGTCCTATCTGCTTGGTCGAAATCAACAGAAAAGGGTTCTTGTGATCGTGGTCAAAGTCCAGTCAAAGGACGTAAGCCAAGAGCGAAGAACTCTTGATTTTCTCTGACGTACCAAATCAAGAGTTAACTAGTTAGAATTTAATTCTGTGTTTCGGTTAGAATTGCCATCTGTAGGCGTAATTAGCTCCTCACAGTTACATTGTATTTTGTTTAAATACCAGTTATGCAAATATCGAAGATAGTATTAATTTCTGAAAACGCTGTGTATGTTTTAAACTATGTTTTTTTTAGTAATACAAAGATCATGTTCGTGGTTCCAGTTCCTGTTTAATGTGCATACAGTGAGCTAGGATCTCGACCTATTCTGTCGCAGAGGGCCCCTGCATAGGAGGAGTTTTTTCATTAGTTATTTTAGTTTAATTATTTTCTCTGTTTTGTCAATTCACAAGTAAATTAATATTGTGTTGCAGCTTTTAGATCAATATCATAAATTCAAATTATGAATGTTTTTTTAGCATCAATGTTAGAATGATTGTGTAATATTTTCTTTCCAAGAACATCTCAAGAAGGTAGATTCATCTATTTTCCAATTGGATTATGTCTGAGGCAATAGAGCTCACAGTTGTTTAATTTCCTTTCATGTTCTTACAATGTTTTCTTAGATCAGATCCTCAGTTAATTGTATAATTGGATGCTCCTAAAGATCAGGCCAAGAAGGTGAGTTTCCATACATCCAAATTGTGTGCTCGAGTGTTTAACCTATGCAATAATTGAGTTTTCCTTTACATGTTTTTACACTTCTTTCCTAGATTAAGAACCTCAGTTAAATGTATAATTGAATGCTTGCAAATCATACCAAGAAGATAACTCTGTTATAATTCCAAAATGGATGGTTGAGTGTTTAACCTATACAGTAATTGATTTTTTCCTTACATGTTATTTAAATTCATTCCTAGATTTAATTTTCAAAACTAAAGTGTAATCGTTTTCTTGTACATCATGTCAAGAGGGTGACTATGTCATACCTCCATATTGAATGTTGGGGTAATTGATCATACATTAGATACTTTTTCCTTTGAATTTGCTTTCATCTAGAATAACATTGCAATTTCAATTTTCAGTCATAAGATTCATATTTAAATCCATGGAGTAGGATTAACTTTAATTTTCAAATTCATTAGAATAGGCACTCTGTTTTTAGATCAGATTCTAACCATTTAAAAGTGTGATTCATTTTTATGAAAATTAGAATAGTTCAAGAACACTTCCTTTTCTTCCTTCTTTCAAAGTTAGTTTTACACATTTAAATTTCACTAGATTCAGTTGATTCATTTCATAGTTTTAATTTCTTAAAATTAACATTTAGACATAAAGAACAAAATCCCCCAAAATACATACAACGGAGTAAGAAGAAGGTTAAATAAGCACATATAGTGCACCACACTTCATCGGATTACAAACCTTGTTTGATAATTTATGTTGAAAAATTTAACACATTAAATTGGCTAAACACCTATCCAAGACAGGAAGTTGAACAAGAATTCTTTTAATTAAAGGCCTGAAGAAGAGGCTTACGTAAAAAATAATCATACAAAAATATGGAAAAAAAGAAGAAGAACAGTAAGTGAAGTGTGGCCTTGTAGTGTGTGCATTAGAAGAAGATGATCCCTAGTACATAGTCAATGTATGTTCTCACTACATGTCTGGAGATAAAAGTGGATTTATCTCTTTCAAGAAAACCAAGGGAAATGAAGTTATTCTTGGAAATAGTGCACCAATGAAGGCGATAAGAAAAGGTATAGGCAACCTTGATGTCAAAAATAAAAAATCTAATGAAGTATTACTGCTTGAAGTCTTAAAGCACAACATCTTGTGTGTGGATCAAATGACCGATACAAGATATACAGTCATATTCACTTCTGAAGGATGAAATTTTTTAGAAGAGGACACTAGAATGTTAATAGCAAAAGGAATAAAAAACACATAAAAGGTATATGTGTCAAAGAAAAATCCACACAAAAATAAGGGATTAAATTCAATCTCCCCCTCTTCATATTCTGAGTAGGAGATACTAGTCTCCTACTGTAGCCCATTATTACTTAAAATATCTATTCACAAAAAGACTGCATAAGTGTTTGTGAGGTTTTCTTGGTCTGAAGGGGGAACACATGGCAACAACATAGTTAATATGAAGAATTATGATGATAAGTAAAAATTGCAACATGGTGTTACGAGTTTCCTTATGCATATTAAGGCTCGCAGGATCAACCTGGCCATTGGAATCAGCTTGGGGGGAGCCACGCTTCAATCTATGGTTTTAAGGCATACATGTTATGTTTATGTTATTTTTCACTCATTTCTTGTAGCAGTTGCACATGTTGTGATTATGGGTGGAAATGCATGAAAATCAACCTTTTTATACTTTTCATGATCATCTTTTGCCAATATGGTTGAAAATCCCTAGTGAGATTCATACTTTGGAAAGAGTCATGGTATTTTTATTTCAGCCTTGTAAGCACCATGCAATGAGTGCATTGCTATATAAACTATGTACTTTGTTGATCTCATCATTGGGAATGTCTTGGAAAGAGAGTCTTGAATGGAATGTTGGTATCGTTGTTACAACCTTGTATCTCATGATTAAGCTATGCACTAACATTGCATATCATTGTCATAGGAATAAAAAGAGGTGAGTCATGTATGTGCATTTTGGAGCCTTTGGTGTAAGTCGTACATGTATATCATTTGACATTGACATGATGTGCCTTGTTGAGTGATGTGTCTTGGGTATATATAGAGTCACGTGAGTTGTTGGTTTAGCCATGCAAAGGAAGTCATAAGTTGGTTGAGTGGTCTAGGAATGCATATAAGAGTGAGAAATACTCCAACCATGTATAGGTTGTTCGGTGTCATTATTGCCACATTGTATATCACCGTTGTAGCATTGTATTATGCTTATGAGGTCCTGTAACTCAATTTCCATCATTTGTATATGATGTGTTGTGGATCCTTTGGCCCATGAGGAGTGGCCTATTGCATATGGAAACATGAAAATGGTTGTACAACAATGTGGAATAGTTGGTTGTAGTCCCATCACATGTTCATGGGGATGTTATTCAGTAGAGAGGAAATCATGGTGTTGGATAGAGGTTTATCCACAATAGATTCTTTGGTTCCACATGTCTATTTTGAAAATAGACACAACTGACGATGTTCTCATAGAATAAATAATTTTTTATCAGCCTTATCTTTTCACATCAACATGATGTTTTCAACGATGTCAACATGGTGCTTCAACATGAATTGGGCCACCCTTTTCCATTGATGTCAAAAGGGGAGGGTGGCACAACCACCAATAGAGAATGAATATCATTTATATTGCAGTGAATGAAGTCAGTTTGGTGTTTGTAGTTGTAGCTTGACATCAACACCAAAGGGGGAGAATTTTCGCAGCATGGTGTTGGCATTGATGTCAACCTTGGAGCCTGTTGAGATTGACATTGATGTAAAAATTATTAATAGGCTTGTGATGATTCTTTGGTTCTTGGAAAAGGTTTAATGATATGTTGTTGAAGTATGCACAAGTCATAGAGGTTCTTAATGAAGTGTGGAAGTATGTCGTAGAGTTATGTGTAGAGAAAGGTTGATTTCACCAAGTTTAGAGGAGTGCCACATTATCTGAACTATCACAATGCAACACTCGACTAGTTCTGTAGCCTTCCCATTCTATGCCTACATAGATTAGTGCCAGGTTGCTCATTCAATTCCTACATAGATATCTTGTAGGTGCTAAAAAGAAACCATGGGCTGATACCAAAGGAAATACCCATGGATTTGTGTTACACCATTTTTTGGTCATCTAACCTTTCATCATTAGATGGACCCAAGTACACCATGTAAGACCAGTTTTACCCCAAGTAAAACTAATTTCACTATGTTAATTAGGAAACCCCAAAAGGAATAATTAATTAAACCATAATTTAATTATTATTCCCAGTCATGTTTAACCCAAAAACAAAGAAATTAATGAGATAAACCCATAGTTATCTTATTATTTTCTAGGAATAATTATTTAAATCTTATTTAGATAATATTTCTTGTTAAATATGACCAAATCAACCACCATTAATTAAATAAATCATTATTTATTTGATTATATCCCAACCACTTCCTTAAAAAGATAAATAAATCATTTATTTATTTATTTTTCACTAATCAAGGGATTTGACCCAAGTCAAACACCCTTTTCCTCCAACAAATAATAATAAAATATTCCATAGAGGTGGATCTAGATGTGATTAACATTATTTTAATCATGCACCAAGATCTAGAAGGACCCAATATTTTGTTATAAATAGGAGGGTTTTCCCCATCATTCTTCACCTTTTGTTGCCTATTAGATCACTCTCGATCTATACACTTGGTCTCATTTCTACCATTTTTGCTCCCATTGAGCTCTATCTTCTACATTGGGTTTTCTACATCTACAAGAGAGAGAAAGCTTAGATCTGAAGTGCTGAGGACTACAAAGAACCCATCCCATTGAGGAGATCTCGATACACCTTCTTGTTTCCTCCCAGGTGCCCTGTAATATAAAAATTCATTCAAAAATCGTGTTCTTGTCTTGTCTGTTGGATGCATGGAGCAAACTCTTTACTTTACTGCTTAATGTATTTCCATTTATAGATCTGTTTGTTGCAGCATTTTAACTACTAATTGCAGATCTGAAGATGTTTGGCAGCCTCTATTGTTGTTAGGGCTATTAGTTATGCGTAGCTAAAGTGGTTCTTTTTCGTACACTTCGACGAAGAATTCATACTAACAAATGGCGACTCCACACGTGTTTTAAATTACGACCGCTGTCGTTTTTCATATTCCTGCATATCCAGCTACTTCAGGCCCTAGGGCTTCTTTTCAGCTGCTTAGTTTTCCTCTTTTTATGTCATTTTTCTCACATAAAACCCTAAAAAATTAAAATTTCTAACTTCCGTGTGTTTCTGGCCCTATTGCGCAGGTAAGCGACACCAGCCGCAACTGAGACGGCAACTTTTCTGAAAATCTGCCGCCGAGACAACCGGAACAAGGGGGTCGCACTTTTTGGCCCTAAACCTGCGACCTGGACCTCCAGGTCGCACTTTTCAGCCTGTTTTCTGCGACCTGAACTCAGATCAGGTCAGAAACTGCGACCTGCCTTTTTTCCAGCATTTTTTCTGCACTTTTTCTGGGTTCTGCTGCAGCTTCTGCCAGGGTTTTCCAGCCTCTGTCTCAGCCCGCCTTGACCAAGATCTGATCTGTTTTTACTCATCTAAGTGGGAACCCAGCCCCTTAGGGCTTTAGTACCCTCCACTTTTTGTGGAAGAGTTTTAGCTATTTCAGCCGTCGGTTTTTCAGAGCTTCAGCCCCCTCTTTTCCAGATCTGTTACCTCCCTTTCAGATCCATTGAAATCAGCCTCTTTTCCTTTCAAATCACCTCTTGTCGTTTTTTTTGGACCTCCTTTGAAGGCCTCCGCCTTGCCCCTCCGGTTTTTTGCTGATTTCCTTCCTTTTTCCAGCCACCTTGCCTCTGTCTCTTGGCTGTGATCTGCACCTCTTTCCTGCAGCTTTATCCTCCAGATCCCTGTCCCTTTCGACCCTAGATCTGTTGAGTCCTTTTTGTGTGTGTTTACATAGTTTTTCCCTTTCTTTTCAGCATAGTTTTGAGAGACCCACCTTCTTGGGTTAAATAGATGCACAAGTAGCTGTTATTTTTCTGTTATTTCAGCATTTTATTATGTTCTCTGTAGGTTTATTTTCAGCTACGCAGCACACTTTTTTCTTGCTCTCAAAACGGAAAGGGTTTAAAAATTAAAAATTAACGCACGCCACACACTGACCCTAAGTGAAGAAGCGCCTGGTTAACACCGCCTGGCAAAGACTCTAAAATCAATTGTCACTGCACCTTATCCGCCCTTGACATTACTTGATTCTGTCCCTTTCTGCCCTTGTCGGTTTCCTTCTTCCTGTCATCATTGCGCCCCCAAGGCGCCTTTCCCGGAGACTTCTTGGCCTTCACCCTCAGTTTCCGGTTGATCGACCTGCTCCGCACCGCCGTCGTCGAGCCAGTCCACCTTCGAGTCCGCACTCCGACTCCTCTCTTGATTCATCGGGTCCCCCTTCTCCTTCCGGTTCTCCCCCTTTTACCTTCACCATGTCTGGACCAGGGCCTAATGCTAGCGGTTCTCCCGGCCCCAATGCCGGCCCTACTTCTAGCGGAACCGTCACAACCACTACTCCGGCCACCCCTGTGCTGCCGTACATTGCAGGCCTCAACCTCCCCGATTTCCATCAGTTGATTAACGACCCCATTCACCATAATACTACCTGGCCCACTATGCCTACCAAGTTACCCTCTGATATCCCTAAGTTCGAGGGCCTTAATGGAGAAGACCCAACCAATCACGTCCGGTCTTTCCACATGTGGTGTTCCTCCAACTCCATTACCGATGACTCCATCCGTCTTCGTTTGTTCCAACGCACGCTTACCGGTGAAGCTTCTAAATGGTATGTCGAACAGGCCACTTCCTCCCATACCACGTTCGAGACTCTTGCCCAAGCCTTTTTGTCGTACTTCCAGCTCCCTCTCCGATACGACACTGGCACGGAGCTCTTGACTTCATTTAAGCAATCCTCTTCCACACGCCTTTCTGCCCATGTTCAGGAATGGCGACGAAGACGGAGCTTATGTCGAGCCCCTCCCGTTGAAGATCGGGTTTACATGGACTGGTTCCTTCGCACCCTCCCGTCTCCCATCGGCAAAGATGTCGCCTCTCACTTTCCTCAAACTGAAGAAGCCGCCCTCCAAATAGCTTTAAAATATGACCTGATCTACGCTCAATCTGGTTATGTTTATACCGTTCTTCCTGACATCCCCAGGCCCGGTGGCGCTAACGCCCCAGGGGCATCTCATTCCGCCGACGGTATTGTTGGATCTCTTTCCCACCCATCTGCTCACCCTCCTATGGGCTATGGTCTCCCTCAGGGAGGGGCCAGCACCTCAAGCACTCTTCCCCCTCCCGGCAACATGTATCCAGGATACGGCATGCCTCCTCCTTTTGCCCAACCTCCTGCTTACCTCAATGTCGCCCAACCTAACCCTTACTTTTATCCACAGCCTGGTGCGCCAGCTCCTCCAGCATATGCGCTTCCGCCTCCCTTGCCTCCTCACAACCCGCAACAGCACTTACAACCCCCTCCAGGGCAAGTATTTGCACAGCAGGGTGCGATTAATCCCCCTTCTTCTCAAAGAAGGCGGAGAGGCAACCAGAACCCGTCTGCCTCCGGTAACCGAGGACCCAATTCTGGTGTGGACCCTAACACTAGCAACCAGCCACAGGGCATTCCGCCCAGGCCGGACAGGCCGCTTCGCACAAACAAGCCCTGTTCGTGTTGCGGCGTTTACGGTCACTACACTCACGATTGTCCTCTCTTACCCCAGATGCGACAGATGTGGGAGTCTCAAGCCACATTGCGCGGAAAACACGCCTCCCCTCATGCTCCTCCTAATGTGGCCACTACCCAGCCAGCTGTGTTCACTGATCCTTTCCCTCAACAAGGATTCGTGGCTACCCAACCCCCCGACAGCCATGTAGCCACCCCCTCGTCCATTTCTGGTTCCTCTGATTACCAGATCCTTATGATGCGCTCCGATCCTTCCCCTTCCGTCGACCTTCACCTTCAAACTCGGTCTCGCCAGTACCCCAAGCCTCCTGCTCAGTCTGCTCCCGGGCCTCCATCTTCAGGTTCTACAGAGCCTCTTTCGACATCCAGTGGCCCCTTACACATCCCTCAACCCAAAGTTGAGGTTCACCCAAAGATTCCAAAGGGTCCATTACGCCGAAATGCTGCTTCCGGTCGAGCCGCTCAATCGTACAGTATAGTAGATGATTTGGCACAATCCCCCGCTGCCATTTCCACACTGGAACTCCTCCAGTCGTGCCCTTCTCAAAGGAAGGCTCTACTATCTGCCGTGGGCGCTGTTGATCCTGCTGATGACCAAATGATTGTTTTCGACGCCACTCAATCGGACCACCCTCCCCTTCCTCCTTCCGTTGCTTTCCAAATCCCAGTCAAAATCCGGAACGCCACTGTATCCCGGTGTATAATTGATGAGGGGGCATCCACCTGTGTGATGTCCGCTTCGGTTTGGAAGCAACTCGGATCCCCTGAGCTGGCCCCTTCCACGATCACCCTTCGAGCGTGGGACGGTCATGCCTCCCAGCCTATTGGCCTGTTTCGTAACTGTCCCATCACCCTCGCCGGTAAGACTGTTTGCATTGACGTCGAAGTCATTGACGCCCCTCTAGACTACAACATTCTTTTGGGGCGAAGCTACACCTATGCCATGTCTGCTGTCCCATCCGCGGTTTTCCGCAAGATGTCTTTTCCACATAATGGGAAGATAGTCACCATCGACCAGCTATCTTATCATGAGCCGCCGTCTCAGACCTCCTCCGAGATGACCATCTCTTCCGTAGCCAACAAGCAAACCGTCGATTCTTTGACCAATGTCTCCCCCGGCGTCTATAAAGATTCCACCCTGCTTGGTACTTTTCCTCATCTTCCCCCCCCTCCTGTTACTGATCCCAGCTTGTCGAATGTTTGCATGATGCAATCGTCTCAGGCTGCCCATAAACGGCCTGCCTCGGCTAGTCCGCACCCTCCCCCCCGCCCTCCGCAACCCGCTCCTAGCCATTCATCTCCGCCAGCCGGACCTCCTCCTTCCGGCCCTCCCCCTGCAGCTGGTATCCCCGAACCTCTTTATCCTCCAGGATCGGTCCCCCCTGGCCTTAACCATCTTGGAGCCGTACCTCCTGGTCATTACCCTGCTGGACAGATCCCCTTCTTGGCTCCCCCTCCCGGAGTATATTCCGTCCCCGTCATGGCCACCCTTTCTCTCCCTAACTTGACCTTGGGTATTTCGGTTTGGTACCTTGACCCCCCAGCCGCCACCCCCCCTGGTCACCCCAAACCTTACATGGCTTTGACACCGGTTCAACCGGTCCCCCTCGCTTCCTCCATAGCCACTGTGCCCCCAGCACCTCCACAGGACCCTTCTCCCGTTGTGACGGCTCCCGGGAAGACAGGCAAAGCCCGAAGGGGGGCAACCCATCACGATCCGGCCCCCCCAACATCCGTTACCCCCCCACGACCACCAAAGCCCGCCATTCGATGCGCTTTGTGTGATGTCGTCGGTCATGCCACTCACATGTGTCCCGAATTGCCCCACCTCAAGCTTCTGGTCAACGAGACATTCCCCGACTCTGATCTCCCAGAAGTCCATGTCACTATCCCCGACTCCCTCCCAAAACTCAAACACTTGCGCACAAACCACCCTTGTGCCTTGTGCGATTTTCACGGCCATTACACCCACCTCTGTCCCCGCCTTGACGAGTACCGTTCCTCCTTGGACATGTACCGCCAATTCAAGGCCGCTTCGATCGGACCAGAGGACATTCACATTCCGCCTCCCGCTTTTAAGCCAACGGAGCCCCCAGCCACCATTTTGTACCTGTCATCATCCCTGAGAGATAATTCACCAGCCACTCAACCTACCGATCCCCTCAGCTTCTCAGCCGACCTTGGATCTGTTGATATCGCCCATCTGAGCCCTTCTCCTCATGATGAACCGTCCCCCACCACTACTTCCTCGGGTGTCCCATCTTCCTCCAGTCTTCCCATCTTCCAATCTGATGAAGACATCATGGAAGCCATGACCAACCCCGACTTTCCCTGGGATGATATGCACCATCGCGCATATTTCCTCCCACAGCAGTCCCATGACCAATACACTGTGGAAACCAAAGACTTCATTCCTCATGCAGTCGATTGGTTCAAAAACCCCATCCCTGCACCCGATGCTTTCGAAGAAGGAAACATGGCCAATATCTCGTCTACCATCAAAATTGACATTTCGGTCAAACCAGGAATCGAAGAATACATCACCTTGGGTGCCCAATGCACCCCGGAAGAAATTGAAACTTACACCAAGCTTTTCAAAGAATTCCGCGATGTCTTCGCCTGGTCCTATTCTGAAATGCCCGGACTCGATCCTGCCATTGTCGAGCATCATATCGACACCTGGCCTGACGCCAAACCAGTCCGACAAAATATGAGACCCATTCATCCTTCCCGACGTGACGCTATTAAAGCTAAAATCGATAAGCTCAAGCAGGTTGGTTTCATTTACCCCATTGAATACACCACTTGGGTTTCTAACCCCGTTCCTGTTCTCAAGAAACAAGGCACCATTCGTGTCTGCACGGACTTTCGCGACTTGAACAAAGCTTGTCCCAAAGACAACTTCCCCACACCGGTCATCGACCAAATCATTGACGAGTGTGCGGGGCATGAGGTCCTATCCTTCATGGATGGTTTCTCCGGATACAACCAAATTGCTATCCGTCCTGCTGATCAACTAAAAACCGCGTTCATCAGTCCGTGGGGAACTTTTGCTTACCGGCTCATGCCTTTCGGCCTAAAAAACGCCGGCGCCACCTTTCAATGGGCCATGTCTTATTGCTTCCACGACTTAGCTCATATTATCCTTGCCTATTTAGACGACCTCACGGCGCGTTCTAAGCATCGGGCGCAACACATACACGATCTGCGCACCATTTTTCTCCGATGTCGCAAGTATAATATCCGCCTTAACCCATTGAAATGCGTCTTTTGCGTTCCTGCCGGCCGTCTCCTAGGCTTCATCGTGTCTAAGGACGGTATCACTCTTGACCCTTTGAAAGTTCAAGCCATTCTTGAACTACCCATCCCGCGTACCCTCCGCCAGCTCCAAAGCCTCCAAGGCAAAGCTAATTTTCTTCGTCGGTTCATCCTTGACTATGCCACCACCGCACACGGGTTCCTTAGACTCCTACACTCTCACATCCCATTTGTTTGGGATACCCATGCTCACGAGTCTTTCGATGCCCTCAAGCAGGCTCTCACATCTGCTCCCTTAATTCGCCCTCCCGACTTTAATCGGGACTTCATCCTATATATCTCCGCTTCCACCTATTCGGTCACTGGAGTCCTTATCCAAGAGGATGACCATGGCGTTGAGCATGTGATCTACTATGTCAGCAAGAACCTTGTGGGACCCCCTGTCTCATACTCCTATGACGAGAAATTAGCGCTGGCTGTCGTGTTCTCAGTCCAAAAACTTCGTCATTATATCCTCCTGCGCTCCACCAAGGTTGTGACAAATTCCAACCCTATGGCCTTCCTATTGAGTCGTCGTATACTGACTGGGAAGTACGCCCATTGGGTCATTATTCTTCAAGAATTCGACCTTGAATTTGTCACCATAAAAAGTAAGAAAGGCTTAGCCCTCGCTGAGCTCATTTCTGAATTACCTACTGGATCGCGAGACCCTCCCATTAATGACGATTTCCCTGATGAACACCTGTTTTCCATTACTTCCGATGACCCGTGGTATGGCGATATTCTTACTTATTTGCGAACCCAAAAATTCCCCCTCCACCTTGACCGTGAGGCTCGTCGACGTATCCAACACCAAGCCCCCCGATACCTTCTTATCGGTGACGACCTCTATCGTCGCGGGGTTGATACGGTCCTTCGTCGTTGCCTCACACACGCTGAAGCTGAACAGGTCCTTAATGCCTGCCATAGCGGCGCCTGCGGTGGCCACCTCTCCAGTCTCGCTACTGCCCAAAAAATAATGCGCGCCGGGTATTTTTGGCCTTCCCTCTTCAGTGATTGCATCGAGGCAGTCAAACACTGTCCCAGTTGCCAACATTTCGCCCCTAAGGCGAGAGCTCCACCAGCTCCCCTCCATCCGGTCGTTTCCACTGGTCCCTTTTGTAAATGGGCCATCGACTTTATGGAGTGTCGCCCGCCATCCGCTGGTAGCCACAAGTATATCATCGTGGCGGTCGACTATTTCACCAAATGGGCCGAGGCCATGCCAACGTTCAACAACACAGCAGCTACCGCGGCCCTCTTTTTCTTTAACCATGTTATAGCTCGCTTCGGGGTTCCCAAGCAACTGGTCTCTGATCACGGCAGACATTTTGAAGATGAGATATGGCGTGAGCTATCCTCACTGTTGGGTTTTGAGCACCAATATTCCTCCTCCTATTATCCCCAAGGTAATGGCCAAGTTGAAGCAGTCAACAAAACCCTCAAGACTATGCTTCAACGAACAGTGAATAAGCACAAAACCAACTGGCATCTCATGCTCTTTCCTGCCTTATGGGCCTATCGAACCTCTGTCAAAACCGCCACCGGGTTCACCCCTTTCCACCTCGTTTTTGGAGAGGAGGCAGTTTTACTGATCGAGTGTGAAATTCCTTCTCTGCAACTAGCCGTTGAACTTCTCCCTGACACCCAACCGCTAGAACACCGACTTATCATGCTTGAGCATGCCTCCGAAGACCGCCGTATTGCCTTACAAACCATGGAAGCGGCCAAAAAACGCACCAAAGCTCAGTATGACCGAAAAGTCCAGCCTCGCACTTTTCACGAAGGCGACCTTGTTCTAGTCTATGACCAGGCCCATGATGTCCTGGGTCATGGGAAGTTTGACTCATTATGGCTAGGCCCTTACATCATTAGTAAGGATCTGGGCAAAGGGGCATACCTCTTAGAGGATTTTGAAGGTCATCCCCTTCCTAACCCTCGCAATGCACTCTATCTTAAGAAATATTACCCTTAGCATTCCCCCTCAGAAATGCATGTTTTATTTTCTTTTAGATAGCCAGCATCTGTTGTTTCATTTTTTCCTACTGCACCAGGACCCATTTTCGTCCACACGCAGTTACCTCACCTCCATTCAAAATCGAATTTCCTCACCTACAACACTTGTACTGGGGGCACCATACTGCCCCCATTACTCGTCCATGTTCGTGTCGAATTTCTTCATGAGTTCCCACCTGCAACTCATGCTTTCATGGTCCCCCATTGGGCCTTTACTGTGTGGCAGCACCAGCGAGTCGCCCTTGTTTAGAGCATCCAAGTTGAGTCATCCTTGCATCCATGGAGTCTATACCATATCCCTTTATTACCCCATCATAGCTCTCCATCCTTCATTGCTTGGTCCCTCTCTTGCGTCGCACATTATGACCTTCAGCCCCACTGTCCCCTGTCCCTTCCGATATTGTGTCAGTCGCTGCCATGTCATTCATGCCCTTTATGCTCTAACAAGGGAAGTCGTCCATTCACCACTCCATCCTTCCCATTTCCACTATCATCATTAGTGTCAGTCTGTTCGTCGCTCTATTGTTCTTCTCTCGTGCCGTAGTTGAGGATCTCTCATTGCCTCACCTACGGCGGACCTCCTTCTGTCGACATCAGCACATTTATTCCAGAAGCAAGGTCTAGAGGGCGGTGTACCTTGGTTCCAGCTTCCACTCTTGTTCGGTGCCTCGGATCAGGCAGGGGGATCTCTCACTTCCCTTGACTTGATTGCTTCTCCCACTCCTTCGCATGACGTAGATTCGTATAATCGGGATACCCAGCTGACCCACAGCTGCTCTTTGATAGATTCCCGCTGCTGCAGATGCTTCAACCCTCGTGAGGGGGTGGCTCCCCGTGTAGCCCCCACATGCGCTCTAGTGATGACTTTCATTGCAGCCTTTGATGCCGCTCCAGATTTCGATGATGCTGGTCTTAGCCACTTGCAAAAGACTCTGATGATTTGCTGCATTCGCCAGTGATTTTAGAGTCTTTCCATTTACATGGGGCATTTGGGTTGTATTTATCTCATGTACTGATACAGTACTAGTCCTCGGTTGCTATCCCAGTAATGTACTGTATGGAGACTTTCATTGTATTTTTATCTCCGGCTCTGCCACTGCATTTATGGTTCGGTCCCTTGTTTACTGGACACACTATTCTTTTGTACTTTGTCACGGCGGGCATAGGTATGCCTCCCCCGCCGCCTTCAGCACAGGTACCCTCTCATAAAAAGAGACTTGTTGCACCTGCGAGTCTCGTCTCCTCAGGGTCTAGTCCTTCAGCACACTATCTACCTCACATTTCTCTCTCTGACATCCCTTTTGTTGTCTATTGATTGTGTTCTTACAACGTACTTCGGTCATACGATTTGCTCCTGACACTCGCACGCTGGGGGGCAATCTGTTACACCATTTTTTGGTCATCTAACCTTTCATCATTAGATGGACCCAAGTACACCATGTAAGACTAGTTTTACCCCAAGTAAAACTGCTTTCACTATGTTAATTAGGAAACCCCAAAAGGGAATATTAAACAAACCCATATTTGTTTGATTTTCCCCAAGGAATAATTAATTAAACCACAATTTAATTATTATTCCCAGTCATGTTTAACCCAAAAACAAAGAAATTAATGAGATGAACCCATAGTTATCTGATTATTTTCTAGGAATAATTATTTAAATCTTATTTAGATAATATTCCTTGTTAAATATGACCAAATCAACCACCATTAATTAAATAAATCATTATTTATTTGATTATATCCCAACCACTTCCTTAAAAAGATAAATAAATCATTTATTTATTTATGCTTCACTAATCAAGGGATTTGACCCAAGTCAAACACCCTTTCCCTCCAACAAATAATAATAAAATATTCCATAGAGGTGGATCTAGATTTGGTTAACATTATTTTAATCATGCACCAAGATCTAGAATGACCCAATACTTTGTTATAAATAGGAGGGTTTTCCCCTTCATTCTTCACCTTTTGTTGCATACTAGATCACTCTGGATCTATACACTCGGTCTCATTTTCTGCCATTGTTGCTCCCATTGAGCTCTACCTTCTACATTGGGTTTTCTACATCTACAAGAGAGAGAAAGCTTAGATCTGAAGTGCCGAGGACTACAAAGAACCCATCCCATTGAGGAGATCTGGATACACCTTCTTGTTTCCTCCCAGGTGCCCTGTAATATAAAAATTCATTCAAAAATCGTGTTCTTGTCTTGTCTGTTGGATGCATGGAGCAAACTCTTTACTTTACCGCTTAATGTCTTTCCATTTATAGATCTGTTTGTTGCAGCATTTTAACTACTAATCGCAGATCTGAAGATGTTTGGCAGCCTCTATTGTTGTTAGGGCTATTAGTTATGCGTAGCTAAAGTGGTTCTTTTTCGTACACTTCGACGAAGAATTCATACTAACAATTTGGTTCCGATCGAGTCCATTGAAGTAGTCTATAATATATGGACTGACTCATAAACGATTAAATTTATTTGCACAAGGAAGCCACTATCAATATATCCATGGTAAATTTCACCATAAATCCTATATATCTTACCAAAATTTCATTTGAGGCATGCGTACGTATGCAGGCGTGATATGGAGAGTGCCATCGAGATATTGAAGAGTGATCATTAAGTGTTATGGCACCACATAGATATGAATTGGTTTTCCTTGTCTTTAGTGTGTTAGAATAGGTTCAAATGGGTTGAGAAAAATCAATTTGAGCTATGATAGGTCGGATATTTGTGGATCGATTTATATGTGTGGGACAAGGCTACAAGGTTATGGAGAATGCGACGAAGATAAAATTGTTTTGTGATCCTTTTTGTGTTATGGGACATGATTGATTCACCATCATTTTGAAACAAATAATGGTCGAAAGGTTATTACCCCCTCTAAATTGATGAGAGTTTTTTTTTTTGTGTGCAAAGTCTATCCAAAATGTGTTTTTAAAATTATTGCTTGAGGTATTTAAATAGACCGACTTGGTCGAGTATAGTATTAATAATCATGGTTATGAATAAATGATGGTTGATTAGGAAGAAATTTGAGCCATTCCTATGCAATGGAGTGTGTGATGTGATGTTAATAATTTTTAATATGGTCCGCATAATGATCAAGATCAATCTAGTCACTTGAAAATATTTGGTCTGCATTGTATGTGAGTGGAGAATTCTAATGCTATACATTATACTAAGTTTGAATACAAACCAATTAAAAATAACAATTTTATACACAAAAATGTTGATTAGTAAGCACAATTAAATAATTGGTAGTGTTATTGAGGTAAGTTTTCTCGTAAAATGTGGTTTTCCTTCAAGTTTTAGATGTTGTGCGCATTAGTGATAAGTGTTCTAGTATGTGATTGAATTACCTATAGTATGTTGAATCTTCCATGGTTGAGATAATTTAGACAATGCAAGTATGGTTGACTATATTATGAACCTATAAAATGCAATTTGAATAGAGTAATTATTTAGTTTAGATGCTACTATATGTTTCTAGTGTCATGTAAGGGAAGATGTTGTATTATTGGACAAAGTAAAGATGAATCAAATTGTTATTCGTTGATCATGCATTGAGAATGATAAAGTTTGCAATGGTGTGTGCATTCATTTATAAATGGAAGACAAATTATAGATTGCATATAGCGAGAATCTTCATGTGCACAAATCATGTTGAACTTGGAAGAGCGGAGACAAAGGTTGTGATTCTTGTGAATGTGTATAGAGATTTGGTGTGGTTGTAACACATTTAATCTAACTACTAGCGAGTTGTTATTGTAGGAATGAATGACTTTGATGTTCGAAGGATAAAGGCGAGTGTAATGTTTATATTTCGCATTCATATTTTCCTCATTGTTTTGATAATAGTGGTCAATATTATTATGTGCATGTGAGCTTCCTTGAGGTCATGTTTATGTATGATTGAGTCCGGGTTTTAAATTTATAGTCGTGGTTTGTTGAGGTGTTGTTTTTATGAGAATCATGATTTAAGTCAAAATTAACTACGTATTGAGAGTGAGAGTATTGAGTTAGAGTGTGATGCTACCGGGACTTGGAATTGAGTGCATATGTTGAGGCTGAAAGTGATTGCTGATTTTGTATATGGGCGTGTATTGGTTGAGGAGTAGAGAATGAGTTTGATGTTGCTAGGGTTTGTGGCAAAGTGTGTGTGGCTAAGAAAGAATATTAATGTTGAGGTTGTAATGGTTTATATGCATTCTTGGTACTATGTTCGGTAAGATGGAGTTGGTTGTGTTGTAGGTAAATGGATATAGCATTGATATAAAAATGAGTAAGATGTTGATATATACTACGCTGGTATTGATCTTGTGATTATGTAATTTTTTTGGGACATGGTATGGAAATAAGTGTCATGTTAAAAGCATATGATGTTGAGTCTGTTATGTTGTATTGATTAAAGTAAGTATGTTTTGAATATGTATGTTATTTGGTGATTGGATTGAGCAGAGTTATGTGAGAGTGTTAATATGCTTTGATTTGAGGCATAGAGAAATCAAGTGTTGTGTTGTAGAGGAGTTTGAGATCAATTCATTATTTGTTGAGTGAAATTTTTATATGTGGGTTAATCTGAAAATTGGGTGAAACGTAGCCTACGGTGTTTAATTTTGTTGCAAGTGGATCTAGTGTGAAATATTCGGAATCAAGGTCTAAAATATTCTAAGGTTGGAGACTTTAATAAGGGAGTGGTAGCTTCCTTCGGTGGTGACAAGAAACTTTCTCGAGGAGTGATAGCTTCCTTTTGGTGGTGGTTGGGGAAATTACTCGAGTGGTAGATTCCTTCGAGTGGTGGTAGAAGAAATTGCACGAGGATTGGTAGCTTTCCTCTCATGATGGGTGGAGAACTTGATCAAGGAGTTGTAGCTTCCTTACCGGTGGTGGCAGAGAACTTTCTTAGGGATTGGTAACCTTCTTCCCGGTGGTGGGGCGGAGAAATTGCATAGGGAGTGGTGGCTTCCTTCTAATAGTATTTGGAGAAACAATTGGAGGTAGTTGCCTTTAGCGAGTTGGGGCCTGAACAATGGTGTTGAATAGTATATGATGTAAAATAAGGTTTTTGATATTAATAAAGAATACAAAGACAAAAATAGAAGTGTTTTTTCCAAATTAGGTTTTCCACATAATATACGGTGTCTATGTGTTCTCATGCGTTTGATGATGTTTACTTGTTGTGATACTACTCATGGCTCATGATTGATAATTTTTATGTATTGATGGATGATTTTATAGATTCCTCATGATATGTGCATGTTTTCTACTAATTAATCAACGGTACAATTAATGGTTTGCAAAGAAAATTAAAAACTACGGTTAAAGTTGATTCATCATGAAATATTGATTTACCCCCCCTCTTAGTATTTATAGAATACCTTGCTCCATAGATGATTAGTGGGTACTAATTTTTTTGAGTGAGAAAAAACATCATATCCGGTGGTGACGAATATTATATCCATTAGGGTGACAAAGGGTGTCATAAGAAAAAATCATCATTATTTTTATTGAAGGCCTTAGACATGACAATAAGACTTGAATCATGGGTTTTAAATTATTACCTCATCATGGTTTTCCATGGTAGTAGATTTTATTTGGGGTCATTTTTTACATGAATGGGTATATATCCTACCAACTATGGTAGTGGAGTCAAGCTATATGTGACGATAACACTCCCTCCCCCCCTAGGAAATCCCACTCTCCAACAAGAGATATTGTTCACCATTGGACATAGTGAGGCTAATAATTTAGGTATCTTTGCTAGCATATTATTAGTTTTCATATGTCACTTTTGATATTATAGGTTATAAAAAGAGATGGATGTTGGCGAGTTGATATTACTTAATTAATTCATGCGGAGTATGTTGGAGCCTTGTGTAGAACTAGTATAGAAATTGTCGCTACTAGTTGAAGTCAATCAAAATGTATGATGATAGGAGAATGATCGAAAATATATCAAGATTGAAATACACAACCAAAAATGGGGCATCCATGGAATGGCTGCAAATAATTTTTGTATCCCAATGGTTTAAATACATTTACAGGTGAAATAGTGGTTCAAAGGATGATAACGAGGGTGTTCAATAGATACAAAATGTTTGTGGGGGAATCGAGTTGCATTGTTACTGAAAATGTTGTAGTATTTTTATGGGAAGATGACAACATGAAGTATTAAAAAAATGTCTATGGAAGGGTCCCATAACATGACCATCATAGTAGTTTTATGATAGTAATAACTACAAGGAATGGTGGAAAGGTTATGGTAAACATTATTGAAAAAATGGTAACAGAAAAGCCTAATTTATTTTTAAAAACGGATTAAATTAGGAGAAAAATAAAATTCCCCATCACAAGACAACTTGAATGAGTTAAATAAGTTAATTTCACTTAGTTGTCTCAATTAATTCGAGTTGATGGACCAATTTGAGTTGTGTAGAGTTATTCCTAAATTTTAGGAGCCTAGGTTGAGTTAAAGTTAGTGAAACTAGTTCGAACTGATGGGGGAACTAATAGGAGGTCTACCAGTGGGGTGAAAATTCAGTGTTCCAGCTTGATTAACTAATAAATCAACCATAGTTAACTCATGCATTCGCCTGAAATACGAGTTACCCGATTGAGATTGAAGTTCAAGGCGATGTACTATAAAGGTTGTATAATTACTCAAGTTGTACGAGTGGTTCATGTGAGTTAGAAAATGACCAATAGAGATTGCGCGAGTTCAAGATGGGGATTTCCTAATTAACAGGGCTAATTCCTTGAGGAAGCGATTACAGAAATGAGTGCTTGGGAAAGGCAGTGGATGGTATTGACCATAGCTAGCTTGTGAAACAGTGAGATATATTCTACTTGTGCAGATGTTGTTCAGGATTTAGTAAGCATTTTATTTCTTCTCTATTTTATGACTAATGCAATATAGATAGGAAGGGGTTTTGCGCATTTGATTTCCCCTAGAAATATCCTCATGTATGTGTGTTAATTGATGATGCATGATTTTGATATAAATTCTCAATCATGAATTTCTTTCTGTATATGAGTAGAGTAGATTTGAGTCTTATGTTTTAGTATATTACATGAGAAGTATTGAATCTACTATTAATTTCTACGAGCATGGATATAGAAGTATTATAATTGAGTACAGGGTGTCCTCATCATGGTGCAAATATATGTTAGTGAATCTCTGGGGAAAATATTGTAGTATAATAATAATTAGAGAAAGGTAGCATTATTATATGTAGTGTTTCCCACATTTTGTCATTAATTTCTCTAATTTATTTGTATAAGGTTTTAGTAACATAGATGCAAAGAACAATTTGTAGTCCTTCATCAAGATTGCTTGTCTCTGATGGGTTTATAGAATTTTCCACAACATGGTTGAAGAGTTTACATTATTTAATACAAATTTCTGACACAGTTCGTATATAAAATTTCCATAGCATGGTTACCTGGCAAGAAGTGTTTTATGCTTTATCTTTGCCAAAAAAATTTATTAGTCACATTCATTTTTTAATTTATCGAACAATTGGTGGTTTTAAATGTTACTGTCTATTTATTCCCTTGAAAGAGTTTTCACAATTATATTTTTTTCTTCTATTTTTTTTTTTCTATGCTCTGCAAGTAGAGATTACTTAGATGTGGTTGATGGGGTTACCAATGCCATTAATGATATCCTAGTCTCTCTTGCCAATGAGTGACAATGTTATGTATGATGCATCCTTAGACAACATTTTTCTTATATAATCTCATCTAGTGTCCATTTTCCATCAAGGAACCCATTCTTCATTAATAATGCATAGATTTATAGACCCATTGTCATACACAATATTGATCTCATAAGGTCCCAAGAAATGGGTGCACATCATTTCCCCTTGAAGTTGCTTTAAATACGGAGTCATATAATAATTCACAACACCCTACCTAATTTTTTTTCATATTGATAAAATTATCATGCCACTTAGCCCTTTGTTGTTGAACAACATAGGCATGATGTAGTGTTGCTTGAAAATTTTCATTGAGTTAGTTGATTCGGTTCAAGTGATGTTGTTACACCTTTGATAAGTCCATACCTAGCTAAAGTTCATTTCTCAACATGTCTCAATTGGTAATATTTCCTACTTACCATATAAAATCTCATAGGGTGTAAAGAAATAGTGTACCACCATATAATATAGTAAGCCCATAAATCTTCCAGGAGTATATCTACCTAATATCTAAATTTCATTTGAATTTTTTTGGTCAAAATGGACTCCAGTTGCACTGTTGCCTTCCACTATCCTATTGAGCAGGGTGATATGGTGTGGTAACCTTCTATTTAATTTGACATAACTGTAATCAATCCTTATATATGATTCAAGGTGAATTGTGATACTCCATGTTTATGAAAATATCTAGTGGTATCTAGAATTTGAAAAAAAATTCTCCATAAAGGAAATATACTGCTTATTTTTCTATGGCACATGAGAATGCTCCAATGTCCACACATTTAGTGTTGTAGTTTATGCAATTAATGATGTAGGATTTCGGATAGGATGGTGGGTGAATGAGTCTTGATCAGCCATTTCTTTAAAAGTTATACCACAATTTGAGTGTGAAGAGACATTTCATTCGAATTGGACTAATACATCCCATTTTTTTGGCGGATATACATATTTTCATGTATTCTTGTGCATATCGAAAGATGTTGGGCCAATAGTACCCTCGGTGGATTACCTTGTGGGAAATTATTTTTTTCAACAAAATTCCTACCCTGAGAGCATATCATAGAAAGCCTTCACGATGTCATGGATCTCATCTTCTCTAACACATCGTTAAACTATAAGGTTTAGTTTGATGTAAAAAAACAATTTTTGTATCATTCGATCGAGAATACATGTCCACTTTGCTTTATAATCCTTTGTCATTCCTTTGCTTAATGATGTGATAGAATATTTCATAGTAAAGTAATTAGCAATATTTTTGAACCATGGAGTTTTTCATAAATCATGAAAAAATATGTTCATCACTAAAGGAATCCTCAATAGGAGGGGAATTTCAATCATTGGTGAGTTTGGAGAGAAAGTAAATAATGGCATTATCCCGCCCTCAACGATCGAGGATGGTTATGTAAAAACAAATCCCATTTTAGTGCCCCATTAATAATTGATTTATTCATTAAGTAATGTATGGAATGATGACCCCCGGATGCGGGTGCAAGTGTTGACAGTGGGAGCGATGGGACGCAAGGATTTCGGACGGGAGGCCACATGCCTTCCCTCTTGGAACCTTGGCACCCACCTGATCACAGTTAATGCCCGCGCTTGAACTTAATTGCGTTGATATGGGTGAGTTCTCATCATTCGCTTGGTATTCGAGCGGCCTCGGGCTGCTGCAACACTGCTTCACATCGATTTTCGGGCTTGGTCATTCAATGCGGAGGTTGGATGGTTGCGAGAATCGGTTTGTTATATACCATGGAGCCGCCGCCCCTTCGCCAATGCATTCGAGGGGTGTAATCATGCTGCGGGACGGAACGAGTTCGCACCACCACGAGGGAAGCGCGGTCGCCATACCTATTGTTTGGTGCCCGCGGAAAAGAAATTCTCACATTTCGGTCTTTGTTCTGTACCAGCGTGGTTCTTGGCTCTCCTCACGAGCGGAATCCGTCAACGCTCGAACGCACCAAGCACTCCGGCTCATGCCGATTTGCAAATATGCCCCGGGAACTTGGGCGGTTACGGTGGGAGGGTCCTCACGTTCAGCGGGAAAGGTGCCATCCTTTTTCCTCCTCTCCGTCGGTTATTCTGGCCCTGCGCGACCTCCCTCGTCTCTTTCATGGGCGCTTGCTTCGTTAAGTCGGCCAAATTTGGACTCGCCTTGGTGTTTCTTCTTGGCTCGGTCCACGGCCCTCTTCTCTTTCGGTAATATATCAGGACCACGTGTAACCGTGGCCATCTCCTATTATGCTTTACGGAGGGGCCCCACACGCGGCTCGCGGACGAGCACGTTCGGATGGCAGGCGCACATTTGGAAGTGACGCGGCCAGAATATGGGGTCGCTTTAAGAGCAGAGGGCTGCCCACAGGTTGACGGGGTCGTTCGGGGTCATGTAGATGCAACTCCTCCTGTTCTCCACAACACGCCGCTTGCTCCATGCTGCGGCGACCACAGAAGATTACGGTTGCAAGATTGAGGAAGTTGTAGGATGAGTAACTCGGCCCTCTCCTCTTGTCATTTTGTTTTTTCTCTTGCCTCTCTTGGGGAATGCTTGTTGCTTTAATGTTTACTCCATCTACGGTCTTGTTTTTGTAAATGTCCGGTCTCGGTCTTTACGGTGCGATCTTTGAGGTCCGGGGCGCTACGGCTACGATGTATATGCTTCTAGTGTTTAGTCAAAATCTTTCCGAGTTCAATCCCTGGTAGGATTTTTTTCGATTGGGTGTTCTTAAAGGGCAAGGACTTCCTCCGAGATGGGCAGCTAAATACTAGTCTGCGGCAGTTCTAATTGCCTCTCGGTGAAGCCTTGTTGTAGCTTTGGCCAGTTGTACTATATTTTCCATTGATTAATAGATTACTCTAACTTAGAAAAAAAAATGTATGGAATGATGACCAATGTATAAAATTACTAGGTAGGCTTTTATGTAATGACATAACTTATATATGCAATAAATAACAACAAGGAATTAATTTATGTTACCATGTAGTTCAATTTTCTAGATTTAATTTCTTATTGAAAAATAGATGGCATACATGTTATCTTATTCCCATGTCCAATAATTGTTCCAATGGAAGTGTTTGAAGCATTGGTGGACATGTGGAATGGTAGGGACCAATTTAACCCCTTAGAAATTTTTCTTTAAATCTTAAAAGGCATGTTAACATAGGTCAATCCAAATAAGTTTTGTAATTTTAACAAGTAATAAAAATGAAGTACATGCAATTGTTTTAAAATTTTCAACAAAATTGCTATAGTATCTAACATGTCCTAAAAAGATACATACCTATTTCTATGTTTTTGAACCAAGAATCTAACTATTATCTCTATTTTTGTTGGATCCACTTGTATACCTATAAAATGTTAAATTTCGGTACAGTCTATCTTTATTTCAATTACTTTTAGCCCAATTCGTTATTCAATTAGCAACATTTTCAATAAAAAATAATATTTCCAATTATAAACAATAATTGAAGATAAAACGATGAAAATGAAATGACAAAGCGAGAGAAACAACAATCAACGAAGACACTAGATTTGGTTAAAGACTGAAACACACAAGGTGGAAAAACCTTTATTATTATTAGATTGTCATAAAATTTTCAACATAGAGTACATTGATCCCAATAAAAAATCATATGGATAAATTAACCAAATAATATTAAGAAATATGTTCCCAACATCGATACATATCAAAGACAAATTTTCTGTTTGCGATCCAAGTTTGTAGTTAATTATGATCAAATGTCAAAATTCATCTCTAGAGCCCAACTTCACGAAGGAAGAAGGATGCATGCGATTGAGATGCCCAACCACACTCTTGAGCCTACCAAACTATGGTTATAGCCAAAAATTTCTTGTGAGAAGTCTCCCTGGGTAGGAAACAAAAACCCTAAAACATGTGTGAGATTTGGACCATGTCATCTCGGACACCTTGTGAACCACTTTCCTTGACCCAACCTCGAGAATTTTATAGGCGATTAATGAATAAGAAGAAAGAAGATTCTTGGTGATATCCAAATGAGCTTGAGGTCACTTGTATTTATAGGCTTCGAGGTGACCAATTCCCTGTTAGGTTTGACCTACTTAAATGTGCACTTGTGGTATTTTCTTCAAAACTACACTTTCCCTTGTCCAAATTGAGTGCTTCAATAGTCAAAATTAGTCCTCTCAAAAAGAGGAATCTAGTCACATGGTTGGCGTTTGTCATTGAGCTGCCAAATTAACATAGAATAAACATGGTGACATAAGGCAATACCATTTGTTAGTATAATCATATCACATGTTTCATTACTGACGGTTGCATTTCTTCCTTGCATCCTTTGAGTAGCTTCTCTAAGCTATCTAGATCTTATTTAAATATATCTCCATATACTATAAAGTCACACATGTATTATTATACATATTCACGGATCATATATGAAAATATAGCGAGGAACATATGTTTAAATTTTGTTTGACATTGCAAAACCCAAAGGGAAGTATTTGGTAAGAAAATATTCGCCATGGGAAAGTGAAATTTGTTTTGTCCTTATCCTCAACGGAAATATAGATATGGTTATATTCATTGAACCTAAGGAAAGAGAAGTAGTTCTTCCCTAAAAATGTGTCCAAAGTCCCGATAAATGAAAGGTAAAAGAGTGGTATTTATGAATATATTTATGATATTCATAATCAATGTAATATCCTCCATTTTGATTTTTCTTGGGAACAATGAAAAATGGTGAAACCCATTAATTTTTGAGATAGAGTATACAAAACTCACATAATGTAATTTCTATAAATCCTCCTTAACTATCTATTTTAGGGCATGATTCATTTTGTGTTGCGACTGTTGAATAAGGAAATAATATTATATGTATGTATGTATGTATGTATATAGTGAATACATAAGTCCAGATGGATTCCCTTCATGTCTATGAAATCCTATGTGAAAACTTCACTATTATTTTACAATGTTTTGATTAACTAGTTTCTTTTTTATTTTGGTAGTCTAGAGTTGATGTTTAATGTCTTTCATGGTTCAAGTTCTCTAGGTGCACTAAACTATTTGTTTTCATCATAAAGAGGTACTTGATTTTTTGTTATGAAGATATAAGTCAAGGAATAACATTTTTGAGTAACAAGATCCATGATTTGGTCAAGGATGTGGAGGGCCAATTTTGAGGATGAGGCTATGCAATCATTCATTGTGTCATCCTCAGTCTTTTCCTCAAGAGAGAGATATTGATCTAATGCAAGTAGTTGGTGTAAAATTTAGTTTTCATTGCTTTTTTCACCTTCTACCCACATAGACAGTTCTAATTCTATGCTTGGTTTAGCTAGAGGATACAAGGGGAGCTCCTTAATAGAATTATCATGGGAGATAGTCATATCAGTAAACTTGCAACAATATAAGCTTCAATTGTGGCTAAACATGACCTTCAAAAAATCAAGAGGTCGCTCGCAAAATTATATTTGAGTTGAAAGACCAAAAATTTTGTAGGGTATTACCAAAAATCTACTAATACCATGAAATCTTATAGAATTCCCTCAGGCTTAATGAGAGATCAATCAACTAATTGTAGAAGTAGGGGTCTCTCGTAGATCGAATAATGCTAATATTTCTATAATTTCCCTAGTAATCACATTGATTGTATCCCCTAGGTTGATTAGAGTATTAGGGATCATGATGTTATTAATTTGTACAACCACTCTAGGGATTCCAAACTAAAATAAATGGGAATACGAACCCTCCCTATCATTAAGTTTGCTAACTTGAAAATTGCATGGATATGGACCCTTCCTATTTCTACTTGGCTTCTTTAGAAATATTTCTCTAACATATTTGGAGTCCAAAGACACATATTTTATGGTTTGGAATAGGAATTCTAATGCACACATTTTCATATCCCTAAAGAAGTCAAACTCAGGTTGAGCAAGTAGTTTATCTAAATTTAGTTACTATGAATAGGGAGGAGCTTATAGGATGTTAGTAGATTCTAGTTTTTTTTGTAAGGTCAGAGAAATTATATTACTTTAGAAAAAAACAAAATTGTGCCATAGATAGTCTCTATTGATCTGCCACTAGGGAACCAAACCAATAGCATAAAATAAACATTTCATTAGAGGAAATTTCATCCTAAAAGTTCCCCTAAAATATTCATGTCATAAAACGTAAACCAATCAAAATCCTTTAAATTTAAAAAGAGGTACATGTAAATATTTTGGAGGGAAAAGAAGAAAAACTACCTTTTTTTAATTGTATTTTTGGCTTATCTCCTTATAGGTTTACTCAAATTTCAAGTGCAAACACTCACTAGATGCATAATTAAATTCCACCCCCAATGAGTACCCATTATGTAGACTTTTTAGAGGACCCACATTGATAAAAAATTAAGATACATTTAAAAAGTGTGTTCAACACACTTTTCTAATGCATATTCAATTTTTATTAATGTGGGTATTCTCAAACACATGCATAATGAGTATTCGTTGGATGTGGAATTTAATTCTGCATCCAATGACTGTCTACACTTGAAAATTGAGTAAAACTATAAGGAGATAGGTAAAAAATACACTTAAAGTGTAATATTCCAAAATTTCCGACAATAATTTGGAATATTAACTTTTGCTAATTTCACCTAGGTGGAGAATAAATGGGTAGGGAGACCCATGCATAATGAAATTATCAATAAAATCCCTCATAGCATGAAAGGGGGATCATATTTGGAGAATTTGGATTTACACACCCTCATGTGTGAACAGGGTTATTTGCAAGTGGACAAGGTCAGGTTTGAGCAAGTCAACAACGCTGCCATAGGAGGAGTGGCTTACTTTGGAAGACGGCCCAATGTGAATGAGGAAAGGGATATTTGGTGGAGGAAACCCTAATGGATGGGGCCCATGGAGAAATATCTTTCACTTGTTTAGAAGGAGGGCAAGGCAACCATTGTTTCTCATGCTTGTATTATTCATCTCATTGCCTATTCAGACAATTGTGCATTCTTTCTTTGTTTAGCAAGAGTTGCTGGGAGGAAATTCCATGTTTAGGATTCCTTCTCCTTCTTGAGAGGCCTATTGAGGGATTGGAATGATTTTCCTCACATCTAGGCTTAGGAGCCAAGCATCCTCCATCACGACAACGTTATTTACTGCTGACAAAATAATGCGTATTTGCGTTATTTGTGTTGGTTCACTACACCACCTCCATCGGCTATTTTTGGGAGGAGGAGTTTCTCCTTCCCTTTGGAGATCAGATTTGAGGCATTCGAGAGATTTTTTTGCGGACTTTGGCATCAAGGCCAACTCATTCCTAGTCTACGGACGGTTTCATCCGGTAGTGGGTTATTTTAGTGGAGCATTTGCAGTGGGGCTTTGCAGATACTTTTGGAGGGTGAGATCTTAGGTGAGAGGGTCAGCCTTTCATTCTAGATATCCATTGGAGGATATCTTGTCATTGGTTACAACATCTCTATTCTTATGCATCTAGTTCTATTTCTGAGTTGCAGCTGCTACCCAACAACTCCAACATTTTGCAGATTTTGTATTCTAGAGCCAATCCTTCTAGGGTTGACATGAGGTAGGCTTTGGGAGATAAGATCTTCATTCCCATTGTTGTATTGGGATATGTATTGATATATCTATGTATTTGACATATGTAGCATGTGGTTTCTCTATAAAAACTGTGCTGTCATAGCTTGGTATACATTGTGTAGCAGTGGTTTTGTCATGATTCATGTACTAGTCTCTTGAGGTTGAGAATTGCTTATCTTGAGTATCATTTCTCCTCAAGATCTTGTATTCTATTGTTGCTGCTATTATTTAATGAGATGGCTATGGATTTCTCTAACATTTATATGAGTTGGTATTATTGCTACTTATTTGTGTTTGCATATTTACGGGTCTCCAACATTAGAATATCTTGAGATATTCTCATTGTTGTAGCATTGTCTTGATTTGGAATATTACGGAATGGCAGCAGACATGATCTCTAGCTTATTTAGGTGGATCTCAGCCATCATGCTATCGAGGAGAGAGAAGATGAAGACTCCATTATATGGAGAGAAAAGGAGAAGATAAACTTACCAAGTTTCTTCCAAGATCTTTGCGAGCATTCATGAAGAATTTGAGAAGATAAGGAGGGAAATTTGTACGAATCTCCAAGAGGTTTGAAACTAAGTCAAACTCTAGATTTTATTATAGGAGTATGAGCATGAAGCTACACCCTACGATGTACACCGGAAGGAAATAACTCTTAGTGTTTCTTGCGGGTATGAATCTCAAACTCGAGGGTTTAGAGATCATATTACTTTTCCGAAAGGGTTTGCAGAGATCATGGCATGTGGTGACGAGGAGCAAGTAGCATAATGAGGATGGATTTCTTCTATCAATCTTTGATGGTTCCCCTACTAGTTCAACAAGGGCTTGGATAAAAGAGCTAGACACCTTTTTGCAATAGCATCAGATTCCCGAAGATGAGGCCATCAGAGTAGCAGCGCTACACTTTGGAGGTAAGGTCTATGCATGGTGGTTATTTGAGTCATTTACTTTGAAAATTGCAAATACCTCTTCCTGTGCAATGTTCATTAGAACTTTGATGAGGAGATTTGGTAGGAGAAATTCTAAAACACATGTGGAGGAAACAAACACATTCAAACAAAAAAACCCTTGCATGTGATGAAGAAAACCATAGACTTGAAATCATTTCAGAGAACCATAAAGGAGGCTGATTTCTTGCATGATACTTTATTGGAGGCAAGACCTTTATCTTGCATTTTGGCACAAGGAGGCATAGAGATCCCTTTTCCAAAAGAGGATCCAATCATTGGAGGGTTGCCCAATCATGTTGAGGGAAGGCTGAGGCAACAACCTTGTCATTCTAGAGTTGATCTAGTACCTCATACGGAGGAAGGAGGAGCACTTGCTCCCGTTAGAGGATTCTTGAATCTTTGCAAGGGGTCGGGATCTCATACATGGAGGTCGAGAACAATAAATAGGTAACATGATTGTCAACATTGCGGTATGTAAGGAGGAGGAAGGAGGAAGAACGGCATCATGTGATGAGAGGCACACACCCTTCTCTATTTCGGAGGAATAGTGCAAAGTGAGTAGATTGTATTGTGCTATAAGGAGGAGAAGCGAGGGCAAGGTGGCCCAAACATGTCACAGTCCACTCTTGACATTGATGTCTCAGTTTGCATAGAGGCATTCCACCAGGGAGGTCATCAGATCTATCATTGATGAGAGAAATTTTGTCTTTGGATTCACCGCTCTTGGATTTTGGAGAGGTGAAGAGTTTGGAGGATAAATTTGGCATGGGGGATGTCAAAGTAGCAGGCAACAGTAGGAAGAGAGCTTCACATGCCAGATCACCAGTCTTTGTCTCTTCGGAGGATTTATCCTTACTAGAGATCTTAGCTTTTAGTCGAGTACTCCAAGGATATTGTTGCATGCATGATTATATATGACTCGGATACATGTGATGAGTATATGGTGGATGATATGGTCATATATTCACATGGCATATTATTCTTGACTAGAGATTCTAGTCTCAAGGAGAAGTTGTTGCATGGAGCACATGAGGACTTCTTTTCCATGCATTATGATGCATATCTTGCCTTGGCAGAGGAATTCATTTGGGAGGGCATTCAGCAAGACATACATCAGCATATGGAGAGATACAGAGCCTGGATGATGATGGAGAGGATGTCACAACCACCTTCCTACTCATTGGGAGTAAGGGAGCATTTTCAGTTGAGCCATTTCAGCTCAAGTATTCTAGTGCATGATGGAGAATGTACAATTTCACCTTATGTTTTGTAATTATTGTCTTTTTATGAGAGACATATTGTACCAAGGAGGATTATTCCTTCTTGCATATTGTATCATAATGTACTTGAAGCCATTTGTAGCATTGAGATTGGCTATCTCATTGGTGGTTTTTGGAGAAAGCCACATGATTCTTGGTGTGCACCATTGGCACCAAATTGTACTTTCATATTTCTATATTGTAAAATGATTGTGGAAGCAAACAGTGGCTAGAAGAACACTTGTTTTGTTTGATTTGATGCGGGCAAGGGATGCCAGCTATATTTGGTCCTTTTGTGGGACCTTGATCCACTTTCCGGTTGTCATGTGACAACTTGTTTCTATTGGTTTTTGCTTCCATGTATTGCTGATATGTATATGTTCATGGGAGGCTTTGATTGGATAGTGGGCTTGAGATTGAGGATTCCCGTTGGGAGCATGATTCTCCTTACTATACATGTTGTAAATTTCAGGAGGAACCATGGGCCTGACATGAATACACATTACATTTCCTTCCTTCTTGTGGGAGGAACCACTTGAGAATTTGGGGGAGGAGCCCTCGTGGATCATGAGGAGATGGAGGAGTTAGCATAGTCAACTTTTTTCCTTTTAGGATGAGGGGAGACTCATCTATGAACCTATCCATTTATATGAGCAAAAATATGGTGAGAGTATTGTTGATTTGCATGATGATTTGTCTTTATATATGCATCTCTTAACCATATATGTGCGAGAGTTTGCTCAAAGGAGGGATGTTCTTCCTTCTAGATTTGATGGTCTACATAAAGAGGTATGGATGATCACTCCCTAAGTGAATATGGGGAGGATATTTCTTGTAAGAGAACATACTCATTGCACATGACTCCGGGAGATTAGGGCGGCAAGCAAATGGTGGGGAGGCCACCCATCAATTTATTTTCTATGGCGGTGGAGAGTCAAAGTGTGTTGGCTACATTTGAGGGACCATTGTCCTTCTCCTTTACTTCACATAGCGACCAAAATGATTCTCCTTATGGTTAGTTGGCCCACGATGTTGCTAGGATTTTCTTGGGAGCATGATTGGAGGAGAGACACATTGGGTGAATGTGTCCTTTGAGGGAAGAATTCCTCACACTCTTTGCACTACATGTTCTAAGGGGAACATGGGACATGATATGGTTAACTTAACAACACATTTTTTACTTTGTAAGGTGAGCCATATGATAGAGGAGATGCCATATAATGATGACTTCCAACTCATCATATATGGAGGTACTTGGGCCAGCATGATTTGCAGCGTTGGAGGAGAGATCTTTGGAGATCTAGTATTCATCTTGCCACTTGAGGGAAAGTATTTTGCAGCCTAGGATCAACACTCTCTCTACCCTTATAATGAGTGGAGAGATGGACAGCATGGGATAGGCTACATTTTCTACCATGAGCAGATTTTCATCCCACCTACCTTGCCAGAGCCAAAGGTGGAGGAAAGTTTGCAGGAGTTGCCTAGTTGGAAGGTAACTCATTTTGTATGGATGATTGCTTGGGGATGGAGGATCCACATGAGGAATATGTTACTCAAAACACCATAGAATCCATGCCTTGAGAGGAGGGTTTCCAGTTCTATCCTTGCAGTTTCTTAAGGACAAGCAACATTTGGGAGGGGAGGACTGTAATATTCCAAAATTTCCAACAATAATTTGGAATATTATTTTTTGCTAATTTCACCTAGGAGGAGAATGAATGGGTAGGGATACCCATGCATAATGAAATTATCAATAAAATCCCTCATAGTATGAAAGGATCATCTTTATGAGTTGTTTACACCTCATGTGAGCAAGGGGTTATTTACCCAAGTGGACAGAGTCGGAGTTTGACCAAGTCAACATCGTTGCCATAGGAGGAGTGGCTTAATTTGAAAGACAACGCAGTGTGAATAGGGAAAGGGATATTTGCTGGAGGAAACCCTAATGGACGGGGCCCATGGAGAAAGAGCTTTCACTTGTTTAAATGGAGGGCAAGGCAACCATTGTTTCTCATGCTTGTATTATTCTTCTCATTGTATATTCAGACAATTGTGAATTCTTTGTTGTTTAGCAAGAGTTTCCGAGAGGAATTCCTATTTAGGATTTCTTCTCCTTCTTGAGAGGCCTCTTGAGGGATTGGACTGATTTTCCTCACATCTAGGCTTGAAGGCAAGCATCCTCCATCAATACAACGTTATTTCTGTAGTAGAATAATATTGTGTTCTTGGTGTTTACGATGATGGTTCAATACACCACCTCCATCAGCTATTTTTTAGAGGAGTAGTCTCTCTTCCCTTTGGGAGATCATATTGGAGGCATTCTGGAGCTTATTGAAGAATTTGGCATCAAGGCCAACTCATTTCCTAGCCCTACAACATAGTTTCATCCAGTGACTGCATTATTTTAGTGGAGCATTTGCAGTGGGGATTTGCAGATACTTTTGGAGGGTGATATCTTAGGTGAGAGGGTCAACCTTTCATTCTAGAGATCCATTGGAGGAGATATTGTCATTGGTTACCTCATCGCTAGTCTTCTCCATCTAGTTCTATTTCTAAGTTGCGGTACAACTGCCCAACAACTCAAGAACATTTTGCAAATTACAGCATTTCTAGAGCCAATCCTTCTGGGGGGATGACATGGGAAGTTGAACCTTTGGGAGATGAGATCTTCATTCCTATTGTTGTATTGGGCCATGTATTGATATATATCTATGTATTTGACATATGTATGCATTTTGCTCTATAAGGGTAACGCGTCATAGCTTGGTATACACATTGTGTAGCAGTGGTTTTGTCATGATTCATGTACTAGTCTCTTGAGGTTGAGTATTGCTTATCTTGAGTATCATTTCTCCTCAAGATCTTGTATTCTATTGTTGCTGCTATTATTTAATGAGATGGCTATGGATTTCTCTCACATTTATATGAGTTGAGTATTGATGCTACTTCAATGTTGTGTTTGCATATTTCCGGGTCTCCAACATTAGAATATCTTGAGATATTCTCATTGGTAGCATTTTCCAGATTTTGAATAATACATAAAGAAAACAATTTTATTCTTTTCCCTCCAAAATTCATAACTCTTATTTTATTATTTTTCCTTATGATGCCACTTTTAGGCTAAAATTTCCTCTAATGTAAGTTTCCTCTATTATTCCTAATCTAGTGAATTCAAAGCATGAAACATAAAACATAACGATAATTACATGAATCGATGGACAATAACATATTAAGACAAAAAATAAAGATTAAAGTCTGACCTCTGAATGATCTCATGCTTTTGGGATATGCGCTTGATTGGGTGGTTGAGGATTTTTTTTGGTATTCGGCGATGGGGGTTGAGTACCAATGATTTTCTTGAACAATAGATTGAGTTTTCATTTGATAGTGTCCATTTTCTCCATGATTTTAGCCATGCATATGAGGAGCTCTTATTGGATGTATTCTCTATTGGTAAGGACTCTTGCCCATGAGAGTTTTAACATTACGGTATATGTTAACAGCAGAATGCAGGAAGAATGCCTTTCCATGGTGGAATTACCAACATCGGGAATATGGTCTCTTGGTTTCCCTCTCCGGATGATGGCCGGAGACGAATCTATGCGATTTTTTGACTTATTCCTCAATATCTAAAATAACCCTCTAAACTACATTTTAGATCATAAGCCTACATCATTCCATGGAAACCTAGAAAAATTTGGGAGCACGAGTGTTGTGTAGAAAAGGGGGGTTGATAGTAGGAAGTGGCGGAACCAAGCCCTACCTTGAAGAACATGTCTCGAGGGACTAACTAAACTACAACATACCATGACGGTGTAGAGAATGAGAATAAGGGATGTCGAGTGAAGATGAAAAAGGATTATTGAGGGATAACACATAGGTAATAGGGGTGAAGGGTTAGTGAGTTTCAGTTGTAAATAAACAATAATGATCAATTAAAAAAAAAATAAGGTAGGGTCAATGTTGGTCGGCTTAATTTTTGGATTAAACCTCTCAATATTAATTATCAATCCGAGAGTCGTAAATGCGAGTTGTACTACGTATTGGCTCAGCTTACTAATCAGATTATAAATGTATTCCTTATTAATGATGAACTCGGTGCTGAAATGAAACACACATTTGCTCGCAAATAAGAAATCGTGAAAAAGAAACTCATTGAACTAATTCCTATCGAGAAAACTCCATACTTTAAACTACAAGGAAAGACAAATCAATTCTTAATCATGTAATATTCTCGCATTCACAAATTTTCCTATGATAGCTTGAAAAAATTAATCTAACTATTCCTCTCATTAACTTAGAAACTAATACTTAATCTTGAGATAAACAAAATACCACATATTACACCTTAAACTAACTAAAACTACTTGTTAAAACAAATTCAAGATTCTAAAATGACAAAAGAAACAATCTTGACTATTGTTGAAGGACAACTACTTTACTCTATGTAAAATAATACTTAAAAATCCTATTGAAAATAGTATTGCAAATAGCCTATGATAAACATTCAAACATTTTAGTCTAGATTAAATAGATCAAGAAAACCATGTAACTTAATAATGAAAACAAAATCACTCCACTTGCACCTTTAAATGTGCACTTCAAACTTGCTCTCTTAAGGAAATGATTACAAGTCTATAACAAAATAATAAAGAATCTAAAAAGAAATCTAAAACAAAACAACTCAAATTAAAAGAGATCTAAAATAAAACTAATTAAAAACAAATCTAAAATAAAACTAATTCTAATTGAAATAGATCTAATTATTCAATAAAATCATGCCTAAACAAACATTTAAATCTTACAAACATCCAAAGAAATTAAATAATGCAACAATGATTTAATATTTTAAATAGCAAAGCTAACATACTCAAATTTTAAAACATTACATTCTATTCTAGTTGCATATTTGAAGTTAGAAATTGAAAAACAAAATAGTGAACTAAGTGCATAATTCTACAAAGTAACAAATTAAAAAAAAAAAAAAATCTACAAAATAAACAAAAGCAGAATTCTTAAATCTAAGAAGAGTGAGGACTGGACTCCACGTTTAAAAAGAAAATTACAGTGCTTATATAAAAACAAATGCACACCAAAATCTATTACATTAAATCAAAACATGAGTCAAATCTTAATTAATAAATGCATCATTCGTCGCTGCTAAATTATAATCCTGGAAATTCAATGTTGGATCTGCATTTCCTTCTGTGCCCTTTATGCTCGAGGAAACCAATTAATAGGACCCATTGCTTCATCTGCGCTCTATCAAATGGATGGATGAACTTATCGATTCTGTACCCTCCAATGTAGTCTTGTGACTAATTCTTAATGCATCGACTCCTCCATTCTACAACGACTACTTATCTCATCTATCGACCTCTTCTGTCTTGCACACATTGCCCTCCTATCTTCTACGCAAGTTATTTTCCTATATAAAGCTACAACAACTTATATATACATTGTTCATGAACAATGGGGCTTCAACCCATAAATAAAAGAAAATGATTAGTTTCTGATACAAAGGAATTAAAATTGGTTTGAAACAAATTGTCGATTCGGGAAAAGCGTTCCTCCTTTCATGGGATTTTGTTGTTGCTTTGTTTCTAGAAGAAATTGACTTCGTATGGCTGGTAGAGGAATGCTCGGTATTTGAAGCACTTTGTTTTGTAGAGGTATGTTCAATCCATCGGTCATGTAAGATGCGAAACCGAGCTAGCTAAACCGAGGCTCCACCATATGGAGCCCGGAAGTAATCTCATACAACAAGCTCTCGTCATCATGGCCCATCGTAAAACTCCAGATTGAAATATTTATCAAGCTGAGGTAGCACCCATAGTTGACAATTTAGGAGGATATAGGACATTATAAGAAGATAGCGGGTCATAGTAGAACTAGGGACGTGTAGGTTATGATCACCCTCGAACTTTATAACATTCTTGTCCCTTTGCATATAATTTGGAGAATTATGTTAGAATGGTGTATTTGGATGAATACGTCCACCTCGATTTGCATGTCCAAATAGTGCGGAATGAAGGTTTTTAAGAAATACGTAGAATTGAGGTCCATTATATCAAAATTGGCTTTCTTTTAGATTACATATCGCATGTCTTGGACGGTTACTTTGACTAGTGAACTTGGGGAGGCGAATTTTATAAACATCAACCGGCATCATCATGAGATCGAACAAATTAGAGAAATGACTATCCAACACCATCCAAATCGGCTTGATGAGTATTAAGATGCTCCCAAAGGTTGTGTCGCTTTTATTTGGAAATATATAACAAAAACAAAGGAACACTACTAGGGGAAAATTTGGTACTAAATGAATTTCCATTTCATTTAAGGAAACACAGTGATATCAGGTAGATATGTTTTTCCTTTCTAATAGCAAGCACACTTAAATCGGTTTAACAAACTAAACCAAAGACTTGATCCTTTAACGCAACTCTTCCTCGTCTGTGTTTTTGATTGTCAATTGATAATAGCTTCTTTTACTATACATCTCAATTACTTATCAATAATCAAATACCGTAAATAATGCAGCTTCTGAAACGTTGTGTTTCTCTTGTTTATCCAATATATGGTAAAAACAAGTGATCATAAAAGTGTCGACTTTGGTCTACTTTTTCCTGTTGCCCTTCTGCAGAAACAAAGATTGCATTCTTGCTACTTCATCACAGCTTCTCAGACCCCATATTTCAATGGCTTATAAATAATCCAATACTATAAAAAAACATAGCTCCCCAAACATAACCAAAATAACAATATCCATAGAGACCTAATATTCCCCTGACGATAACTCCTTCATGAAGCCGAATTCCGCCAAACAGTTTTTGGGTTATGGGAAACACGGTGATCTGAACACAACCCATGTCTCAGAATTTAGAGATTCTGCTCCATTTGGTTGAAAATTGGATATTTTCACCTACAACAATTCAACTAACCAACTGTTGCTTTTATTCATTAGGTGAATTCGCACTCGAATGTATTCTGTCACAGGAACCTTCACCGCAACCAAGAAGTAATTTATTAAAAACACTCATTAATTAACTAATAACAAGAATAATAACTATTGTTTCTAAATTTCTCTAATTAACAACATATGGGATTAATAACGATTAAAAATACTAGGTACAAGCATGTGATGATGTGATAAATATCGTGAAAATTTGGGCAAAAGTGCGGCTCAACATCCCCCCACGTTGAACTTCTTGCACGTCCTCATGCAAGAAAAACTATAAGACGGTGAAATAAGGTAGGGAAAATGTCGACGAAGTTTAGCTTGATATTGTAATGCGTTTATTAACCCACAACATTATTACGACACCGGCTAAAACCATGTGAGATGATAAAACAAGATCGGTACGAAGGTGAACATGATGGAGAAAATAGTATTGCATATACCTGTTACCTTGTCCCAAATTTTGTTTTTCCCAAAGTCTTATGATAAAATCAAGTTTCTTGAAGAGGTGCAATTTTACAAATACTACCATAGGTTTCATGCACCTACAATATCAATCTTCTACCTAAGGTCATTCGACACATATTTAGAGGAAACTACAATCAATACACATTGTCGGCAACCAACACCTTGTGAGTAGTCATCATTGAGCATTTCATAATTCTAAATACCATGAAAATTAAAGTGAGTTTTGATACCAATCAGAAACCTCTTTACGTTGTCATCCGGATTCAAAAATAAATTTCCTCTTAATCTAGTACAATGGATTACCTTCACTAAGGGTACCACATCATTCAAAGACTCTTGATTTTTGAAAGATAGAACTCAAAGCATCATGTTCAAATTGTCTTAAAACCATTGCCCAAGAAAAATGATGAGTCTTGGGGAAAGAGAAGGATGACCAAGAAAATCACTGGTAATACGAGTTAACTTTTAATACCACGGACATGGCCCTGCTGTGACGTCCATAACCTTGACGGGGGATGTTTTTTAACCTAGAAAATGTCGGTATCCCACTTACAAGATATAGATTCAAATTTTGCTTATTTTACTTTTTTAGTTGAGGCCTTGTCTTGGCTTGGTAACCGGCTATTGGCGGTGCCACTCACAAGTAACATGGATGAACGAGCCGACTCGTGATGAGACGTCCTGTCTTCCGACTTTTGGGCGAAAGCCATTACTGCAGCTTGGTGACCGAGGAGTAGTAATGTCATGCATCACGTAGGTCTCATGATCGTGGTAGGTCGGCTCATTACGAGACCTCCTATCCTTCCTAAATATTTTCTAAACTACGTTTATGATTAACCTTAAAGGTTACTTAATAAGTGGGGAGACGAGATCTGCTCCTTAAGAGTACGGGATGGCGTGAAAAGTTTTTAATGACTAATCATTCTTTGGCTAATTCCTCTACCCTAAAGACTTGTTAAAGATATCCCAAACAATAAAATTTGAAAAATTCTTTGAGTTAAGAATACCGTGTTCTCATAAATAGCTCATTATGATCTTTGCAAGAGTGGTCCACCATAGGGTTTTTCCAATAGTACCTTCTAAGAAGCGAAAATATGTCAGAGATGACAACTTATTAGAGCGGTTAATCATGGTTACTTTTTGCAAAATCATGAGGTATTAGAGCGAGTCCATGCTCAACAGATTTGTCACAAATGTGTGTGTTAACAACTAATGTGGATCAAAGTAGCTTTACCAGGCATTATTTAAATTAAAAACCCTAATATCATTATGCTTGCTTTATTCATTTATTCTCCTACCCTACTTTACCTAAGGCGAAAAGACTCATCTTCAAGTATATGAGTACTTCAGTAAGGAAACCATGTGCGTAACAAAATGTTGATGATAATCATAGTTTTAAAGAATAAACTTCGGGGCATACGAAAGCATGAGAAATTAGTTTCTTTAATTGATATGGTACCAAGATTTTCGGAATGTTGAGAAATAAGATGGCTTGATAGTACACTTGAAACCGAGTTCAATGGAATCCATATTTATGATTTTTCAATGAGTACAAATCTTCCTGATTTGATAGTCATTGCCTTAGGGCATGAGATGCGAGTGAAAAGAGAAAGATAAATCCCTCAAGTTCGGAAACAAATATTTGATTTTCAAATGGACGAGAATGGTTGAGAGAAATTCTAGGGTTTTGAGTTTCATGAAAATTTTTAAAACGTGTTCCCGATTATAGATTGCTCCTCTTGTGTTCTTTGAATTACACCTTCCTAGGGGTGAATGTTCTATGGTAATGGGGGAATTTTCCAGTTGTTCCCTTTTTCCAACATGAAGTGTGACATTTTGTTCAATAAGGGGATCAACGGAAAGAATAGGTGGTTCAAATTGTTGTGTAACCTGATAGTTTAGATTAGGGTTTATGATGTGGTTTGGCCTAGGGTTTTGGTTAATAATTGGACTAAGGTTTGGATTTGGATTGGGATTAGGTTTAGTGTTAGGATTAGGGTTAGGGTATGGACTAAGGTAAGGATTAGGGTTAGGGTATGGATGAGGGTTAAGGTAAGGTTGCATATGCGGTTGTGGCCATGGAGGAGGATAACTTAATGGTGCATTGGAAAGAAATTGTGGTTGTTGTTCATGCTCATATGATTGAATTTGCATGGGAGATTTCCCTAGAGATAAGGGTCCAAATGATTCTTGAGGCCATGGAGATATATGGCTTGAGGATGAGGGCCAAGGAGAGGAGCCCACTATGACCACGAAGTTGGATATTCAATTGGAGGAGGATCAAAAAGTTTTCCCATGAAATTCCGGGATTATAAACATGCGAGGAACTTTGCTCGGGAAAATAAGAATTATTCCAAGTATCGAATGGTGTTTGGTTTTGAGTTATACTGGTGGCTGATTCGATTCCTTACTTGATTCCATGGTACCTTTCGTAATTGTGGCGGTGATGGGCAATGTTCGATTGCATGATCATCCTCGCAAATTTTGCAAACTTCAGGACCGCTATGTGGGCACTTTACGAAATGTTTCTTTCGGCAGTTGGTGCAAAGGATAAGCGGTGGTTCTTCATCCTTCTCTTGTTCTGCAAATCATCAATTTGAAATCAAAGATTTAAATTTATGTTCAAGCAAGATAATAAATTTAGCACTTGTGAATTTCTCATTGAGTAGGTTGTTCATCTCTATAGCGACATAAAAACTCCTCATTGAATGATTCCTCAAAATACCATCTTTACATGCTTCTTGAAAGGCGAGTACTGATACTGTCATCTTTTTTGGATTAGTACGCAAGGAGTTCTTACGGTACCCCAAAAATGATATAACGTTGTAGATTGGATTACGAAGATAAATGGATTTAAAATATTTTGACCGAAATACAACTCACCACACTTGCATGAAAGAAAGGAAAATGCCAAATTAAAGCACCATCTAATCTGCGAAAACGAAACAATTCGAGTAAAATTCTAAAGCCTCCTTCTGCTTCTACACATAAGAAAGATAAGAAATAAAAGTTCAAGAGATAAGGAAGATGGCTAGACTTTGGAGCAACCCCATAGTAGTGGATCGTGGCTCTTCACTCACGTCTTACGTACTCTCGCCCTGCGACCCCTGCAATATCCTTGAAACTACCTTGAGAAAATTTTTACACGAGCCAAAATATAACTCCCCGGCAATGGCGCCAAAATGTTGGTCGGCTTGATTGTCGGATTAAACCTCTCAATATTAATTATCAATTCGAGAGTCGTAAATGGCATGAGTTGTACTACGTATTAGCTTAGCTTACTAATCGGATTATAAATGTATTCAGCAACAGCTGATGAACTCGGTCTTTGAAATGAAATACACATTTGCTCGCAAATAAGAAATCGTGAAAAACTCATGAACTAATTCCTATCGAGAAAACTCCATACGCAATTAAACTACAAGGAAAGACAAATCAATTCTTAATCATGTAATATTCTCGCATTCTAGAATTTTCCTATGATAGTTTGAAAAACTTAATCTAACTATTCCTCTCATTAACTTAGAAACTAATACTTAATCTTGAGATAAACAAAAGACCACATATTACCTTAAACTAACTAAAAAATACTTGTTAAAAAGCAAATTCAAGATTCTAAAATGACAAAAGAAACAATCTGACTATTGTTGAAGGACAACTACTTTACTTTATGTAAAATAATACTTAAAAATCTATTGAAAATAGTATTGCAAATAGCCTATGATAAACATTCAAACATTTTAGGTCTAGATTAAATAGATCAAACAAACCATGCAACAATAGTGAAAACAAAATCACTCCACTGCACCTTTAAATCTACACTTGAACTTGCTCTCTTAAGGAAATGATTACAAGTCTATAACAAAATAATAAAGAATCTAAAAAGAAATCTAAAACAAAACAACTCTAATTAAAAGAGATCTAAAATAAGACTAATTAAAAATAAATCTAAAATAAAACTAATTCTAATTGAAATAGATCTAATTATTCAATAAAATCATGCCTAAACAAACATTTAAATCTTTGACATCAAAATTAAATAATGCAACACTGATTTAATATTTTAAATAGCAAAGCTAACATACTCAAATTTTAAAACATTACATTCTATTCTAGTAGCATATTTGAAGTTATAAATTGAAAAACAAAATAGTGAACTAAGTGCATAATTCTACAAAGTAACAAATTAAAAAAAAAAAAAAAAAATCTACAAAATAAACAAAGCGAAATTCTTAAATCTAAGAAGAGTGATGGACTCCACGTTTAAAAAGAAAATTACGGTGCTTATATAGAAACAAATGCACACCAAAATTTATTAAATTAAATCAAAACATGAGTCAAGTCTTAATTAATAAATACATCATTTGTCGTGCTCCATTACAATCCTGAAATTCAATGCGGATACGCATTTTCCTTCTAACGCTATATGCGAGAAATAAATTTATAGACCCATTGCTTCATCTGTGCTCCTGTCAAAGAATGGATAGATGAACTTATCAATTTTGCGCCCTCCAATGTAGTGCACAGCTAATTCTTAATGCATCGACTCCACCATTCTACAACGACTACTTATCTCTATCTATCGACCTCTTCCTATCTGCACACATCACACTCCTATCTTCTACACAGAGTTGTTTCCTCTATCAACTACAACAGCGTATATATACATTGTTCATGACCAAAACTGGAACTTCAACCGAAATAGAGAAAAATTATTAGTTTTACAATTTGCGGGAATTAAAATTGGTTTTGAAGCAGTTGTCGATTCGGGGAAAGCGTTCCTCCTTTCATGGGATTTTGTTGTTGCTTTGTTTCTAGAAAGAAATTATTCGTATGGGTACGGTAGAGAATGCTCGGACGCTCTTTGAAGCACTTTGTTTTGTAGAGGCATGTTCAATCCATCGGTCTTGTAAGATGCGAAGACGAGCTAGCTAAACCGAAGCCTTCCTCCACCATACGGAGCTCGGTGATAATCTCATACAACAAACTCTCGTCCACATCATGGCCCATCGCTTAAAACTCACAGAGATTGAAATATTTATCGAGTGCGGTAGCACCCATAGCGGACAATTGAGGAGGATGTAGGACATTATAAAAGAAGATGAGCGAGTCATAGTGGAACTAGGGACGTGCGAGTTATGATCACCCTCGGAACTTTATAACATTCTTGTCCCAAGTATATAATTTGAAGATTATGTCCGGAATAGTGTGGGCGGAATGAAAGGTTTTTAGAACGATCGCTGAGGTGGGTCCATTATGTCAAAATTAGCTTTCTTTTAGATTACACGTTGCATGTCTTTGGATAGCTACTTTGGTAGTGAACTTGGGGAGGTGAATTTTATAAACATCAACATCATCATGGATACGAACAAATTAGAGAAATAAATCTCTACTTACCATCAAATTAGCTTACTGAGTCGTAAGATGCTTCAAAAGGTTGTGCCACTTTTGTTGGAAATATATAATAGAAACAAAGGAACACTACTAGGGGCAACTTTGGTACTAAACGGAGTACACGCTGTTTAAGGAAACACGGTGATATCGGTACATATGTTTTTCCTTTCGATAGCAAGCATATAAATTGGTTTAACAAAACTAAACCAGGCTTGATCCTTCAACGCAACTCTTCCCTGCGTATTTGTGTTTTGATTGTCAATTGATAACAACTTCTTTTTCTTGCACATCTCAGTTACTTATAAAAATAATCAAATACGTAAAGGTAAAACTTCTAAAGAGAAATTTGTGTTGCTCTTGTTTATCCAATATATGGTAAAATAAAGTGATCATAATAGTCATGACTTTGGTCTGCACCTGTGCCCATACTGCCGAAACAAAGATTTCATTCTTGCTACTTCATCACAACTTCTCAGACCCCATATTTCAATGGCTTATAAATAATCCAATACTATAAAAAAACATAGCTTCCCAAACATAACCAGAATAACAATATCCATAGAGACCTAATATTCCCCTGACGATAACTCCTTCATGAAGCCGAATTCCGCCAAAACGGTTTTGAGTTGCAAAACAGGTACTCCTGAACACAACCCACGTCTCGGGGTAGAGATTATACTCCATGTGGTTAGTGGATATTTTCACCTACATCAATTCAACTACTGACATCTGCTTTTATTATTCGTGAATTCGCACTGAATGTATTCTTATGCCGAACCTTCACCCAGCAGAAGTAATTTATTAAAAACACTCATTAATTAACTAATAACAGAATAATAACTATTGTTTCTAAATTACATCGTTAAAAACATAATGGATTAATAACGATTAAAAATACTAGGTACAAGCATGTGATGATGTGATAAATATCGTGAAAATTTGGGCAAAAGTGCGCTCAACATCCCCCACCTTGGTTTCTTGCATCCTGGGTAGAAAAACTATAAGGCAGGTGAAATAAGATATGGAAAATGTCGGCAAAGAGTTTAGCTTGATATTGTAATGCATCTGATAACTGCAAGATTATTATTACGACACCCAGCTAAAACCATGTGAGATGATAAAACAAGATCGGTGCCGAAGGTAGACATGATGGAGAAAACAATGTTAGCATATACTGTTACCTTGTCCCAAATTTTGTTTTTTAAAGTCTTATGATAAAATCAAGTTTCACCGAAGGGTGCAATTTTACAAATACTACCACTAGGTTTCATTACCTAAATTATCAATCTTGTACCTAGATCCATTAGCTTTATATTTTAGGGAAACTACAATCAATACGTGCTTAAGCCTTCTAACACCTTGTGAGTAGTCATCATTGAGCATTTCATCATTGCGGAATACCATGGTCTAAAGTGAGTTTTGATACCAATTAGCAACCTCATTTACGTTGTCATCAGTTAAAAAATAAATTTCCTCTTAATATAGTACAATGGATTACCTTCACTAAGGGTACATCATTCAAAGACTCTTGTTTTTGAAAGAGTAGAACTCAAAACATCATGTTCAAAATTGTCTTAAAACCATTTCCCAAGAGAAAAATTATGGTCTGAGAAAGAGAAGGATGACCAAACAAATCATAGTATGCAATTAACTTTAATACCATAGACATGGCCACTATTTGTGGAGGTGTATAACCTCGACGAGGATGTCTTGTAACCTAGCGAAATCGATATCACTTACTAGATATGAATTCAGAGTTTGCTTATTTTACTTTTTAGATGAAGGCCAGCATTAAGCTTGGTAACCGACTAATGGCGGTGCCACCTCACAATATGGATGAAAACGGAGTCGACTCGTGATGAGACCTCGTGTCTTGACTTGCAGGCTGGCTTGGCTACTACAGCAGGCGGCCCGGAGTAGTAATGTCATGCATACTGGGTCTCATGATCGTGGTAGGTCGGCTCATTACGAGACCTCCTATCCTTCCCCCTAATATTTTCTAAACTATGTTTATGATTAACCTTAAAGGTTACTTAATAAGTGGGGAGACATATCTACTCTAAAGTCTCTAGGGATGGTAAAATTTTTTAATGACTAATCATTGCGGCTAATTCCTCTACCTAAATACTTGTTAAAGATATCCAGGTAGCTAGTGAAAAATTCTTTGAGTTAAGAATGCTAGTGTTCTCATAATAGCTCATTATGATCTTTGCAAGAGTGGTCCACCATAGGGGTTTCCAATAGTACCTTCTAGGCGAAAATATATATCGGAGATGACAACAATGGAAAGCGATTCATCTGGTTACTTTTTATAGTGTGAGTCGTAGAGCGGGTGTACTCAATATCTGCAGAATTTGGGCCAAGTGCGGCTCAACGATTAATTACAAGGAGTGAGCGAGAAATAACATACAAAAAACTAGGCGCCGAGAGAGGGACAAAGAACCAAAATCCAAAATACCAAATTAGAGTAAAAAATGAAATAATAAAGTGATGCCAATCCTCATAAGAGTTTTAGGGAGAAATAAGTAGAAGTCCAAACCTGAGAAGAAGAGATCCACGTAGGAGAGAATCTCAAACAATGATAGAGAGCCTCAAACCATGATGAAAACCTACAAGTGTTAATGTATAGGACTTCATGTTGCCTGAATGCGAGACTTGTTTGCTTGAAATTGATATGCTTTGGGAATGGTTGTGATGGTTTGGTTGATGTACAACAATATTAAAGAGTTTCACTAACCATAGCGAGCATCTTCCCATTAAATGTCAGAAAAAAATAAGTCAAAGTTAAAAAAAAAAAAAAAACTATGATCAAACCATTGGTGGGACACTACCTTAAGTAAAATCTCTGCCACGTCGATAATATATGACTAAATCACATTTTGAAATTTTTATTATGATTGTAATGAAGCCAAAAGTCCACCTTGCTTTGAGCATAATAGATGAGAAATAGACCCGAACATGTATCCATATGATATAAAGTTTACAAATATAAATAAATAAATATATATATATATATATATATATATATCAAATCTCTCAAAGGGACTTGGAAGAAAAAAAAGCTACTAGTCTTGAGTCTGCTCTCTAATTTTTTCTAGAATACAAGGACTCGTTACGTAGGACCAATGTTCCTTTAGAGGGTCAAATTAACCAATCTAATATGACATCTATCCATCAAATCATGCAAGACATGAGAAATAGATTGATTTATTATGAGAGGAAACTTAACATACAACCATAACCAAAACCCTCCTCTTTAACACATGTTCACACTACCTAGCGAGCATATCAACCAAAACTCTTGTTCTCCTCATGGTGTAATTTCTATGAAGAATGCAATGATGAAATACTATCAATTATAATTAGCATAAGAAGTATCTTTAGGAAAAAAAACTTGATCCTACGTGGCAACCCCTAGACTAGGTAAGTGACGAAGTGTTACTTGTTTAGATAACATGAGCTTTCGAGCACAACGATGCTAAATCAAGTTTCCAAAAAAACCTAAAATCCAGGCTACGGATCCCTTGGTCTCTCGACTTGATTGTAAATACAGTTCACCTATTAAAATGTACATTTATTCTACTTCCTCTTCGCCTTCCATGCGCACAATTTAACATCCTCAAACATCTCACCAACATCCAATTAATGCCTCCTTACTTGACATGAAGCGATTCTTGAGCAGAAAATGCAATTAAAGGGTTTCTTTGAAGGAAAAACATGCTAGTTAATTCTCAAATAGTACGAAGAAGAATACCATCATGGCAAGATGTATTTTTCATAACCCTAGCTTCTCTTAGGACTTTTACTTTTATGCATCCATGAAATGTCATGACAAAATAACGCATTGTTTCTTGGTTGACGGTGGCCATTGCTAACATAGCAGCACAAGGTCATGTTAGGGTTCCCATGTTACAGGGCAGTTAGCAATACCAAAATATGAGACAACATCGGAACCACTGCAGACCCTAGGATCCTGGCCCTCACGGAATCAGGAGGATCTCTCTATATAAGCGAAAGGCTTTATGTCTTTGAAGCTCAGGTTAAGATGTTAGGCTAGATTTATGGGCACATGATTTGTTTGATTTATGTTTGGTTGTTGGGAATCGAAAAGAAGGGTTCAATATAAGACAAGGATTAGCAAAAAAGGTTGAGACGAAGGAGGGATGATTCGAGAGAACATTCCGGACCATTGGGAAATGGAGTCGAGAAAAGGGTTTACTTGCTATTCAATATACGGAGCTTTAGTTGGGCTAGTCATCTAAAGCATTGGATTACTTAAAGATGATAGTGTGGCATGGAATGGTAAGAGAAGGTGAAAGCGAGGAAACCTCCAAGGTGACCTTTCGGGAATCGGATCCGGGGACAAGACATGCCATTGGACAACCTGTGATCGAAAACCCTAAAAGGTTAACTCTTGATTCAAGGAAACATAAAATATTTAAACACAAAGGTGAAAACACGAGATCGAAGAGAGACTTTGAACTCTCAATGATTTGGCATCCGGCTTAAGGGAACTTAGGAAGGTTTCAATTAAATGAAAAACATCCTATTGAGACGAGAGGCAGGAGTTCTGAACTCCCAATATCCCAATTCATTCACTTAAAACCTACCAAAGCACATCTAGGCGATTCATAAATTCACACATCGGCTAGTAGTATATACGACCACTACAACGGTTAAATTGGCTTGAAATCAATCCTCGGATAACACATACGGCGAGAAAGAAAAAAATTGAAGGCAGGGAGAGCAGAAACATAGGGTACCTAACAAGGGTAAATCCTATGCCATATTTCTGGTGTGTGCCATAAGAAAAGAAATGTAATGAACTAAAAAGGAAAACATGGACAGAGACATAAAAACATCACCGCTGTTTTAAATCGGGATCCAAAGAAATGTGTTTGTCATATTAAAGAGAAACACCATTCAAGTACAACATTACCAATAGCTTGATATTCGATTAAAGAAAGCATCTTCTTGGCCTATCTTACAACTTTGCAGAGAACATGTCTCAGAGAAACAACTTGCAATTCAGAATGACGGTCAATGACCTTTACAATGAGTTTCTCATGAATTTTATAGGCGAAAAAAGGGTGAGGAGGTAGATGGAAAACTAAATGTAGCATTAAAACTCGAGAAGAGGAAGAGGGCCGGGGAGCCCCATTTTGTTTTAAATTACGGGCATTTATCTTCGGTACTCTTCGGATGAAAGTGTGGGTCTTTGTGTTTGTAATTTACTCGGTATGTCTTTGATGTACTTGTTGTAATACCTACGCAATACTCTTGTTGGGCGAACAAAAAGGCGGAAGTAATGATGCAAGGGTCTTCCATACCATGAAACAAATGCTGCGATAGCATCGGGAGGCATTTTCGGGGCGAGAAAACCCCTCTAGAACATGTCATAGAATGAAAACGTATGGGCACTCTGTCCTTTCATGGCTAGTATTTGATACTGTCGATGGTGACAACGATATATATCATTTTGTGTTCCTTAGGGTCTTAAATGGCAATATTTTCCTTTAATTATTGAGTTAAGGCTCACAATATTCAATTACTAGCCTTACACATTCTGTTCTTTCAACGATACTCTTTGTCGCTCCATTTACGCTCTCGTCTTGCCAAAATCTACGCTTTAGTAGTGCGGGGAGGGTTTGACGGTGTCGAGCACGCGTACATTGATGAAATCTTCGTACATTGAATCCTTACCAAACATTTTCTGCAATATTATTGCATAGAACAATGGCCTTCTCTTGCACTCTATATCACTAGAACGGTGACCATAAATCATGGCATTTCCGCCGTATTTGTAATCCACCGCAAAACACACCCAAATCGTTAAGAAATCCATGCGGAGGGGATGGATGCGGTGGAAGGCTGTGGAATGGTGGTGCGACATGGTGGAAACGGTGGTGAAATGAAAAATGATGGAAAAAAACAAGAAATGGACCAATTATAGACCGGGGGTGGCGGAGAACATGGTGAAAACCTGGAGGACGGTGGCGCAATACCAAGAAAATGGGGGAAAAAGCGATAAAAATAGGTGACGTGGAGTACGCGGTGGGGCCGGTCAAGGGCGAGTGTTGGTTTAATCCGGACGAGTACGATCTCGGGGGGAGATCGACGACTGAAATGCATCGGAGGTCGGCCCGGTGGTGGGCCATGGGTCCCTTTTTTGCTTTGGTTGTGCTTCAGCATCTTCGTGAGCGCGATCACTTGCGTTGGATGGACGACTTGAGATCGGACGGTGTACATGCATATCGCGTCGGGTCCATAGTCGAGCATTTATCGCGTGATCGGTGGTTTCCCAACGGTGCTCGAGCCACGCGTTGGCCGATGTATGGCATCGTGTCCCGGAAACAAAAATTATCGCCCTCCCTTCAAGGCGGTGCGGTAGAAACAACGGTTTTCATGGGTAACGACACGGGGACCATGAGGGCAAATGAAATGTGGACCGTCGATATGCGGACCGGATCGATGGTGGATATGCGATCGGAGTGGTGAACGGGGAAAACGGATACGACGAGACTTTGCGACAACCCAGATTGGTTACGGGAAATCGACGATGGGTAGCGCTCAGAACTTATTCATCCAATCATGATAAGTTCCTTTCGGGCTAGCGCTTGGTTCTAGTGTCCGGGTCATGTGGGAAAAAATTTAAGGGGCTAGGCGATAGATATTAAAATGTGGGTTTTCGGCCCTTTAAATGCAAATTTGTGGCCGGAGGCGGGTAACGGTAGAGAGAGTGGGGGCTATCAAACCACTGAGTTGAATGGTTTAAGAGGGGCATGGGGATGATTTAAAAGGTTTAGGAGGGATTTGGGGGGTAAAGAGGAATTTTGACAAAAATTAAACGAGTCATAATGGGGCATTCTGTAGGAATACAAAGGGGAAAATAAAGGCCATATTTTCATACCACCTTTTTACAATCGGTGAGGTTTATTGACTTGAAATTAATAGGGAGAATGAAGAGGATTTCAAGGATGATGTGTTTTTCGGAAAATGCGTTCCTTGAAGGCTCAACAAATAATTTAGCCTGTTTTCTTGTCAAAAAATTCATAGGGGGCTAACGGTGGCTCCCATGGGGATGGCTTCTTCTTGAAGAAGTGAATTCGGAAAGGATCTTTGGTGTAGGCCGGATACTGCTTGCTTGAGCCATTCATTTTATTTCTTGGGTCGTTGCCACAAATCATGAAGTCATCAAATCAGCGAAAAAATTCTCCCAAACAATCTACCTACCCATCCTATAATCCTAACATTTTTTTCTTCCGGTGCATTTGGACTAAACGGACCCTTTACATCACTATTTTTATAAACGGGGAAAATAAACCTATTCTGTTCACCCTTATTTCTCCATGAGACTAGATTAAGCTGATGACATCATATGTTTCTCTACCTAATCTAATATCTGTTGGGATTAAGTTGTCGTGATTTCTTCTCTACGATACACAACAAAAATTTAAAAACGATCGGAAACTAGGATTAGTCGGTCTAGTTTGTTGTGGATCCGAACGCATAAACAGTTGCATGGACGGTAGGAAAAGCTGAAAGAAAAAACTTGAAGGTTTGAAAAGCTGAAACTTTGAAGCATCCTTCCTTGCTTTGTGACTCAGAAGTTTGAGCTTGTTAGAGTCACTTTCTCTTTTTCATTTTCGACTCGGTTTTGGAGCATCAGCCCAAGGCGATCTGTTCCCCTTCTTGGTTTAGATTTTGGGCATGTTAAAACCAGCTATCTTCACTTCCTTTGGCTCGGGTTTTGATCATGTTAGAGCCAATATTTGTCATAGAGGTTCATGTTTTGAGCATGTTTGAACCTCTCCTTTCTCTCTGTTTTTGAAAATTTTCTCTTTTCTTTGAAAACAAAACATGGCAATGGTATTTACAATGGACATGGAAACTGGAAATTGGAAATCAGCAGTAGTAGTGTTTGAGCATCCTACCATTTACAGGACCCCAAAATAGCTTTGTACCATCTAGCTCTTGCAGAAAAAAGGCATTTGGACCAACAGTGGCCTAGATGATATATGGACCCTGCCACAAACTGTCAAATTTTCCATGCTTTCCTTTGTCTTCTCTCCTGGAGTCCCATTTCAGAACTTTATCTCCAATTTTTAAGTCACATGCTTTTGTTCTTTTGTCAAACAGCTTCTTTATATTTTCCTAAACTTTGATAGCTTTGTTATAGACCTCTTCCCTTGTTTGTTGGAGATGAATTGTCTGATTTATCCTCCTTACCATGATGTCCTCTTCTATCTAAATTTCTTGGACAAGTTTAATCATTGGTACCCCAAGGCTAGTAGGAAACACTGCTTCTGTTCCATAGACAAGCTAATATGGTGACATGCCGATGTATTTCTTTGTTGTAAGCCTGTCAGCCCACAAAGCATGCACTAACTTGTTATTCCATGATTTTTTGTTCTCTTCCAGAAGCTTCTTCATAATGGTCACCAAGCTCTTGTTTTATGATTAAGTAACCGTACCTTGTGGATAATAAGCGAGTTGAATGGCCAGGTGCTATTTGATACGTGACAAAAATCAATCATTTTCTTGGATCCAAAAGCGGTAGCATTGTCGATGATTATTTTTCTTGGGCAACCAAGCCAAAGGAAAGGATGTGGTCTTCTAGGAACCTAATGATGACATAATCTATGGCATTCCTAGTAGGTATGGCCTCCTCCACTTAGTGGTAGTCGTAGGTTTGTAAGGATCCACTTGTGTTGTGCGAGAAGAAGCGAGGTGTAGCTGCTCTATGAAATCTAGGACCCATTGCATAAAAGGGACCTTCCAACGATGAAGTAGGTTGTAAAAGGTAGAGGGAGGAGCTTTATTTTGCCTTAAAAAATTTGGCATTTATGGCAGGCAATTATCATTTTATGGATTTCATTGAAAAGTGTAGGCCAATAATAGCCAACTCTAAGTATTTTATTAGCAATGGCTTTCCAGTTCAGATGGCCTCCACACTCTCCTACATGGAACTCTTGTTTAATCCTCTCAGCTTCAGTTTCAGGCAAACATTTAAGCAATAGGTCATTTGTATTTTTACAGTATAAACATTCATTTAGAATGCAATAGTTTCTGGATTTTAGCTTTAGGAATCTGGCCTTAGTCTTTGATAGTTCAGGAGGAGCATTGAGGTTTGTGAGCACATAAAAAATTTCAGAATACCAAGGAGAGTTACGAAACTTCTCCTCAACGATGCAGGATTAGACAATCCTTCTTGCTCCTCCAAGGCATCGACCATGTTTATGTCAAGGGCTTGTAGATTTGATTCAGCCATTAGTTGAGCTAAGCCCTGACCTTTGATCATTTTTGTGGGTTTTATGTCAAGGTCATATTCTAATATTACAACAATCCATTTTTCCCTCTTCCCGTTCGGGTCTTGGGACAAAATGTCTTTGACCACTATGTTTGGCACGTAGGCTATGGTGTGGGAATGTAGTACGTACACCCTAAAGTCTTTCAAGGCCTTCACCAAGGCATAGGCCTATTTTTCCATTATGTTATATTTCAAGGGCGCATCTCTCAGAGCTTTTCTAAAGCGATAGAGGGTACATTCCATTCCCTACGGATTTTACTGCCTTAGGTAGAGCGCAACCATTTGTATGTTCGGAGGCGAATGAAAATATCAGGAAATATCTTGAGAAATCAGGGCTGATTAGGATAGGAGCTTGTGTGAGAACAAATTTAATTGATTCAAAATATTTCTTAGCCTCAACAGTCCACTTAATTCCTACACCTTTCTTCAGCATGTTGGTCATATTCCTGAGGTGTTCAGCTAAGTTGGGAATAAACCTCCTTAGGAAGTTGATTTTCCCAATAAAGTGTAACTCTTTGATGTTTCTCGGGTGTGTGATTTGTAGTATTCCCTCAACTCTCTGTGGGTCTATCCTAATCCCCTTCTCAGATATAATGTGGGCAAGCTTACCCTCTTGTAGCCCAAATACATTCTTTTTTAGGATTCAATGACGGACAAACCTTGTACTGCATTTTCAAACACTCTCCTCGGATTTTTAGATGCTCTTCATCGAGTCTTGGAATAGACTATTATGTCATCTAGATAGATGATAATGAAGTGCCTTATTTCATCTGAAAAGGCCATGTCCATTGCTCGTTGGAAGGTGGCACCATTTCATCGGTCGAAAGGAGCATTTTTACATACATAAAGTGCCCCATGGAGTGTTGTCTTGATTGATCTGCAGGGTACTAAAACTTGGTTGTAACACGAAAAGAAAACGTCTAACAAGGAGATCCTTTTTGAGCCTACTACCCTGCGAAGAATGTGTTCCATTTTTGGCAAAGGTTGATATGCTGAGTGAGGCTGCATTGGGTTCTGCGCATAATCCCCATGCACAATTTGATCATGTTTTCTTTCTCATGACTACAAGGTTTTGAGACCCAATCAGAGAACCTCCATAAGGAACTATTATGCTGCCTCATACATCTTCTTTATTTCCTTTCCACTATGGGGCAATTGTTTTGGGTTTATTATACGAAGTTTCTGTATGAAAGGTTTCTGGTTCTCTTTCAAAGGTATTTTGTGTTGTATGATGTTTGTGCCATAGGCCTTTAAGTCTTCATAGCTCCAAGCAAACACATCAATGAATTCTTTGAACAAATTAATATATTTCTTTTTCATGTTTGCGGGCAGGGACTTAGCCAATTTGATTATCTTGGGCTTATCTTCAGTGCCTATGTTGCATTCCTCGACATCAGAGGTACGAGTGTTCTATAGTGGGCTTTTCGCATCGTATCGAAGTCAAAAAGGTCTTCTAAAGGTTCCAAACCTCGGGGTATGTTCTTATCTTTGGCCTGCAACACCTCTACTTCCTCTTTATCTGCATTGTCATACTCTTCGGTTGGTTTTCCAATTTGTTCGTTTAAAGTGTTTATTTCTATTTTACAGGGTGTTTCTTCCTCGTCTAAGGGTTCTTCACTTAGGCAGCTATCTTCAGATTTCAAATCTGAGTCCGAGCACTCAAAATCGTTCCTGCCCGTCGGGAAATCTTCAATCTACTTATCCCCCTCAGCTTTGCCAATAGTTCTCATTATCGGTACGCAGTCTGAATTTCATGCGAATGATGATTTTTTGATCTTCAGGAGGCTTGTGATATGAACTAGCCACACAAGCTAATCCATTTGCAATTAGAACCAACTCCTAGGGATAAACACTAGTTCATATTCCACAAAGGTCTTCAATAAATCCATGGCATCATTCCTATACACTCTCAACCTAGGGTGTTTAGCTATATACTCACCGTTCACTTATTTTATTACCAACTTAGAATCTCCATGTATAGTTATCCTACGAGCTCCTAATTTTTTCAACAGATTCAAGCCTAGGATAAGAGCCTCATACTCCCCGATATTATTTGTGCATTTGAAGTTCAGATTAAAGGCATGGCTCTCTGCATAGTCACTCTTTGTGTTATGTATCCACCTCCTATCTGCGATATTCCCTGTCTGAGATCCCATCAAAATTAATTTCCCACGAGGGGTCGTGTTTATTTTTATCATCCTTTTCTTGCCCAATGTGAGTTTCTTTGGTTTTTCGTGTCTTCTTTGATGTGTATGGGATTCAGAGAGGTGACTAGTCAGATGATTGCAATCTATTTCTTGTTTGCTCTGAATTTATGTTTCAGTGCACTATCCAAAGTTTTCTTCTTCATTTTCCTCTAAGTACAGAGTGGCCATTATGTTAAAATCTATGGTCTCAACTCTTTTGTTCGTATCTCTGTTTTTTGATTTTGGCTCTCCCAAGGATTCATCATTGCAAAGGATAAATGAGTATAGATATGTGTGCACAGAGTACAGAGGAGAATTTTTAGGCTTTTCGGGGTTGCTAACCAGGAAGTTCATTTGTGCCTCTCTATACAGTCTTCTAAGTTGGCTAAAGACAGGGATTGTGGCATATCATCCATATGATGCCACCTTGCGACTTGGCTCCCCATGACCTTGACGGTAGCATACCATACTTGGGGGGAAATGTTGCCACTACGACATCCATGACCATACACTTGGCGAGGATGCGGGTAAGGTTGCATATGGGTCTTTGATTAAGCCCGGACATTTTTACTGCGGCCAAGAGTTGAATGAATATAAATCCTTATAGGGACGGGTTATCTCTAGGCCTACCTTTTCCATAACTACCTTAGGCATTAAGTTGTTTGATGCCCCAGAGTCATGCATTGCATTGTGTAGGATTTTGTCATGGATATTGAGACTGATATAAAAAGGTGGCACTACCCCTTCCTAAAACTTTCCTTCTATCTTTGGACCAAACAGAAGGGCTGGTTGAAATCGCTCCTCCAAATTGACGGTGTCCTCCTTTTCCCCTAGATTTAATGCTTTCAAAATTTTGGCCTTTATATACATCACAGGTAGCCGGCTCGGAAAGTGGAACGAGAGATTTTAATTTTTCAATCTCACTTTCCAAATTGAAGGGAGATTGACTCTTTGTAATACTCGGTCTGTTTTGTTAGCTACCACCTTAGTGGCTGAATCGATATCTTTTGATTCTCACTATGTACAATGTTTGTGACGATTTTGTAAGAACCTTGCATTTGTAGTGCTAGTGTTGCTAGTTGGTTGACTTTGTTGCTCGAGTGTTTTGTTCTCTTTTCTTTGTTCTTCCCGAACTCTTAGTTGCTGATTTTTTACTGGCCGGCCCCTTTAAGTTTTCTCGGAGCCTTTTCTTAATAGTAATCCCGAACGCTTTGGTTTGGAAGTGTCTAGGATCTTCTTGCTTCTAAGTTCATCTTGTTCACACGACACCGCATGATGGCATTTTTCCGTCAAGTACGCCAATCCTCGGTCGATCTTTCCTCATCCCGATGAGGATGAGAGGCTGATATTCCCCTCGTGAGACGAGTTGTGGATCGAGCTTTCTACTTCGAACATGTTTATTTTGGTTCCCTCAGACTCTTCTATGATTCCCTCATCTTCATCAATAAAGTTCTCTTGAAATGGGGGAATAATTTGTTAATCTGATTCTCTTTGTCTGTTGGGAGTGGTATTGTTCCTTCTAAAGTTCTGGTTCTGGTTATGATTTTGGTTTAACATTACTGGTTACTAACCATGATGACCATATTTTCCATCATTTTACGTAGCTTTTCCATGTTTTTAGATAGACGGTCATAATTGGGATTAGATGTCGAGCTACGGTGTCATCTCTATAAGTGCCTCTTACGAGCCCTCGATCTTGTTTTCTCAATCGAGGTTAGCCTCTACACTTACTGCTCCTTTTTTCATGTCTTCCGATGTGTTTGTACTCCCTCACCCTAAGGTGGTAGGCCATATCGGCGTCGAATCCTTCGGGGTATTTTATAAAGCCATACCTTGGGGAGGTTTCATATGTGGAGGAAGGCGTTATAAGCTTCTTTGTTAAACCTTGTAGAGTAGTCATGGACACTCTCTCCTACGTTTCTTTTCGGGTTCTTGTATTCTGCTAAGATTTGGAGAGGGTTGGCCTTAACTTCCCCCATTTGTTTATGAAAATGCGATATAAAGCGGGAAGGTCTTGGATACTATTAGGAGGTAGGCCTTTAAACCATTTCTTCATCACCTCTAGCTCTAGCGAAGATTCTCATTTGGCTGTATCATCATCTATCTCCATGTAATCAAAATAATCTTCCATCTGTCGACATGGTGCCTGAGTACATCGTGTGAACTCTTTTGCGATGAAGTGTGGGATTTTTTGATTGATAATGCGTTGGAGTAAGGGTACTAGAGGCTGGGGTAAAATAGGGGTGCATACCCAGGAGGCTGCCATGATGATGTTCGGGTGGTAAAGGGTTAGCTTGAGCGGTACCGGTATGTGGATGGCGGGGATGCTAGGACCAGGTTATTTGTTGAAATTTGATTTAGGATGATGAGCCCCAAGTTTTGAATGAAGTGAATATCGAGGGGTGTAAATGGGGGGTATCTCTGTCTGATGTGTTTTACCACTTTGAGGTGGTGAACCGGGAAAGATTAGGGTACACCGTTGGTCTGGGACCTTTGAATGACTGGTCCTAAATGTTGTTTTGAGGTTTAGGTCAAAAAGTGGAGTACGATAGAGCATGCAAGTCTTCCGGTGCGAGTTGAAGCTCTATGGATATGCTTGGAAATAGTTGGTCTTTTAGGTGTAGGAGGTCTCTGGAGGATGCTCTCAGGGTTTTAAACTATTTCAAGTGGGTTTGGGTTAGGATAAGCTCTTGTGTGAATGGTTCTTGAAGCCAGAATGTTGTTTTCCAACTTGACGGCAACCCCTACTTGTTACTTCTATTATGGCTGATGTTGTAATGGGCTGGTCTCCCGGTGGGTCTTATGTGAACCAAGATAATCGAGCGGGCCTACTAATCACAGGTAGGTCTTTTAATCATTTAGGAACTATGGAGTCACCGGTGGAATGTTTAGGATGTTTCTAGGAAATTACACTATCCACCACGAGTGCTTATGTAATGTCCTTTTAGGAAATCCTTAAAACACAACAAACTCTAACCCGGAGAGATGGACGGGAGGGCATTTACCGGATATTTCACCTCTAAAAGAGAATGAGATCACGTTTGTTTGGCCCTTTCCGGACTGCGCTAAGAGTGTGGGAGAAAACACAACAAGTGGTATAGAAGTTGATTTGTGAATAGGAGTGTTTAACAGCCAACCTAACCAAATATTGTAGGTTTCTGAGGCTGTTGTGATGTGGTAAGATGGAAAATACTTAGAAGTTCCCCAGCGGAGTTGCCATTATGTTGGTGATGACAATGGGAGACAGAACAATGTTATCAGCTATAGACTCTCATATTTTCCCTAGTGGAGTCGCCATTATGTTGGGGTTCCCATGTTTTGGCCAGATTGGCAAGACCAAAAGATGAGACAACATCAGAACCACTTTCAGACCCTAGGATCTAGCCCTCCTGGGTCCAGAGAGGGATCTCTCTATAAGCAAAGGCTTTATGTGCTTTGAAGCTCAAGGTTAAGATGTTAGGCTAGTTATGGGCATAGGATTTGTTTGATTTATGTTTGGTTGTTGGGAATCGGGGAAAGAAGGGTTCAATATAAGACAAGGATGAGAAAAAGAGGATTTTAGGCAAAGGAGGGATGATTAGAAGAACATTCTAGACCATTGGGCAATGGATTCGGAAAAAGGGTTTACTTGTTATTCAATATGCGAGGCTTTCGGTTGGGCTAGTCATCTAAAGCATTGGATCTTAAAGATGATAGTGTGGCATGGAATGGTAGAGAGAAAGGTGAAAGCAAGGAAACCTCCAAGGTGAACTTTCGAGAATTAGATCCGGGGGATAGGACATGCCATTGGACAGCTTTGTGATCCAAAACCTAAAAGGTCAACTCTTCAGACAAGGAAACATAAAATATTTAAAAACAAAGGTGAAAACCTGAGATCAAAGAGAGACTTTGAACTCTCAATGCTTTGGCATCCAGCTTAAGGGAACTTAGGAAGGTTTCAATTAATTGAAAAATATCCTAGTGAGATAGAGACCAAGTTCTAGACTCCCAATATCCAAATTCATTCACTTAAAACCTACCAAGCACATCTAAGAACTGATTCATAAATTCACACATCAGCTAGCAGTATATCTGACCACTACACTGGTTAAATTAGCTTGAAATCAATCCTCAGATAACACATACTGGCAGAAAAAAATTGAAGGCGGGGAGAGCGAGAAGCATAGGGTACCTAACAAGGGTAAATCCTATGCCATATTTCGAGTGCGTGCCGGAAAGAAAAGAATGTAATGAACTAAAAAGGAAAACATGGACAAAGATAGAAAAACATCACATTTGCTTTAAATCGGGATCCAAAGAAATGTGTTTGTCATATTAAAGAGAACACCGATCGAGTACAACATTACCAATAGCTTGATATTCGGTCTAAACATCTTCCTTAGCCTATATTACAACACACGGAGAACATGTCTCGAAACAACACCCAGTTCACGGATAGTCGATCAACAACCTTTACAATGAGTTTCTCATGAATTTTATAGCTGAAAAGAGCGGGGAGGGCGATGAAAAATGCAAAATGTAGCATTAAAACTCGAGAAGAGAGGGCCGAGGCCCGTTTTGTTTTAAATTAAGGAATTTATCTTGATGCTCTTCGAATGAAAGTGTGGGTCTTCGTCGGAGCTGCAATTTACTCCAGGTATGTCTTTGATGTGCTAACTGCTTAATACCTACGTAATACTGCGGTGGGCGAACAAAAAGGCAGAGTAATGACGCAAGGGTCTGCCATACCGTGAAACAAATGCTCTGATAGCATCAGGACTATTGTCAGGGCAGAAAACACCTCTAGAACACGGCATAGAACAAAAACTGTATGGGCACTCCGTCCTTTCATTGGTAGGAACATTTTCTTTGATGGTGAAATTGATATATATCGTTTTGTGTGCCCTAGGTCTTCTGTGTGATATTTTGCCTTTAATTATTGACTTAAAGCTCACAATCTTCAATTACCGACCTTACATTCTCTGTTCTTTCACTGATACTCTTTTCTGCTCCATTTACTGTCTCCGTCTGCGAAATGCGCTTTAATGGTCTTTGAGGAGGTTTGTGATATCGAGCACGTAAATTGATGAAATATTCGCTGTTGAATCCTTCCCAAACATTTTATTTCAATATTAGCCTCGAACAATTGCCTTCTCTGCGCTCTATGTCACTGGAATAGTGACCATAATCATGGCGTTTTCCGGCCGGCTGTAATCTTGCAAAACACACAAAATCGTTAAGAAATCCATCTTTGGAGGGGGATGGATGTAGTGGAAGGCTTGCAGAATGGTGGTGCAGCATGGTGGAAAAAGTGGGTACGAATGCAAAATGGTAGAAAAAAACAGAGAAATGGACCAATTATAGACCAGGGGTGGCGGAGAACACGTGGTGAAAACCTGGAGGATAGGTGGCGCAATACCAAGAAAATGGGGAAAAGCGATAAAAATGGGTGACGTGGAGTACTGGCGGTGGGGTCGGTCAAAGGTGGGGCATTCGTTTAATCCAGATCTTCTGATCTCAGAAGGAGATCGACGGCTGAAAATGCATCGGAGGTCGACTGATGGTGGGCCAGGGGTCCCTTTTTGCTTTGGTTATCACTCGAGCATCTTCGTGGTGCGATCACTGTTGGATGGACAGCTTCAGATCAGACGGTGTATGCACATATCACGTCGGGTCCACAGTTGAACATTAACGCGTGATGAGAGTGGTTTCCCAACAGTGCTCGGAGCCATGCGTCGGCCGGTGTATGGCATCGCTGTCAAACAAAAATTACCGCCCTCCTTCCAAAGGCGGTGCGATAGAAACCAACGGTTTGCATAAGACTGTGATGTGGGGACCACCAGGGCAGATGAAATGCGGATCATCGATCTGCGGACCATATCGACAGTGGATATGCGATCAGAGTGGTGAATGGGGGAAAACAGATACGACGAGACTTTGCGACAACCGTTGGATTACGGGAAATTGACGGTGGGTAGTGCTCCGAGAATTATTCATCCAATCACGATAAGCGCCTTTCAGGCTAACACTTGATTCTAGTGTCCAGGTCATGTGGGGAAAATTTACGGGAACAATTCGAGGGCTAGGCACGATAGATGTTAAAATGTGGGTTTTCGGCCCTTTAAATGCAAATTTGTGGCCGGAGGCGGGTAACGGTAGAGAGAGTGGGGGATATCAAACCAAAAAAGGTTATTTGAATGGTTTAAGAGGGGCATGGGGATGATTTAAAAGGTTTAGGGGGGATTTGGGGGTAAAAGGGGTACAGCCAAAAATGAAACGGTCATGGGACGTGCTGCGGGAATACAAGGGGCAAATAAAGGCCATCTTGAGCACACCTTTTTACAATCAATGAGGCTTATTGACTTAGAAACAACGAGTGGAAATTAATCGAGAGCGGAAGGGCATGAAAAGGCTTTCAGGATGATGTGTTTTCGGGAAAATGAATTCCTTGAAGGCTCGACAAACAATTTGGCCTGTTTTCTTGTAAAAATTCATAGGGGGCTAACGAGTCATAATTGAAGAATTAGGTCCACAATGTTTTCAGAATGCCCCAAGGAAAATGCTTGCATTTATGACTCTCTTGAGAAATGTTCAGTCAAATCAAGGATATCAAGCTAGTTGTATGTGTTCATCCTGAAATTGGGACTACTTGTAACATAGAATTTGTGGATGTTTCAGTTTCTAATTATTCAAAAAATTTAGGAGAGGATTGGAAAGTTTGGATGGGATGATACATTTCACTCGATGGCTCATAAATGACCTTGCCTAAAAATGGAAATTTTTTTTATCTTTTATAGGGAAGGTCACATTACGCCATACATTTAAAGTTTACCCCAACCACATGTTAATTATGTAGAAGAGGACATTGGTGTGTACTCTCTTTTCAATGAAGATGAGATACGTCCTCCCATGGAACCCATCGAAAGATAAAATCCAACATTTACATTTTTATGGGGCATATTATAATGAAAGGAAATGGTTCTAGTATTGTCTTGTACTCTCCTCTTGGAAAAATGCCTGTGCTGAATTCATACTCGAGTTCCAATGTACTAAAAACATTGCTAATTTTGAGGCATTTCTCTTAGGGAGAGAGCAAGCTTTAAATTTGGGTTGTAAGTATTTAACCACCTTTGGGGACTTATAATTTTTTGTCAATTTGATAAATAAAATATATTCTCCTTCCAAAACGCTCATTAAAAGGTATACTCAAATATCTTTGGAAAATATCTCCAAATTTTTAGCCTTTAACATTACTCATGTTTGAAGGGACCTCAATTCCTTTGTTGATCAGTTGGTGTACTTACAACAATTCCTTCCCATCAAATGTTACTTGAAATTCCTGAATGTATTTTGATCTCTTTATAGGCCTAATCTCCCAAATAATGATGAGGATTGGAAAGTATTTTTTGAAAGTGGAAGAAGTTGTTCTTATCCATAACCAACTATCGAGGAGAATGGGATCATATATTTGAAAGACAAAATATCTGTCCAAAATTTCCCCTTTATAAAATTATTTCTCACCATGTGATGTTCCTAATTCAAAATAAAATCATGGATAAGAATATAAACATAAAATTGGAGAAATAATTTTAGTCATAATGGACCCCCAATGATCCAAAATTTTACAAATTATGAGACCTAATGCCATAGAAGAAGAAAAGGAAAAGTTGATAAGTTTATTCAAATAATTTTCCTATATATTTGCTTGGTCCTATAATGAACTTTAAGGTTTTGATCCCATAATCATTCATCATGCCATTCCTATCAAACAAGATGCCAAACTAGTTAGGCAAAGACAAAGTCCAGTCAATTCTGGTCTCAAAGCCACTATAAAAAAAGAACTGGATGAGTTACTTCAAACTCAAATCATTTTTCCAGTCAAATATTCAAAGTGGGTGGCCTACCTAGTCCATGTTAGGAAAAAAATGGTGACATATGATTATTTGTAGATCATGGAAAATTTTAGGGGCTAATATTCACAAGTGGGCTAATTTTCCATTATTTTTACAAAAAATATTTGCCAATTTCCATTTTTTTATAAAAATGATTCCCCCAAAGTTTACAATATAAAATCATTTTACCTTAAAAATCACCAACATTATATAGAGAGTATATATAAAATCATTATAAATTTGAATAATTTTACAAATACATCAATAAACATTTTATAGTCTGCATATTAGAGACTAGTGAGATTCGCAAATGTTTTTAAACTTCAAGTCAGATTTTCCTTAAAATATTTCCTATTGTAGACTATCATTCTTTGAATAAGGTGAGCATAAAATATAATTTCCTCAACCTAACATGGACCAAGAATTTTGTAAGTGGAAGGACCTCAAACAATGTCTCATTTAGATGGATTTTCTAGTTATAACGTGATTCGCATGAAGAAAGTGGATAAATACAAAACTACTTTCACCACTCATTGGGGCACTTTTTCTTATGAAAGAATGCCTTTTGGCTTGATCAATGCAAGTGCCAATTTTCAGAGGGCTATGCAAATATCCTTTGACGACCTAATCAGGGAGATCATCCAGATATATCTCGATGATATAGTAGTATACTTGAAGTGTCACAACGATCATTTTGAGCATTTAAAAGAGTTTTCATTAGGTGTAGAAGATTCACTATGTCAAATCGACTCGAAGAATTATATATTTGGAGTCACCTTTGGTAAGCTTCTAGGATACATTATGTACGAAGCTAATATTAACATTAACCTAGAAAGGGTTGAAGCAATTAAGAATCTCCCTCCCCTTAATTCGAAAAAGGAGAACGAATCTTTCATCGGGAAAGGTATTTTTTTCTTCGCATTTTTATCAATTATATTCCTAAAATAACTAAATATATTAATAATATATTAAATAAAGATTGTGTTTTTAAGTGGGATGATAACGTGCAGAGAGTTTTTCTTGCCATAAAGGAAGCCATTTCCTCTACACTAGTTTTGGGAAAGCCATACTTTTATAAATAATTTTATATCTACACCAACACCATAGAGGAAGCCATTTATGCATCCTCGTGCGGAAAAATGATCAAGGGATTGAACAAAAAAATTATTTTATGAGTCAAATCCTTTCTGATGATGAATTCAAGTACTCTTTCATTGAAAAACATGCATTTTCTCTTGTCAAAACAATTAAGAAATTTCAACACTATCTTAAGCAAGCATACAAAGGTAAGAGTCTCATTACCTATTGTTATGTTTATGCTCTCACAAACTTATATTTAAGGAAAATTTACTCATTGGCTTGCCAAAATTTGAGAACATGACTTGTCAATTGTTACTACCAAAATTATTAAGGTAAAGGTCAATCTAATTTATTGAGTTGAATTAGAGCATCTGTTTTAATTATGAATGCAGGGTTAGTAGGCATAGAAGCACACGAGTATATGGATATTATATTTAACTAGTGTAGGAAGTAGTTGTAGATGAAAATAATGGAAATGCATATTACAAATATAAATCAATGAAAATAAGCAGTGAAATTATGATCTTAAAGCAAGAGTGCAATAGATATTTATGGAGCATAGACGACGAGGAACGAGGCTCTAACTTAGACGTCTGGATTGTCCTTCCTCATTATCCTATTCCAACAAGATCAATTCCACCATAAAGCATATCATAACCAAATCATTAAAGATCAAATGCATAAACACCATTTCCGGTTCAATTCACAATCTAGAGAAGAGATTAACTTAGATGCCTTGGGCGACACTTCCATACTTAAACTAATTCTTGAAAATCATTCCAAAAGCATACATGATAACCAATTCAAGAAAGTAGTAAAGCTTAAATGCAAAATTTCTATTCCAATTCTTAATCTAGAAGGAAGAGGATACTTAGATTCCTTGGTTGACCTTCCCTACTTAAACCAATTCTTGAAAGGAAATTATTCAAAAACATAAATGAGCATGGCATATAATGAATCTATTCAGAAAATATTCACAAGAAATTATAAAGGAAACAACAGTCTAAAATATTCACAATCATACACAAAATTACACTATAGTGTACTTAGCTCAGAATGGGGGCCCTCCACCCTTGCTTGGTACACCTGAAAATATCAACTATAGTAGATCAAAAATCATATCCCATAACAATAAAAACAAGAAATAGAAGGTAAGTTATTAAAATTATATTCAGAAATAGAGAAGTCTCAATAATCATAATACATGTTCATAGTCACTGAATAATTGTGCTTAAATAGGCTAAAAGTATGCTCTAAATTCAACGAAAATAGTAGTAAAAACCATTAAAGGTCTAATCCACCTAATAAGGTCGAACTCATCCCTTTTATTACACAAAATATGGGAATATTCCAAAATCCATCAAAATTGCCTTAAATCGGGGGAATTTTTAAATTTATTTGATCGAAGTTTGACAGTTTGACCCGAACATTGAATCATTTTGCACTATGTCAATAGGAGTCTGTCCATCCTTGGATCCCATACTTCTTGCATCTATATTTAGTTTGCACCCATTTATCTTGCACATATGACTTCAGTGGAGCCATTATGGGAATTTCTATTTCAGTCAAAAATAAATTTTAATACCCAATAATTACTAAAAATTCCAAAAATTAAAATACATAATTATTTTACCTGAAGTGCAAAAAGATACAAAAATATGACAAATATGACCATGATAATATGGTAAGGGATGATATATATGTGGATTATGCATGGTGAAAAAGGATCAAAATTGAGGGCCAACATCTCCCCCTTGATGATCCACAAGCATGTCCTCATGCTTGTCCTTGTCTTTGGATCTTAAGTTTGTCTTTGCATGCGATATCCATAACTTGTTTTGCCTATGGATCCGCCTCCTGATGTAGAAAATAATTCCATCCCTTTTCCTTGAAGTGTTATCCCTTATGGCATTCTTCCCTGTCATTGATAGATTTGTGGCTCAAGAAAGGTACTATGGTGTGATTGGAACAATAATGCCTACTACCATGGTTTTCTCATTATCATAGTTATACAAAAAAATCTCTATCACTTTTGCATTATACCCATTAAATTTCCTAAGAAACTATAATAAACCTGCCTGATAGAGTTTCTTTATAGTCTCCTTATTCCATTTTTTAGTTTAAAATTATGTGGGCTCCTTTTTCTACTTCCCACTCTTGAAGTCTAGATGGTTTGTTCTTTATTGTTTTGGTCTTTGTACCAATTTAAATAACCTTCACCAGTGAATAATCTCATGGAAAAGGTAATGACTATGTTTTTAAATAAGAAAATTTCATTTGCAATCTTTAAATAACAAAGAAATGACTTTTGCATTGTGAAGAGAAATTCAACAGATGCCATTTGAAGAATTTTTTTTAATAACACAAAGGTGTTACTTACTAGAACTACGATCTGAATGTGTTTACAAGGAAAATAATAAATCTTTGGCTTTGTTGAATACCCATGAATATGAGGAGAAATTTACGAATTAAAATACCAAATTCTAGGTGATATGCAAATTCTTGGTCACCCAAAAATGAAGAGCAATTTCTAAACTTGTAAGCTGTCAAATTCTGGGCCAAGATGCAAAATTTTCACTCTGAATATCCATGAGACAATATCTATGTTTTAATATCTTCAAAAATCAATTTAAGGGAACAAGAAACAATATTTTTTGTTTATAATTCTTTTTCAAAAATCAACTTATGAGAAAGATCTAAGTGATCTTACGGTCTCTTATCCGACTTTCTATTCTGCGGCAACTAACACTCATTTTCAAAATTCCTCATAATTTTAGCACAAAACACTCACCAACACCACTTGACCTGCAGTACTATCTTTGTTTGGAGGTTTGTGTAAATAATAATGTGGGGTCTTCGAATTAATTTTTTTGATGCCAATCTTACCTAGATCTCGGTCTTGAACTACGGCACTTTTAAGCTTGATGAGTTGTTAAATTAGACTGGAACCTACAGTGCCAACATTCAATTATTTGTCTGGACTTGAACTTCTGCCTTCTGACAAACAATACAACGCTAACTGGGACGTGAATTATCTTGTCAATCTTATAGCTGGAGTTTCGATTTAAGCCTACACTTCCACCATTCAAATTCTTCATAATTAGGATCTAGTCGATTAAAGCTGACTCTCTATCTTTAACTCCTAACCGAACTCAAACTTGTGAACACCATGGAAATTTATGGGATGCGTTTGAAGGCCTCAACGTTCATTTTGTGGAGTTGTGTTAATGAAAATTCAACATTTTCCATGGATTTTGTCGAGATCTCTTCAACATTAGAATCCATGCATACCCTAACAAATTATTCCTTAATCAATTTTTATCTCTGTCTGCATTATAAAATCGATTCTTGAATTTTGTTCTCCACCTCTAAGCCTTCATTACCTCTTTTATTTTGTGTTGGGAGTTGTATTGTATTTTGAAATGAGTTATGTTTGCTTTGAACTGATATGTTTGATTTGTTTTCCTGTAGGTGTGTTTTCAAGTCCTTTTTTCCAATTATTTAAAAAAAATACAACCTCACTTTCCTTATTTCCTGAACAATTGTATTGGAGGCCTTTATAAGCATTTTCATGATGAGTTTTTGTTTGTATTTCCCTCACTATGATTGCATATGTCCTCGATGAGTTTTGCATACCTTTTTTTATGAGTTTTGTTTGTACAAACTTCATTATGAGTGCATATATCCTCTAGTTCACTGAATTATTTTTTACATGCTAAAAATGAGCCTCTTATGATGTATCATTATGACTACATTCCCATTGTTTTCTTTGATTATTACAATGATATTTTCAAGGTCCCTCTTGTAATGATTTATTTAATCTCCTTGTTCTTCAAAGTCTAATGTCTTATTTCTTATGATGCATTTCTTAATGATTCTCATTTCTTAATAATTCTCCATATGTTCCTTGTAATAATTACTCTTTGAAATAGCTTTTGAAATGACCATTTCAAGGTCATTTCAAGACCAAAATAAAATAGAGTAATGTTTTACTTTTAGATCATGTCAATGCATCATGATTCTATAGTCCTTCATAGCATTATAACTCATTTCAAAACATATATTGTTTCCATTTTTGTGACACTAACCCGTGCATAAAATACTTTATGCGGTAGGAAAAGAGACATGTGAGTTTTTGAAAAAAAATGATTTGTCTTTTGGCAAATAAATTTTGATTTCAGTGGATGGTAGGGTAAATGTTTTATGCAAAGAAGGTTTTAGGTATGTGTAGTGGATGAAGGTTGACACTCTTATGCACAAGGTTTAATTAGTCTCCTAATTCAATAATTTCTTTCAAAATAAAATATACATTTAAAAATAAATTTGTAACTTGTCTTCATTACTTTCCTTGGTTGTTGCTTGCAGTATTTTCCAAGAGCTCCTTTAGTTGATTTGAGATGAAATGATACTTTAATACCTCTTTTGATTAGTTTTTCTTTATATAGAGGCCCATTCGGCAATTTTGATGTTGAGTTTCATGTCCCTTTGTGAAGTATAATTGTCTCATATTGGGTTCATACCTGCCTTTATTTTTTAACTTCAAAAACTTTTGTGAAGTTTCAAGTAGTTTTGTAATTGCCTCAAATCTCTTTGTAAATTTTCATGAAGTCTTGTAGGTACCTTCGAGTCCCTTTTGCAACTTTCACATGAAATCTCTTCCCCTTATGCTTGAACTTGAAGTATGCTTGAAGTTGAAATTGATTATTTGAAAAGAATACAAAGCCTTGAGATGAAAAGGATAACAAGAAATTTTAGTAATGAAACTAATGCCTTTGTTTCTCCCTTGCTTATTCTAATACTTGTCCTCAAGTCTTTGAATTGGATGATTCATTTTTCAAAGAATGAGATGACATAGTTTATTGTCGGAATAATATAGAGAATTTTCCGGAACAATGAAATGAGCTAGAACCATTTTTTTTAGAAATTCATACTAGCGAGTAACCTTGGTTTTCCAATATGAACTCGATTTGTATTGTGCAGGAATCTAGATTTTCACGAAGCCAAATCTCTCTCTCTCTCTCTCTCTCTCTCTCTCTCTCTCTCTCTATATATATATATATATATATATATATATATATATATATTATTTTATTTATTTAATTAATTAATTTATTTATTTATTTTTATTTATTTATTTATTTTTTAATTTTAATTTAATTTAATTAATTAATTTAATTTTTTTTTCTTTTTCTTTTACGGATGGAAGTGGGGTATAATGGTTTAGACGTGTGGAAATCTTATGAAAGTAATATAAGTTGAAGTCATGTTCTAAGAGTAGATGGATAGATAGATAATAGATCCGTTCCAACATGAATGATTGCGGAAGCTTAGCATACAATATGGTGAAAAGATTGAATGACATCATGAACAATATGGCTTTTGAAATGATTCTTTGGCAATGGATGTGACTTGTTATGGTATAGAACTTGACTTCTTCTTCTGATGATTAGCTTCATGTCTTTTGCCTCGATCTCGATTCATCTTGTAGGATTGTTGGTGTTGTTGGTTAGCAATTGAAAGCAAGATTCAAGAGTTTTGAGTTTCATTGGATGAACTCAACATGAGGTAAATTTTCACTTTGTTTTCACTTGAATATTCACATTTAATATCCATAGATATGAATTTTTAAAGTTTGACTTTGAAAAGTCCTTTGTCCATGGAGTTATCCTCTTAAATCTTCCCATGACATGCAAAAACATAGCACTTGCCTGCAATACAATATTAGATGGTGGAGGAAGATAGGCATACAATCTATCTTCTTCCAATAAATATGTAAAATAATTACAAACAATTCTTGAAAAACAAGTCCAAAGATGATATACAAATAAAATGCGAGGAATGGTGGCCAACCTAGACCTCCTAGCGGTATTTTGTTCACAAAATCTTCGTTTTACGTCCAATTAGAGGGATTCCAAATCCAATTTGAAGTGAATTCATATGTCTGATTTTAGTGAAAAAAAAATTTCAAAATGGTTTAAAATGATATGCTAAAAGTGATGAAGAGTACCCTGTTTGATAGAGTTGCTTGTAAATTTTTGACTAGGCCAACAATCACTATTTGGAGTGTAACGTTTTCGTTAAATATAGGATTGATGTGATTATATTTGGGGATTAAAGTAGATTAATTTTTTTATTTCAAATAGAAACAAGTTTTTAAATTACTTAGGTTTTATATCACAAAATTGTTGATGAATAGACCTAGGAGGTAGAATTTTTCTATGCTGATTTTAAGACATGCAGTCACTAAATATGGAATAAATTTTTCATTTGACCTCCAAATGGGATGATTCAAATTGTTTCATTAAATATAATTGTCTATATACCTCAATTATAAACATGTTTTGAAAATAATATGATTTGGTATGTGAAATATGCCAATGAATAGTCAAGACCTAAAATTGTCACCATGCAGATTTTTCAACAAGAAATTAGTATTTTGAGCATAACGTTTTTATATGATGTCGGATTGAGGTGATTCAAATTGATTTGGAAACTAGATTCCAAGGGATATATTTATTATAGATATTGTGTAAAAAAATTTCCATTAGAACCCTCGAATCAATGATGTACTAACTATGTCCTCTAAAATTTCTCTTGAGACCTAGTGTTTATTATAATCCTATATTTTTTATTTGTGATCCAAATTGAAAATTTTAAAATGGATTCAAAAACTAGATTTCAAGAGATACCTTTTTAAAAAACGTTCTTTAAAAATGATCCTATATGGTTTCCCAAAAGAGGATTTTTCTTACTGCATTTTTCCATGAAATCCTTCCAAATGAGTATTGAACAATGATTTGAAGAATTATTCATGAGAGTTTGACCCCAAAGTCTTATTGTGAGATAATTATATCTATTTATTTATTTATGCTATTCTATCCTACTCTATTGTAGAAAAATAAATCACTCTCTTAAGTATAAGAAAATTTCCAATGCATCCATTTTCGTAACAAGATCATAAGTAAACTCACATCCAAATTTGAAAAATATACTTTAATGAATGTTTGGACATGGAAAATTAGTTGATCATAAAGATTTGATGCTAAATAATGTTGAAAAATGGAGTGGTGTTGTGGCCTAATGACTAGTTGAAACCAAGTTTTGAAATGATCTTTGTTTTCTTGGCTTTCCTTAATTCTCGTATCACAAAGTTCTTCTTGTGGAACTTGTTCAAAATCATGAATGCACAAGGGATATTGTGATAAATATGCTAGATATTATTCAATTTATAACTCTATTGTTTGAACTTCATTGCATGTGATCCATAACTCATTGATCTCCTTACAAAGATAACTAGAAGAAGCCTCTAGATTCTCTTCTTGTGGATCCTCTTCATGGATGCTTTGTTCATATTCTATCTTTTGAAATGAATATTCATCCCTAGTGACCATTCTTATAAATTGTGGACAAGGATTCGAGAAGATCCTTGTGGTGGCATACCTTCCTTCTCTAAATGAATTGTTCAACCTCATGTTTTGCAAATAGATTTTGTAGTTAGTGAGTTTTTTTTTTTAATGGTTGGGGGGTTTTGTTTTGGGGATCTACCTTCCTAATTTATATGTATAAGCATGAATAACCATAATTAAAAGTGTTTTTTTTTTTATGTTTTGTTGTTGTTTTTTTTATATGTTTTCTAAACAATCTTCCTAACTAGCCATATCTAAGCGTTTTTCCTCGACAATGACGCCAAAAATGTCTGTCTTACTTATTGAGTTGAATTAGAGCATATATTTTAATTATCAATCTAGGTTGGTAAACTTAGAAGCACACTAAGGTATATGCATCTTAAATTTAACTAGCATAGGAAGTAGTTGTTTAGATGAAAATAATAGAAATGCATATTACAAATATAAATTACTGAAAAGAAAGCATTGAAATTCTGATCTAAAATCAAGAGTGCAATGAATCTTTATGGAGCATAGCCAACAAGGAAGATGCTCTAACTTAGAGGTCTGGTTTTCCTTCCAAATTATCCCTATTCCAACAAGATCAGTTCCACCATAAAGCATATCATTATCAAAGCATTAAAGATCAAATGCATAAACACAATTTCCAGTTCAATTCTTAATATAGAAGGAATATGATATAACTTAGATGCCTTGGTTGACCTTCCCTACTTAAACCAATTACCAAAAGGAAATCATTCCAAAATCATAAATGATAACAAATTCAAGAAAACAGTAAAGATTAAATGCACAATTTCCATTTTAGTTCTTAATCTAGAAGGAAAAGGATATAACTCAGATGCCTTGGTTGACCTTCCTTACTTAAACCAATTATTGAAAGGAAATTATTCAAAAACATAAATAAACATGGAATATAATGAATCTATTTAGAAAATATTCACAAGAAAATATAAAGGAAAAAACAATATAAAATATTCACAATTCTATACAAAATTACACTGCAGTGTACTTAGCTCAGAATGGGGGCCCTCCACCCTTGCTTGGTACACACGAAACTATCAGCCATAGTAGATCAGAAATCACATCCCACATCAGGATCAACAATAAATAGAAGGCAAGTTCTTCAAATTATATTCAGAAATAGAAAAATCTCAATAATCATAATACATGTTCAGAATTGTTGAATAGTTGTGCTTAAATAGGCTAAAAGTATAAAAATATCATCTAAAATAGTTTTTAAAACCATTAAGAGTCATAATCCACTAAATAGGGTCATACTCATCCCTTTTGTTGCACAAAATATGGGAATATTCCACAAAATCATAAAACTGCCCCTTAAATCAGGGGATTTTCTGGGTGACTGGTCAAGTTTGACCAACTTTGACCAGGGTTGTTCTGACTCATTTGGACTGTGCCAATAGGATTTTTTCCATCCTTGGTTCCCATACTTCTCTAATCTATCTTCAGTTTGCACCCAGGTGTCCTGCACATACAATTTCAATGGAGCCATTACGAGAATTTCTGTTTCAGTCAAAAATAATTTTTAATACCCAATTTTTACTAAAATTTCCAAAAATTAAATGACATAATTATTTTACCTTAAAGTGCAACAAGAGAAAAAAATATGAAAAATATGACCATGATGTGATGGTAAGGAATGATAGATAGGTGGATTATGCATGGTGAAAAAGGATCAAAATTGAGGGCCAACATGAAGCGATCTAGTACTTCACTTTGCTCAATATCTGAACCTTGTGAACCAGAAAATGATGACCAATCATTATCTACTATTTTTTATTATCAATCAACAATAAATGGATGTCACAAATCACCTATGTTATAAGGAGTTGATCTATTACTTGCAGAATAAAAGATGTCCTCATCACCTTGATAGAACTCATGAAGACTATTGTGCTTGGAATCTTCCAAATATTTAATCCTCAATGAAATGTTTTTTTGAAGATATTTTAACGATTTATTGTTGCATTGCGTCAATGATGAATCTGTCGGTGGAATCTTAGCTCTATCTCATGGTTCCACCCATGGAGGAATGAACATAGGTGGTCACTTTGGGGCCAAATCAACAAAACATAAAATTTTGAGATATGTATATTATTGACCAACAATATTTTTAGATTCATATAAATATGTGTAGAGTTACAAAGAATGTCAACAAGATGTTGGTAAAGAGAAGTTTCATTCTATGCCTTTGCAACATGTAATAATTGACTTCCCATTTTCAAAATGGGGTGTCTTTATTTGATTAGACCAATCAATCCTCCCTCATATGTAGGGAACATTTTCATACTCAATGCCACTAATTATTTCATGAAGTGGGAAAAATTTCTTCCAATGAAGAATGCCCAAGATGAAAAACTAATTGAATTTATTGAAAATAACACTCTCTCACGATTTGGTATCCCTCCTGATTTAATCATAGATAATGGAACAACATTTACTTCTGCACATTTTACTCAGTTTTGTGATAAACACAGAATTAAAGATTCCACGTCCTTCACCTATTACCCTCAAGGTAATGGGCTAGCTGAATCCACAAATAAAAATATGATTCAAATTCTAAAGAAAATCATAAATGATAATCCTCACAATTGGCACAATTTGTTAAAATATTCCTTATGGGCTGATCACGTGATCGTGAAATCAAGTACTAACACTTCTCCTTTCAAGAGGCAATCATGCATATTGAACTTGAATTTAATTCATTACGTCTTACCATGCAGGATGAAGAGATTAACCCTATTGATATCCCTCAAAGAGTATTATCCTTGTTGGATTTATAAGATCAACATAATCATTCACTTGATAATCTTAAATGCATAATGCAAATGGTAAAGAAATATTTTAATAAGAAATCTAAATATGCCAATTTCACTATGAATTAAAAAGTATTGTTATGGGACTTTTCACACATAGAAAAGGGTAAACATCACAAATTTAATAAGTTATGTATTGGCCCTTTCAAAATTGTTGAATTTGTTGGGGTTAATTCCTACCTTTTAAAATATGAAAGTGATCGCACCATGCCCTACACTATGAATGGTTCTCATCTTAAGCGATACATAGTAGCAAAATAATAAATCATCAAAACCACCACTCTTACTTCTATTTTTTATTTTTATTTAGTTTTCTCTCTTTTTTTGTCCCATTTTGTATTTTCCTTCAGTTAGATTTAGTTTTATTTCATTATATTGTCACTTTTATGTTGTTGCCTTTGATTAAGTCTGATTTTTTTTTTTTTTTTTGCTCAATTTTGTTGGAGAGCTCTATTTTCTACCTGCTTTGATTTTGAAAAGGTTAATATATGTTTATATTTTTAGTACAATTGGGGAGTAGTTTTAACAAGACAACAACACCTTCTCGGATTTAATGTGTTTTAAGCTTTATTTCTCTAAAGAATTTAATATCGTATCTTTAACTTATCGTGTAAAATTTGTAATAAAGAATAAGGACACTACATTGTTAAAAAGTCATATTACGAATAAGTGTTATTTGAACTTATCATTACCTACATCGAGACCACCTAAGTTTCTCTCCTTCTTCATTCCACTTCTCACTCCTTACTTCCTATCCCAGTGACAACTCATATCCTACTCGTATTGCCTTTAGCTGTTATCTCTATAGCTAGATAATTACAACGATTATGATGTGCATTATGCAAACCACCCTATGGAGTTTTCAATGTTGATGCACAAAAATATTAAAGAGTTTCTATTATAGCGGGTATCTTCATTCCCTCAACAAGAAAAAAATAAAATCAAATTTTAAAAGAAAAATATAATGAAAAGTAAAAATAATAGGTGGACCTACATGGTAAAATATGTATTTAGGTACAATAATATATGACTAAATCAATGCTTTAAATTTTTATTATGATTGGAATGAGAAAAATGTCCTTGCTTTGAGATATGAGAAGATAAACAGACATGAACATATATTTGTATGATATCAAGTTTACAAATATATTCATATATATTTACCATTTCAAAGCACGCAAAGGGACTTGGCTTTGGTCTTATAGTTTGTATGCTTTATAATGTTGAGAGCTTGAGAAGTAATTCTAATGCCTAATACATAAATTTCTTTAGGGATTGCATACACACACACATTCATATGGCCAAAATATGGTTATGATAATTAGTTTCTTCCCAATTTTATAAAGGCTCTTTATATGCATATAAATGGTGGCATCTATGTAAAATGTGATGACATTCTTCTACTTATTTATATGTTTGGTGTTAGAAACTATTTTCTATAGTTTGAGGATGGTGAATGAATTTTAACAACGGGTGTTATATGTCATAAGGTATGCGATGACATATATTATGTAATATTAATGTGACAATATTCAAAAACTTTAGCTGGAAGTCGGGGTTGTTTTCCTTTCTTGTGAAAATTTGATGAAGTTTGTATATGAGAATCATGAGATTGAATATGTGACAGATGTATAAATGAAATATTGTAAATTTGGAAGGTGGTGTTTATGGTTTACAAAGTTGATGGAAAACGAAAGTAAATCATTAACTTTATGTCAAAACCTATGATACGAGTGATAATTTGATATTTATTGCGGCTTGGTAATAGAGCTGTCATTAATAATTGATATGAAACTAGTTTTATGAAATCAATTTTTTGATATGAAATCAATCGTTGTGTGAAGGTTTGGTGTTTTAATATTTCTTGTCCCTTGACAACTATGAACATAATCTATGATACAAATTATTACTCATCGCTTTGACTCAAGAATCCTTACTATTGCATTCACTATCATTTACTCTCCACTATATTGTAAGCCTCGGTATTACATGCCATTTTGACTTGTCTGTAGTTACAAGGGTATTAAGCAATGTTTAGTCTTTGGCTTTGAATATTCTCTTGCAAGTATAAATTTTATCTTTAGGAAGCCAAGGAGGGAAAGGTAAGAAATTGGGTTTCATTGTAATTGTTTTTTCTTGTCTGCTAAGTTATCGGTATTTTGGGACAAAAGCTATAGTTGTTGATGAATTCATGGTTACCACTTAGGTTCTTTTTGTGCCACTGCCTGGTATCCTCATGTTTGTTTAAAGTTTCTTGGAAACTCACAGTTCTATACAATCATATTTACTCGTTATTTGAACACTTTCATGAGTTTTTCATGCTCTTTATTTCTGTTATAATCTCTCACTTTGCATGCATGTTCAAAGCCAATATTTACTTTCATGCAAAATAAAAGGCTACGAAGTGAGGTTTTGTACGGTTTTAATTTTCCTCATGATCTCTATTTAGTTTTCTTGCAAACTTGGTGTGAGCCCTCAAGGATGAGACACGAAGCACAAAGAACTTGGAATTTCATTTTATTTTTCTACTATTTTTCTTTACCTCATTTTTGTCTGCTATTGAACATCCAACATTTCATACTCTCCTTAGAAGGTTTACTTTTTTGCACACTTTTTTGCTTGTTTAAAGTATTGAAAAACAACATATTTGAAATTCTTTCCATTTTGCTATAAAAAATAATTCAAAATAAAAATAAATATATGGAAACATGAGAGTGCAAAATCTATTCTTTTTATTGAAATTGTTGAAAAGTTTTGGTACATAACTATGGTCATTACTTTAACTCCTGGTTAATGGTTATGATCGTTTAATCTTAATGTGTCGCTCATTTAAACCTTATGGACAATTTGTTATCTTTTTGTATACACACCACATGTCGGTGGGATCCCTCGAGACAGGGTCTCGAGCAAAATAACATATGACATTACCTGGGTGTGCAAAAATTTTATTCACTTTATACATTGGGGAAAGATAAATTTTCTTTATAACACTAGTTCATTTGAACATTTAAAACATATTTATTGAATGATAAATTCTGTCATGTCTTGTGTTTCTATTGGTTCAATAAAAAGGAGGGGAATTTCGTCCATTCCAATAAGCTAACATGCCAACCATTTCATTCATTTTACAAGTCATATGAATCTAGGACTCTTGATCAATTGACTCTCATTTTCCCAACCAGCAATGTAATCAAAACTTTCCATCATGGCAAAAAACTGTCGATTGACATTCATATTCATGTCGATATGTGTATTTATTCATGGGTCTGTCATCAACATTTTCCCTTTGCTATAGTACAAGATTTTGATTATTTTATACTACTCAACACTCAAAAAATTTGTACAACACATTGTGTCTATCCATACATGTATTTCCCTAGAACTATTTGTTAATAAAATATATCAAACCCTCACACTCATATAAGGGCTTCACTATCTCATCTTTTATAATATACAATTATTCATAAAATGAAAAGGTTGATTCTTTCAATTCATACATTGTTATATAAATTTATCTTATACAAATTAGAAAATAATAGAAAACCTAAATCATTATTGCTCTTCTTTTCTTTACAATGCTATGTAGATCTAATTCTAGAGAGATTATGTAAACATGTCAAGCAACTATCCTATCCCTACAAATGATTTTCTTGGTATTTGTTTGTTTGTATTTTTTCTCCACATAAAAAAATTGTAATTTCATTGTTCATTTCAAACAAAATTACATTTTGCATGTACCTGAAAAGAAATTTGGTGCATTCATCAGGATGGTTACATCCTATAATATCAATACCTTTAAAATTCATCATGTTGAATGCAAACACACCATTCATATAAAATAGTTCATAAATACCATAAAAATAAAACATTGGACAAAAAATATGTCCCAAAGTGGCACATGATATGGCTATAATATGTATGCGAAACTGTCAGCTATTGTGAGGAGAAAAACAAAAACACCTTTGTAACATCTCATTGCTCCTAAAAAATAATGTCCATAAACACGAGTCATAATAACTTATAAGTCACAAGCAGTAAGAATACATGGGCACTCCATGTCTCAAGTATCTTAAATCTCAACATTGTAACATCTACATTGCTCCACAAAAAATAGTGTCTAGAAACCTATGTCATAAAACTTAGAAATCACAAAAAATAAGTAAGAAGAAGAAATGGGCGGTCATGTCTCAAATATCTTGAATATCATCCATGAATGGTACATGATAATATTATAATATATCTGAGCCTTGAATGTCAATCTTCACAGTCCCTATCCGGAAGTGATTGCATTGAATGTATTTGTTCCTAGTTTCTTGCTATGAAGGCGCACTACTAGAAGACGTTGAAAGAAAGATCGATGCGAAAATGTCCTCCATAATGTTTACCAAATGGATATTTATCGGTACTGAACATCGTGTGACCATCGATAAGGAGTCACTATAAATTTGAACCATGTCACATCCCTTCTCGATAACAAAAACAAAGAAATTATTTTCAAGCTGAAATGCACTTCTGACACCTAAACTGACAAATTTACATGATAAGCATGATGTTTCTAAGAGTGCAGAATAAAACCCTCACCTTTTGCTAAATTCCCATCCTCTTGGGAACACCCATCGAAAAAATCCCAAGGAATAGAAGTGTTGGGAAGAATTTCAAGGACATCCTTGATCATTGACATGTATTTTATTTGGGAAGAATGTCACAGTGATCGTAAGGCCCTCCACCGCAGATAGGATATTCAAGTATGAGGAAACCCCATAAATCTCTATTTCTAATCCAAAACTCCAAACAAATAATAGGAGAGCCTTTATGATTATGCTCTGATATTGTGTCAAATACCAAAGGGATGTGAAAGAATGTGCCTCCCTAGTGCAATGCATTTCACAAACTCACTATGTATTCATTCAAAGGCAGGCGAGTGAATGGACATGTTACAAAAATGTAATTGAGTCATTTCTTCCCTTTATAGGGAACACCACCCTTCGATATTGGCTCTTAGTGAGTTGTTATTCAAAGTCTCGTATAATATTAAATTTGTTAATACTTGAATATGTTATTTATCATGATCCAAAAGTAACGATGTTTATGTCACAACATGAGTTTTTATAAAAGCAAGGGGTAGAGGAAGAAATAACAAATACATAAAAATTTGGGGAATAAGGAGGAAAGAATACCTAGGGTTTCTATTCATTTTGATGGGGAATCAGAGCTAAAGGCAACTTCTCCAAATTGGTATACTAAAGTACTTAAATGATACATAACAGCACAACTTAGGAAGGGTGACATATAAGCGTCTTCATACCCCTAACCTAGGGTATTCTACATAAGCATTGAACGTGGAATCTGTATGCAGATAAATAGTGATGTGAAAATGATAAACCATTTGGTCTGCAGATAATGAGGTGTGCGATTAATAAACTTGAGGCTCACTGTGACGAAAATGGACCCCAGTACCTAGAACATTCCATCAAATGTGAATAGATAGTACAGTCTCCATTACTCATGGACTCTCTTGATCAAGAATCATTGATGTAAACCCATCGATCGCAAGGAATCCTACCCATAGGAGTTTGCAATCTCAGGGTACTACTAGTTCCCCTAGATCAAGCACGGATAATGAGTTGGAGTTGACCTTGAGAATATGCATAGAAGGAGGGCCTTGATGTGTCTGGTACATGGAATAGAATAAGAGATGATGTGAATGGATAAATCATGATGGGATAGTACAACTAACTGCAGGGATGGTGAGAAAAAAAAAAAGGTCAATAGGGATTGAGATGAAAAACACATGTTGAAAATTCCCTTGAACATATAACAACATGACACAAAAGTGACTTGGAAACATGACTGACATGATATCATGAAAAAACATAGGAAGAATTGAAGTATGCTCCATAATTACTAGAAGGAAGTAAATAGTTAGAGGAGTAAGCAAACTCATATGTATGGTCGACTCTAGGAAAGATAAAACCCAATTGAGATAATGACTCAAACATGTGCCATGTCCAAGGGTGAAGCAACTAATGTTTCCATTTGGATGACTAATAGAAACAAATTATTCCTTCCCATTTTCTCTTTTGATATCCTTCATGGCTTAATGAGCAACAAATAGAGAGAAAAGCATGCTAAATAAGTTTTTTTTGTAAGTTTTAATAATTTGAAAAAGATAAAAGTGCACTCATTCCGTTTCAAATTTTAACGAGTTTGAGTAAAAATATAGATCACTCTTAATTCAAGTTAATTAACGACGAAAAAATATGGAAGAACTAAATATTTTCATATAGTTTCGGCATGAAAAGATGAATGAGAATAAGTTTTAGGATTTTCTTAAGTTTAACTTAGTCATGCAAATAAAACCAAAATAAACTCAACATTTTCATTGTTTAACGAGAATAAGAACGAGGCGAAAAGCTTGTCCTAGAGAATGAGTGGTATAAGGGTAGTAATAGTTGCGATGTGATGCGATTTCTCAGCATATAAGGAGGAAGAGAGGTGAATAATACACTCCTTAGCGATGACTAGAAGAAGGGTAAAGACCCAAGTGAAGACTAATGATGGGCCAAGCGAGAGGATGATAAGCGGTGGTGAAATGAAACCAAAACTCATCGTGAAAAAGTAGGATGACAAAATTAAGTGATCATGAGGGGGAAAAGAGTGTGGAATCCTCTAGCGTAAGAACATAAGATGATGAAGAAAGAGAAAAATGAGGTTCGTATTCTAAGAATAATGAAGAGGTCGGAAGGAGGAATTCCAAGCTCAGGTTCAAATCAATATTACATGAATGCCAACACGAACACAAGTTCTAATCTGGGGCATCCATGTACGAGTATCTATTACTATTAAGCTACGACATGAAGTAAGAGATGGGATAATTTCACAAGTTGAAGGGTCAAAACTAAGGCATAATGAAAGTGGCATTAGTGATGCATTAATGCAACAAATATGGCAATATGTGACTACTACATTTAACTACAGATAGTACCCTAAGGTCTAATGGATATTGCAAATCAAAAATGCCATGCGATCCTATAAAAACCATCTAGAAAGACCAGATCCAACATGGTTAAATCACATAATGAAAGAAATAAAACATGGATTAGGTAAAAGATGACCATAAATATTTAATTTTTTGGGTTTTGTATTTTTTGGGGATTTTTGGAGTATATGATGTATTATAAAAGAGCTTGCATCACTAAGCAAAAAGAATAAAACATCACCACCACTCCTACGTATAGTAAGTACAAGCACAAATCCAATAGGTCATGTCAAAGTGTGCCTAACTGTAGGGACGGAGACCATGCAACAAAAGTTGAACTACTTGATTCCTAAAGGTTGATGATGTGAAGGAAAACTTAGAACCATATCCTTGTCAAAGATAGGCTGAGGACATATAAGGTGAGTGGTCTTGTAGGTGGTGGAGATCCTTTGCAAGGATTATCAAGACAGTAATTTCTAGGCACTTGTCATCGGGTGGATGTGATTTGGACAATTCTGAAAATTTCAACATTAGAAAGCTAGGATTTGACTCGATCCCCTGAGGTGGAACTTCCAAGGAGGTTGAGGAGTTTCTCCCTAGATTGATTCAAGATTTGGTTTTCCAAACTCTACCATTTATAATTCGAAGACTAGAGGTACCAAGGGCATAATATCCCTAAGATGACCAATAGGTGAATCCATGACCTCCGAAGATGAATTTTCAAAAAGGCTCGTCATCGAAAGTCACATGGAGAAGAGGTGGTGTTACCGTGTGGGAAAAGTATATTGGTCATATTCCATATTGGGATGGAGTTTATGACTAGCATAAGGCAGTACTAATAGGACTCCTAAGGACGAAATATATTTCGCTAAAAGTGGTGTATTTTCACCATCTTTGATCTACATCTATAGAAGAAGACACCACTCAAGGGTCAAGTGACCTATGGGTTCCATAGGTGATCAAAAATATCATGTGCACTTAGAACAATGGTAGATGAAGAGAGGATGTAGGTGGGGGTAGAAATACCCATAATATATGAGCTCTTTTAATATTCCACACAACAACTGTCATAATGCGAGGCTATCTTGAACTAATGGAATAATATTTCACATGTGATGAGCCTAGAGTTAATGGCATGCAATAATATAATTGATCTATGATGACAATATTTCCTTTATGGGGGAATTATGATACACATGATACCAAATAAATAATATCACACATGGCACAAAACCGACTACAACCAAGGAGAATATTATAATCTAAGGAGCATCTACAACATCAACATCAACATATAAGAAATGTTTCCACCTAGCTCAATGGAAACTTTGGGAGAACACCTTGGGGTAGAAAATGGTGTCTTTCAAAGGATTGTAGAGTGGTACTAGACTTAGCAAGTCTTGGATACCCAAGATATTTCCAACATAATGTTGGCATAACATAAGTGGAGCCGCCTTTCATCCACGAGTGTGATATACATCACAATTAAAAATACGCACTCGGATATGAAAAATGACCCCGATGAGTCAAAAATAGGAGCATCAACATTTAAGGTGATCAAACTCGACTTGAAGGGATCCACCTACGATAACAATCAACAAGGCCTTGCGTTTCCAAGGGAAGCTTTTCAAAACCTCAAGGGTAGACATGGCACATGGTGCTTGGGAAATTTCCTCAACAATACGTAGTACTAGGAAGCCTGGCATTAGGGTTATGTGTTGAATTACGGATAACATATTTAAGGGGGTGATATCTTGGTTCCATAGGCTTGTCTAACATGAGAGGTCGAGAAGCGGTAGGGGTGGTCGAGTCCTTAGAAGTAGAACTTGAATTTGGAGGGTCATAGTATTTCTCTCACATGATGACGTTAACCTCTTCCTAACTTCATAAGGTTAGGTGAATTAGTGCCATCGGTATAAAATTATGGCCCCTCATTTTCCCTTTAGAGGTGGACGAGTCCGTGCAACTATTTGTTGTGGCTAGGTGGGGAATGAATGACTCAATATGGTTGGCTACTAAGTAGTAGTTGGCGGTGCAAGGAGATGATGAACATCAACCATACGTGGGTAATCGTGAGTTAAATGCTTGTCTTGAAAAATATTATAAGGGAACTTAATCTTACGATGACATTCACTAGTGCCTCCACCCTAAGTAAGTTAATTTTTTTATTCTTGAGCATGTTTGTTCTTCTACTTATTCTTTTATTTTTTACCTTGAGTTATTGAGTATTCTTAGAAGCAGTGAAATTTCTGCAAGAACCTCGGAATGAATTCCTGAAGAATAAGAGTTCTTTTTGAGTAAAAAATTCACATAATCATTCACCAAAGAATTATATGAATACCATAAATGAAGGTGGTGATGTGTGTAGAAGGATTCTCATGGTTTCCTTCAAACTTAGGGATATGCGGAAGGGTAACGTGGCCATCATAGGTGGACACTAGGATACGATAGATGGGACCATTAGTTACCTTATCCAAATCAAGTAAATCTAGGAGGTGTGAGAAAAGGAATTTGTAATTGACCAAATGGATTATAAGGGGTGTAACCCCATGACAAACAATAACCCCCATATTGCAGGTTAAATTGGAAAAATTAGGACCAAGGTTAAAGTTCATCCCAAAATATTGATATCTTGAGCCAACAAATGAGGTGTAAGGATTATGCCCCCCCAAGGTAACTACCCCTAGTGAGTAAAGGACCCATAAAGGCTTGGCTACCAACAATATAGAGCTCATAGGAATCGTGGTACTAATGGGGAAAATGCCCCCATGTATACTAGCCCCTTAGAGAAAATTATCAGTCGGGTGCCCTCGAACATAGAACTCGACCAAGGTTGAGAAGTATTTTCATAAGTGAAGTTCCCCCGAGGAGCTAAATAGAGGCAAAAACGATCCCTCCATCATGTTCAATTTATAATTTGTAGTTTGAGATGGTAGGAGTAAAATATCATTAGAGGAAATTTCAGCCTAAGCGTGGCTGGCCTCTAAGGAAAAAATAATAAACTAATATTTTATAAATAATAAAATAAGAGTTATGAATTTTGGAGGAAAAGGAAAAGTACCTTTTTTAATCGTATTTTCGACTTATCTCCTTAAATTTTTACCTCCAAAATTTCATGTTTAGACACTCATTAGATGCGAAATTAAATTTCATCCAATAGTACCCATTATGCATACTTTTGAGAAGACCCACATTGATAAATTTGTAGATACATTAAAACATGTCGAAACACATTTTTTTAATGTATGCATAATTTTATCCAGGTGGGTTTTTCTTAGTATGCATAATGGAGAACACTCATTGGATGTGGAATTTAATTTTGCATCCAACAGTGTCTGCACTTGAAATTTGAGTAAACCTCTCAAGGAGATAAGTAAAAATACAATTAAAAAATTAGTTTCTTCTTTTCCCTCCAAAATATTACATGTACCTCTTTTTAAATTTTAAGCATTTTTATTGGACTACATATTATAACATGGAAATTACATGAAATTTCATGGGAACTTTTAAGGTGAATTTTTATCTAATGCCCGGCTCCCGTGGATTGACTATAACTTGCCCCACTCGAAATCTAACACTAGAGGAGAGAGCATAGACACGGACAAGGGTGGAAATGTGATAGTGTATAGATAGCAAAAAGCTGGTGGAATTCCCAGACAAGATGTGAGAGGTGTGGAAGGAGGTATAGATCACATTACACTAAGTGGTGGTAAATATGACATGGAATGAGAGATTTCCAATGTAGAAGGTAATATGGGAGCTTCCGGTCCGCAGAGGAAGTACTTTCACTAGACATGTAAGGAACACACACATAAAAATGTACAATACCGTTGGGATTCAACTACGATAGAACTAGGCTAAGAAAGTCAATCAAAGGTGGATTAAAGTGTAGAAGGACCTTCGTCAATTACCTCAATAGTAAAATAATCTTCCTCCCTAGGACCAAGGTTATCTCCACCAACTTGAGTATGGTATAAGTTTTCCTATATAGTAATTAACCTACGTCTACACGGTGGTGGACCCTCCTCTCCAGGATAGGGGCCTAACTGTTAGTATGAATCCTTTGTCGAAGTGTACGAAAAAAGACCACTTTAGCTACGCATAACTAATAGCCCTAACAACAAAGTAGGTACACTTAATATCTTGAATCTATGATTAGTTGAACAAGAAAAGAGGCCCAAAAACTAGATCTATGCATGGAAAGACATTAAGCGATGAAAACAAGGGTTTGCTCCATATGCCAATAGACAAGACATGGAGAACAATTTTGGAAAGAATTTTTATTAATTGGGCACAGGAGGAAAACAAGAGGCGTGTCAATTCTCCTCGGTGGGATGGGTTCTTGGAGGTCTCGGCACTTCGGATCTAGATTTCTCTCTTGTTGGTGTAGAAAACCCAAAGTACAAGAATAGAGCTCAAAGACTCTGACAAATAATGGAAAAATGTGACCAAGTGTATAGATCGAGTGATCTAATAGGCAACAAAAAGGTGAAGAATGGTAGGAAAAACCTCTATTTATAACAAATATTGGGTCATTCTAGATAACGGTGCATGGATTAAAATAATGTTAACCAAATCTAGATCCACCTTTTATGGAATATTTTATTATATTTGTTGGAGGAAAAGAGTGTTGAAGCTTGGGTCAAATCCAACGATTGTCAAAAATAAATAAATGATTTATTTATCTTTTTAAGGAAAGCGGATTAGAAGATAATCAAATAAATGATTTGTTGGTATTTGTGTAAAGGTGATTTGGTCATATTTAACAAGGATATTATCTAAATAAGATTTAAATAATTATTCTAGAAAATAATAAGATAAATAAAGGTTTATCTAATTAATTTCTTTGTTTTTAGGTTAAACATAGTGGGAATAATAATTAAATTATAGTTTAATTAATTATTCCATGAGAAAATCAAACAAATATAGGTTTGTTTAATATTTCCTTTTGGGGTTTTCCTATTTAGACCATAAACAACCTAATAAATGTGGTTTTATTAAGTTATTTAACATAGTGAGAGGCAATTTTACTTAGGGTAAAATTGGTCTTACATGGTGTACTTGGGTGCATCTAATGATAATAGGTTAGATGACCAAAAAATGGTGTATGATTTCCCCCCGTGCGAGTGTCGAGGTAATACGTATGACCGAAGTACGTTGTAGAGAACTCAATCACCGGACAACAAAGGGAAGTCGGAGAGAGAAAATGCAAGGTAGATAGTGTCTTGAAGAACTAGACCACGAGGAGATGAGACTCGCCGAGGTGCAGAATGCTCTTTTGAGGAGAAATTTTTTGTCTTTGACGTGACTTATCTGTGCCGCGGAATGAAAGTACAAAAGAATAGTGTGTCCGATGAAGCAGGGACCGAGCCATAAAAATGCAGTAAACCCTTAATCATAGACGAGATAAAAATACAATGAGGAATCCCACATACATGTTGTGCACGGGATATGACGGGGTGATACAATAATATCTGAGTACATGAGATACAAATACAACCCAAATACTTGTAAATGGGGAAGGGCTCACAAAATCGGCTGATACATCGTCAGGCGCAGTGGCGAGCCAACATCATCAAATATACGTTTGCATCGAAGGTACCAGGAGGAGGTCATCCGGGCATGTGGGGGGCACACGCGAGCCACCCCTCATGAGGGTTGAGACATCTCACACACACTGAGAATCATCAGAGGCTGTAACATCCTTTGAACCATCAAGTATACGGATCTCGGTCATCTTTGAAAAGAAATTTGGTGGAGAAACAATCAAGTCAAAGCAGAAGATCCCTTTGCCCCGATGCGAAGACACTTAGAACAAGAGTGGAAGAATCAGAACCAAAAGGTACCGCCCTCTGAACTTCGCTTGGAATGAATGAGCTGATGTCGACGGAAAAGGAGGTCCGCCATAGGTGAGGCAATGAAATATCCTCAACTAAGGCACGAGAGAAAAAGAGTAGAGTGACGGACGGTGACACTAATGATGATAGTGAAATGGAAAGAATCGGAAGTAGCCAGAATGGATGACTTCCCTTGTTAGAGCATAAAGGGCATGAATGACATGGCGGCGGCAGACACAATATCATGGGGATAGGGGACAGGCAATGGGGTGAAGGTCATAAGGTGCGACTTTCAGAAGACCAAGCAATGAAGGATGGAGGGCTATAGCGGGGGTACAAAGGGACTCGAGATAGACTCCATGAATGCGATGACTCAACTTGGATGCTCTAAACAAGGGCGACTCGATGGTCTTCACACGGTAAAGGCCCAATGGGGGACCATGCAAAGAAACATGAGTACAAGATGGGAACTCATGACGAAAATCGACAGTGAACAAGTAAGGAGGCAAAATGGTGCCCCAAGTACAAGTGTCGTAAGTGAGGAAATTCGATTTTAAGGAGGTGAAGTGACCCTTCTTGGACCAAATGTGTCCTGATGGCATCCGTCACAAAAAACACGAGATACCCATTTGAGGGCTCGGTGAGAGCTTTTCAACGGTGCGGACGGTTTGTCCAAACGGGGCTACGGTATGGTCGCGGCGGTCCAAAAGAAGAAACAGGGTTCTCTTTTAATGAGGCAGTTTTTCCCTCCAAATTCACTCATTTTCTATTGTTCTTAACATGGTGAATGTAGAGAGGAGAGAAGGCCTAAATCTTGCGGCGGCGTAGCGGACAAATCGGCGGTAGATCGAATCCGTCGGTTGCGGGTAAGAGAGCCTAACCTTACTCTTTCATTTTGATGGATTGAAAGTTCGGTTCCAGGGCCCCAAAATATTGAAAACGAGACCCTCCTTCACATCTCTGACCGGGTCGCACTTTTTGGGGCAAGAAAGTGCGACTGAGCTGAAATTCAGAGCCAAAACTACATTTTGTCCCGAGGTGGGCGGCACGACACAGGAGATGGCTTGAGGTTTTAGTCTTGTTTAATGAGTGAGAGTTTGGTTTTTTGTGTTTGGTTATGGTCTTCCCAGGTCTGTATGCTAACAAAGATGTTGTTTTTGTGCGAGGGTATGGTAGATTCTGAGGTTAAGCTGGAGAGAGAGAGACCTGGGTACATTATGAGGCGAATCCGAGAGCGGATCGGGGTGTCCGTCGTGTGTTGGCCGGGTTTGGGGTTCTAAATTTTTGTAGAACCCTTTGATGAGCCGAAACCGTTGTTGGCCCGGATTATCGATTCTTGGGATCTGAGCCGCGGGTCTTTGTAGTGCGAGGCACGGATCGGGCGACGGTCCAGGGATGTGTTCCTAGTCTCCCGCCGGGGATGGTGGGAAACACGCGGCCGGTATTACCGCGGGGCGACATATCATGGAGTTTGTGGAGCGACATTGTCGACCGGGTCTCGAGTCAGGGGACTCGGATGCAGGTCGGGGATCTGAGACTAGAAACCCGTGCAATGGCCGCGGCTGCTGCGTATCTTTGGAAGCAACGAGTGGCTCCATCACATCATTGGGGGGAAGATGATGATTGTGGAGGTGTGTTGATTGGGACCTACTATGGGTGGGCGATGATGTTGGTCGCTAAAACGACGATTTAATACTTTCCTGCGGCGGCAAGTGAACCACGATTGCTCATATGGGGACTTTATTGTGCGCCTTCTTCTTTGAGAAGAAGATCCCAACCTTGCGGCCTCGTATACGGCTTCCGGATGGGGGCCGAAGGAAACCCCGGATGCGGCGGTGGGGGCGGCCTTCTTGTGCGAGAGGAGGAGGAGGCGGTCGGCGGTGTTTCGACGAGGTTTTGCCCATTGGGATCGGATCTTCGTTATACATAGACGACTATCCCTATGGTGGATAGAGTTATTGTGGAGATCCGGACTGCCACTTCGCCTGGTCGGTATGGAGACGATGGTAGAAGTGAGAATGGTATTCTTGTATGGGCATGTTTAAAGTTTTGAATAGTAGCTAGGGTCTTGATTCATGGACTTTTGGTATGCAAAATATAGCTGTTAAGCCGTGGGATATATGGGACGAACGGCGACATCTGGAGAGTGAGGTCCGGAAGTGGAGTCGAGGCAGGCGCATAAATGAGGTTACGGCAGCCTTGGGAGGACATCTCGCCAAGTGAATGCGAAAGGTTTGACGTGGGAGCTCTGAGACGCAGGTCATGAGGACTTAGCAAACGACCAGTACATAGAGCCATGTATTGGTCTACCCTCGAATGAGCGAGGTGTGTGCAGCCTTAGCGGTGGTCGGTGGGGATCGTGATCTACGGTTGCGGGGGCGAGCCATTGGCTCGGGGATGCAGCAGATGGTGACTAGGTGTGGGGCATGTGGTGCCCCTGGTAATGTTACATGTAGGGGCGGTGGTGCCCAGGTTTTGAGGATTTTGTAACATGCTATGGAGCATGTCATATGTCGAGTAGATGGACTCGAAACACATGTTTTGCAACACATATTATGGATATGCATCATTTTTTAATGATTATAAATGTTATTGTCTTGTATGAAATGTGTGTGATAAATACTGATCTAGAACATGGTTTGCAATACTATCTACATAGTGATTACGTTCTCGAGGTACATGTGGTTGAAAGTTATGGTTTCAAATGCACGTATCCAAAAGTTTCCACTCGTAAATAGTGTCTAAATAGGACAGGGATTGTGCACACGATAAACACCATTGAGTTGCACTTGGCAAGAAGTAGGAATCAGAAACGAACGTCTTGAGATGGAGGATGCGTTATGGAAGGGCATCGTGAGGTCCTGCATCTCGTCGGCCCCCGATTGTTGGTCGCGGGGCAATGCGGAACCCCGTTGGAGAGAACAAAGGCCATGCCAAAGGGGTAAGACCAGCCCCATGCAGAGGCTGGGTCGGGGAGTAACGACTTGCACCATCGGCGTAACCGATAGGGTGTGGACGGAATGGTGTTACAAGACAACAAATAGGGGAGGAGAGACAATGACGAGCGGCGTGAGTGGTGAGGAAGACATCGGCCGGCTTGTTGCGCCGGGAGGAGTGCGAGGAGCGAGGATGACTATGACCTGTGCCAAACTAGAGGGTGAAGGCCTCGAGGCTATGAAAGCATGGCGAGGACTCGGGGCTGCGGAGGTCAACGGAGAGATGGGTGGAGTGATCTCGTGTATGGTAGAAAAGAGGTGGTCGGGCGAAACAACGGAGGGTGAGGATGCGGGGAGTGGGCTCCAAGTGTCTTCCCGAGGAGGATAGGTAAAGAATGGTCGTAGTGAACAAATGGCCAGACATCGGGGGGAATGTCGATGGGAGCGGGGGATCCTCGAGTGGCCGAAGCATCTTGCGCGGTATGGGAGAGGCGGATTTGTTCAACCTCCTCTCGGACTACACTCTAAAGAAGCACGGTAATGCATCGGTGAGGACAATGGTGGGAATGTCTTCATGAACATCGCCTCAGCAAAAGGTTTGTTGGTGCGGAGGTCTTGGGGTTCTTGGTTACGGTGAAGAAGAGGAGGCTTAGGGCCAAGTAGATTCGAACGACTTTCGCCAACGGGTTGAATACGGGGCAACTCGGGACAAGCATGGGTGGCATGACCGGCGACATCACACGAGGCACAAGGCTTTGCGGGCGGAGAGGGGTCGGGTCGGTCGTGGTGGTCTTGTCTTTGGGTGCCCCCTTGCGAGCTTTGCCTTTCTTCTGGAAGCGATCACGACGAGGAGAAGGGTCCTATGGAGGTGCGGGGGCACGGTGGCAACGGAGAGCGAGGGGGACCGGTTGAACCGGTGTAAAAGCCATGTAGGGTTGGGGTGACCGGGAGGGTATGTTGGAGGGTCGAGTACGGTCGGTATGCCCAAGGTCGGGTTGGGGAGAGGGTGGCCATGACGGGGACGGGAATATACTCACGGGAGGGCAGGGAGAAGGTATCTTCCCGGCGGGGGCAATGACCGGGAGGGACGGCTCCGAGATGGTTAAGGGCACGGGGAACCGATCCGGGGAGGGTAAAGGGGTTCGAGGATACCGGCGGAGGCTGGGGAGGGCCTTTGAGAAGGAGGTCCCGTGGGCTGAGATGAATGGCTAGGAGCGGGTTGCGGAGGGCGAGGGGAGACTGGCGACTGGCAGACGGAGCCCATGAGACACGACTGAGATGATTGCATCATACAAGCATTCGATAGGCCAGGATCGATAGGAGGGGGAGACCGAGGAAAAATTTCCATGGGGAGAATCTTTGTAAACGTCGAGACTACTTTGGTCGAAGAATCGGCAATTTTCTTGTTGGCCTCTGAGAAGAGATGGTCATCTCCCGGTGGGGTACGGTTTTGGCTCATGATACGTCAGGCGGTCGATGGTGACTATCTTTCCATTATGGGGGAAGACATCTTGCGACCGCGGATGGGACGACGGAGACATAGCATAGGTGTGGCTTAGCGCCCCAATAGAATGTTGTAGTCTAGCGGGGCATCGATGACTTCTACGTCAACGCAAACGATTGTTGCCGGTGAGGGTGACCGGACAATTACGAGAACGGCCAGTAGTGCAGGAGGCATGGCCGTCCCCATGCTCGAAGGGTGATCGTGGAAGGGGCCTTTCTGAGGATCGAGTTGCTTCCAAACCGGCCGGAGACATGCGCGGGTGGATGCCTCATCGGTGTCTGAGAAGCGTTGGCGTTTCGGATTTTGACGAGATTTGGAAGGCGACGGAAGGAGGAAGGAGGATGATCGATTGGTGGCGTCAGCAATCCCCATTGGTCATCATCGGGATCTACGAGCGCCCACGGCGGATAGTAGAGCCTTCTTTCGGAAAAGCATGTTGGAGGAGTTCCGGGTGTGGAAATGGCGGCATGATTTCGCGCCCAAAATCATCTGCCTTACTATACAAATGAGCGACTCGGCCAGGCCGGCGTGTCGACATAATGGTCCTTAGGAATCTTGGTATGAACCTCAACGGGGTTGAGGATATGTAAGGAACCCCTTTGGGTGTCGAAAGGGCTCTGTCGAGACACCGAAGAAGGAGGCTCGGGGGCGGGCGGGCGGGGAGGCTTGGGGTCTTTGGGTGAGACGAGAGTTTGAAGGTGAAGGTCGACGGTTGGGGATGGATCGGAGTTCATCATGAGGATACGGCAATCGGAGGAACCGAGAGATGGAAGGAGGAGTGGAGACCCACCCCGTCGGGTGGTTGGGTAGCCACGATCCTTGGCCGAGGGAAAGGATCGATGGCGTACGGTTGGTTGAGTAGTGGCCACATTGGGGAGCGTGAGGGAGGCATGTTGTGCGCGCAATGTGAAAACTGAGACTTCCACATCTGCCCGCATACGTGGTAAAAGGGGACAATCGTGAGTGTAATGACCGTAAACACCGCAACACGAACAAGGCTTGTTGGTACGAGGCTTTGTCGGCAGAATTTGAGTGCCTTGACGGTAGTTGAGTGTTGAGGTCAAAACCTTGAGATTGGGTCCACGAGTACCAGAAGCGATTGATTTGGATGCCTCTCCTTCTTTAAGAAGAAGGGATTAGTACTTACCTTTCTTTGTGCAATCACTCCTGAAGGGCGTAGGTCTTGTTCTTTGAGGTTTGAGAGCGGGGAGGTGAGACACATATGCTAGAGGGTGGCACACGAGTGCAGAGATAAGGGTAATGGTTTAGGTTGGGCAACATTGAGGTAGCGAGGAGGTTGGGCAAAGGAGAGGCATGTCATATCTGGGTACATGCTACGGGAGGAAGGTACTGGGGTGCGGCCTCGCTGGTGAGGGGAGACCGTAGCCCATAGGAGGTTGAGCATATGGATGGGAAGGGCTCGCGATACGTCGGTGGAATGATATGCCCCGGGGCGTTAGTGTGCTGCCGGGCCTGGAGGTCGGGAAGGACGGTATAAACATAACGGTGGGCGTAGATCGAGGTCATATTTCAAGGCTATTTTAGAGTGGCTTCTTCGGTTTGAAATGGGAGCGGCGACATCTTTGCAGTAGGAGCCAGAGAGCGAAGGAACCGGTCCATGTAGATCCGATCTTCGAAGAGCTCGACATAAGGCTCGTCTACGTATGCATTCTGAACATGGGTGGAAAGGTGGGTCGAGAGATGTTTGCTTAAAAGTCAAACTCCGTGCCGTGCTCGTATCGGAGAGGAGTGGAAGTAAGATAAAAAGGCTTGGGCAATGGTATGAGTGGTATGGGAAGAGGTGGCTTGGTCGACATACCATTTGAAAGCTTCGTAGGTAAGCGTGTGTTGGAACAAACGACGAAGACGGATGGAGTCATCGGTAATGGAATTGGAGGAACACCACATGTGGGAAGATCGGAACATGATTGGTTGGATATTCTCCGGCAAGGCCTTGAACTTAGGGATGTCGGAGGGAGCTTGGTTGGCATAGCGGGCCAACCAACATTGTGGCGGATAGGGTCATTGTTGATCAGCCGGTTGATCGGGGAGAGTGAGGCACTGTTGTACGGCAACAAGGGTATGGGTGAGGTAGTTCTGTGGCGGTTCGCTAGTAGTGGTTCCGGCATTAGGGCCTAGAGCAACGCTAGCGTTGAGCCCTGGAGCCGGACATGGTGAAGGTGACGGGGAGAACCGAGGAGGAGAAGAGAACTAATGAATTAAGAGGAGTCGGAGTGTGGACTCGGAGGGCGGCTCGGCAGAAAGGCGGGGCGAGCCGGGGGTTGTTCGGCCGAGGGTGAAGGCAGGGGGTCTGGGAAAGGCGCCTTGGGGGTGCGGTGATGACGGGGGAAGAAGGAAACCGACAAGGAAAAAAGGGACGAGTCCCGAGTGAGGTCAAGGTCGAGAAAATGTGCGGTGACAATTTATTTTAGAGTCTTTGCCCGGCGGTGTTAACCGGGCGCTTCTCATAGAGGTCGAGTGTGTGGTGTGCATTAATTTTAATTTTTAAAACCCTTTTCGTTTTGAGAGTAAGAAAAAAGTGTGTTGCGTAACGAAAATAAATGCGGAAGGAAACCTAGGATATAATCTTTGAAATAACGAAGAATTAAGCTCTGATTGCATCCTCTAACCCAAGAAGGCGGGTCCCCTCAAAACTGGTCACAAAAAGGGGAAAAATCTAGTCCAAAACACCGAAAAGAGGCCAATGAATCTAAGGTCGGGAGGGACGAGGATCTAAAGGATAAAGCTGAAAAGAGGTGCGGATCACGGCTAGAGAGACGAGCAGGTGGTGGAAAAGGGAGGAAATCAGCAAAAGTGGAAAGGACGAGAGGAGGTCCTAAAGAGAGGTCCAAAACAAAACAACAAGAGGTGATTTTGAAAGGAAGAAAGGTTGATTTAAAGGGATGCGAGGAGGAGGGTTTTAGATGCGAAAAAAGGGGAGGGTTGAAGCTGCGAGAAAAACGGACGAGGTAGCTTGACTGAAATCTTCCACACAAAGGAGGTGGAAGATCTTTAAGAAGCCCCTGGGGGCTAGGTTCCCACTTAGATGAGTAAGCGGTCGAACTAGGTCAATGAGAATTTGAGGCAATTTGAAAACCACGGCAGAAGCTTGACAAAACCGGAAAAAATTCTGCGAGAAAAACCCTTTGAAAAAAATTGGCGGTGTAGTTTTTGACACAATTTCCGATTACCGTCATAGAAAATTTGAAAATTATGACACGGAGGTCAGTCTGATTTTTAGGCTGAAAATCGCGACCCTCTGTCGGTTGTCTCGGCGGCCAGTTTTCGGAAAATTTGCCGTCTTAGTTCTTGGTGATGTAAACCACTGCGCCAATAGGGATAGAAACACCGCGGGAAGTTAGAAATTTTAATATTTTTGAAGTTTTATGTGAGAAAAACAACATAAAAATAGGAAAAATAATAATTGAAAAAAACCTAAGTGCAGTAGGCTGGATATCACGGAGATATGAAAAAAAGGCAATGATCATAATTTAAAACCCGTGTGGAGTTGCCATTTGTTAGTATGAATCCTTTGTCAAGTGTCACGGACCACTTTATCGCATGCTTAATAGCCCTAACAACAAAAGTGGTACCCGATATCTTAGGATCTATGAGTTGGATTGAACAAGAAAAGAAGTACAAAAAACCAGGATCTATGCATGGAAAGACATTAAAGCGGTAAAAACAAGGGTTTGCTCCATATACCAATAGGCAGACAAGAACAATTTTTGAAAGAATTTTGTATTAATTGGGCACCTGGGAGGAAAACGAAGGCGTATCAATTCTCCTCGTTAGGATGAGTTCTTGGAAGTCCTCGACACTTCAAATCTAAGATTTCTCTCTCTTGTTGGTATAGAAAACCCAATGCAAAGAATAGAGCTCAAGGAGCTCACACGGCAAATAATGGAAAAATGTGACCAAGTATATAAGATCCGGAGTGATCTAATAGGCAAAAAAAGGTAGAGAATGGTAGGAAAACCCTCCTATTTGTAACAAAATATTGGGTCATTCTAGATCTTGTTCATGTGATTAAAATAATCTTGGCAATCTAGATCCACTTTATGGAATATTTTATTATATTTGTTGGAGGGAAAATTTATTTGACTTGGGTCAAATCCCTTGATTTTTCAAAAATAAATAAATGATTTATTTATCTTTTTAAGGAAGCGGTTGAAGATAATCAAATAAATAATGATTTATTTAATTATTTGTGGGTGATTTGGTCATATTTAACAAGGAATATTATCTAAATAAGATTTAAATAATTATTCCTAGAAAATAATAAGATAAATAAAGGTTTATCTAATTAATTTCTTTGTTTTTAAGGTTACATATTTTAGAATAATAATTAAATTATGGTTTAATTAATTATTCCATGAGGAAAATCAAGCGAATATAGGTTTGTTTAATATTTCATGCAGGGTTTCTGTGATATAAGCAGACCTAATAAATGTGGTTTATTAATTTATTTAACATAAATGAAGGCAATTTTAGCAGATAAAATTGGTCTTACATGGTGTACTTGGGTCCATCTAATGATAATGAGTTAGATGACCAAAAAATGGTGTAACACTAACAATTTTGAGAACATCGGTTAAGTCAATCAACTACGGTGAATATATGTTTATTATCCAATTAAGACAATTAAGACACACCTATGTCAAAACTATGACTTAAACGGAAGCAAAATACCCTTAAAGAAACCTAAAAATTACAAAAAACAATGAAGATAGAAAGGGATATTCTTGTTGTTGGAGCCTACTTGATCAAGAGCATAGGTTGACAATGAAGATGTGGTTGGGATAGTTATGCCGTTATCTGTAACAACCCTTTTAAACTTGGCCCAACTACCCTTATTAGCCATAGGGTACCCTCTAGGAGGATCAGTAGATCTACATCGCCACGGTATAGAGAAGGCGAAACCCTCTCCATACCCTATGTAAATATCCTAAATAAAGGCCACTAAGGCTACCACCACCAACAACACATCCTCGGGGGACAATCATTAACTAGATTTGTACGAGGAAGGAAAACAAATATCAAAACCTGAGAGATCCCATAATTGAGATGTACTCCTCTCAAGTGGCCCCAAAGTGCTACGGCCAAGATGCTAATAACACCATTTTTAATATGTGCAAATCTCATAATCTGCACCACCAATACTAATGGGCGAGGTCATGTCACTCCGCTAGCCTCAGTGTGAATTTAATTGACCCTTGTGTTAAAATGGATTCTAGGATATCGTTAAGTGAATTTACCCTCCCTATTGCAATATCTTAAGTATTTTTTTGGGTCTTGGGCAGTTAACCTCACACTCCTATTCTAAGACCCTATCCTAGAATGTTGATGTGCTACCAATGAAAATAAAATATGATTCGAATAAATTTTATTATAGCATTCATTTTAAGGAGCTATTGTTTACCCAATAGGGTAGTGGCATGAAACTTATATAGTTGTGAATAAAATGTTGTTAGAAGCAACTAATTTAGCTATATGAAAATGTAATACTTTTCTTTTCACTTCAATGAAAACTAACTATAGAAGGGTAAAGGTATTTCCCTTTTGAAAGTGAAAATAACATATTTAAACACTCTCTGATAAGTTATGAAATTCACTAAATTTGTAACGAGATCGACCCAAGAAAACAAACCAACAAATTCACTCAAGAGAGCGAAAACACGGCAAGAACACAAGACACTCAAAAAGCTTTAGACTTGGGATTTTGAAAAGCCAAGATAACTTTACCAGCAATCAAAAGAAAGCTAATGAAGAGAAAATGAATGATGCAAATCAAGTAAGGGTTGTAGCTAAATGTATAAGAGAACAATGATGTAAAAGGTAAAAAAACCAAAAACCTAGTTCAGGAGAAAATAGAAAGGAATGGGAGGAAACAAAAGATCTCAAATATGATAGAGATTAGATAAAAACACTTAAACAAACCTTTACGTTAATGTTTGCACAACGAACAAATTAAAGACAAAATCACCACGAAAGCATAAGCCAAATCAAGCAAAATTGGATGAAAACTCAACAAAGAGAAAGCAACCAAAATCCGTCAAAATGCACCAATAGAAAATGGATAGAGATTCTATAGACTACATACAAAAAAAATACATATGCGAAAAGCGAGAACCGGACGCGGGAAAAGAGCCCAACGAAGCTGAAAGCTTCAAGGAGACCTAAAGCATGGACGAGTGAATGGATCAAACTCCAAAATGAATATAAAGATTAGATGCGAGATGAATATGAGCTACTAATAGCCATGTGATAATACACATATACATAAAGTTTAGAACAAATAAAAACAATAAAAATCCAAATCAAGAAAAATATATTTGAATAAGAACCCTAGGACTTAAAAGAAAGTAGATCAACACAAGAACTTGAATATGAAATAGAAAAAAAAAATCTTGAATGAGACAAAAAGGCTAGCTACAAATTGGAAGGATCAAAACAAGTCACGTAGGATAAGTCCTAAAAAAACCCAAATATAAGGTATCATTGCTAGGACATAGTTATTAGCTGAAGATCTTCGTGGGGAAGATAACTAACACCTTGCAAAAATAACTATTTTCACTTTGTTAGCTATTGCAAGCGTGTTGATACGGTGGATATTGGTGGCCACCTATATTCCACCTAGAACTCCAATCGATTTCATCGATTTCCTTGTTTATAGCATAATTTACTATTTTTTTAGCAGTTTTTCGGGTCTATTACAGGCCGATTTGACCCCATTAACGACACTATTTTGAGGTCACGGTATGGAAAAAGCGCAGTACTTGGAGAGATTGTTCCAATGATATATCGTATGCACCAAACATAGATAATATAACCATGTTATGACCACGGGAGTTGGCTTCCCAACTAACTAGCAGGCCCCACAAACTCTTGGCGTTCCATCTCCCGAGGTTAGGGTTTGGTTGTTTGAGGTTTCCCGTGCATTGATAATAAAATGGCCTTGAGCCTCATTGTAACATGGTTGGAACACATGTAGCCGCTTGTTAGAGTGGGGTCCTTGAGTACACTTTTTGGTATATTTTTGTATAGTTTGTATGTCTGTTGTGCTAATGAGTCGAGGGCTTTGGGAGCGGTCAAAATCCTATTTTTATGTAAAAGGTTTAAGAGAAGCTAATGGGCCTCAATCCATGGTTTGAGACTATGGTCTTTGCGCACTAGAATGATATAAATAAATAGATGTATCTGGGGAAATGTGCTTGATATGATGTTATGATAGAATGTTTATGCGTTTGTAATAATTTTGTAAGGGTTTCAATGGGTTGGGTAGAAAGGCTCTTATTTGGTTTTTATGTCTAGAGACCCTAGTCTGAGATATGTGCGGACTTCGCAGGGCTATTCGCATGGAAAAGGTAAAGTGTAAGAGATAACCATGATGTCTTGAATTGATACGAATTAATAAAGGGTACAATTTTACTGGAAAACATTGTGTTATGATATGAATTATCCTTTATCTTGTCATTACGTAGGCCCTTTTTGCCAAATGGGGCATAGATTTTATGACATGTAACCCTCCTCGAGTTTGGGGGGCATGCTTATATAATCGTTGTCGTGGACTACTTCACTAAGTGGGCCGAGCGATGCAGTGATAGCTATCGATGGTAAGAAAGCCACTCAATTCATTTTCAACCATGTAATTATGCATTTCGGAGTTCCTCAGCCATCATCATTGATTATGGCACTCATTTCGAGGCCCGCATGATGGGGGCGACATCGAAGTTCGGGCTTGCGTCTGGCTCGTGCCATATACCCTCGGGCGAATGGCAGGGTTGAGGGCGCGTGAAAAAAGTACTTGTCCACGATGCTTCAACGAACGATTGGTATTCAAATGATTATGGCATCTCCAATTGTTCTCGGCTCTGCGGGCCTATCGAACGTCTGTGAAGCTGTTGGATTCACCACCTTTTCCAGGTTGGTGTATAGTCGACGACTTTTCAGTTGAATGTGAGATCCCTTGACCGGTTGGGCATGAAAATTCTTGCGTGCTTCTTTAGAGGAAGAACGTCTCTGTGCCTAGAACAAGCTGAGTGACTCGCCATGGTTGCTTTGGTTATCGAGGCATAGAAAAAGCGGGTTAAGGCTCATTTTGATCAAACGGTTTCTCCATGTTCTTTCATCGAAGGGGACCTCGCCCTCTTATATGACCAAGCACATGATAAACTTGGAGTGGGAAAAATCCCATCCCATGTGGCATGGGCCTATATCGTAAAGCTGCATTAAACGAGGCCTATGAGCTAATCAATTATGAATGTATTCCTCGTATGACTAGAAATGGGCCCCACATTCTTGAAGAAGTACTACACTCGAATTATTCTTGTGTGGTGTGTACATAAGTGAGTGATTTCATTTTTTGTACATGTGTGGTGTGGTGTGGTGTATGCTTTGTAAGCGTAACTACTGCTGATTGGGTCTTCCTAATTATGAGATGTCAGCTTCTCCTTTGTAGGTTTCGCGGATGGTGCCTCCCATGATGCAGTCTAGTCTCGGCCGACTGGGTAATCTACAATCTTCTTTGATGAGTTAATCCAATTTACAAGGTGTTTGTCTAGGGCCTACCACAAATAATGTCACGAAATATAGTGTCATTTTGGAATTGATGACAATTGTTAACCTCGGTATTGTGCATTACTTGTATATTTGGACTCACGACGTAATTAATTTTAACTCAATAGGTTATTATTCGGTTAGGAACCCATCCATTTTACGTACCTATGTATTCGTTTCTTGGAAAGAAATTTTGATTACATTACATATCAACATATACAAGGACACATGAATACGTTAACATGTACGGTAGCTAACATGGTTTTAGATAGACATTTACAAAACTTGTAAAAAACATCATCATATGTAAAAATATCCATCCGAAATAGATATATATATATATATATATATATATATATATATATATATATATATATATATATATATATATATGTCGAAATGTTTGTAGTTTGTGCATCCACATAAAATTCAAAAAAATATACATGTCTGTTTAATAATAGCGAAGACAACATGTCTCTCAAAAATGTGCAAATGAAAAGCCTAGATGACTAATCGGCATGGTGCTCATGGTAGAATGTCATTGCTGTCGCCTCGATGAAGTGATGAAGGTGACTAGGCACCCCACGGTGTTCTACGATGAACCAATGGGATGTCTACTAGGTGAGCATAATCTGGGATCCCACGGAGTGATTCCCTCGAGTTACGGGACACAACTCACTCCCTCGCCACACTCGCCTTGAGGGTCATAGGCGAGAGGGTCTGTGCGATGGCGACATCCGTGAGCCTCTCTGAGCCAACATGCACGCCGCATAGGATTTTTTGTTGCGGTTGTGCATGTATACCCAAAAAATCATAAAATACATAAAATCAAAAAGTCTTACCCGAGATCCTCGTCCGGTCTTCTCCCTCGAAGTGGAAGATACGGGTCTCCGTGAAGTCGGTATCGGCATAGGAGCTAGTCCTCTGTTGATCGGTTGTCGCCAAAAGCCATACGAAGAACTCTTTGCCTCCATGACATTTCTTTGGCCCTCTACTGCGGGCATCGGGCGCCGTAGGCTTCGACCGTGGCTCTCTCGACGATGGATCGGTGACTATCGCTGACCTTTGGAAGATTGATATGGATTCAAGGATGAACGATACCAAGATAGTCACAGCCTTATTTTGCTTGAGTTTGGTCTTCTTATACTTCGTCAGCTGCCATTTGATATTCATTGTTGTGGGTGGCCAGTCGAATAGTGTCGAGTTCATGCATTCGATGTTAGGAGGAGGCGTGTTTCTGGCGTATCATGCGGCCTTGCAACCATTAGCACATAATGGTATGGAGCACCACCACCGAGTGCTAGATTGGGAACCATGTGGATGTCGACCTTCCCGCTACGATCCGATTCGTGCCCTAAGCACACTCTTTCCATCACCATTGAATTTTTCACGGATAGCTAGTACCTATCAAGATCGGAATCGGACCTGCGAGACGATCTAGTTATGAGTAAACATGGATACTTCGAGCTCTAACACTTGGTCTCGAATCCTAAACTTCTCTTCGTTCTCGTCCCAAATCTTGATCAATAGGTTGTGCCACCGAGACATGGTGTCGAAAAGAACTTTTAGCGTAATCCCAGAGCGTTCATGCATTGCTCGTTCTCCATGGCCATTTCATCTTCTTCACTATATGCTCCTTTCTTTATTCGATCACCATTGACAGCTTCTTTGCACAAAATGGTCACAAACACTTCATTCGAATCCTTGACACTCAAAAATCCGGTTGATTGGTTCATTTTTTGTAAAATTGAGTGGAAATTTAGGTTGCGCCATTAGCGTAGTGTTTTGCTTGCGGTTGTGCCAAGCTGACATAGCCTTTGAAAAAATGAGCCAATTGGCGTGGGTCCGTGCCCCATGCCCGCGCCAATTGAGGGGAGCCCCTAAATTTGAAAATGTCCCCTCGAGGATTCCAAATCACGGTGGAATTCTATAAAAAATGGATTAAAACATAGCTAAGGAGCGTCTCTTACGGAAAAAACAAGAATTGAAATGGTGCCTTGGATGCGTCCTGAATACGTCACCGTAAGTTCGCACGGAAAAACTCAACGCTGTTGCTCTCCTGAGGTAAAATGTAAGTAAATATTTTTTTACTATTTTTGTCATATTTATAACTTTTCAAAATCGGATTAGGTTTCGAAGCTTATTTTCAAATATTTTATTATATTTTGTCGAAAAATGGGTTTTACGTTTGCTTTCTTGTGCGGCAACGGGTTTTCATGCGACTAGGATAATGATACAAGTTGTATTTTATACTTTTGGACTTTGAGTAAAAACACGAAAAAGTCACTTCTAGAGTCATCTTTCGGCTCTTTTCGACTCTCTAAACATGAAAAGATTTTCAAGTCGCTTGTTGTTTGATCTCGTTAAATTGGGCGTGGCTGTCTACCCGGTATACGTTTACCTTTCGGGATGGGATAGATTGTTTACAAAGAATACCCTATTTTATCGCGACTGGAGGTTTTCTCGGACACCAATTTTCTACCTTTCGGATGCGAGGAACTATGTACGAAAAGGGGCTGATAAATTTACTTTTGCTGTCTTTTCGGCTCTAAGCTTGTGAAAGACGTCGAGTTCTTCCTTTGTTGAACTCGTTAAAACGATGACATCGGATTCCATACGTAATTATGATACTCGAGTTCCTCCCTTCTTGGGCTGGGTCAATGTGCCTAGGTTGGATTTTTCGAAGGACAAACTTATGTCGCAACACTGTCCCCTTCAAGCTTCTTTTCAAAAATAATTGGGTACTCGCAGTAATTGAGAAAAATGGTAGGTACCATCATCGTGTCGGTAGTATGTCGCTCTTGAACGTAGGAGCATACGCATTCGTGTCGGGTTGAGGACATCTCATCTCGTTTTATGCTTGCCTCCATGGGTTTTGGTTATCCTTTTGACCTCTCATCTGCTCTTTTCCTTGTCGTCATGACCACCTGGAATATTTTGATATAAATACTGCAAATCAGGTATGCCTGCCAAATGTGTTCACGAAGAAGATGACCTGCGGTTCAACCCTCCTCGATTCTCATCTGATGCGACTCACAAACATTATGTTCCTCATCCTCGCGTCGATGATGTGGGAAACAATATATGGCCCACCTTCGATCAAGGTCATCTGTCGACTTGACTCATTATCCGGGAAGCTAATCTAGAGACTCCTTAGGTACCTTGGGACTGCATGCCTCAATGGCGTTCTTCGTCGACTTCAGGTTTCATCATTTGGCCTTCGATCGAATGATTTTGCGGAGTTCAACGCCGGCTGCTTGTTCACATTTGGATTGTACCTCTAGTACCTTAAGGGCATTGTCATTGGTGGTGGTTCCTCTCTGGCGTCTATTAACGGCTTTGTTATTGAGTGGTAATCCAACGATGTTCTTGCATGTTTAACGTAACTCCACATATTCACATGCTTGAACATGTTGTTTGGGTTGAGATGGAGCGCATATTTTGAGTTTGTCGATGGAATCCCATTTGTAGGTTTTTGTGGATTATCATGATTGGTTACATGAATCATTGATTGGATGGTTGCGACCATACTGAGTCTACTTATTGATCCTTTAAGATGGTTGCGTCCATGCCTTAGATCTGATTATTGTATACTTTATTATGGATGGTGTGCCCATACCACATATTATGTATTTGAGATATCGGTTGTATTTGGATGCGGGTTTTCCGGCAGCTGTATTTTCGATTGGGCACGTTCTCATAAAGCATTTCACCTCTCTCTCTCGGGCCTCATTCTTTAGGCGGCTGTTACACGGTAATTTGTCACCGTCCCTAAAATTCCCCGTCCGCATTGGAGGGCCTTTTCCATATTTTGTGAAAGCGGTGACATAACTTTGAAACCACTTTCATGGCATCCCCCTTGATAAGGAAAATCATTCCTACGAAGAAAGTTTCCTGGAAAAACCTAAAAAACTAATCTTTTGGCCTTGGTGCGACTGTGATTCGGCCCTCGCGCCAATGGGGAAAATCCACCAAAGAAAGTTATTACTTAGCGCGTCATCCCTAGTGTCTTTCTCGCACCAAGCTTAATAAGGATTGTTTTTAAAAATAAATGGCGGAAGTTTGATTCCATCAAACTCTTGAACGAGTCTCTAAAATGAGTTGGGAAGTTTGGCTCCGGATCTCCATGTATGGAGGTGGTTTTCCGGCTATCATGAGAAGCTCCTTGAGGATAGGGCCAACCCCACAATTTGGGGATCCCAGCTCGCCTTCCACCATCTATATAAGCTTGTTTTCCCTTAGCAAGCTAGAAAAAAGAGTTGAATCGTAGCAAGGAGACTATCACGGATAGCCTTTGAGAGCCAAACCAAAAGAAGGGTTGTCCCAATTCGACGAGCTTCATTGAGACATGTCATGCCCCGCCGGAAGATCAGTCGAGCTTTGGGTTGTATCTTTCCTTTGTTATTATTAATGATAGGCGACTTTGATTGGTTTCATTCATGTGTCTTTATCTTTGATCACGATGAATTACATCCTCACATTGATGTGGTTACAAGATTTAGATTCTATGCGTATATCGTTGTGTTTCTTCACATGTGTGCGAGGTGTCGGACGTGTTAAGCGGAAGGATCGTGATATGCCAAAGCGAAGGACGAACGTCATCGCTTTCTTCGACGACCATTTATAGGACACGAGGTAGGCAACTCATTATGTTTTGTCGTTTTTGTAACTAGAGACACCGCATCAACTAGGCCAATGATTGTTGCTAGACCCGATGCGGAAGCTGATAGGGATCGACTACGTATGGAGGGATTTACCTCTCCAACACTTCGATACATAGATTACATTAAATATCCCATCTCTTCTAATAAAATGTATGATCCTAGGGTTCATGGCTTTCGAACATCGAATTATAAAATTTAATTTTATCATTGTTCGCTTCAATTTCTTTCAAAATTTGAAAACCACTTTCTTGTCATTGAATATTACTGCACTCCTTTGAATACTTTGGGTAAATTATCAAGAGTTGAATCAGAGTAATACACTCAAGGATTATATTAGGATTGTTGATATAATTATGAAAATAAGGTGGTGATATCAAGAATCAACTTTATCTTAAGTAGTTAGAAACTAAGTTATTTCCCATTGTAATCATTCATCCTTGTACTTTCAACCTAGTCCTAAACGGCCCCTAGATTAACTTTGTATTCTGACTTACGTAAATTTATGTAAGTATAATTTATCATTATTTTTAAAACATGGAAATCCTTAAATCAACGGTTATTCTCAAATTTGTATACTATTTTACCCTCCTTTACTTTACTTCCTTACTTCTTCTTTTTTTATAGTCATATTATACATTCCGCATCTTTTATTCCTTTATTTCCTATTCATAATGACACTCTTTCCTTTCTCCTTTATTTTGCGTTTATTCTCTCTTTCTCTACTTATTATATCATCTTTTGTATATATATATATGTATGTACGTGCCATGTGCCAGCCTAAATTTTCACAATTAACAATCATTAACAAAATTGATACCCTGATCAGTGGAATTACGGGAAAATAGAATATATCAATTCACTATTGAATACTTACCTACAGGTGTTTGAAGATGTTCTACGACCACGCATCGCTCCTGTTACCAAACCTCCATTTTCCTCTTGACTTTATCACAGGGTCTACCTCTCGTCCCCAGTTCGGAAGATGAACAAGTCTTCCCCAGCCCCGTGCCAAAACTCCAATAACAAGTAAGATCACTCTATGATTTTGTTAAGAACTCGTGTTCATATCTTCCAGTTAGAAATCTTAAATGACATCAAGTGATTTTCCACCTCACTCTTATGCCTGATTTCCCCCCTTCTCCTTTTATACACAAAACCTCTTTCAAGATATTTATTAAAATATCCTCTTTTAATAAATATCTTAGATTTATATTAAAAATATTATTTAATGAATATCTTGGATTCTTTAAAATATCTTGGATTTATTAATAAATATCATTATTTAGTAAATATTTTTATTAAAATATCATCTTTATTTTCATAAGTCAATGCTTTTATTTTCCTTTGAATAATATATTAGTTCTGTATTATAGTGGTAGATATAACTTTACCTCACAATACATTCATTATATTCTGGTGAGTTAGGTATTTACTGTTACTTAATAATTCTCATTACCCTACAACCCGAGACTTTTCATAATTGATTAGTGCATATACTAGTGTCATACACGTGACACGTATACGTAATATCATACGCATGTCTCATATGCATGCTAATATTTCTATGTTCCCTATGGCTCGGTTAGGTCGTACAAGTTTACATGAGGAATGAGTAGCATTCCCTTGATATATTCCATCATCATTGTTTGTCTTTCGTTCCAAAGCATTGAGCAACTTTCGGAAAATTGTGAGTTATTTTAAAACCTTGCTCGATTAATTATGCTCAAGGTGGCATTCGGGAGGGGAAAACGTGATAAGAACACCTTAGTGTAATAGCTCGTTGGAACCGGACGAGAATACCTACATGATGGGATGGTTGGACAAGAGTTTCGATTGACTTTGAGGAGACATGGTAAGCTGATTTACTCTTTTTGCATTAAAAGGAATATTTTAATTGGAAAATAAGAGGGAAAAGTGCTCTATGATTAAAATAATAATAAAATAAGGCTCTAGAAGGATCATGAGATCTATAAAGAGAAAGGAGGAGGAGACCATTGAGGAATATCTTGGATTTGATATATTTTCTTGTATGTGAGGTTGGAACCCATGTTCTCTTCTCCATTGGTAACCCAAAGGCCAAACCCTCGAGGTGTATTGTCGAGTGTTGGACGAAAATCAACTCTCTTTTGAGGAGACTTCATTGAAGTTTCACGGATCTTTCGAGGATATTGGAGTGAGGATCATTCGGATCTTCAGCGGTGATTCATTGTATTTCGGTGGATTCGGTGGTAGTTGTTGCCCAGAGGGTGAGTGCATGGGTTAGGTTTTGAAGCTGCAGTCAGCAAATCCTCGAGCCGAATTATATCTCATGTCATGTGGGTTGTTTATCTTTCCATGTAAACCCGATTATGTTATAATAAGTTGAGATTATTTCTTTGCATCTTTGTGTTGTGAATTGCATGAACTTTATATGTCTTATTTGTAAAATATTCGTTAAATAAATATCGATTTTACGACAAAATGTTGGGTTAAGTTATTTCCCAACAAATTTAGGCATAATATCCCATTAGGATATTACACTTTGGAAAAATGATGTTATGGATTATGTGCGGGGAAATGTGGTGGAACCTCCTTCAAATGCAGAAACACTCTTAAGGCAAAGTATAAGAAATGTGAGGTCAAAGCTAAGAAAATCTTAGAGACTCCATTCAAAAACATTTGGTTTCTTACATTTCTTATTTGGGCATCTAAGGAGATATGACAATTTGGTTGGAATGTTCAAAACAAAGCATGATAAGCAAGTCTCTTTCTGAAACAAGTTGAAGTACATCAAGATGGATAGAGAGGGATTTATCCAATCCCTACTTCATGAGGATTACCGAAATCAAGAATGATCTTCTATCTATTGGAAGTTGTTGCGGCAGGATCTCCTCATATTTCTCTTGGAGGTCTCCTACGAGCTTAGGATGTGTTCAACACCATATTCTTAACAATGATAGGGTTGTTGGTTTTGACTAACTATTGACTAGATGCACTCAGAAGAGATGAGGATGATGGAAGACAAGCCTTCAAATGGAAATGAGCCTGCTGTTCCTACTGCTCATCTTCAAAGGAAGAACAATGTTGGTTCAAAGGGGCAAGGTCGAAGTTCAAAAGAAGGAAGAGAAGATGCTTCCAGTACTTAACAAGTTTGGCCACTATGCTAGAAAATTCCCTCGCAGAAGGATACTGCAAGCTAGCAACAACAACAACTGCAACAATTTCCAAGAGCAGTAACCCCGTCAAAGGAACAATAGGTTCAACAACGAGAAAAATGAATGCTCCATGACTCGGTAGAGTAATTCGACCTCCCGAGTCAGGAAACTCTGGGCAGATTCAGCTGGCTGTTGTAGAAAAAACAAAAGTTTATCTTGTTTCTGCCGTCCTCTGTATCTCCTCCAAACACTTTGGATAATTAGTTGATGATAGTGGTGCCTCGAGGAACTTCTTGGTACAAGGAGGCCCTCTCTAATTTGATTGAAAGACTAATTTGGAGATCATGCCCAGAACAATACCTACCAAGTGAAAGGTAAAAGGGACTATCACTCTTCACTTAAACCAAGTCCAAATCCTTCATCTTCAGATGTATTGTATGCACGATTTGAAAAAAAACCTAGTATCTATTTTTGCAATGGAAGATAAATGCTTCAAGGTAGCAATCATTGATGGGAAGATCGTATTTTGCAAAGGAACCCAAGAGATGCATTTACACTTTGGTTAGGGTTGGAGAGTCTATCGAGTTGGAGGAATTCCTTTCGGAGCTATAACATGCGATATTTCTCGTCAGAAAGTTATGGCACAGGGTTTGTAACCTTCATTACAAAGCCTTCCTTTGATGTAAGGAAGATGGTCACAAGTATGCCCGAATTCAACTGTGGATCATGAAGGAGTTTGTTAGTTTTGTCTTGGTGAGAAAACATACGGACCATTCCCTTCAACTTTCAAGTGAAATTCAAACTACGACATTATTCAATTGGTCCATTCGATCTATCTGGTATGTTTCTGTAACATCTTTGAGGAGGATACTCATACTATGCAATTTTTGTAGATGACTTCTCTGTAAAACATGGATCTATTTCTTTAAGAAGAAGGACGAAGTGTTCAAATGGTTCCGCTCTTTCAAAGCCTTGATAAAAATCGACCGAGGAAAGAAGATCAAAATATTGTGGACCAATAATGGAATCGAATATGAATCAAATGAATTTAATGACTATTGTAGAGATGCTAGCATTAAGAGGGAGACCACTCTTTGCACTATACTATTGAGGAAAATGGAGTTTTCGAAAGGAAGAATTGAACCATCATAGAGGCTACACAATGCTAATAGCTATGACCAAGGCCTCAGGGATTTTTATGGGGAAAATTCCAACATTTTCATATGTCATTCCAAAATAGATGCCCACATCAATTGGACTTCAAACACCCGAAGAAGTTTTCTGGGTAAAACTTGATGTTTCTCGGTTCCCGGTACAAGTTTGTCCATGTATTTTCATGTCTTTGAAAAGAAAAGAAACAAGCTAGATGCATTTGGGAAGAAAAACATTTGTGGGCTATAGTGAAACTTCGAGCATATAAAATCTGTGTACGGTCAAAAGTTGAAATAAGAAGTCAACAGTTACCTTCGATGAATATTCTACCCTTTGAAAAGTTATAGATCTTAGATTCAAGGAAGGACAATGATGATGATGCGAAAAGGATGAATTTTCATACGATGAGCAGGTACTTTGATGTTGAAGGCCGATGGATCCCATTGATCCACTTTACGGTGAACCCTCTACCTCGGAAAAGACCTTTGTGGCTGGAATACTCTCGAAGATGTTGAAATACATGTTGCACCAAGGGGACATTTCGTAGAAAGCAAGAAGTCGAACGAGGTACTAAAGGTACTTGGCCATGCCCCCCGAGTACCATTGTTCAATATAAGCCATGTACATTGAAGAAGTGACGAAGCACATATATGTATGGAAGGATGTGATGAATGAAGAGTATGAATCAATCATGAAGAATGATGTCGCATGTGGTTCCTAGACCAAAGGACAAGTCGATGGGAATGCGAAAATTTCAATGCCGGGTTCGTTGCTCAAGGCTTCTCTCCAAAGGAAGGAATTAATTTGTGATGAGATATTTTCACCGGTTTCCCAATACACCATTATCTGATCTATCATTTCTCTCGCGCATCTCAAGGATGGAGCTTACACCAAATGGATGTCCGTTGTTCTTGCATGAGTAATATGTCCGGATAAGACGGACCCACACTAAAGTCAAGCTTTCCCGGCTAGTACCACCTAGAACCAAATGGGTCGATAAAAGTCCCACGGGACTAAGATGCAGGTAACACCAAAAGAAGATCAAGGGGACGGGGAGCACAGTTCAGCCCGCTCTTTTCGCCAATCCCCATCGATACATGCCAACAAGTATCCATGATAGCTAAACCCGATACTCAATTGCCAAATGACAGACATAGCTTTAGATTCGAGAGGCCCACCTTCAAACATACGATCAATACGGATGGGTAGGGACCACATGGCTGGCCGGTGGAAAAATAACTGGAAACTCGTGGAGGTTACGAGGGTTGTTGACTATGGGTTGATGTCCATCATGGAGAAAAATTACACATGGATATACGAAGTAGTGGGTAACATCTAGCTCCAACGGGACGTGATCTCTTGAAGAAGTGGCTCCAAAGTGATGAATCAATTCCTCAGCCAGATTACTAGGAGGCAAACCTACTTCCTCCCGGAAATAGCGCAGAAATGTTACCACTCAAACGGTGGGAACCTAAAAGGGGTTCCTAATAGGTGTTAATTTTGGGAAACTAGGTCCAAACTCCATGTTGCATTTCTCATATGATGATGATTATATTTTTTGATGGATTCATCTTTTGGAGAGGTACAAAATTGATGCGTCATCTTGTTTGGATGAGCATAACATATTTTGAATTTATTTTCCACACGTGCAAATTGACAAGGTGGCCAAATTTGTAATGTAGGCTCACAAACTAGCGATGTGTCACACACCCCATTGATGGATATAAATTGGAAAGAGATTGATACTCATTTCATCATCATCTCATCACACATTCTTCTTGTGATCGATTGGTTCGTACGGCCTAGGAGACGCTTCCTATACCCTCACACATGTGAATGCAGATTCTTTGGTGCCGAGATTTGTTTTAGGGATTTCTAGACGGTGTTGACTTCGTCCAACACTTGAGCTGACTTCGATTTCGGCACAAAAATTATGATTTCTTGAGGCCGCGTTTGAGGCACAAAAATCAAGGAGAAGCATTACTTTGATTGGTGACATCATTGCACCTTTGACCGCGACGTTGACCTGCATTGACCATTTGTTGTTGACTTACGTTGACTTTTGGAGTTGTCTTTGAGGGGTGTGTGTGACACTTGGACGAAGGCTGATTTTTCATGTTGTGAAGTTGGTTTGGCCGACTCAAGTCTTCTTGGTGGTGTCCTATTATTTGTTGTAACAAACATTTCTCTTTATATTTATGCTAGACAGAAGAATTACAAATTTTGATATATTATTTCGCTTGTCTTATATTTGATCTATTATTATGTTCTATTAGCATTTTTACTTTCATGTTTATGTGATTGCTAAATATGAATTGGGCCATAAGAAGATTGAGTAATTACATTTAAGCATAGAACATACCATAGTTTATCTAAATTTAACACTTAATTGTCGGATGCCAGGTTAGCAAAATTTACGGGGCAAGTTCCATAGATGAGAACCAAGGTGCCGCTCACAAATAGATCACAAATTAGTACACCGGTATAATCACGTGGTTAAAACCCTCAAAGAGGAAACGATCCATGACACGAAATGACATAACCACTTAGAACCCAATTTATTAATATAAAAAAAAAAAAGTTACATATGTTTCTCTCATAAACGGTTCTGGGACAAATGACCCTCCATGCTCTTTAAATAGAGATCATGGACCAATCGAGTTTTAAGCACGGATCCAGAAGTGTCATCTGTCTAGGGTGAGAGATAACCATCGGATCTACAAATACGTGATCATCAGTTAAGTTATAAATTTACATGGTAAAAGAAACACACTTTACCTAACTCTACACTAAACTAAGTTATCCTTAATATTTCTATGTGTCGAATATCTGACATCCACCACATGCAGAACAACTGTGATAGGATTGAAGGATTTACAAAGGTGACACAAAGACTATTTCCTATGTGTCTAAATATCCTAACATCCCCCTTAAGAACAAATTGGGATAGGATTGGAAAAGTTTAAAAAATTGACACAATAGGAGAAGGAAGAAGGCATTAGAGCCTATCCCCCTTAATGACAACTTTCACAGGCTCCCAAGCATGGATTGAAGTTTAAATGTAAACTTCGCTTACGTGAGCCTTTGTAAAGATATCGACTACTTGATCATTGGTTGGATAAATCTTGCACTTCAAGAACACGATCATGAATGAGCTTTCGATGAAGTGTGTGGATTTTGATGTGTTTCATACGATCTTGAATTGGATCTTTACATGAAGTGAATGGCACTACGATTATCACACCAAGTGTAGTTGGATGTTCTTGATGAAGACCAAATTGAGACATAATCTACGCGAAGTCACATGGCTTCCTTGTGGCTTCAATTGCACCATGATACTCTACTTACGCAAAGAAAGAGAGATGGCACTGTTTCTCCATGAAGACCAAGTAATAGGTCACAGACAAGAGTGAATACATATCTGGGTAGACTTTTCGATCATCGGTCACCGGCCCAGTGAGAATCGATTAGAAGCCAATCAACAATGGAGATGCTCTGCTGTTGCAATGAATCTGAAATGAATTTTTACCTCGAATATGTCGTGCTGGGTAGCAATGACTTTTCATGAGGTTGGTGCATAAACCAAGCGACAAGACCAACGGCAAAGGAAAGATCAAGACGGGTATCGGTTAGATACGGAAGTTTACCAACAAGTTGACGATATAAAGTCGCATCAACTTCGGGGTAAGTACAAGTGACTAAAAGCTTGACTCAGTTGAAAGGAGAAAGCGTTGGCTTACGATCTTCCATGTGAAAGTGGTGTAGAAGATCACAAGCATACTTGAAATTTGAGAGAATGTCACCTTTAGTTCTGCAGACACGAAGACCAAGGAAATAATGCAAGTGTCGTAAGTCCCCTCATTTCAAACTTCTTTTTGATCTTTATAATTCACATGGTTTATATGGCTTGGATCACTACCGGTAAGGATAAGATCATCAACATAAATAACAAGGATGGTGAAGGACTTACCCACTTTCTTGGTGTAGATAGTGTTGTCCAGAATGGACACCTAGAAAAGCCATTATCTAATAAATCTATCCATTTTGGCATACCAAGCGAGGAGCTTGTTTGAGACCATAGAGAGACTTCCCTGGGTGAAAAACAAGGCTGGAGTCTTTTTGGATAAAGCCGGGGGTTGTTCCATGTAGATTTCTTCATGCAAATCTCCATATGAAAGCGGATTCAACATCCATCGATGGAATTCCCATTTAAAGAGGCTTGACATAGGAAAGAACGAGGAGGATAGAATTCACTTTTTGCAACGGGGAGAAGGTTTCAATATAGTCGATGCCTTCAACTTGTGAAAATCCTTTAGCAACAAGACGAACTTTATGTCTGTCCACTTTTTTTCATCTAGTCCAAACTTGGTTTTGTAAACCCATCTGCATACGAAAGTTTCATCCTTTTGGAAGAGGAACAAGATCCCAAATGTCGTTTGCCAATAAGGAACGATACTCTTCATTCTGTAACTGTCCCAATCAGATGACCGGAAGGCTTCTTCGAAAGGTTTCTAGATCAAGTTTTACGGAACTGAGCCAATAAGGAAGAGGCTCTTCCCGGCCAAGACGTGTATGTCGATCGGTAGGGTCACCTACAAGAGAACTTCTTTGCATCATTAGAGCGGACCCATATTGGAAGCGGTGGAGTATGAAACCAAGGTGGAGGATTGTCATCCTCGCTGTCATCATTTGAACTAGAAGGAATGCTATTAAAAATAGAAGAGAGAGAAGTGACACATATGCCGAATCGAGCCCTCATGTTAAGGTAACACCACCAAATTAGGCTGCGGAGCCGATATATTTTCATCAAATTTTACATCTCTTCTAATGATTATATTTTTGATTTTGATTATTATATATCCTTTGACATCTTGAGAATATCCAACAAAAATACATTTTTTCACTCTTAGGTTCTAAGGCTTTATGTTTCGCATTTGGAATATGGGCCCAAACATCACTTCCAAAAACAAGAAAGTGACGTACATACGGTTTGATTGAGCTCCAAGCACAACACGGGTTATATTCTTTAAAACCTTGGTAGGAGTGTGGTTACTATGTAATTGGCACGGTTAATGGCTTACGCAGAGGTGAGACGAGTCCTTTAGATTAGGCATACGATTAGCCATTTCTTTTAAGGTGCGATTCTTTAAGTAGGCTACACCATTTTGTTGTGGAGTATATGGAGCAGTATGTTGCAATTGAATTCCATGCTCGGTGCAGTTGATAAATTTTTTGTTAACATATTCTCCTCCATTGTCTAATCTTAACTTAAGAATTTGATGTCCAGTTATTTCTCAACAAAGGCCTTAAAAGCCAAGAACATGTTAAAAACTTCACTCTTGAGTTTTAAGAAGTATACCCAAGTGCATCTAGAAAAATCATGTTGATGAAAGTTGAAAAGTACTTGCATGGAAAAACAATAGGAGATGGACCACATAAATCAATGCACAAGTTTGCAAAGGGCTAAAAGCGGCATTTTGTTAAAACTATCCCGATGATGTTTTACGGTACATACGGAGCAAACACCATCTTAGCAAGATACCATAGGAAGACCCGTCACCATATTTTCCTTACATAGAGTTTGAAGAGAGTGATAGTTTAAGTGACCAAATCGCTCGTACCAAATTTTGCTCACTTCATCATTGTGAGCAAAAATGAAAGAGAACACATGATGACCCAAAGTTTCAACATACAACCTTGTGGAATCATCGGCAATGCTGATAGGTAAAATATGTTTAGGATCTTTGAGGTCCTTGATTACAACATCATGCGGTGAGAATTCTACCTGTTTCCCTTCACAGATAAGGTTATAAATTAAGCAGAGAGAAAGTTGCATGACAAGGTAGGAACACAAAGTACATCATTAAACTAACCATTACTTGAGATGAATGGTTCCAGATCCTACAACACTAAGAGATCTATCATCACCAACATAAATATAATTTGAGTGTTACAAGTAACAAGAAAAACATGGCTTTATTTTTGGCCATGTGATAAGAAGCTCAGTCAATGAGCCACTCATGAGAATGAGAAGAGGAAGATAAATTTAATACTTAACAGATCTTGATGCTTGAAAATTCTACAAGCAAAAAAGTGCAGAATACGAAGATGAAGGTGAAGAGTGCTCCAAATTGATGTTGTGCTTCTTCATTGTTACTAGCTAAGGCTTCCATCTTCTTAAAACATTTGGACTCTAAATGGCCATCACGATTGCAAAAGTTGCAATGTCTATCTGTCTTCTTTCTTTTGTTTTTATCGCCTTATCATTTTGGTGAGTTGCTTTTTTGGTTTGTGGTTGAAATTTCTTAGGACCCTTGTTTGGTTTTGAACCATACTTTTTTAGGATATTTCTTCTTGGGATTCTTTTGATATGATTGTTGAAGTTGCTAAGGCTCACTTGGGAATTTCAGTGATAAGACCAAGGTGTAAGATTTTTCTTGTTCTCTTATCAAAGAATCGCAAAAGGCATCAAAAAAGGGGTTCTTGTAGGCGGTTCTGAAGAAATGATGGCTTCTCTAGTGTAAAGGAAGCGAGAAACAAATACGAATATGTAGGGCCAAGCTTAGAAAAAATGCAATAAGTAGGCTACCATCTTCCTTTTTGATCTCTGACCTTCTAAAGAATTTGAATGGTCTTGAATTTGGACAAAAAATATTCGGTGGAGGAGAAATTATTGGGGTCCAAAGTAAGCAACTCATTTCAAGTTTGGTGGGCCTTGATTTGATTTTGAATGCCAAAAACGATTTTTAGCTTATCCGGGGCTTCATCGGGGTGTCAATGTCAAGGATATGAAATCGAAGATCTTGAGAAATGGACATTCCTATCAACCCTCATGCTTGATCTTGTTTATTTTCCCATTTAGAAACTTTGTCATCCTTCATCAAGGTTTAGTTTCTTATCTATGGAAATTCTATAAAGCTCTTTACTTCTGTATGTCTACCATGTAGGGCGATACCATTGGAAATAATTGGTGTTGTTAAGAATAATCGACATGCACTTTCCTTTTTTATTTTAATTGAAGCGAAAAATCTAAAACTAAGTTTGCTCCAATGGAAATGTCTCGAAAAATTAGGCCATTTAAAAAACGGCTTAGCTTGACTTCCCGAATGAAGAGATTATGCACTGAAAAATACGAGTTGTGAATCTTGGGAATAGTTACGAACCTTGGGATCGTCTTGATTTTTTTTTTAAATTCACCCCTTTTAAGACAAATTTTTTACAAAGAAGCTTGAGAAGGAGACTTGAACCCGAATCTCTATTCTCATAAGCTAACCCCTCACCAAGTGAGATAGTAAAAGGATCACATTATTCGGTTTTTTTTTTACTCTTCGGTGTGCGTGCCTTTTCTGCTAAAAAAACACAAAAACGGAGGCAAAAAAAAATGAAATGAAAAGTCTTACGATAGAATGTTAGATTTTAGATTAGCCTTACGACGATACCAATTTTTTCACTATTTTACGTTTCCCGAATTGCACAGACGTAGGAAAGAGCATCGTAGCGAATAAATCCCTTCTTCCTATTTCTAATTTGTCGAGATCACATGCGGCACACAACAAAAGGCATACCTGAAGAAGAGGGTCTGAATGCGGGAAAATAAATAAAACCTAAAAACCGAAAATAAAAAGGAGGAACCGAGAAATAAAGCGAGAACTATTAACAAATATAATTGCAAAATAGGTACTTTTATACCTCCGGATCTAAGCGTCTTAGCAGGTAGCGGAAACCTTTTGGCATGAAATGAAAGGCATTCCCTCGGTGTAATAGATACTCCTAGAACACAAGCAAGCGAGTTCTCAAGACCAAAAATGTTTATAAATAGTAGATCTAAAAACGGTATTCGCATGCGATCAACCAGAAACGGATTTTGATCAACAACGGATGCGGCCCTTAAAATAGCTACAATACCACGCAAAATTTTCAAGGTAAATTCGGTAGATCAAGGCTCAAGGTCAGCACTCACAAAACGAGATCAAAAATTAGTACACCGGTATAATCACGTGGTTAAAACCTCAAAGAAGGAAGCAGGTCACGACTTTGAGCCAACGCGGCCACTTCGAGCAATTTATTAATATAAAAGAAAAGTTACGCATGTTTCTCTCATAAACGGTTGTTGGAAAAAGGACCCTCCATGCTCTTTAAATAGAGATCATGTACCAATCGGGTGCTAAGCACGGATCAAGTGCAGTTAATGAGTTGAAGATAACAATCGGATCCTACAAATCGTGACCGTCGGATTACAAATTCTAAATGTACATGATAAAAACACATTTTACACAACTCTACACTAGTTAAGTTATCCTTAACTATTTCCTGTAATATTCGGAATATCCCTAACAAAGGTGAAGACAAAGCCCAAGCTAGTGTGAAAATAAATCACCGAAGAAGAAGTCTTATCGAGGACCAATGGCCTCCTCAACTAAAGGTTTAAGTCTAATAAATTTGACTCCACAAGTTTGATTATCATGGATGGAAGATGTCTTTGGATTTGATTTTGGAAGATCAAGATGTCATGGATTAATAATTATGTGCGGGGAAAGATTCAAGGAGCCTCCATCAAATATATGGTGCCCTGAAAAAATATAGAAGAGGGGAAGTCAAGGCGAATATGATTATAGAGGGATTTTATATATAAGCACTTGGTTGCTTATATCTCACGGTAGGCACATCTAAATAGATGTATGATAAGTTGGATTAGCAGCTGGGGCTGTAATGTTAATCATTCTTTCTTCAGAACAAGTTGAAGAATGTCAAGAAGAACAGAAGAATCCATTCAATCATATTTTATGAGGCTCACGAAATCGGGAATGATCTCTAGCCATTGGCGAAGAGGTAGTTGATCGAGAGCTTGTCCTCATTGCTCTTGGAGGACTCCCCCGTGATTGGTATGTATTCAATACTATTATTCTTAATAATAATGCCATTCCCAGTTTGATGAATTGTTGACGAGATGCCGCAAGAAGGCAAGGATGATGGAGAGAGACCATCCCTCGAATGGGAATGGGTGACCTATTGCCTTTACCGCTCATGCAAATAAGAATAATGATGGTCTAAAAATCAAAACCATGGAAAGAGCGGGGCCCAAGAAGGAGAAGGAAGATGTTACACTTGTAACAAGCTTGGTCACTATGTGAGAGAGTGCTCGATAGAAGGGACTCTCCTTGGGATGATGACAACAACAACTTCGAGAGGCTAATCGGAAGAACGAGGTTCAAAGGAAAGAGGAGGGCTCCCTTTGATTGAGTAAAATGTGCCGTTCAATAGGTCAAGGAATTCCGTATGATGAATCCAATGTTGTTGATAATAAGAAAAATGAATATATTCTTATATACGCCCTCTCTACATTGCATCTCCTCCAGGCACCGCGGATGTCTGGTTGATTGATAGTGGTGCTTCAGTACCTCAACAGATATAAACCCTCACCGATTTGGTTCGAGAAGGATGTGTTGGAGATTGTCATGAAGACAATGCCACCTATCCCATTAAAAGGCGAGGGTAACGTGACCCTTCATCTATCTCAAGGTCGATTCCTTCGCTTACAGATGTGTTGTACGTACACAGTTGAAGAAAATTCTTGTGTCCATTTTCGACAATGGAAGACAAAGGATTCAGGTGGTATTCATCGATGGAAAGGTACACATCTAGAAGAAGAGCATAAAGCTCTACTATTGGTTTTAGAGTTGATACACTCTATCGGGTTGGAGGAAATGCATTGGGGCCATGTCATGTGACACAACTCTTCAAACCGGGCTATGGCACCGAAGGTTTACACCTTCATTACAAAGCCCTTCTCGAAGCAAGGAGGTGGTGGCCGGGGATGCTCGAGTTTAAAGATGATCAGAAGAGTATGTCAAGGTTGTATGAAGGAAGCATACAAGGGGACCATTCCCCTCGAGTGTCACAAAGACATACGTGCAATTGATACATTACGATCTACTCTGGAATGTTAATCAGCATCCTTGAGATGTTCCTATTATGACTTTTATGAACGAATTCTCCTTGAACCTGGATATATTTCTTGAAGAAGAAGGACTGAAGAATTCAAATGGTTTTGAACCTTCAAGGCCTTGGTTGAAAGTATCAAATCGGGGAAGAAAATCAAGATTTTGGGGACCAATCATGGGATCGAGTATGGAGTCAAATGAATTCAATGAATTTTTGTAGGAAGTTGACTTTAAAGGAGACCCTGGCTAATGTGTGCTCCCAAGAAAAATGGTGTTGTTGAAAGGAAGAATAGAGCCATTTTGGAAGTTTCTGCTTTCATACTATATGACCAAGGTAAGTTTCTATGGGAAAATTTTAAACATTGTTGTGTATGTTCAAAATAGATGCCCGCATTCATATTGGACTCAAAATCCTAGAAAGTCTTCTTTGGTAAAACCCCCGATGTCTCCCATTTCAGACATTACTCTTGATTTTTATTTTCCGTGCCGAAAGAAAAGAAGCAAGTTGGATAGTTTGGGAAGAAAGAGAATGTTTGTGGAGCTATAGTGAAACTTCAAAGGCATATAGAATTTATATGCAGTCCAAAGAGAAGTAGAGATATGCCATGATGTCACCTTCAATGAAAATGTTGCCCTCGAAAGTTAGAGTCTTCCTAGCTCAGGAAGACAAAGAAGAAGAAGAAGCGGGGATGCGAGAAGAGTCGAAGGATGAACCAATGCCCGATGTTGAAGACCAATGAGGTCTGATCCACCTCCTTCTAATAAAGGAAAACCTCATGGCTTAAGGACACTCTCGAAGATGCTAAGAGACATATTGCTCTGAAAGACATTTAAAAAAGTGAAGAAAGGTGAATAGGTACCAGGAGTACCTAGCGACCATGAGCACTATTGTACAATGCGAGCCTAGAACATTTGAAGAAGTCATAAAGCATCGAGTTTGCAAAGGATACAGCAAGAATATGAATCTATCATGAAGAATGTTATGCAGGATGCTTCGTCCTACGTGCGAAGGAAAAATCTGTTGTCACCTCAAAATGGCTCTTCAAGATCAAGAAGCATGGAGTAGGTCGATGATAGAAAAGTACAAGGCAAGATTTGTTTCCCAAGGCTTCTCTCAAAAGAAGGCATAGATTATGATGATATATTCACACCTATTTCCCATTATGCCACCATCGATGTCATTGCCCTTCAACGCAAAGGATGGAGTCTCCATCAAATGGATGTGAAGACTTCCTTTTTACATGGTTCAATCAGGAAGGAGGTTTATATGGAGCAACCTCACCAGGGGTTCGAAGTCCAAGATAGAGACTCATATGTATGCGGGTTGAAAGAAATCCCTCTACATGGGTTGAAAACGCTCCAGGAGCTTGGTATGAGAGGGATTGATAAACACTATAATTGATTGGGCTTCTCGAAGGTTGATAAAGGCCTCTCATTCTAGTTTTATGTGGATGATCTCTTCTGGCAGTCTTGACCTCTTATTCATCGATGTAAGGAGCTAGCAGGTCGAGATGGAAAGAACTTCGTCCGCGCACTATTTCCTACTGAGCTTGGAGGGTACGGCAAAACGGGTGAGATTTTCTTTCTCGAGAAGAAATATGTTGTGACGATGTTAGATTTGGAATAGTGGATTGTAAGTACGTATCGTGCAGAAATGAACTCAGCAGAAGTTGTGTGGAGACGTTCGTGGAGCTGGCTTTAGGAAATCACTGAATATTGACAACGAGAGACTGATGTTCTTAGTGAACTCCGTCCAAATGTATGTTTTGCAATGAACACTTTGAGTCAACATATGGTGCAGAATCTATTGATATATCTTAGGCACAATCAACCATGGAGCTAAGATAAATGCGGGAGTTTGAGACTCCATGGATATACGGATGTCGATTGGGTTGGCAGTGTGGTGGGTCGTAGAAACCTGTCTGGATGTTGCTTCACCTTAGATTCTGTGAGATATCTTGGATGAGAAAAGCGTCGATTCTTTGAAACACCGTTGAAATTTCGAATACATTACAACGATTATGGCACATTGTAGGCTTGTTTGGTTGGTAATCTCTTCGGTGAGTTGTTTGGGCATGTGCTGCTAGATACCACCATTGTCCTTTGCGATAACTAGAGTGGAATTCGTCTTTTACGAAAATCCTGTGTTCCACTGATGATCGAGCATATTGATGTTAGGTACCACTTCTTCAGTGCTATTTGCAGGCGCCGTAAGGCTCGATCACATTAGGACGTGAGCGGTGGCGTATATTCTCACAAGCCCCTAGGGAAGGTCAAATTATTAACCTTTCGTGAGAAGCTTGGAGATGGGCAGCCCTATTCGGGGGTCCCTCTTGGGTTGGACAATGAGCTCTAGGAGCTCTCGGGGGCTTGGGGATAGCTTCTTGAAACTATAAACATACCTGAGGCTAGGACCCAAGTCGAACCTTATTGTGCTTCTTCCCCACCATTATGATATTGAGTTGGTTCACCCTCTCTTTGATATACCATACTGCATTCATCCTACCCATGGATTTTTGGACTCATGGAAGTACCTCTCATTTGGCCAATGAGGTGAAATGTGGATAGAGACCAATAGCAAGACCAATGGACGCATGATTTTTGTACTCTCTATGTCTAGGATGGGGATATGTTCCAACATGATGCGGGATAGAGGTACGTGGGGTTCACTTCTCTAAGCGACTACGAGTTAGTACACTAACTTCGGGTTAGTATGTGACTCTCTTGAGTCAATTGAGGTTTAACCTCTAAGATGACTTCGGGTCGGCGGTGTGATGTGTTTGTGACTCACTCTCTTTGTTTGCCCAGGCCAACAAAGCATGTTCTGACAAGATGACAAAGGATTGCGAGGATGATGATATATGATAGTACAATATGGTCTTGTATGATAGGATGGTACGGATGAATGATTGAGGTTACGCCTAGTAGAGAGAATTAATTATTTTGGGCAACTAGGTCCAAACTCTGTATTGCAACGCTCATATGATGATGATTATAATTTTGTTGGATTCCTCTTTCGAAGAGGTACGAATTAATCTAAAGATCATCTTGTTTGGATAGAAATGAACATATTTTGAATTTATTTTCCACACATGTCTGAAATTAAGAAGTAAATTTGCATTTAAGCATAGAACATACCATGGTTATCTAAATTTAACATAATTATTTGTTAGACCAAGAGACGGTGGTGGATGCTTATTGCTTGTCACCACGGCTAAGACTCTTTGCTCTTTATGAACTTTGTTGATGGGAGGAGTCTCGATGTTTGGAAGCACTTATAAGATATGTCAATGAATGGATATGAAGTGATCCCAAAACCCTTTCCCAAGGAGGAGATGAAGAATGGTACTTGCTTCAGAATTTTAAGCAGGAAGCATCTTCCGATGAGAGGTGAGGATAAGGGAGAGCGTACAGCTTGAAAAGACTTACGTCCTAATCTATATAAACTTGGTTTCCCAAGTAGCCCTTGATAAGTTGTCTTTGATAAGAAACGGGACCACATGGGACCAAGTGGGCCGACGAGGTTCGGGGAATGGAATGTAACAGCCAATGATGTTCACACCTTGATGAGTGAGGAAAGAATCAGACAAAAATTTTGCTTCAAAGGTAGAATTGATCCTACTGAGATCTTTTGATGAAGTTCTGGGAAAATTGGTCCTAGAGCTAGGGCTTGCAATTCCAAAGATTCCAAAAGTAAAATTGTAGTCGGAAGGAGGGTGGGGACCACCGGCGCGATAGCCTCCAAGAGTCAAATTTTTTCTATTGGTAGATTCTTGGGAAATTGATGCCTTAGGTGACCTATCGAGCTGGACTTAGGGAAAAGGTGAAAAAGAAAGGAAAATGACCACCCTTTTTGAGGATTACATTCTCTTTCCTAGGGGATATGGAGTCGAGATGATAATGATTGAGAACTCGGCTTCTTGATCAGAGCTCAGAAAAGTCAACTTGATCCAATGTTAATGGAAAAAAACAGTGACCTTCAAGCATTTATACTTCATGAAAATAGTGCAAGCTTATCAAGATAAAGCAATCTCTAGGACATTTCATTCATACAACAATGGCCCATACATTAAACAAGCTAAATAGACACTCAATTCCACATTCCAATGATGCGGCAACTAGCCCTAATTATAACGAAGTTCAACAATATGCGGCAACAAGAATATTTAATTAAAATTCACTTACAAGTTAGGCAGTATATCAACTTGACATCATTTGCAAAAAAAGCTCAAGTTAAAAATGACCAAATCCATACATCAAAATTATTAAACTTTATCCAAATGATCTGCATAAAGAAATGTGAAATTCTCTAAGAGTAAGAGATCCACGATACAAATGAATGTAGCTAACATCGATATATACCCTCCTAAGGAGTTGAATTGTACTATGGGCCTACATTAGCCCTAATGATAAAATAATGTCAGATAAACCCCTATTAGTGACAAGCCCACGAACTAGCTCACAAATGGAAAAAATAAGCTTTACGAGCGACCAAATAATAATATGTTCAACATGATGCATCTCGATGCGAAGATACGTATTTGCTAGCCTACGTGTTTCCTACGAAGTTGTTACTACGGTGACTTCTGCATTGTTCCTTCCTACTACTTAACTACGGTCTGTGTTGTAGATTAAGGCGCTATATGCCCCTTTGTCCTCTGCACTCCTCTTGCACCAGCGCTTTGGTCATCCTACTACATCTAATTTAGGCTCCCATAGCAAGGTATTGATTTGATGGACTCCTCGAGGATCCACCGCCCATCCTTTAGATCTTTGGGTCTACAACTCCAAATCCCCACCTCCCTCCTGGAGATATTTGGGGGAAATCATGGCGAACTCCTCATCGATCCTTGTAGATGCAACTGCCGAATCCCTTTGTGCTTCCTCCATCCATATCCTCTCTTCTTGAGAGGACAACGTGGCAGCATGGCCCCATCTCACCACGGAAGCATTTGATCTTGGAAGGTCCTTCTTCCTCTGCACTACTCTTCTTTGGCCCTTTGATACAGAGCTACATTTTCCTCCTCCTTCATCTTCCTCCCCGTTTGTTGTTGCTTCCCTCAAGTTTGACACTTGAATTCTAAGTCCCTCCTCATCTCTTCTGCTAGACGCCCACATTGACTCCTAGTCCGGCAAATTCTCTACGCACGGATGCTCTAGACAAAGAATTGATAGTCTTCGGACAGCGAGGTTGAGGGCCAATCTAACCATCTTTGTGGCACCGAGAATTGATCTATGGTGCCGGTTGATCTCGGTTCTCTTGAAGTCTAACCGAACGGTCCATTGCGCTCACCCTTCATCACAGTAGTACATCTTCTCCTCTAAAATCATCTTTTGTTGCTTAGAAGATCCACGATATATCTTCTTTAAGGGCCTACCATTTCTCTAACGGTACCTTTAGTAGCTATGTGACACACGACACATGATCATACTCCTTCGAGGATCGAAACACTTTGCCTTAGACATACTCCAGATTTTGAACGCTTTCAAAGGATACGCATCTACCAGTTCAACCATCACACCATCGATGAAGCATTGAGATCATGTTCATCAACGAGCATGCGATCCTTGCCTACCGAGATTACATAGTTGGAGGCTCCCTCCAACCGATCTTAATCTCTCAACCCACTTCGCCATCTCTCTGAGCTAGAAAAGGATGACGAACCGCTCCCTCTCTCTCCTTTACGCGGCTACGCGCCTATGCATACGCTGAGATGGTAGATGCGATACTTATCTTGCTACTCGGTCTCGAAAAATAGAATTCACACGGCTAGGAATTCCTCGGGGAAGAAAATTCCCTCAAGGTGTCTACGGATCTCCTTTTGATGCTTTATGCCAATAATAATCACTTGCTCATGACACGCCTCGGCTCTTTGATGCTACGGCGCTCTCTGCCTACCGCCCAAACTACAATACGAAAAAAAAATTCCTCTTTTTTGACTCACTCGAGAGAAATTTTCCTTGTTGGTTTAGCCCTTTTGGCTTGGGCTGCGCACTAATTGGGGAATCGATCTGCGCCTCTGTGACTCTTTGATCCCTGGCTTCTGTTATAGCGCTAGATGCCATTGAATTTTCTCTCTTGCTCCTCCTTGCTAAGCTACCTTAGCTCTAATATAATGTGGTCGTATTACCCGAATTCTACTATGACAATTGATGGAAAGTATTCTATTTGTTATTTACTTAACAAATTGTTTCTTGTGTTCTACAAGCAAATATCAAAATCCATACACTACGGCCTTCACGGAAATAAATTTGCGGAAGAAAAACAAGTGCGAAAACAAGATCGAGCAATAGAAAATCATAGACACATGCGACACCTTTGTTTGGACTAATTTCCGGAAAAACCCAATGCGGGAAGCTTCGGTGCGGCGGTGAGGGTTTATATGTTATGCGATAAATTCTAAGTACAAATCTATGATTCGATGAATATATTAAATCATGCGAGAGAAATTGACAAGTAAAATCTTGTGCGACGAAACCTCACTCCTCCATGAGACCCAACACTAACTTTGCACCCAAACGAGCTACTTTGCATTGCCTTTGCACGATCTTTGCATCCACCGATTGTAGTTGCTCTCTATCTGCAGTAGCTAGTCTCTTGTTGCTTGGCTAGAAAGCGGGGCCCTTACGGAGCTCAGAGCCTGTAGCCGACCCAACGTTCCTCCTCGACGAAGAAATAAGTCCCTCTCGAGGGCTTTGCGCGGTGCTGTCATAGCCTTTGTTTCATTAGCTTTGCGCTACCTACGTGACTCTCTTGTCTCCTCTCTATGCACTCTCCAGGATACGGGGATTATTCCAACCGAATTCTTTGCCCCTCTCTGTAAAGATCTCTCGATCGATTTTCTCCCCTTAATCTTGCTCACTAAGAGAATTTTGATCTCTTGATCCTCTTGCTCTCTCGGTATCTTTCCAAATGACCCTTCAAGTCCTTCTTATAATCTTCTGGGTGAAACTTCAATGGCCGAATTAAATCTCTAATCACCGACTAAGATTAACTGGACTTTTTTCTCCGCCTTTAGAACATTCACACTCTATTTTATTAATACCCTTTAATTATTTTATTTTTCCCAAGTTTAGACTTAGGGTCCTAAAAATAATTAATTATTTTAATAAAAGCACATTCTAAGTGGAATTTTCCCAAACGATTCTGGGTTCTCTAAAATCTGAAATACATGTGCCTAAGCCTCCTTGCAATTTTGAGTCTTAGAGCACATTCGATGCTACAAATCAACAAGGAAAACCCTATAATCTTTCCTTATGAGAGAGAGGATTCAATTCATCGAGAATAATCCGATCAAAATGACAATCTTTGACTCCAATGAATGCCAAGTCAAAACCCGGTCAAATGAGAGAGAATGTCGTCGAATTTTGCTTGCACTGAAAGCCTTTGAGTTTGAATTTTGCTGAGGTAGGCGGTCAAAGGGACAGAAATTCGGTCTTTCAATCTCCACATAAAGTTCGGTCAAATCTACGGAGGTTGACTTGGAAGTCAAACCTCAATCAACGGCCCAAAACAAAGACAAATCTTTGGTCAACAAACGATCAACAAACCACGGACGGCACTTCAAACCTCATTTCAATAATTCGATCAAATAGAAAAGAAATTAATCAATTCAACATTGGTCAACATAAGTCAAAATGAGTTTGGGAAGGTCAAAGGCAGAGATAAAATCCTCCTCTTTCTCCTTTGCACGTGTAAAACATATCTTCTTGATTGGTCAAATGGACGGAAGGTGATTGTGTGATGCAAAATGAGGTCAATGAATGCCAATATATATATGTGTCAGAGAGTGGGTTTGACCTTCGATCAAACCCCTTCAAATTGTGGGGCCGACATGTCCATTTGAGTCGACTTGGACAATGCAGAAAAATACATAATTTCTCCTTCAATTTTGACCATGAAAATACCGACTAAAGCTACCAATTTCCAACACCTTTTTCTTCAATGATTTTATTTTTCTTGCATAGCTTGGGCTACAAGCTTTGTTATGCATTTTTATCCTTTAAGGATGAAGTAGATTATTGTTGATCGGGGTTGGGATATCAAAAGTTCCTTTTTATTTTTTATTTGCTCATGTATTATCTAGGAACTAGGAGAGGGCTAATGAGGGGGGTAAAGCTCATGCTAGGCTTTTGTCCACTTTATTTTATCCCAGTAGATAATGCATTTATCTTTTGTGGCTCATGTTTCTTCTTTTTTTGGTTGCATCAACCTCTAAGAGACAAGTTTCACAGGCCCCTATGAGAATGAGGAAATCGAGGAACCAATACTAGTGATACATAACAATCAACTCAAAAGATTGGGACATAAAACTAGGGAAAAATGGAAAGTGATAAGTATGGATTACCATGATCCACTCAACATAAAATCAATGCCTCCCTATTTGTGCCCCTCTAGACAATGGAAAGAAAGGCCACACTAAACTAGGGGCAAAGGATAACCACGGGTGAAGCATGGGAACAACGATACAACCAAAAGTGATCAATCCATCCAATTCAACTTGTGATTCATATCAATAATGCTCTCAAACATTAAATGAAAGCACTTGATTACAAACATGGTTAATGTACCTTATAATGGATGACCACCTTTACCTAATATGTAGGTAATACGTTAGATGTAAAGGCACTAAAAAGCAAACGGAATGGGAAAATGTTCTCTGGGGGTCACCCACTTGGGTAGGTAACTAGTACCTCCTAGGTACATTACATTGTCTCATTCAGTACTTATTAGTGATAGCAAGGGGATGACAAGTTAACATTGCTCTCAGTTTCAACTGAGAACTATATCTAGTTGTTTATGGATTAATCCAAACTAAGCATCCAAAGTTCTAGCTCCAAGCGAATGAGTGTGGTTGAAAATACACAAGATGGAACTAGCGTGGCCCAATGCTTTGTCGAGTTTTGGATCATCACATGATGGTCTGAATACATTTCTCAAGTGGTATGTGGGCTGAATTTCACATTATTATTTAGATTACTTTGACCTTTGTGCATTAGAAGTGGATTTAGATAAAGGGAGAGCTTTGTGAGATTTTTGTGTAGTAGATTGAGATAAGTCAAACATTAGACACATATTCTCACTATTTAGCGAGGCATTTCTCACTATTGTAAGGAACTCAACCTACTTCCAAGCAAAAGTAGCAACTTTGGAGCAAAGAAAAAGGAAAATTCCAAAAAGCAATTGGCCCATTCAATATAGTTTAGTATGAGCAGGTTGATCAAACAAACTGTAAGCTGACAAATTCTGTCCAATCTTGTAATTTTAATACTATGAGATTTATTTATGGAAGTTGTAATTGAAGCTAATTAGGAAGGAAAAAATCCTTCCCAAATATAAGGATAGGGTAAGGATGTCATTAAAGTATATAAATATTAAAAATGTATTCAATTGCAAGTTATTGGGTAGGGTCCATGATTTTTTATTTGAATGATTATGCTTATCATATCACGCTTACTCTCATTAGTCTTGGATGGTAACAAGAGATACCAACAAATTCAACAAGTTACAATTTACCTCAGAAGTGAGTAGAAAGTATTTATTGAGCAAGGTAACTTTCATGAGCACATAACATGATAATTGGCCTCAACTAAAAGTCTTTAAGTTTAGTAAGTCACCCAACCCCCTTGTCAATCGGATTCAACATGAGGAAGTTAACTCTAAACTAGACAAGAGTTTCCAATGCTATACAATCTCAAGCGGAGATATGTGGATGTTGGTCCCACATAATTTCAAACTCTTTGCTTAAATGTTCAAAATAGCGATTTTGGGAGAGTCAAAACTTTGATTAAGTTTCTACTTCTTCCAAGTTGAAACCTGAAGTATGATGCAACATATTAAGTGCTTTCAGCTCATCGATTAAGGAGTTAAGAATTGCTTTAAGGTTAGATTAAATCCTAGTACCATAGGGGGTAGGTTGTTGAATTCACTAGGTGAAGAGGCCAAAAGATTTTCCACAACTAGCTAAGACAATTAACTTGAAGCCAAAATAAGGCGGTTACAAAAGGCGAACTTAACCACTTTGAGTTATTAGGTGTCACATTACACTTAAGAAGATACGAGTCCACCATACTCGCTACCATGAAACTTTGGAGCTTTAGAATCTTGCTTTAAGATAGACCCTTGGGGGGCATTGTACTACACATGGATGTCACTAATCTTGAGTTTCAAATAAGAGAAGCATTTTCAGACCATCTAGCTTCACCGGTTATGTATCTTCTCCCTACATCATTATTTTGTTCACTTCTTTCCTTAATTTATTTTAGTAGTATTTATATGTGCACATAAATAGTTTTGGCTTATCATTATAGTACTAGCTTTTTTGTGGTAAAGGGTATTTAGTGTTTAACTTCATTTATTCGAAAGATCTTAGTTTCTAGCTTGCTACAAAGGCTACAAATCCACTATTTGTTGTTTTAGTTCGATCCCTTGTAGTACCATTCACTACAACTCAACATACATCTTCAGCTTGAATTTCTACCATTGATATAGGTACGGATCACTACCTGAAGATAAGTCCAATCTTCCAAGTACAAGCCTAGGGAGAATTTTGTGGGAAAACGGAAACACCTGTGAATGTGGAGAAATGTAAGCTGAATTGAACAATGAAGGATAAAACACTTTGAAACTTTATTGATGAAATTCTCGGTGCCTTTATAAGCCTCTTGGGCCATCTTATTAACTTTAGACATATTTACGTTGCTCTAACTACATCCGTTATTCAACCTACATTTTCGTTATTTCAACTACATAGGTAACCAAGTAAATTTACATTTTGTTGTCACATTTTTAACGAGAGAACTCCTTTTTGAATTTCTACCCACCCAACACCTCAATAGAAACTTCCTACAATTTTAGGCCAATACTCCTCCAACACAAGGGGGATTTACCTAAGATCAAATCACTAATCTATTTATTAGCATAGAAATAAAATTAAATTAGTGATTTAGTGACTGATAATGATGATTCTAAAATAAAGGAATGAGAAGGAGAAGCGAAGTTGAGCACCTTGTCCTTTGGAAAATGGAGTCAAAACAATACTTGAAAAAAGCTATAATGCAAGGATGTCGACAAGTTGTATTGTAGATCAACATTATCAGCTACTTCATCCATATTTATACAAAGAACTATATAATATGCTCATTAAGATGCCATGTCATCACCAACTCAAGCAACCAATAAAAATGCAACCAATAAAGTAATGAGATCAACTACAATCATTGAATAAGAATGAACAACGGCCTTAATCTTCATTAACACCGTTGATTACATCAGGGAAAAGAGCATGAATAATTCTCCCAAACATCCTTCTCTAATATCCAAATAGTCCACGAAATTATACTTTGGTTTATAGAGATAAATATCTTTAGGTAGAATTTGATATGGCGGCCACGACATCAATATGATTTGTACCTTAGCACAACTCAACATACTTCACCAAAGTTTTTTCTTCTCTTTAACCTCCAAATTACAATGGCATTAGCATTGTAAAGCGGAATTCCTCCGCTTCCACTTCCATTTAGCAGTGGGGATGCTTTTGCTTTTATAGCTCTTCTTCCTGCATTTCTGATAAATATTATCGAAAAGAATCTAGAAATGTAGATTTCCTCTCGGGGAATAATATTTAAATTCAAAAGAAAAGGTCTAAATTCCCTTTAAGTAGGGCCTCCCGCATTCAAGATTATTTGAATGAGTCAAACAGTGAAGTATCATCAAGGCAAATTCTAGAGATAAATTTCACCCACGAGGCTAATTTTCCATGTCTTTTTCCAACAAAAAACCGCCAATTTCCATTTCTTTCTAAAATAATTCACTTAAATTTTTTTTATAGAATAAGTATGTTGCTCTAAAAATGTGAAAAAAATTAGAAACTACATAAAATCTTTAGAAATTTGAATATTTTGTAAAAATATCACTAACATTTATGGTTGCAAATTTGAAAATTAGAAAAATTTACCAAGGTTTGTATGGTTTATGGCAGAATGGATCCTTAAAATTTTTTGCTATCACATCATCTAGGCTTGAGCACTCCATTAGAATATTATTCTTGTTTGGAGTATATGTCGCTCTAGATGTTTTTCTCTATAAGATACCCTCTTCATTTCCGGGCTTGGCATTATAAAGGAACCCTTTAACTTGCATTGGAACTCTTCTACGAGTCAAGAGGATTTCAATAATGTTTTTTACGAGTTATCTGCCATGTGGGACTTGGAGGTGTGGGGCAGCAAGTTACTTCCAAAATTATTAATGCGCTATGACTTTCTTGGATGATGGAATGATGTCCAGTGCCCTTATTAAGCCGGAAGACACTTCCTCCAATAATGGACCATCTACTAACTTCTTTTCTAAATATCATGTTTACACCTCAAAGAGTGGGGCGTTTCCTTCCTTTAAGCCTTTGAGACCATGCTTGATCACGTCCATTTTTAATGCTATGTGTCATTCTAGCTTGGGTACTCCTTTATTATGTACCAAATTCCAATCCTCCTTGGAATATGGCATGGATCCTTTAAATTATCACTGAGAATGAGCAATCAATAGTTAACCAACTTCACAAAAAGTGCCTTGACCACGTTTTCATGGAAGGCGTGAAGTATAAGAAAGGCCATAATAATTGTATTGCACTTATTACAGCTACAATGCTCCCTTAGAATATGGCTGTTTGAAACTTTGACCTTGTTTTCATATATGGCAACAAATCCCTCTTCTAGATCAGCCAATAATCACTTGTTAACAGCCTTCAACACATATTAGAGGTGACACGTCCCCTTTGAAAGGTCTGGACTATGCTTAACTTGCCGTTTGCTACATGCTGGAAGAAGGTCTTTGCTGCTGAAGTGAACCTCTTTGCAGCCTCTTTGGGTGCAGCTTAAATAGTGAAAGTTCAATCGTTCTTGTTGCAAGAAGATTTTCTGCAGGATCCTAACCAGTTAGCTTAACAGCAGCATCATTCACTTGAACTTGAACCGAAATGCCTCCCGTGCAACTTCTTCTATCAATTTTCAGGGTTTTGAACCATTTCTTTCACCAAGTATTCCATTTCAGCCAAGACGAACCGAGGTGGCTGAATCTCAATACTGCTAAAATCGAAACCACCAACAGCTGAAAGTCATTATGAAAACAAAGCTCACTGCTGGACCTAAACTCCTTCAGTCTTCATCAAACATCCCAATTCCTAATCACTGCTATAATAAAGATAATGTCTCAAAAATGGACATGCATTTCTGCAAAATGATATGAGGACGAAAAAAAATTCCAGTTAAGTGGTATTGTGCTAGAAGATTTGCTTAGAATGATTACTAGTGGATTTCTGGAAAGTCGTTGCTGGTTATGTATGTTTCAGCCTACAGAGGAAGTCTATGCAATTCCTGCGACTTTAATGAGAAAAAACAGCCAGGAACTGGGGCAAAAAATACCATAATAATTTTTATGAAACAAGCAGAATTCAAGTCCCAAAAAACCCAGTCTTGGAGGATACAGGTATTTGGAAAACCAGGCCCTGGGACAGTATTCATACAGACCCTTCACTAAACTTTAAATGTAAAAAATATACAACATAAATAAGATTGCAACTAACCTGATTATTGGGTGAACTGGAACCACCTCCTTTTTATCGCTTTGATCCTCTCTGGACAGAATCTGGATCGTGACGAGAATCCATGGACTTGTCCATGGCGTCCTCTGTATCCAGAAAAGGTTTGAAGACCTGTGCGGTCAGCAGGCCAGAGCCAAGCCAGCAACTAGTATAAAGCACCCTGTGAGATCAATGAGCCAAGCCAAACTAATAACTAGTATAATAGTGGATTTGAAAGCGCCCATGGTAGATTTTTCTCCGTGAGTCATTTAAACTGCTCAAACTTTCAAGGAAACTGGAAGAACGAAAAATACAATTTCAAGCCAAGATTACCAAAAGTTGTCATACCATTTTATACCGACTCTTTTAGAGATTGTCAAAACCATAGTTTGGATGGTAAGAATGGTTGGTATAAAAAATTCGAAAAATCAAATAATTGGAGTGTATAGATTCAACATTATAAAAATCTCTAAATATGCAAATTTTGATTTTCGGAATTTCTACCTAATTTTTTTATATTTATTGTAAAATTTTAAAGTTTTTTGAGTTTTTTTAAAACTAAAGCTTTAATTTATTTTAAGTGTTTTGCATCAAACGTCAGTTCCCATACTTTGAGGATTGTTGATCTAATTCACTCTTTGAAGCCATTTCAACACAAATAATAAATCTCGTTTAATGATCGAGGATTATTATTGTGCAACATAAAGCCATGAAGATTGAATGTACATTGTCTATAATTTTGTGAAACTATAAGTTCAATTTGAAGCGATTTCAAAATTAATTGCAATATATAATTTTTTACAGTAGTAGAGTTGGTATAATAGAAAGGATTGATTTTCAGCATGAAGGTATCATTGATTATTATCTGAATTTTTTCTTTCAAATAAAGTTTATATATTTGTTATATTAATCATTGTAAGTACAAAAGTTTGTTGTTGAATTTTGTTGTGAATTGTTGTTGGTTCACTAAAGGTTATGATGATAACAATCAAAATCTACTATATTATGTATGTATTTCAGATCAATTTGTTCTGATTTGTCAAATATAAAAAATATATTATTGATGCGAGCTCATTCTACTAAAATTAAAATCTAAAATCTAAATAAAAAATTTACTTGAAGAAGATTAGGATATATGACTCTGGATCTATGTTGATTTTAATATAAAAACTCTTGTATATGTGAAAAGTGTTTTTAAACTTATAAAATTGAATCTCTTTAATGTCTTCCATTTAACAAACAACTTAACACAATTGACGATAATAGTGTCTACAAAAATGTTTTTATTTTGTTAATATATAAATCAAGCATGAATTACATATGTTAATTTATATTTATTAATTTAGATTTATTCATATTAAAAGTAAAATTTAAATTTAATTAATATCTTGAACAACCATATCATATAAGTTGAATTAATTAATTATTATTACATAACACATGATTATTTTTCCAATAATGAAATGAAATATTAAGTAGCAATGAATATTATTTTTTAGTTTGATTATTCAAATTTTATAATAAAATTTTCAGTGTTATAATTGGTTAAAAAATTATATTTTCTCTGATGTAGAATAACAATTTAAATATTTGAAGAACCCAAAAATGAAATGGAAATATGTACTTACCACACCATTTAAATTATTATAAAGTGTGGCTTTAAAATATGATGGTGTGTTTTACCTAAGCACAGGTGTCACATAGAGGAAAAATTACAACCTCAATGCTTGATGCCCAGCATTTAATCAAAGATAAGTGGCATTTGCAGGCCTCCCCCTCCTTTCTAATCACTTGAGTACTCAGTTGTGAGTAACACCCTCCTCACAACAAATAATTCACCATTTTATTGTTCATTGTACACTAAATCATGCTTTTGAGTCCTTAAGCTCACAGAAATGTTAAGGCACAAAAGCCAGGGACTCTCAAGCTGACAGAAGCATTAGTTGTATCTGACAGTTAGAGGATCAATATAAATGGAAAATTGATTAGGAAACTCTGCTTGACAGTACAGTAGTAGGAAACGTGGTGGAATGGAAAGGAAATGAAGGTGAAATGAGACCACCTCTTACCTAACTTTGTTCAGGAAAGATCAATTAGCAGATAATACAGCATTAATTAAAAATAGCCTAGTAACAAACCTAAAAATCCCAAAGAGATGTATGGCTCTTGCAATATCTTGAGTCACCTCCTCATGACAAAGTGAAATTACTTGTCTTATTGGAGGGACTTGTGTGTTGGGATTTTAATTTTCATAGACGTCATGATTAGATGCCTTGCAAAACACCTACATGCTCCCTTTAGTCTCCAACTCCAATGTAGCCTCTTCATCTCTCCCCCATCCTCTTCTCATAGCCTCATTGTCGATATACTGAAACGAACTGGTTGCTCACCTCTTCAGCCTCAACAACATCACATCACAATGGAAAGCACCCCGGCAGAATCTTGGAGCATCGGATTGCAAGGATATGGAAACTAGAGGCAATGATGTCTTACATTTCTGTGAACTATCATCAATTGTCTACAACAATCACTCCTTAACCTCTGCACCATGAACCAAATGGGCCCCCTTAGTGGTAAGCACCATGAGATAGCAACACAGTCGACTAGGCATCCTTTGTCAACGAAGCACCCTTTTTTGAACAATAATGATTACTACCATCCTTTGTGTTGGATATTATGGAGCTTGAGCATGATGTGGATGAATCCGATGGTAGTCATTGGAACCGCTCAAACCTCCCACACTTGGTCCTGTGGAGTTTATGCCTTCATATTCTTTTGTCTTTAAGTCTTTTGTGACAAACTTCTCAAAGAGGACCTATGGTTTCCCTCACAAAGGATATGGTCATCATTGCTTTGTTTGTGATTGCCAATCCTTTTGGTTTATGAACAACTATGTATATGGCAGTTGTCCTTTCTTTCTACACTTTTTTGAAAGGTAAACGCCTCTTTTGCTTATAGTTCATCTTGTATTTGGTGTGCATCATGACATCATATATAATCATATGGGTCTAGCCATGTTAAATAGCTCTAACTTACAAAAAAAAAAATGATAATGATAGTGTGTTTGCAAACTTTAAAATTGAAAAGGACTTCTCTCAGCATTAAATTTGAATTACGAAAACAGAGAAATCTATTCCCATATGTATATAAGAAGATTTTGATAAATAAAATTTTCCTTTTATATGAATCATTTGAGAGATTGGGAATTGATAAGTAGGTAGAATCTCACTCACTCGTGAAATTGAAACTTCCATGTTACCACTATTATTTTCCATAGCTCATATGTTTCGGACCTATCTAATAATTTTAATTAAAATCAATTGGCATTAATAACATAAATCCCAACCACTCGATAATGAGTAAACTAGTTATAAATTTATTCGTACAACATAAAAATTATTTTACAATTACTTCCTTAATAAATAAAATTATCATTATTTCCTTTACCAATTTAGTCACAAAATTATTAGTAATGAAAGAAATATGAAAGATCTTATTTAAATTTACCTTCTTTAAAATAATAACATGAAAAAAGTAAAAGTTCATTTCATTGTTATACTTTCATAAAGATACATATCATAAAGCAATATTAATTATTAATTACTAGCATACCTCCAATATGGGGGAAAAGGAAACATTCAAAGTGAACTAAATTAGGATTTATGTTGTTTAAAAATTATGAAAAATTACTTTTGATGGAAAATAGACATTTTATGAGATCAATCTTTATTCACTTACATAATATTTTAAACAATCTTATAAATTCAATTTGATCACTCAATTACATACTCACATGCAATAATTGTAAATATGTGATTGTAACTTTTCTAGGAAGACGAAATAGAAAGGGTTATGATTAAAGAAGCTGAGAGATGATGATGGAGCAAAAAGCATAGGATAGTTTTTGGTGAATGAAGACAATGTGAAGGTGAGGGGGATGCAAGTGGATGTTAAATGAGATGGATATGTGGATTACATTACTTCGTGGAAGATAGACCAATCAATTGATGACACATGTTAGTTTGCAGGACATAACTTAAACCAAATATCAAATGACACATGTTGGTTTTCAAAATGCCCTAAAAAGGCGACAAAACTTGTCAATCATGATTATTGGTTTTAACCATTAGATATATATATTCATATTTATATATGATTTTTATAAGTATTAATATGTTTGAGGTTTTTATAAGAATATTACCTAGTTCAGTGTCAAGCTTGAAATCTTAAATTGGACTTACTCCAAATTAAATTACTCCTTTATATCATGCTATGTGATTACACAAATTTTATTATAAAATCTGTTGGTTTTAATTAAAAATATTAATCACAAACATCAAATATCAAAAATCACTTAAAGAATAATTTAGGTCATTCTTTTATAATATTTCTAGAGATGAGATTTGATATGGTCTTTAATAAATTGTGTTTAAGGACATTTGGTTCAACACTATACATGTTCACAACATGGACTAACTACCTCTAGTGGATCTTAACTCTCGTGATTGTAACGGTGTTACCTACGAGTAACTTGTTGCCATGCTCACTTGTTGTCCCAGTCCTAAAATTGCCCGGTAATGAGACCACCTGTGCAATGTTTCCACCATGAAGAAATATGTAAAGACATCCACAGAGACTAAAAGGAAATCTACCGCAAATTCTTGAAGGAACTTAGTCCAAAACCTAGTTTTCTAGGTCGATTTGTTCCTATTTTCATGCTCGTGATGTCATATTGATAGTTAGAAGCAGCAGCACACTTATTGCCTTTATTTCTTGAAAAAATCGCGTGATCCCTTTATGGCGGTGTTTCCTCAAATGGAGGAGAAGCTTCGACCTCTAGAAGTTCCCGGTGTGAGTTGGTTATTGTTGATGATAGAGTCGAGCTCTACGATTTTAGGCAGTATCATCCATGGGGTTATCACCAGTGGACCTTCCCCTCCTTTTATGGGCTCCTAACCTCTTCTCCCTTCCTATAAATTGGTCCCCATCCTTCCCTACTAGTTGGTCATGGTTGGTAAGTACGAACTCTCCTTCCTTTACATTCTTGCCATGATAATGCCTAAGTTGTTTGGGAGAAGGAATGATTTAGAGCTTCGGTGAAGGACTCAAATTTTCACCAAAGGAGGCATCAACATCAAGGCCTAGGTTGTAAGCTCTTCCTTTCATATTCTCAATAAAACATATGATGTTTACTTTATATATTTTTCTAATCTTTTATGCAATATTCGGGTACTCTACTAGATAGCTAATTTTTAATGATTAGTATGTATCGGGTTACATTTCTTGTTGCCTCTTGATCATATGTAGGTATTCGTGTGCCACCGGTAACGGAGCGAGCCTAAAAGGATCGTGGATCAAGGTCATCATCAACGAGTTTAAACATAACATTAAGAAAAGGTATCTCTATCTCTTTTCTTGTCACATTTTGAATATTGGCTAAGAAAGCTTTGCATTAGAAAGTATCTCAAGTTGTTAGACCCACTCTAGGGCTAGAGATCGCCTCATGCGGGGATTTATCTTGACAACACGAGACTAATAGCACGGGTTTTGGTCTAATGTGCTTGTGATTCCAACAAGTGGTATCGAGCAATAGGTCTTGAGTTCGAAACTCAAATAGCTCACGCTAGGAGAAGTTATTGGAAATCGAGCTCGAAAGGCGCTCCTCGTGTGTTCACGACATGGACTAACCACCTCTCGTGGATCCTAACTCTAGCGATCGTAGCGAGAGACTATTTCTTGTGGGTTTTGGTGGCAACGACAATCGTGATTCCATCGACTCAATGTGTGAATGTGGATTTTCAGTTTTTCGTATGCCATGAAATGAAAAATTAAATGTGTTGGCGATCGTTAAGCTATTTATGGTATAAATATATTTTTCTCATTAAAACTATATGTTTTAAAATTATGTGTGTGTGTGTGTGTGTGTGTGCTCGATGTATTTGTTTTCAAAAAGAGATGTATTTTTTCTAAGTAAGGTTATTATTAAAATGAAATTCTTTGAAGGGGATACGACGATAAAATTAATGGGGAATTGGATTATTAAAAAAACAAAATCAAGTTTTTTGTAAATATTTAATGTATTTTGGATTTTTTAAGAACATGTGAAAATGATGTTTAGCGATAAATTTTTGGATTAGAGATCTTTGAAAGGAAAATAAGTTGACTAAGAAACTCATACATCAACATAACGTGAATAAAATGTTTGTTTACATAATGTGAAATATAATATATTTATGGGGTGTGAGCGGGGAGGGTTAATACTAAGCCTCGATGAAATTACTGAGATCAAATACTCTTGGGGATTAGAGCATGACAACAATTAATCAAACAAAGTTACTAGCACTATGGAAAGGAATGGAGATTTCCATGTCAAGAAAATTAGCCATTTAATGTGTTTGGGAGTCAATAATAATGATCGAGAAAACTAAGAAATCTAAAAGGAAACTCTAGTTCGATCCTACACTACATATAATTATATTGAATTTAAATCAATTTGAGCAAATAGATTTTTCCATATATTGTGGCATTTGAATGCAAGGGTGGACTCCTTACCCAATAGAGGCCACGTTAGAATAAGGGAGAATGGAGTTGGTTAGGATTCAACTTGTTTTCAAGCCTATTCCATGAAGATGGCACATTGTTTGTTTTAATTTCGAAACAAACATTCAGACAGTGGATAATAGAGCGAATCAAAGGACAAATGCCAGACATTTATTACCTAATGCATATACTTGGGGAGTTAGCTGGTTGGTGACTCATCATTAATGCGATTGGATTAATTTAATACCAGTCCATGCTTCTTGGAAATATTCTATGGTATAATGTAAGGATGTATAGCCGCATACACTCTAGGAAGTAGATCTATCATTCATGTCTCGGGATTAAATGCTTGGATTTTCATTCAATTCTTTGATTTTCACTGTTAATTATCGCCTTCTATCAAATGCGTCCAGTCGCCTTTGAAGGCATGACAAAGATTCAAAATGGATTTGGTCATTTTGCATCTCAAAGGCTTCTAGGTTACAGTTTGAGGACGGCAAACATATCTATTGAGCGGCATGGATTTTACAGCAGACATGTGGGATTCTTAAGGTAGTCAAAAAGTGACAGGAACCAGGTCCCTATTTGTCAAATTTGTCTAAATCATGGATTGAAGTTTGCACTCATAGCAATGGAGCAATGGGTAATGAAGGAGTCCACACAATGAAAGATGAGATATTTAAATGCAACAGGCTCATGATAGCCTTCTGGAATCGCTTGGGTATGTTGAGGGCGCTGGTGCATAAGAACTATTAGATCAATATCCAACAAATTCTTCATCTGTTAATCAATACCAAACTAGAGGTTGATGCAGGATTGAAATGAGCAATTTCAAAGTGGTGGGAGGAAACGGTTGAACTACTTGAACATTTGGGTGGTAACCCAGGAGAATACACCAAGTGATAAGTTCCAGGGTGACCATGTGGAGAAATGGACAAGGGATAGTGCTTTGCTCAGTGTAGGAGAGGTCGAGACTACTAGTGTCTAAACCAAAGTAAGCCAGAAGAGGCATGGAGACAGGAACAACTAGCTCGTCAGGATAATTTGGAAGCACCCATGTTTATGGACAATGGGAAAATTTTTGTTTTTTGACATACTTTGCTCAGTCTGGAGTCATAATATGTTTCATAAGTTTCTTTTGTTAAGTGCATTATGTCGTGACTAAAAATGACATCCATATAGAATAGTAGGCAAGTACAGTCCAGTGCGATCATAGTTTAGTAAGTGCAGTCATGACCAAGTATTGTACTGAAGAACATGATGTAATTTGTGAGTTCATAAGTGAAAAAATATATGTAATGGAAGTGGCTCATAAACCAACCTTATAATGCAAATGATAAATATATATATATATATATATATATATATGTTTATTTGTTTATTTGTTTTTGTTTTATCTAATGAGTTTTTATTAAAATTTGATAAAAAAATATTATAATTGTATATTTCAGATTGTTAAATTTGTGTACTCGGTTTTCAATATTCTAAATTTGTTTATACATTCCAAAATGTATTTCAAGTAATAAAAATAACACTCACCAAAAATTGGATTCGTATTTGATTAAAGAAAAGAAAAAACTTCTATAACAAAATTAGACTCGATCATAAAGTCAAATGGGATCATTTTATTGTCACGATTTTACGGATATGATTTTAGTAACTACAGTATTGTTTATGAAACTTATAAATAGGTTTCCAATCCTATATTCTAGGTACTTAAGTGAATGATGTTAGGACTCACTCGATTAGTAACTTGATTAGATTGGATGAAATAATTGTTGAAGCTGTATCTAGTTTTTCCACATGGAAATATTACAAGATAAATCTTATATGTAAATTTATATTGTATGTGGTTGCTATCTATTTATTACTATCTATCTATTTATTGTTTTTACATATTTTAAAGTCCTACCTCATTGTTAGGGAATGTAGCATTCGCCTCACATCAAAGTGCATAGAGTACAATATTTTCCCTTTGCAGATTTTATTGCAATTTTAACCAAAGTTTGAATGCTTAATTTTTCCAATTTTCCCATAAATTCAAAAATAAATTTCTAACTTTTTGGTAGTCTTATTTCTAATTTTTGATTGGTTGAATGAGCTATGATGGGACATAATTCCCCTGGTGGAGAGTGTTTTATTTTTTTCTATTTATCGGCGCTCGACAAATAGTTTAAAAATGGAAAAAATAAAAATAAAATAAAATTGTGAGTGGTCATTATGTGGGTGGTGCTCTAACATTGATGGTGAAACTAACACTATTATCACGATTACTGCCCCGCCTATTGTTGCCAAAGCGTGCGATTATAGGTTCTTTACGTAGGGGTGGGGGGGGTGGGAAGCGGGGGTAACTAGAGGGGATTGGTTTATTTGTTCTTCTTTGACAATAAGGCTTAGGCACTCATTCGGTTACCGATGGAAGCACGGGAATAAACTAGAACAAAGCATAAGATTCACCATCAACATCTGCAAAGCAACATCAACTACCTTAACCATTAATTTTTAAGATTAAATAATTAAATCTAAAATAAAATATATTGACGCTTTAAGAAAATCGTAGAGCTCTAATTTGGAAACTATGGAGAAACTATAATGAATTTCACGGATGCTTTGAAAATGAGTTATTACTTTGAGCATTAGTGTTAGTTGAATATTTGTAAATTGATAATTAAAATTATTATTATTTTCGTTATACGGAGCTATTCTTGTGTTGAGTTTTTATGTGGGAATGGGAAAAAATATTATGTTTCATTTGTGCGAGCTTTTACTATGCGTAGGGCGGGGTATTTTTGGGATAATAGGGTGTGCATAGGGAAATTAATGTTAAATTGTTATTATTTTTATTATGTTTCATTGTGTGGGAGCTTTTTATTTGTGCGAAGATAGAGAATGTATATGTCAATTTTTGAATAAAATTTAAAGTTAGTCGGAAAGGAAAATAGACAACTATGCAAATTAAGTTGCGAAATATTTTGAAATTAAGTTATCAGAGCAAAACTACAACTAAATCTAATAACGATTTACTTTGACCTAGAGAGTATAGGCAATAAATTAAATAGAACAATATAGATAGATGTTATGCATGGAAATTAATTTTATTATTTTTTAATTATGTTTTGAGTTGCGTCCAGAAATTGTTCTTGGTCAAAGTTCTAAATGTATCTTGACACAAAAATCTAATAAAACCTATATGCTAAACTTATATGCAAATAAAATAAAGTCTCAAATAACTAACTCTAAATCAAAATATCTTAACCATTAATGCACAAGATTAAATAATTAACTCTAAAATAAAATAGCTTGATGTAACCCTATCGCATTCTCGATATTCTAAACAAGATCTAAAAATAGCTTGAGAACTAATTAGGGTCTAAATCCAAACGAAGGGAGTTACATAGGGATAATGTTATAAGTTTTTATTGTGTGGAGGAAGACAAGGCCCATGTGTGGGAGAATGGAGGCACGCGGGAACTTAATGTTAAAGGTTTCATTTTGCAAAGCTTTTACTATGCCAAGAATAAAGTATTTATTGGAGAGGAGTTGCGTAGGTCTTTTATTTTAGAGCTATGGAGAATAGGGGAGTTTCATGAATGATCGGCGTAGTGTTTTGCTTTTTGAGCATTGGTGTTAGAATTGAATATTTGCGGAAGGGTATGTGCGGGAGAACTATAATTAAAATTATTATGTTTCATTATCTAAGTTTTCTTTGTGTTGAGCTTTTATAGAATGGGGAAAGTTGTTTTGTTTCGTTGTGCGGAAATCGGTAACAATTTACTTTTACATAGGAATATAGGGAAACAAATTAAATAGAGCACTATAGATAAATGTCACATGGAAATTAATTTTGTTATTTTTGAATTACGTCATAGGGGTTAATCAAAGTGTGTGGAGTCGATCTCAAAATGCATCTCGGCACAAAAATATAATAAATTTGTATGCTAAGCATATGGAAAATATAAAATAAAACAAATAACTAACTTTAAATCATTTTTTTTAGAAAGCAGGTAATATTAATCAATCTAGTAAATGGGCCAATACCCTCACATTCTGGGTTGATCATCATCTTTTGTATTCCAAAATTGTTCAAAATGAGGTATGTTGCTACCATACCTATGACTAAATATGCCTCTTATTATACTGCAATTTTTCAAAGATTTTCAAACTGTTCATCATTCTCCAAGGAATCAATCCATCTTCTCGATTCGGTTGTAAGATGAAAGTTTCATTGTCAAAGTGTAGTGGTGTGTAGGTGAGTTCGAGAAGAACTAGACAATGGTGAAAGTGTACAATGGTCGCATAGTTCTAAATATGAACTAGATCAAGCTCGGGAGAATAACGCTACGAGAATACCGAACAAGCTCGGGAGGTTATGCCATGGAAAAAAAATAGTAATTAAGATCATTTATTTGTTAAGGGAATGTATGCGGGCACATTAGATGACGGTGTCATTATTGAAGAAATCGTATATATTTCAAGACGGAAGAAGCTAACGTATTTTCCTTAAAAAATAAGAGTTTGGAGAAAGTGTAAAGGAAAATAGATGGTCAAGATCAAAGCACAAAATTGAAGCGAGAAGATGGATGGCGAAGATGTAGCATAAATGCAAGTCGATGGATGGACGAATTAGATCGCGAGATCGAAGTAAAGATAAGCGGTCGAGAATGGATATAGAAAATAAGAAATACAAGAGAGTTAATGGATCGGTTGTGAAGAAGAGTGGTCATGTCGGCCATAGGTTCCATGTATATTTCATTCGATGAGATATATGTTTGCAATATGGTTAAACTTGCGGTTAGTGTGATAAGATGTGGTTTGACGATGCAATGCAAAGAGAGATAAATTAGATACGTAACGATACGGTAAATATCACCGCCATGCGATAAGGTATAACGATTTTTGAAAATTATTAAGTTAAATTTGCAAAGCTACGATAATTAAGTTTATGATGTAACGTCAGTGTAAAGGAAAGGGTTTTAACGATTTTTACGAGTTTTTCCGATTCACGATTGCGATGTAAATGGGCCTCACCGTCTCCTCCTTTTGTCGCACTTCATAATTTAACACTTAACTCCCCATTCCTCATAACAAACTCCCAATTCACGATTTGCGATATTGTCTGGGCCCCACCTTCCATATATCACCCTCGCTCATCGCACATCGCACTTCAGTTTTAACCTTACCTCCCATTTCTCATAACAAAACTCGCAATTGCAACTTACGAGCGACCCCACCTCCTTGCCACATCATCACCCCACATCACAAATTGCGTTCCCATCGCTTGTGTCTTATGTTTAAACGTTCCAACCTTGATACACGTTCGATATATGTATAAAGGGTTTTCTCCTCCCGTCATCATTTATTTAATAATCTCTCCAGCTAATAAAATATGACCCCACTATCTCTTTCAATCCACCTCCATAACCTATTTAACACTCATTTCTCGCTCCTCTTATTTCTCTGTTGGCCCATAATTCAGCATGTCTCCTTCTCATATCTTTCTTCGGTCCTTTTGTTTGAAACCTATCTATGAGTTTTCCTCCAACACTCTTTAAATTTTATTGAAAAACATATCTGCAAATAAGCAAAGAAACCAAAGGGAAAGGAACAACGTGAGTTTCTATAGCTGATTTCTACCATTACTCTCGGCACAACACATTTCCATAAGCCCTTGAGGCATCATTCAAGAAACGATAACGGGTTTACGGAAAATCTGCTTGTAAAGATTTTAAAAATTCGACACCTATCAACAAATAACAATGTCTTCTTAAAAGCTCAAAGACAATTTTGTCAATATTATTAATTCCATCGGAGTTACGTTAGGATTGTAAATGGCGAAAATAACGGGCAGTCTACTTTTTCTCCTTGTTTATTTTGTTAAGTTATTATGAAAAGATAAATTAAGCCTTGCTCGCAAATCCATTATAAACTATCAATAGACGAGAGGAAGCATTAGGGAATTTTGAGGTCTAAAATGAGCACTCTAAAAAAATGTGCAACCAAATAAACTTTATAGAACTAATAGAGGCTTAGAGATGATGATGTCATCCATGGATGATTCACCATTTTTGGAGTAAAAGTAAAAATATTAAAACAATAAAAATAATAAAACTACTTTTTCAACTTGTATTTTAAAACTTATCTCCCAAAATTTTTACTCAAATTTCGAGCGGGAGTACTCGTTGGATGCGGAATTTAATTCCTCATCAAGGAATTACCCATTTACATACTTTTCGATGAACTCTTCTACACGAAAAATGAGAAATACATAAAAAGCGTGATTGTAATCATTTTTTTATGTATTTCTCATTTTTCATGTAAATCGTTCCATCGAAAGTATGCAACATGGGTACTCCTTGGATGATGAATTAAATTCCGCATCAACGTTACTCGCTGGTTGAGTAAAAACTTTGGAGATAAGTTGAAAATATAATTGAAAAATGATTTCATTTTCCCTCTAAATTTATTGATGTCATCAAATATTATTTGATTTTCCACTATTCTTTATAATTTCCTTAGGAGGCTGAACCTCAAAAATTACCTAATAAAGTTTAATTGGTTGTTAAACAGCCCAATATCTTGTGTTGAATATTTATGAGTTGATGATATATCGAGATGCATTCTTAGGACTCTACAAATTGTGTGGTGTGTGTATTATTTTCTTTTTGTTTTTTTACATACTTTATCTGTCTTTCCAGATTTATCATAAAATTTCTATCTTATGTTTTATAAGTCTTGTGAACCTCCAAGACATATGGATATTTTTGTAGTCTTGATTAAGCTTTCTCGATTCAATATGAATTGAAGGTTGTTCATAAGTATTCCTTGGTTGAATTAGACCATGTTTCATGTGTTTTACCGTCTTTTGATCTAGCATGTTAATCTGTTTTGTCAGTCTTGATTCATCAAGCATTTTTTGATTCATGTGAGGTCATATTGAGCTCGAAGACATTCCTTGTAATAGGATTCTTCATCTAAAAGTGAGATCCTTGTAAATCTTTTGAAAGCATTCTTTCACTATACATTTAGATCTAAATTTGTGCCTTTCTCTTAGCGGTGACTATTTTACATATCCATTGTTTATCTTCCATTCTTGATCAGACTCTAGCTAAATTTTCTACCACATTATATAGTGCCTCATATATGTGAGAGATTCTTATTTTCTCAAAATCCTTTTCGTATTATTGATTCAACCACTTAAACTCAATCAAATTATAAGAAAATCCCTTGAGCTTAGAATGTGTTTAATTAGTTATGTCACAATCCAATCATTGATTGGTATGACAATATTTTAGTCGTATTAGAAATTATAGAAGGCCATGAAACAACGTGTCCCAATCGCTTGTTTTTAAATTGCGAAGATCAATTCTTGTTGTTGAGTGTGACTTGAAGAAGATTGTGAACTTTCATGGCGACTCCGACGAAAAAAGAATCAGGCGCTCAGGTTTAGATCGGCCTTTCTGATGGGCGATCCTAGCTAAAATATATAACTTTTAAAGAAAATTTTAAAGATAGATGGTTTCTATTATTTCAGATGATTGAATTGGTGCCTATATTTGAAGTTAGTGGACATTATTGGGAAGTACCATTGAGTTTTTATGGGATTTTCAGCATTTTGGATTCATAGGCACCACATTTTGTTTATGAAATAATATGAATTGTTTTAAATATTGTGGAGAAGGTGAAACCCTTGATTGGTATAGAGATCTTTACAAACAACATAACTGACAGAAAAATTTCATGATGCTTATAATTAATTTTACAAAGATAGGTATACACGGTCGAATGTTTCATGATGCTAGGTTTGATGTGGTTAAGTGATGATGAACAACATAAATGTAAAGAAAACATGGTTAAAATGGAAGGTATTCAACTATCTTTTATTCTCATGATTTTCTTGATATCTATCATTCAGAAGGATAAAACAACATATTATTGAGCGACATGATGAGATATTAGGTGAACATAATGAAAACTTCATAAATCGGCCTTTCTTTGATAAGTAATGATGGAAAGTAGGTTTTGTGTGCTTTGTTTTAAAGTTTACGGTGATGATCCAATCTATGAAAGTTATGTAGATAGAATGCAGGAAGAAGATGATGCTCAACTCATACAAATTGCCGAGGAAATATCACCTTTAACGTTGATGATAATAAAAACAACTATGAGAGCCTATGTTTGAAGTATGTAAATATGAGTTGTAGGGATACGGTGTTGAAGAAGAAATTTGTGAAAAAAAAATGAAGAACAAGCTCTTCATCAAAGCATTATTCTATCGAGAGGAAATGTGTCATCCTATCCTTGAACTCAAAATTTGTTTTGAGTAAGTTTCCTTGTCAATTTGTTGGATATGAAGATGATTATGTGGAGATTAGTTTTCTAAAATTCTCTCTTGTTATTAGCCTTAAGTACTTCTCATCCACTGGCAGCAAGTATGAGTCACATTTGGAGATTATGCTTCATACTTTTCGGCCTTTAAATGAGTGGATGCGAAGACATGTCGAAAATCGATTGTTGAAAATTTTATTTTGGAAGTTTATATGCACTTGATCAGTGAATTTGACTAATTAAGTAGGGATGTACATAAATAAGCTTGCCACTAGAGCATTGTTTCGAATTTAGATTACGGTTTGATTTAGTTTTAGGTTATGTTGAAAGAAGTTAGAAGATCGAAATTTAGCTTATGACTCAATCACCCAATGGCTGACATATTGGTTTTTTGAATTAATGAAAATGAGAATTGTTGGTTGGAGAAATAATTTGGACAAGGCACTAGAACTACGAGGACTTGAAGCCTCAGGGAGGACTTCGTCCCAAATGGGAGCCTTTGATAGCCTTCTGGGTACCGAATTTACTCAGAGTGGCAGTTATCATTCTCGAGGAATCAATCCACCTTTTTAGTTCGGTTGTAAGATGAAAGGTATAATTTATCAAAGTGTAGTGGTTTGTAGATGAGTTTGAGAAGAACTAGGCAGGTAAATTTTGAGAATATGTGATCGGATAGTTCTAAGCCACGAGCATCGATCTAGTTCAAGAGAGAGACTATGCTAGAGAATACGGAACAAGCTCGGATGGTTACGCCATGGAGAAAAACAATTATTAATTAAGATCATTTAATAAATGCAGACATATGCCAGGAGCTGTTGAATGAAATGGTGTTCATTATTGAAGAAATCATACGATTTCCCGAAGACGAGCGCGTATTTTCCTTGAAAACTTAAGAGTTTTGGAGGAAGTGTAAAGGAGAAAATAGATGGTTAGGATCAAAGTGCGAAATTGAAGCGAGAGAGATGGATGGCGGAGATCATAGCACATTGTCTAAGTCATATGGATGGACAGAATGAATCGTGAGATCTAAGTCAAAGATAAGCGACCAAGAATGGATACTAGAAAATTAAGATGCGAAAGTTAATGGATTAGAGATTGTATAGGGAAGTGGTCACGTGTCGTACGGTTCATACGCATATTGCATTCGATAAAGGATATCGTTTGCAATATGGTTAAACAACTTGCAAAGTTGCGATGTGATAAGATGTGGTTCGGCGATGCGATGCAAGAGCGGAAAATTCGGTGTGCAATGCGGTAAATATCACATCGCATGCGATAAGGTATAGCAGTGATTGTGAAATTGCAATAAGTTAAGTTACGAGAAGCTATGACGAAATGGCGTTTGTGATACGCGATGAAGCGCTAAAGGATAGGGTTTGCGTTTTTTGGTTTTCCCAATTCCACGATTGAAATGTAAATGAGCTAGTGTCTCATCGCACATCGCATTTTAAATAATTTTAACACTTAACTCCCATTCCTCATAACAAAATTCCCAAATCGCGATTTGCGGTATTGTTAAGGCCCCACCTTCCTTATGTCACCTCGCTCATCACATCGCACTTCTGGGTTTAACACTTAGCTCCCATTTCTCATAACAAAACTCCTAATTTGCGACTTAGGCAACCCACCTCCTTGCCACGTCATCACCCCATCACAAATCACGTTCCCTCCCACTTGTGTCTGCTCTTTAAACATTCCAACCTAAGTCTACGATTACGATATATGTATAAATGGTTTTTCTCCTCCCTGACTCATCATTTATTTAATAATATTTCTCACTAATAAAATGAAACCCCACTATATCTTTTAATCGCCTCATAACACAATTTTAACCTCCATATTTCTTGCTCCTCTTTTATTACCTACTATTTAATTCAACGTGTCTCCTTCTCATAACTTTCACGTGCTTGGTCCTTTTGTTTGAAAACCTATCTATACGGGTTTTCCACTCCAACACTCTTTATGCATTAATTTCGAAACCATATCACGACAAACAAAAGCAAAGGAAAGGAATAGCAACATAGTTTCCTAAAACAATTTCTACCATTACTCCCAACACTAGCATGTTTCAGCAAGGCACCACGCAACATTCAAGAAATGGTCACGGGTTTCTGAGAAAAACCGCTGACAAATATTTTTAAAAATTTGACACCTATCAACAAATAACAATATCTTCTTAAAAAAATCTCAAAGACAATTTGCCAATATGATTAATTCCATTAAATTACTGTTAAAGATTTTAAATGGCTAAAAATAGCAAACAATCTACTTTTTTCTCCTTATTTGTTTCATTAAGTTATTATGAAAGGAATCGAAGGGTCTAAGCCTTGCTAACGGATCCATTGTAAAATTATAAATAGGCAGAAGACAAGGAAGAAAGGTTCGTTGGTTGTTCAACTTATTGTATGTGTGTTTAATATTTCTAAGTTGATAATATATCCAAATACACTCTTGAGGACTCACAAAGCGTGTGGTGTGTGTATTATTTTCCCTTTTGTTTTTACATACTTTATCTGTCTTTCAGTTGTCATAAAAGTTATATCTTATGTTTATAAGTCTTGTGAACCTCCAAGACATATGGATCTATTTTTGTAATTCTTGTTGCAAGCTTTCTTGATTCGGTATGAATTGAAGATTGTTCATAAGCATTCCTTTGAGTGGAATTAAACCATGTTTCATGTTTAATAAGTCTTTAAATCATGTTAATCTATTTTTGTCATCTTGATTCATCAAAGCATTCCTGATTCATGAGGTCATGTTAATCGAAGCATTACTTGTAATATGATTCTTTAACGGTAAAAGTGAGATTCTTGTAAGTCTTTTAAAAGATTTATTTCACTATACATTTTAGATTTGGAATTTGTGTCACCCTTTCCTCTTAGCGTGGACTTTTGTTTTACATCCCCTATTTGTCTTCCATTTTCTAACCATCGGGCTACAAAATAAAATTTTCTACCACGTCATACACCGAAGTGCCCTCATATGTGTGAGAGATTCTTATTTGCCCAAAATCCTTTTCGGTGTGTGTGAGTTTCAACCACTTTCCAAAAAAACTCAATCAAATTATAAGAAAATCCCTTGAGCTTAACATGCAGTGAGGTGCTTGTCACAATCAGAAGTGGCTAGTTTCAACGCCAACACCTCTAACAATATTTATCCCATATGATCCCCAAAATAGGCCATTATATAATGTTTCTTTACATAACATTTATGAAAATAAATTTCTAAAAAAGTACATTCTTGGAAGCTTCTTTGACTGCGACATAATGTCATTTCTTCCAATGTCTACATTATAAGTTATGGGTTCTTGCTCCTCAAGCTTGCCTTGTAGTTCGCTCCAAGGGAGGAGGGATCTTGGAACTGGTGTCCTTGAGGACGACAAGTTAACGACTTCATCTGTCACTTCTATCCTTCCTTGAACATTAGGGTCCTATGTTTAGGAATCTTGGTCATGTTAGTCTTTCTATTTAGCCAAGGTAAATTTGTAAATATTAGTCATGATGACTTTGCTTATTATTTTTAAAGAGTCTAGGTTTATATTCAAATTGTCATGTAAAGTTTTTTATTTCTTTGAGGGCCCAAATGTCAAAAGTCATGAGGTTTCCTTATGAAATGGTAGTCATAGAGAGTTTTGGTCACAATGGAAAGAGTACAAAGATCATGTCATAAAAATCCTTGGTTATTATAAGTTAGTCACCATCCTTAGTCATCATAAGTGGGTCACCTAAGTCTAGAGGTCAGGTCTACATCAAAGAAATCATGAGATGGATTAGACATAGATTTGGGCTTTGTTGAGTCGGTTGAATGTCCTTTCAATGACGGGTAATGATATTAGTGCGAATATGCTGGTGGGAAGGATAGACCCTTTCCTTTTTCACAAAGCATTGTGTTTTTTAGGAGGTGTTGCGCATTCATATTTTCCAATTCTAATCATGATTATTGCTATCATTTCTACTCGAGAGCTGTTTTTGCAAGATTATTGGAAATTTTCTCTTCCTTCCACATCGCTCGGCTCTTCTTCATTTCCGTGAGAAATTGTGGTATGCTTGTTTTGGTTCACTACGAAAGGGATGAAGGGGAGTTGTGAATCCACACAATGCAATAATTCTCACATGCGGTGGTCGACCCTCCTTCACGGTGAAAATACAAGCCTATGTTGTACCTCAGTCATGGATGAATCTCAAAATTGCATGTAGGAGCTAGAAAAAACGATTAGAAAGCACATAGAGATAAATTCATCATGTTACTTTTGAAATCATTGTGTTTCTGCCTTTGTGCTACATTTTATCCTAGTCATTTGTGATTCCACCACAGTGGTCTATATTTTGCATTTGTCGCTACCAAATCCATGTTTTCTCTATGTAGCCTCCACATGCGATGTATATTTATAGTTGTAAAATGTAATTGAAGATTCTTGCCTTAAGTATTTATGCTTTAAAAGTGTAAAAGAAAAAACCCAAATACCTTGAGCACTACATTTTCCATAAAGCGGCACGACTATCCCATTAAGGTTCTTTGTCAAGCTGTTGGAAATTTGCAAGTTTTTAGGGTTTTTCTTGAGATATTATGCATTGTTTAGTCTTTTGTGTAATGCTTGTTGTCTTTTAAGTCATCAACGGAGGTTTTAAAATATCATAACTCCTCCCCTCTTGTTTCAAAAAAAAAAAAAATCGTATAACCTAACCTATTCCACTTTGTTGAAAAAGAAAAATTCATGTCAACTCGAATATAGACGCGAGAAGGTGACATTGTTCGGCAGATGTCAAAGTCGTCGATCCATACCCAACCATCGAATGAATTTTGATTAGGTGGGGTTTATGAGCTTTGTGAAAAGGTGGGGTATCATCTACAATTGACTAAGGAGTTTTCCAAGTTTAGTGGTTTCTAACTAAAGGTGGGAACACTTACTTTTCTAGTCATCCCAATCAATAGTTGAGGCCACTCGAGAAAATCGAGGTGCTTTCAGTGTAAAATATCAAAAATTAAAGTGCTCGTAATTCATTGGAAAGCTGAACGACAACGAATATCTCGTCGGTAGGAATGTTCTGGCTCGTTTTGTTGAAAACGTTACGGATGAAAGATAGAATATGTTGTTCATTTTTCCTAAACAACTAAAAAATTTATATAATTGACGGATGATACAGCTTAGCGCTAGTGACATGCAAGGTATATTTTGGGAATATTATTTAGTTTACCAATGACAATGTGACACGTGTCTGCGGCAGAGTTCACCGGTTTGGTTTGAAGGTGAATTTTTTTTAGGAATGGCTCCTAAGGTTGAATTCGATTTTTTTTTTTTTTTGGTTGGGGATAGCAACCGAACTGACACGTGGTGCGGCCCGGTGGCCACCCCTTGCCCCCCTCCTAGTGGACCCTCTCTAAAGTTAAATTTCATTTTACATTATGGTAGATTGCATTTGTATATCTGGGTGGATTACGGACAGGTATGGTGAAAATTTGAATTATTATATAGTATAAGACTATATGTATAGGCACATTATATATATACCCGAAGTCTAAAATATATATATTATATGAAATATTTATTATATAGTTCATATATTATTACAAAAGTTTAGTTAAGCATGGATTAAGCACGGGTTAAGGCAGGTGCGCCTCGACCGAAGTGGGGTTAAGGATTATTGTGCGGGATTAATGGTTAAGCACGGAATAATGATCATAATCCTTCATTTAAATGCATTTTAGTTAAGCGACATGCGCGGTTAAGATATATTTGTCCGCCCATAATTTGAAACACATGATAATTAAACTAGAGTTATAATAATGGCGGAACAGCGGGGGAAATTCTATTAGTTTTACTTAGAACTCTGTAGTTTTGGCGGAATCCCAAGTTTGACTATGTTCGTGGAGTTCTCTCAGGTTTGGAGGAGGGACTCACAAGGGAAAAATTAAATGAAGCATATGTGAACATTTTGACCAATTTTGGCTTAAGGAAGAGTAATTTTTGATATATGGACATTAGGACTCATTGAAGCAAGTTTCGAAGCATGGGTGAATGTAAACAACAATTTTCACATTTGAGCTAATACGAGCCCAGTATGGAAGTTAGATCAGAGATGTAATAAGAGGTTAAGACTCAGCAAAAAAACACTATGTTGATGGATCAATTGTGATGGTTTGTTGTGCGATTTGTTGTTGTTGTTAGAATTTTATTTGCATACTTTATGCTCTAAATTTAACTTAAAACTCGGCTCATTTTGTTTTGGCACACATAAAGACCAAAACCTATGCAAATAAAGCATAAGATCAGAAAATTAATTTTAAATCTAAAGATGAAATTAGCTGTAAAAACTAACATTTCAAATTCATATCAAGTTGGTATCGAGAGGCAAGTTGAAAGGCTATTTGCTTGATAGTTGTGAGGTTTAATTAAGTAGAGTTTTAATGGTTACAAGTTTGTGATGCTTACAAGATTGAAATTGAGGAGAGGTGAAGGAAATTAATGGTTGAAAGTCCTAAGATTAGGATCGAGGAAGGAGAATACAAGGGCACCATATCCACACAAAGTTCCACTCCCTGGTGCAATTGAAGCACCTCAAGTTTATCTCGAAAAGTGAGATTGAAGAGGTACAAGCACGAAGTTGAGCTTGAATCCATATGCATCTGTCGGTGTTGGAGAAATTGAAGGTCATTTAGAAGAGGATGATGTCAAGAAAGAATTCAATGACATAAGAGGATGGTTAAAATTATATTTGATGCATTTGTTGGGATGGCGGGAGAAGGTTCTAATCCTCCACATGGAGAAGGAACTTCATATGATAAGAAGGATGAAGAAAAGGATTCAAAAGGGTAGTGGAGGAAAGTCCCTCCATCACATCTATCCTTCTCATCATCTGCATCAACATCATCTTCCATTTCCATCACAAAAACTACCCACACTCACTCGAAAGCCACTGAAGGGAAAAACACCCTTACTCAAACTTGATGTCAGATTTGAGCTGTATTAATATATTAGTAGAAGATAAATGCGAAATATTGGACGTTAGATATGTCAATTGGAGGTGGCATTGCATAATTCAAAACCTTCATGAATTGACATACGAGATTGATTGGATTCTTTGAAGTTGAAGGATGCGCACACTTGTGATGAGGCAAAGACTCGAAGAGATTAAAAATTGTAAATCATGTCTTGGTTAAGTTTTATTGCTTCCATTAAAAAGAAAATTATATCCATTAGCTTACATACAATAGGCCAGTATAGTTAGGAAAATTTTAGACAGGTTAATGAAAAGTGTGCGAATTATACTCATGATTTAGGGAGAAGAGCTCTAATTTTAGGTGTGGTTATATTCTCAAGAAACTTTGTTAAATTACATTGAGGTTTGCACAATTACTTTAGGCACACTATTTTCATATTTAATCCCATAAACATAGACAGAAACTGTGTTGCAGAAGCACATTGAGAACGGAGAAACACAAAATAGATGAGAAAAGTGATAACGTAAGGAGTAAAGGAAGGACAAGTTTATGGAAGGAAAAATAAATAGCTCTATCGAAAAGAGAGAAGGAGAAACTCACATGTAAATGTTGTTTGAAGAATGACCATGATGAAGACCGTTCTTGGCAACTTCATCGAGTTAGAAGCCAAACAAAATGAAAGCCAAAGAAAAATATTGTTATCATTGAACATGACTTAGGTTACCAGATTCGGAGATAGAGACAAATATTACAGCCATGGGTTTTGAAGTAAGAATATATCAAGCACTAGTTCTTCAAATTGTTCCAATGTCACTCAAGATGAAGATACAAGAATAAAACTTTCCATATTAGAAAGTCATCTCTAAACATATCAATATTGACACTTTGGTAAGTGGGTCACAAGCTAACTTGATTTGAAAGACTTGGTCAAAGCTAGACATGACTGTTAGACATCCAAGACATATCCTTTAGGGTGGATATGAAAGAATGCAAACAAGTGCATACTCCAAATTCACCATCAATTCAAACTTTCTTGCGAGAGATTGAACTTGATGTGGTGCCACTGAGATATCACATATTTTTGGGAAGTCCTTATCTTTTATGATGAGATATTTCATCACCATGTGAATAAGTATCACTTGTTTAAAGATGGAATTGAGTACATAATTAGAGCACATAGAAGAAGATAAGTTTGTCTCTTATACATGGGAAAGTAGAGGATCATGAAGATACGCGAAGATCAAGGTGACATTGTTGATGATCAAATGTAGAATGTTTTAAATCAAACCTTTCAAAATATGCATCGAATGAAAATGTTGATTTCATTAAGGTTTATTATTCTTGTAATGATAGTTTCAAGATTCTAACAAGTTGCCTTTGAAAGGAGGTGAACAAGATGTAAAAAATTTGTTGATCAACATCAGGTGTTGAAGCGATGTTTTAAACAAGATGGTAATGCAGAGAGTGCAAAAGATCAAGAAAGTGACAAAGTTTGAAAAAGAAGGCATGGGTTCCACAAGTGCACATTTTTAGTTTCCAAAGGTACATAAAAAGCAGCGACAAAGATACTTGATCAAGAGCCAATGAAATCCTGAAAAAATTGATTAGAATCTATGATGACAGTAACTATGAGGTTAGTTTTAAGTTTCCTTTGATTAATTAGGAACAATATAGTTTCTACAAGAAAAAATTGTTACTTTACAAATTCATGGTACTTCACCAACATGACGGTGTCAAAAGACAATAAGAGAAGGTCACAAAGTCGGAAAAGTAACTTTTATGAAAATATCAGTGATATAGAAGTGGGAAAATTTAGATGGATAAAAATTTGGAAAGGGTGAGGAACAACACCCTCATCCACATGATCAACAATCACGGAGTTTTTGGGGTCAAAAGGTTTATAGTAGGGGAGGAATGATCGGTGCTTGGTGGAAAAGCTGAAAAATGCAGGTGAATTGATTGGAGAGCTGAATGATAGCGAAGAGTTAGTCACCGAGAATACGGCGCAATTACGTTTCGTCGAAAATAAGTCTGGATGAAGAAGATAGAGCTGTTGTTTGTTTTTTATAAATAGCTAAAAAATTAACGAGAACAATGACATGTTGATGACATGGCCGGCCCGATCGACGGATAAGGTATATTCTAAGAATATTCTTCGAGTTTTTTTCCCAATGACACTATGACAAGTGTCATAGCAAGATTCACCAGAGTTTGGTTTGAAGGTGAATTTTTTTAGGAATGGCTCTAAGGTTGAATTCAAATTTTTTATTATGGTTGGGGACATACCAACCGAGAGGCTTCTTTACATGGTGTAAGTTAGAGACGCCATGCCCCCTTTGAGGTGGGCCCTCTCCAAAGTTCGAATTTCATTTTACATTATGGTTGAATTTCATTTGTATATCCTAAGTTGGATTCACCAGGGTTGAATTATGCTGAAAATCTGAATTATTATATGGTATAGGAACTATATCATATATACATTATATATATACCCAAAGTCATAAATATATATATTATATGGACATATATTATATAGTTCATATAATACAAAGGTTGGGTTATTTAATTTGTTGGACCCTCTCCAAAGTTTGAATTTCATTTTACATTATCGTCGAATTGCATTTGTATATCCTAAGGTTGGATTACAAGTTGAATTATGGTGAAAATATGAATAATTATATGGTATAGGAACTATATCATATGGGCACATTATATATATATAAGTACGAAATATATATATTATATGGAAATATATATTATATAGTTCATATATTACAAATGTTGGGTTATTTAATTTGGTGGGTGGAAAAAGTTATAACGGGTGAGCGGAGGTCGGGGCTCCAACCCCACGACCTCCCACACCCTTTCCACTCACAACACACCCAAACTGTATAATAACTATAACTACTGACATTTACTTATTTTCAAATGCATCATCACGGCGGGGTATGGAGGAGGCCGGCCCCCTCACCCACAGGACCCGATGCGTGCAGTGGGGTTAAGGATTATTGTACGGGGATTAATCGTTTAGCGAGGGATTAATTACCATAATCCTTCATTTAAATGAGTTTTAGTTAAGCACTTATGCGCGGTTAAGATAACTTATCGCCATAATTGCGGCTTAACAATAATTAAACCAAAGTTATAATAGCGAGCGGGTTTGGCGAACTCCGCCTGACTTGCTTGTGTCCAAAATTTGATTGTCATTTAATTGGAGTTCTCTCCGAGTTTTGGAGGAGGATTCTAGGGAAAATTAAATGAAGCATATTTGGAGCAATTTTTGACCAATTTTGGCTCAGAAGAGTCATTTTTGATAAATTTGGACATTACGGACTCATTGAAGCGAGGTTTAAGGAGGCTGGGTGAATGTAAACAAACTTTTTCACATTTGAGCTAATACGAGAGCGAAGCCATGGAAGTTGGACCCGAGAGATGTAGCCCATGGGGTGAACTCATTCATCAAACACTATGTTGATGGATCAATTATGATGGTTTGTTGTAGTTGTTGTTCAAGATTTTATTTTCATACTTTATTCTCTTGAATTTAACTTAAAACTCAACTCATTTACACAGTTTGGCACATAAACACCAAGGAAACCTATGCACATAAAAGCATAAGATCAACAAATTAATTTTAAATTTGAAGATGAAATTAGCACCACCAAACTAACATTGAAATTCGGATCATTAGGATCCTTTGAATGGTGAGGAATGGTTTAAGGGTATGGAGTTTGATTTGGTTAATTTCAAACATTTTATTAAACCAAAATATAGGAAAGGGTATATAGATCCATTTTTCTAAAGAGTTACCTACAAGACCACCATAGTAGTAGTGGAGGTGATTCAAGGTATTTTAGATGTGAAGGGAGGTTCGGTAAATTTTATCTCTATAATATTAGGCTCTAATGCATTTTACAAGCATGAAACCTTTGAATATTCCTTACTACTTATTTAGAGGTCTTTGTAGGATAATTGACATAGTTCAAACAAGGAGGGAATTAGATTGAAGCTAGTTTGTTTCTGCATTTTCATTGAATAAACTATTGGTGATAAGGAACTTGAAAATAGGAAAGCGGCCCGAAGTGGCGAGGACTTTTAGTTTCTTTAGGGTGGATAACACAATCTTCTAACATCGAGAGGACTAATAAAGATACCCCATCGAGTTGCAATCAAAGAGGCCTCACCTACAATAGCTAGATTGATAAAAAAAAACAACTTTGAATAAGAACAAAATAAATTGCAAAAAGAAGTTCTGAGAAAATTCTTCTCACTTTGATAGAAATAATGGCTAGTGTATCGAGCAAGAGCTTCAGCCAAGAGGTTTCTTGTAGATTCTACACCTACACCCTATTCAAGTTGTTGAATCGGAAAGTACACATAAATAATCAGAAGTTGATGAAAGGGACAGTGTTAGAATATGAATTGGTTGGACAAGGATCACTTGTGTTAGCATATTTATGCTTGAGAGAAAATAGAGAATTTAGGCATAAAGTATCACAATAATTTGTTACGCAGTGAAGGAGAACCATTAAGGAAAACATTGGTACATGTTACTAAAGGAAAAATGAAATAGGTAATTGATGTTGAAGAGATAAAGGAAACTGAGTTGAACAATCAAGGAGACCTAGAACTTACAGTCTTGCTACCAAGGTGAAAATGCAAATAAATGAATATTCATCAGCGAGAACAAGGGTAGTTTTTTATGAGCAAAGAGTTTGAAAAAATGTTGGAACAACTTGAAGGGATTGACAGAAGTAGATTAGCTTGAAAAAATATCATGGGGATAAGTAGGTTTTTAATCAAATACGAGTTGTTGAACTTTGTCCTTGAAAAGGCCAAATATAAATTAAATTGGACCCTGCCTTTACATAGGCGGTGAAAATTTATATACACAATTTTTGTATTAAAAGACTCGGGTTGGTAAGCGACTCAGCACGGGCAGAGAATATGGAAGGAAGAGGAAGAGGATCAAGTTGGATATACTAGAAGAGGCCGGTACAAGGTAAATATTCATCGGAAAGGATGCCCCTTAGCTCACAATTTTTTATCTTTTTTCTCTCCAAAAATTTGAAATGAGTCGAGTTTTTGGTGAAGCTTGCAAAAACACGGCAAGGGTTTTTTGCACTTCTTATATAGTTTTTGATCTTGATAAGATAGTGAAATTTCAAGTTTTGATTGTCATGTGGGAATTTATATCAATGTCACAACACTCACATTGATGCCTCCAACACTTTATATCGGAAAGACAACCATCATATGTTCGAGAATTTTGAAGCCTTTATGAAGGTGACAATTTTGATGATGAACTACATTCATTAATTTAAACGTGTCGGTTCTAAAATCTCTCATGTGATTTCTGGAAGATTGATTTTAATATTAAAGTGGGGGGTTGTCCAATAAGAGGTTTGCAAGCATTGTGAAACCTATATTAGAGGTTCAATACCATCACGGAGATATTTTAAGGATATACATTTGATCCATTTTGTGGAAGGAGAAGTTTGCCAACCATACAAAATGTGAAGGGCTACTTCAACTTGCTACGAAATTGAGTGGTAGGCTATGAAACTAGACAATCAACACCATTTCACTTCATATTTTGATTTTTGGTTTCTAGAAGCAATTTGGATCATGTGGGTAGGTGGCATATTATATTGGAGGGTGTAGTTAATAAATTATTTGTAAATAGCACAAGTTGGTGATGCTTTAGGCATGGATTTATTTGTAAGTAAAGCCCTTATTTTTTAGTATGCATAAAGATGATGTATCTAGTTAGAATTTTGTTTTGTTCAAAAATTTAAGGCAACCTAGAGTGGGAGATCGAACCTCATGATGCATATAGGAATTAAAAACATAGTAAATGGTTATGTTGGTTAGATTAGAGAGAAACAGAACTTTTGTGCACTTGTATTTTAGAAAAATTTTCTAGTGAATGAATGAAAGGTAGGGTGATTTGTAGGGATTCTGTGTGAGATATTGATGATGTTGTTCTTATTTTATCTTGTAAGTTTGTCTAATGTGTTTACATATCTTAAATGTATGTATAATTGTAGGAAAAACTAGATGTTTAACTCATAATTCGTGGCATAATGGTGTCTAATTTAGTTTTCCCAAGTGATTTATGTTTTCATCTTAAACACTTAGAATTCATCTACGGTTTTGAGCCATTCTATGTGTTGTCTTCCACCTTTCTTACACTCACCCTCCTACAACGATTTAAATTAAATTTCACAAGACTCTAACCCTTTTGTGGAAGGAAACCCTTTCTTCTTCATCATATCATTGGAAAAAAAATTAATTTGACACTGAATCCGCCTTGATGGATTTGTCTCTTTCTCATCAACATACCTTTGAAAATCATGCCTTATTGAGAATTATTCCCAACCTAATAATAGATCTTTTGAAAACCTAAGTGAAGCCCTCTCCAAGGCTATAATAGCTGGTTTATGGCCTAAGATTTGTTAGTGGTTACCTACGAAATTTCTCTCTTCGGCCCTAGGGAAATCATAGAGTGATAACGAGCGCGAGGTTGTCAACTTTCGTGGCCGGATTGACCACTCTTAATCGTCTCTTCACATCCTCTCTGAGAGCTTGAATCTCTTTGCATTACCAAATAGAATTGTGAACATGCTTCCACCACCATTTTCTCTGCGACACTATCTGTTGCAATGAAGTTGTCCTCCAACGAAACCTCAACTTTGACCGGCCTAGAACTATCACCACTTGCTTCATTTTAAGATTCCTTACTTAACAACAAACATAAATTCACTAGATTTCTAAGAAAATTCCCAACCTTATCATTCATCATTTATAGCCATGGATGTTCCCAAATTAGATCCCCATCTTCATTGAATTGCATTGAATGTGTACGAACCACATTTTTCTGTTGATTTCAACGGCGTCTGCAACCTATCCTTAAGCAGAGATCATACATTTCTCATTTAATACACAAGAAAGGGAATGAAGTACTTTCCTAGAAATATGATAAATCCCAAGGAGGGATCACATGTCGAAGATAACGTGCAATCCTTGAAATGACGAGAACCATCTCCAATAACGGAATTGAAATGCGAACCTATATCCACAATCAAGAACCATCTTTTCAAGATCATTATTAAAGTCTTAACCATATTAATAATTAATATCATGGCATATCTTGACCTTTTCACTCCCATCTTTCATGGTGATTAATTTATTCCCTCGCCTCCAATTTATTATTCCGGTCAAGCTTCATGGTATATATTGAAATGATGGGTCTCCTTGATCCATGAAGACAACACCTTGATTAAGACATTCGCCTTTATTAGTTTGCTCATCTGCAACTTTATTATTCTCTCTTTTTATGTAAAAAGATATAGATTCAAATTTTTGAATTTGATTTATAATCCTTCTATCAGTGAATATTTCTCATTGAGATTTTTAGCTTTGAAATTTTTGAATGATAGCATTAGATCATGATATAGATATTTGATGAATGCCTCTTGTAAGAGCTAGTTTTATATCTTACCAAAATGCTAATGCCTGCTGGTTATTGGAGGATTTCCCCAACCCCTATGCGAATTTGAGCTCTATTTCTTCATTGAGGCGAGAAAATTACCCCTCCACTCTTGCCTCCCCCAACTTTAAATCAAATTATATTAACCATTAATGCCTAATATTTAATTAATAACTCTAAAATAAAATACATTGACGCTTAACCTAAGTGCATTTTCGATGTGCTAAACAAGATGTAAAAATAGCTTGAAGACTAACTCGGGTCCTAAATTTGAATAGTAGTGCATATGGATAATGTTACAAGTTTTGTTTGTGTAGAGAGATGATGTATGTGCACGAGAAACATAGTGCATAGGGAATTTAATGTTAAAGGTTTCCTTTTAACGGAAGCTTATACTATGCGTAAACGAAGTATGTGTAGGAGAGAATTGTGTAGGCTACGGTTTTCAAGCTATGGAGAACGGGGATTTCCTCGAATGTTCTAAGTATTGGTGTTAAAATTGAATCTTTGAGGAGGAAGCGGTATGTGTGGGAGAACATAGCTTAAATTATTATGTTTCATTGTCTGAGGCATTTACTATGATGAGATTCTATGTTAAAGATGGGGAAAAAATTATGTTTCGTTGTGCGAAGCTTTTACTTTGTCTTGAGGATGGGGTATTTTTGAGGATAACGTGGCGTTCATAAGAAATTAATGTTAAATTGTTATTATTATTATTTTTCATTGTGCGAGCTTGTTGTGTGGAAGAAGAAGGAATGTATGTCGATTTTTCAAATAAAATTTTACATTAGTCGAAGGAAAATAGACAATTGTATGGGGTAAGTTATAAATATTTTTAAATTAAGCTACTAAGAGAAAAAAAATAATTAAATCAATAATGATTTACTTTGACATAAGGTATATGCAAAAATTAAATAGATAAATAGAAATGTCGTCATGGAAATTAAATTTTGTTATTTTTGAATTCAATAAATTTCTTGTTCTAATGTTAAAAAACTTGAAGAAGGACATGTAGTAAATTGATTTGCTTTATCGAAAAAAACTAACAACTATCTAAAATACTACATATATTCGATAGCTCGAAGTGACATGGAATGGCTCGAGTTGAAAGGAGGAACCTTGGCATTGATCCCATTATATCATCATCTCTTTCATTAGCGTCCTCCTCAACATTTAAATTCTCGTAGAGCCAAATTATGTAGACAAAAACTCAACGTTTAGCGTTTTCAATTCTTGATCACTCCATCTTCAAGTCCAGTGTTGCCATTTTCTAATTGAGAAGTTGAAAGCGGACCTGTTATTGTGAGATTTAATCATTTCAACATGGTTTGTGTGAGGACCTATCATATGTCTTCTAACTAAACCAAATTTATCATATAATTGAATAACAATAAGAAAAAAATATAACATTTTTATAAATCTACATTTACTTAGTAAAAACATACAAGTAAAAATTTTAATCGACAACATATTAAGCATGTAAGAAATTTCATTTGCAACATTTTACTAAATAAAACAACAAATGGAGGAATACATGTTCCAATGACTTGGTTGAGATATACTAACTTTATTGGGATGTTCTCTTGGCACTACATTAAATTTACCTCCCGGCCAACTAGGAATGATTTCCTAGCCCGGGGAATCTCACGAGGTTCCCTATTATAGAGGCAAAGTCCAACTAGTTATAGTGTGTCCAAGTTCAAAACCAACAATTTCCAATAGATCCAAGTTTTATTTCGATTTCTCTCTATTCTCTCTCCTCTCCTTCTCCCCTTCTCCCCCAAAATAAAATCCTCCAATGCCAAAAAAAAGACCAAGGATCTCCCCCTCTCCCTCTCCTTCTTCCTTACCTTCTATGTCTCTTCCTACCATCCACCTCAACCACCTATAATTAATATTATAACTACCCCCTCATACTTTTATTTTAATACCCTCATTCCTTACCATTTCTTATCTAAAGTAGATTTGAGAAAACACCTTGGGAATAGAATATGGATAGTTAATTTATAGATAAATTGGAGAAGACCATATCTTATCCAAAATTAGATTTGAGAAGACACCATGAGAATTGAATATGGATATTTAATTTAGAAATAAATTGGAGAAGACCATATCTTATCAAGTAGATTTGAGAAGAGATCTTGAGAATATAAATATGGATATTTAATTTAGAAATAAATTGGAAGACCATATCTTGTATAAAATTATATTTGAAGATACCTTGGGAAAATAAATATAAATATTTGATTTAGAAATAAATTGGATAAGATCATATCTTATCAAAAAGTAGATTTGAGAGAATACCTTGGGAATAAAATAATAATAAATAAAAGTCATATTAGTAAAATAAAATTTCAGATTCACAAGTGTAGGTATACCAATATTACTTAGTAATTGTAAGTCAATGTACGGGGTTAATTAAACATAATCAAAATTAACTTGATAGGATCCAAGTAGACATTACATACACTCCTCCTTGAAAATTCGTCTCGAAGTTAGAGTGAAAATGATACAAGGAGTTTGAAAGAAGCTTGACAATAAGGCATAACAAAATAGAAAGAGAGATAATAGACAAATTAGTAAGTCAAGCAATGATAACACTTCCCATAATTGACTAACCTATAACCTCTTATCTTCTTCAACTTACTTCCTCCCATCCCTATCCATCCTACTAACAATATAATAAGACATCGACTATACCCATCTAATATGCTTGATAAAACCCAATATGGCGGAAGCATTGACTATATCGACTAACTTGCCCAATAATAAACTTTCGATCATCACATCTGCGATACAGGGTGTGTCCCATCACCCTCCCGATTCCAAGCTGGAGGTTACACGGTGGGAAATTCCTTCACCACTTCTCAAAACTAGGGTCCAACACCCTATGTGGACCACACTACAACATTTGGCTAGATACTTGTCATGAAATAATCCGGTCGAGGTAGTCTTTTGCACCATTTACACTTTACGCATGTCATAATAGTGCATATCAAGTAGATACAAAATGTAATCGAACAATGTACATAATGCCATTCCTCATTGAGATGTCTCAACATTCCCCCATCGGAAGAGTGGATATTAGTTCTTTCCAATATACAGTTAGTTCCTCATTCATGCATATACATAAAAACAACAATATATAAGTGATCTTAATCATCATGTTATAAAGTCTAGTATCCACGTGTCAATTTTGTACTTCATAAAAACATACTCAAAAATTTGTTTACATTAGATAAATCATAATTTTGATAAGTAATTCATTAGATAATCATAACTCCTTAAGCCACACATAAAAAAAAATACAGATAAGTCATACTAGATAAGAAATCATAACGGAAAGTAAATTTACATCAAGTAAATCATACATCAAATAGTCATATATCAAATATTTTAATTAGCAATACCTAGTATATCTAATGATTTATATAAGTAGTTTCTTTGTCCAACTAAAAAATGAATCAATAACACATAGCGTTCCTGTAAATAAAATAACATGGAACTACAAAGAGAACCCTAGCATAGGTAGCTATCTAAGTCAAAATGGGAATCAAATATGCTCAAAAGTGAGGAATAAGATCGCAATGGCCTCAGTCTCTCACCGTCCTCTGATAGCAGATCTGGGCTATGTGTCCCACTGGGCCCATGTTTAGTCTGCCATCGATGTTTGGTGAACCCTATAACGAGTCCGATATGCGTAATGGTTCCATTGTTACGATTCCCATGTACGAGACACACAATTCCCTCCAATCAATTTGTGAGATTCATCATAAAAATAATGTTGTAGAATAGATACATGAAAAGCATCATGAAGTTTTATGAAAAATGAGAATTAAGGAAAACACAGACGATAGAAGCGGTCCAATCTTATCCTTTATCCTAAAAGTTCCTATATTTGAGGTGACTTTGTCCCTTTCCCAAGCCGAATGGTTCTTTTGTTAGTTCGGATACAAAGAGAAAATTGGTCTCCTACTTCATAACTATTTATCGAGTCCTATGTGAATTGACATAACTCTTCTATCCTCTTGTGCTTCCTTTAACTGTCAAATCTGTCTTTAGTTCCTCATTTCTTGCACGATTCCAACCCAACTATTAATTAGACCTCCAACTTTTCCCAACTCAATGGCATCCTAGATGGACTCCCATAGAGCTTGATGAAGACATATCCAAATGGAGGCTGTGGTAATTGTTATTATAGGAAAACTCTACCAATGGTAAGTACCTTTCCCAGCGAGTACGATTATCCATGACATACATTCGAGCAAATCTTCCCTCATTAATTTACTCTGTGATCCTTGGTATTCTGGATGATATGCGATTTCGAGTTCAGCGTGAGCCCCCAACGTTGACTACAAACTTGTCCAAAACCTAGATGTAAAGCAAGAGTCTCTATGAGAAATGATCTTTGTGGGTAACCCATGTGGTCGAATACTTCGCTTATAAAAACTCGTGCCACATCAATAACATATAATTGTCTCTCGGGATCAAACGAGGCACTTTTGGTCAATTTATCAATGACAACCAATATAGGATTGTGCCTTTGTGGTAGTGGAAAACCCACAACAAAATACATAGAAATAGCACTCCCATTTAGACTTAGGGATGTCATGCGATTGTAGGAGTCTATTGGATGGCGATGGTCAACCTTCCTTGTTGACATTCAAGACATTTGGCGACAAATTGGACTGTAGTAACTTCATGCCACCGAAATAATATTCTTCATATATGCATACATCTTCTTCACTCTAGGATGTGCACAATGATGCTTTATGTGACTCTTCGAGGATGGTTCTTCTTATACCCCCTTCCTTAAGGATGTAAATTCTCCCTTGAAATATCAATTGTCCATCTGTTTCAAGGATATAACCCTCGAAATTTAGTTTTATCTACTTCCCACTTTGGAGTGTTGATATAATCTTAGGATACCAACTCTTCAAATAGTTTTAACACGGTCCGTCAAATGAAACCTCAAGGGTACTAGGGAGAAGTTTTGTGACCTCCTACTTAAGTACATCATCCACCACATTGTCCTTTCCCTTAATATGAGATCCCAAATCATACTCACTCATGAATTTGATCCACCACCTATGTCTAACATTAAAATACCTTTGATTGAAGAGGTGCTTGGGTTGATGATCGGTTCTTAACAAAGCTTCTCTAAGACGAGGTAGTGTATCCACGGTTTCAAAGCTATCATCAACTGTTTCTAACTCTAAGTCAAGGGTAGCATAAAAATCTTCATGTTTATTCAAATTTTTGGATTCATAAGCTATTAAGCCAGCTTCTTGGATCGATAATGCTCCCAATCCTTGCTATGAAGAATTCGTGCAAACAATGAAGTCCTTTTCCATGTTAGGCACTCGAGATCAATGCACTAATTAGTAACCTCTTAGTTTGGTGAATGAGTGTCACATTCACTTGTTTCCATTCATACCTAACCCTTTCCATTTTGTAATGTATTGATGGGTTTTGAAATATTTGAAAACCCTTCCAAAAATTTGCAATAATAACTGCTAGCCTCATGAAGCTATGCACCTCATGAAAAATTTTAGGCATTGGCCATTCCATTATGGCCTTTACCTTTTCTTTGCAGGTCAACTAAAATACCTTCTTAAAATGATGTACCCAATATAATGAATTTTCTTCAAAAGAAGGAACATTTTGACAATTTTCCATACAACTAATTTTCCCTTAAGAAAGTTAATGCAACCCTTAGGTGCTCTTCATGCCCCTTTTAATTCTTGGAATAAATGAGAATATCATCTAGAAATACTTGCATAAATTGGTCCAAATATTTCCTAAACACACCAATCACGAGACTCATGCATATTGTTGGTGCAATGGTCAAACCAAATGGTAAATACGAACTCATAGTGCCAGAATTGATCGAAATGCACAGGATTATCACCTTCATAATCCTCAATTGGTGGTATCCGGATAACGAGATCAATCTTTAATCATTGCTCCCTTAATTTCGTTAAATAGGTCCACCTATTCTAGGTGTCGGTACCTATTCTTTATTTTGAGGTACGATTCAAGTTGCTATGATCCTAGCCATAGCCTTAATAAACCATCCTTATTCTTCGTTAATCATTGGTGTACCCCGAGTGAAATACTAGGCCTAATAAATCCCAAGTCTAATATCTATTTTAACATGCATGTACAATTAAATTTCTAGAGCTGTCATCTGTAGAATTGTCTTAGAATTGGTTACGCACGGTTTAGTTCTATTTTGAAATCAATATCCAGGCTCATTGGCGATAATCCGAAAATTGCGGGAAAATATCCTTGAATTTTTGACAAAATTGGGTGCTAATACGAGGAGGGTCCTTTCGGGTCACATAAGGCCTCAACCACATATAATTTACGAATTTTTAGAGAAAACGTTTATGCATGGATGAATTGTAGGGACACTCCTCTCTTGATACGGCAAATCTCAATTGACTTACCTTCATCATCTTAACAAATCACCTTCTTTTTTGAAACATTATATCCAAGCTCGATGAAATTCTATCCATTCCATTATGATGATTATCATACGTCCCCGATTTTGTGACATATGCCTTGACTTAGTTGCTTACCTCGAGGTTCTACTAATATTTAATTGACACTAGGTCCTACGCTGTTTTGTACAATCATTTTGACTTATTTAAAGTCATCGTGATCATAGATGCCAACCCACATTTTCTAATGTAACTAGTGAAATGAAACTATCCCTGTAGCACCCATAATCGAAACAAAATTTTAACTTTACGTTGTTTATCATACTGATATTTCCACCATGAATGATTGGTGTTCAACTTATTGGTTATCAACTAATGCATAAGATTCAATGGTGGTTGCTTGCTCCCCATTGGTGCTTTTACTTCTCTATAGTTGTTACTTGTTATGAAACCAACTCAAAAAATAGAAGAAAGGATAGATCAATGACTTAGAAATCATCCTCTTTGAAGGGAAACCTCCTTTACATTACATAAATGAACAATTATCGAATGATTCAAAGACAAAACCTCCTTTCTATACAAGGTCAAAAGTCACAATATAATCCTAGCCGACATAAAAATAACAATGTAAGGGCACAACAATAACAATAGTGAGGCTTTTATGGAGCACGATAATAACAATATGGGGACTACATGGGCACAATAATGACACAATAAAGGATACACTAGCAATAACAATAATGGGATACACTAGTAATATAGGGACCTAACACTCCCATCAACCAAAAAAAGTGTTGTCCTCAACGCTTGAGTAGTTATGGATGCATTTGTATAAAATTATCATCCTCCCATGTTGGACGTATTCAATCGGTAAGTTCTTCCACTTGATGAGGTCCTACCGAAATTGATCGATTCATTAGCTTGAGGTTATTGTTTCGTACACTTCGAGGTTCCAGTAATGTTTTTTCCTTCTTCGTCAGGATTCTGGACATATTGTTTGAACTAGGAGAGCTTGTCACCTATAACCTTCTTTAGGCATGAAACATAGAAAAATGGTGCACTCGGGAAGATCTTTGAAGCTTCAATACGTATTCCATAGTACCAAATCTCTTGCAACACTTTATGAGACCACAATAATTTGGTGATAATTTATTGTATCATGTAGCTTGTAAGGGACATTTGTTTGTATGGTTGTAGTCGTAAAAATACCAGGTCACCTACACTTGAAAACTTTTCTCGCTACAATGTTAATCTTCATTTTGTCGTTTCATTAGATTTTGTGCCAAATTTAGGTTATCCTTTAAGAGTTGGAGAACTTGTTGTTGATGATCAATGTGATATTCCAGCTGCTTGAAACTTGAAATTTTCTCTTAAATATGATGTGATGGAGCGTGGATGATATCCATAAAGTGCCATTAATGGGGTCATTTTTGTTGCGGTATGGAAGGAAGTGTTATACCACCACATTGACTAGAGGTAACCATTTGAGCCATTGTGTTTGTTTATCGAGATATGAAGCAACAAATATACCTTCCAAACATTTGTTCACTATCTCATTTTTCCCATCGAATTAAGGATTCTATGATGAGCTATGAGCTAATTGAGTACCCAAAGAAGAAAAATAATTTTGTCCAAAAGTTTCCTATAAAAATGGGATCTTTGTCTTACAATAATCTTTGGGTTTCCATGTAGCTTTTGAATTGTTTCCATAAATGCAATAGTAATTGTGCGGCTTTAAATGGATGAGATCATGCACAAAAGTGTGCAAACTTGGAAAGTCTATCAACTACCACCATGATGATAGACTTTCCTTTGGACATGGATAAAATTGTGATAAAATCCATTGAAACCTCCTCCCAAGATTGAATTGAAATGGATAAAGGCTTTTATAGACCTGGGGTCTTAATTATTTCAACTTTATTTTGTTGGCAAACAAAAAAATTCATACAACTTTTGAATACCAAAATTTAAGGCCATCCAAAAAAATTCCTTCTTGACCTTGTGAAGTAAGTTTTTAAAAATCCCGAGTGCCCTCCTAAGGGAGAGAGTGTGCAATTCCAAAATAATATTTTGTTTGAGTTGAGAATTCTTACAAATATATAAGCGATCTTTGTACCATAATGAATCATTTTTCCAGCTAAATGTTTGAATGCGGGATCTTCTTCTGGGGTACGAATGGTGTCCCCACCTCTTCATCATTCTTATGTTCATCACTTGCTTTGGTTGTCCACTCAGGTTGGATAATAGAAATGGCACAAAGAAATGCTTTCACATCCTCATCCTTTCTTGAGTGCATACGAAACAACATTTTTTCTTCCATGTTTGTAGATGATTTCAAAGTTATAACCCAACACCTTTGTGACCCAATTTTGTTGCTCTATTGAAGATAATATTTTGTTCTAAAATTATTTAATACTATCATGATCTGTTTTTACCTTGAAGTGTCTTCCCATTCGGTAAGGTCGTCATTGCTTTAATTACTGTGGTATTGCCAACATTTATGTTAAAAAATTAAATATTCTGAGCAATGAAACACACATAAAATATGTGAAAAACAAACACAAAACACATAAAACCGGAGAGACATAGATATACGTGGTTCACTAGTTTGGGCTACGTCCACCTCGAACAACAGTCCTTCCTTTCTATTATCTAGCAAAATGAAGAGACACAACCTACAACAAATCTATTGTAATATCCTATGTTCTCTCTCACATTCTCCCTATACGTTTCTCGCTTTGAGAATACACATACAATACACGGCCTTGTTACAATACCCTCATACAAGCGAGGGGTTGCCTTCTAGGGAAAAAAACCCTCAATAAACATAACTTCTACCATCGGATCATCACTTTAATAGACAACCCAAATTGACTAGAAATTACTATACTTTTACAAGGCAATTTTACATGCATTTTAACCCGGTGCGCCCCAAAACCTGGCCGGGCGGGGAATCGGCTCAAATTCCATAGCCGCCCCATGGACCCCCTAGGTAGCATTTAATTACGAGCAACATTGCCGCCCCATTAAGGTACGGGGGTCCAACGAGCGTGATAAAATAAACAAGATAATCGGGCTCACACCCAACAATTTCCTTCTCATAATTAGGTTTTAGTAAATACTTTCCTTTGATTAGGCAATTTCAAAAAATGGGGTCTCATTATTACGTGAAACCCACCAATTCCATATCTAGGGCATCACATTCCACAAGTAAGGTTTTGTGAAGTCTAGCATATCTAAGACAGGTGATTGACACATTGCCTCTTTAAGATGTTAGAGAGCATCAGTTGCTTCTAGAGGTGAAAAAATGCATCTTTCTTCGATGTGATGTTAAAATTGTGTTCTCCCATAATTCTTAACAAACTTGTGATAATACTGCTAACCTAGAAATCCTTGAAAATGCTTTATGGTTGTAGGGATTTTCCATTTCTTAATGGATTTAGTTTTGTTAGGTCTGCCTTAACACCCTCATGAGATATAATATGACCCAAATATTCCACCTCTTGTACTCCAGAAAAACATTTGGAGGGTTTTTGCCATGCTCAATCATTTCTCAATATTTTGAGCATGATGTCAACATATTGAACATGATCCTTCAGAACTTTATGTAGATTAGTATATCATCCAAAAACTACTAACACAAATTTTAAGGAGGGCTTGAAAATGGAATTCATCAAAACCTTGAAATGTGAAAGGTACATTAGTAATGCAAAAAGGCATAAAAAAATTGATAGCTGACCTATTGATTCAGAATGTGTTTTCGAGAATGTCTTTAGTCTTCATTCTAATTTCGAGTAGTATGAATGAATCCAACTTGGTGGTAAATTTCTCCATGTAATTCTTCCAATAATTCATCGATAGTGGGGATGGGAAATTTATCTTTAATAGTGAGCTTGTTAATCTCCCTATAATCAGGACACATCGCCATGATCCATCCTTATTTTGCTGTAATACTCTTGGAGTAGAGAAAGAACTTTGATTAGCTTGAATTATACCAACCTCTAGCATTTATGCAATCATACGTTCAATCTCCTCTTTTGAAGACAAGGATATATATACATTTCAATGTTTGGAGAGAAAACTTCCTAGAATCAAATGAATAGCATGATCATGATCATGAATGATTGAGACTCCTTTGGGGGTCTCAAATACCTTGGAATGATTTTCAAGACTTTTTGGAGATATGATAAATGATTTTGATGTTTGAACCTATAGTGAGTATAATTTTCAGTGCATACTCGTTTTTATTTATTGACTTTTGTCATGACATTAGAGCTGATTATAATTTCCTTGGCTTCCTAAATGCTATGTTCTTCTTTCCTTTATTTTTTTTCAAAAATATTTATTGAAAATTAAACTACGAGTCTAAAGATTGTAACCATTATACTCCTAGTACAACATTAACACCACCCATTGGGATGGAGAGAATTGGACTATTCAATACATATTCCATGATGGTTAGTTTGATGTTATGGCACTTTCAATTTATAGTTCCTCCATTTGCAACCATCACTTGACACTCTGGTGATGGGTATAGGAAACAATTCAATTCCTTGGCTACCTTACAATGAATAAAATTAGCAATACTACCCGAATCAATCAACACTATTACATTGTTCTTCATATGTCCTTCTATCTTGGGGGTTTGATGAGTGGTAATTCACCTTAATGCATTACATGATATGGTCAGATTCATTTCTTCCTCGGGGTTGGTTCCTAGTGTATATCCTCTTATTTTGAAGTTTCCTTTTCCTTTTCTTCCTCCTCTTCACAATCTATGTAAAATACTTTCTTCTCAACACACTTATGACCTTTAATTAATTTTACCACAAGCTGTAGAAAATCCCCTTTGCTATTTTTTCTTCCAATTATTGTGGTGCCAACCTTGTAGGTTTTGGAAGTCTAGGAGTAGAAACACTTCCATATTTATAGTTGTGGTGGTAGGATTCCTTATCGCCATATTTTCTTTTTCGATTTTTCTTGCCAACTTTGAATGCCTTCAACGAATCGGAGTTCCCAAGGAAATCAGCCCTCATGTTGGATGTTATCCTTTAAAGTTACCTATGAAGAATCATCACATTCCTCTAGAATATCGGTTACCCATATATTCAATTTTGGAGTCTCAATGTGCTCCACCATTGAACCCTTTTGTTTGAGATTTATCAATTGGCTAAAGAAGGGTTTTCTCTTTATATTCTCATAATGTGCTATCATTTCCCTCTGTAAATTGACCAAGTGGAATTTTTTTCTGAGAGAAAATACATCGATACCATAAAAATGTATTTTTTTCTAAATATAAAGTTGCAATGCATACATTTTGTGTGTTTTTCATGGAATCAAAATATTGTTCCATCTATTATTATCCATGTTACTCGATCCTTGCCATCAAACTTCTCATATTGATCTTTGGAATATGGTGGGTCTTAAATCCAACATTAGATTATGTGAAATCATAATTAACATTTCTTTTTCTCGTCATGCATTTCATCTACTACCATTTCACCATTAGGAATCATTTCATGTAGCAACTTTTTCAAACCTTCCTTCAAATTTTCCATGTTGCTTTTAGACCATTCTTAATGTCTTCCATGTTGCCTTTCAAATTTTCTTCTATACCAACAATCTTAGCTTCCACCATTCTTCAAACCATCCATCTTAGATTCCACGCCTTTCTTCAATTCATCCATGTCTTTCTTCAAACCATCCATCTTAGCTTCCATTTCATATTTTGTTACTCTTTGCGGAAGCGAGAATTTGTTGCACTTAGTCTCGTAATTTTGATATACAATGTTGCTTCTTCCCTCTTCATGAGTCATAGTAGAGCCTTATTAGGGCTTAATGGGTGTCGAATTATTTTTGGAGGGCATTGTAGAACCCAATAACGATATCATGCTTCAATATTCCATTTGGAATCATTTGAAAGGCGATTTTTCAAACAAGACTTATGCAATATAAAAAAAAAATACACACATTTTTTTCTTTGTTTTAATTTCAATATTGAAATTATCTTTTCAATTTTGAATCCCAATAATTGGTCTTGTAGTATCCCTCTTATTCTTATTTCCATGCCCCAAGTCATAACTTGTTTCAATTCAAACCTATGGATATATAAGTTTCCCTAAATGTGGTGGACGCACTTAGAATAACATATGAAAGACATGACCTTTTCATTAAGATAAACGAGATGACGAAGAGCACCTACTTGTGATCCTCATACATTCTTCATCTCCTTTTGTCACTTCCGTCGCTCCCAATCGAACTAAACTCATTTGATTGGTACTGCAATTACTAACATAAGATAGAAAATGACATAAAGGCATATGATCTATTCAACAATGCGTGAATCGATTTCATTTGAAAATACATATATAAAAGCAATAACACATGTATTAGGAAAGGAACATATCTCTTTATAAGATAGAAGGAGAAGTTATAAACGGTTGGATGGAATTCGATGTCAACTCACTCCATCTTTAGTCCTATCCTCATCACATCGGAACATTCTTGTAGTAGCATAAAATTACTTGCAAAGAAAATACCTCAAGAACTATAATATCACCAACATAACTCTACAAATTCAAACTCTTGCTCCCCTTTTGCACTATGATCAATGCTCAAATTATAGGAAATGAGGTAGTTTGGAACAATTGGTCATTGAATGGATTTTCCATAAATAGATGGGGAGTTTCCTTGTTGATAGGACAAAAGATAAGTGATTTAATGAATCCACGGTGTTCATATTTGAGGTTATCAAATAGCATGATAGTTGAAACACTTCTAGAAGCCACTCAAAGTAGGAAGATTCCAGAAATCATTTGAAAAATTTGCTCACGATCGACCAACACACTATTAAGTGGGCCTAGGTGCTCTGTATTTGCTTTGCATGGGAGTAAGTGCTCTACAAATCACTAACGTAGTCTAGAGTGCGGTGGTGGCTCAATGGAGCATTTCCATGAAGACTTTAAGAAGTGAAACTTTCATGGATAAAAAACCAACAATGGGATGACTTGTTTAAGGCAAGTAGCGATAGATTTAGAGTATGATAAACCATGTTTATCTTGATCGAGTTTTGAGAGTGATGCCAAAATTGAACTATAGCAGTGCCCATTAAAGCATGAAGTCAAAAATGATAATGTTGAGTGATATGATTTACGATGTGATGAGTAGGATCTGAAAGCGATTGTTACATATATTGTAATACATTACATCATGATATTTTTTACATTTTGGACATGAATTGCGGGAGGCATACCCATATTCGAACATAAAATATTATAACATGTATATAGATCGAAAACTCGTCTACGAGATATAGACCCATGATAGGATGACCATTTGTGTGAAGCCATCGTACGAATGATGTGGTACTACTCCTGAAATTGTAGCCCGGATACATGAAACTAGATCCAGTCTTCTTATCTCGTTCACTCGATCGGCTCAGTATGAGTCTGTGTGAATATGTGATGCGAAGTCGAACATCGGAAGACTTTCTTGTTTTGATTATGATCCGATGATGTAATCCATTAATGGACACGAGAGAAACCATCGATGATGATAATGGCTCTCAAGGTACCTTGATGCAGTCTGCATGGTGTGAATAGATGATTTGATGTAGAACACCATACAAAGTGTTTCGATCAAAAGGCTAGTGATATCGGCTTTGTCCATTTGGAAGCAAGAAACTTGCCATTGATGTATGCAAGCTCCAAGGTATTGGAAGGGGTGTTTTAAGTGAACTTCCTGGATGATGAGGCCGATGTCGACGAGCGACTCATCAAGGAGAGCACTTAATGTATCCCCCATCAAAAGCAAACGGGAGTAATGATTTTAGAGATAGAATGTAGCGTGAAGCAATGTTCAAGGATGGTGGTGAGAAAATGATATTTTATGAGTATTGCGAGATGAGAAATTATTGAGTGAATTCTTTTGAACATATCGGCGACACTAAATGAGTTGGAAACATTGACCCAAAACCAAAGTGATGGATGGTATGATAGACCATCAATCGAGATAACCCAAACCAACAACCATGGAGATGAAGTGAATGAGTTTCATGTTCAAAGACGACTTGCTACCATAAAGTGATTTATCCCTTTCCAATTTTCCCTAGTCATTGCTCACCGATACCTTTTAATTTTAACAAGCTTGAGGAGGATAACATATGCTTCGATGGCAAACGTTCCCACCCTTTGGGTAAATCCATCACTATGTGATGTTTTAACGAGCCTAGCGAAAGAAATTCGATCTTGTCATGATGGACAAGTCCATAGCTGTTGATGTTTTAACGAGTCTAACAATGAAAACTTATTCAGGATTTATACCTTCGAGGATTTTGGCTCATATCCCCCGAAGGTATAGTAAGGTCATAGTATTTTTTGAGCTAAATATGTAGAAATTTGAATAACTATTAAATTATTCCATAGAGATTATCACGATCACACACTATTTTGAGCTTCATGCATAATACATAACCTCTTCTACTATTGATCATCAATTTGCGGAATTATAAACAATCGCATGCGCACATTAAAACCATAAATAATCACACATACAAACACGGTATTTATGGGAAAGCTTAAAGCTGAAACCCCCAACTATACGTATATTATAATGATAGAGATCATGTAGCAATCATAGTACAAACTCTACAAGCTCTCGTGCTATCTCCAGTTATTTACACACTACACATGCTCCGTCTGTCACATTGCTTTGCCTCTGCGCAATCCAATATGGATAATCGCAAGGATCCAAAGTTCAAATCACAGGTATGTCTTGAGAAATCCTCATTGGATTCTCCATCAATGTGTGTGCAAATCTCATGCACAGTGTTGTCTGGTGATAGTCACAGCGCTCTTTCACCTACCTCTCCAGCGGTATCCTTTAGCGACTGTCCATGCTATGATTAAGCTGATGTATTCTTTGGTTGATTTATGAGTTAATAGTTAAGCGAATTAATTAATAATTAATTCACACCACTCTCACTAATTGTATCAATCAGTTAGACTAGATACAACACAAGCTCAACTAAGTTAATAGACACAACTCCATTAGCCCATCTCATCAACTCCACCAAACTGCGTCACATGAGTTCCTAGCTGAAGTCAACCATGAAATAGCTCCAATAAACCCTAGGAATAGCGTAATTCCTTCTTTTCGGTTGCATGTGCCACATCCGGGCATCAAATTGAAGTGCTCCAAGAGGATAAGGATATAATGTTTAAGTCCCAAATATTGTTAAGAGCTAATATTCGACATATCTATTTTAAGTGGCAATCTAAAAATAGATTCCTTGATATGTCTAAAAATAGAAGTCCATATATTTTTCTTGACTTGACCAACCATCCACAAATAGCATCTTGCAACTCATAGAACATGATCCATATGTCTAAAAATAGACATAGTCTAAAAATAGACTTTGCGCCAAAAATACCCTACGGGCCCACTTAGTGAAGCGCTTCTTTCCACTAAGCTCATCATCTTGTTGCAATCTCAACACTCCCTCTAAAAGATATGGATTATACGCAACTATCCACCGCCTATTGGTATTTAGTTGCTCTGGTGAGCGCCTTCGTTAAGACATAAGCACATCTGATCCTCGTAGAGTACTTATGAAACTAACATGATTCTCCATGCACACAATCTATGATATGATGATACGAGGATGTGTGTGTTTAGATCTATCATAAAAATATTTGGATTAAGCGAGAGTTTGATGAAACTCGGTGTCTAATAAATCTTGATGGCTCTAAGTGTGAACCGAGCAGTGACAAACCGGATCTTCCTCATCCATATAGCCTCGCATCGACCAAACTCGGCTGCCATATACTCGACCTTTGCTAAGCGAGTGCCATGAATCTCTGCTTCATACATGCCAAGAAACATTTGTCGACCCAATACTAAAAATCCCTCCGGATGTGCTCTTTACGCTCTAGGTTGGACTCCTGCCCAATCATTCATGTGAAGCCACATAGCTTCACCTCATCGTATGCATGCCACAATCCATATCTACGATGTGCCTACGAGATAACGCAATACATGCTCTGCCTTCAGGAAAGAGCTTGGTAGGCTTAACCATAGCTTGTCAAAGGCGAAAGTTATGACATAACATATATCGGGTCGTGTATTGACCAAATACATAAGCGACCCCTTGTTGTGTCAACGATGCATCCACTACCTCGTAGTAGCATCCTCCTTCCTCAGCCACTAGGAAGAGGAGTATCAACGAGCTTGCGTGCAGTATACATGTTGAACTTCTCCGGTATCTCCAGACATACTTTTGAAAATAAAACGAGTCCTCACTTCTTGTTGCCAAATTTCCAATCCCGAAATAATAGAAGGAGGCCCAGTCCTTCATCTCAAACTCTTTTACCGAATCCCCACTCCTTGCATGAGAGCCTCAACAGAATCATCACTGTCAAAAATCAAATCATCTACATAAAGTACAATGATAAATAACACCTCCACTACAATCTAGTATAGGTTAGGATCCGCCTCACTCTTGGAGGAATCAGAATCCCGGTGGGCTGTCTATCCGTGTGTACCGAGCACGAGGTGCTTGTTTGAATATCTGTTGTCTTGAACTGCACACATGCGACTGGCACAGCTGAAATCTCGAAACCTTCGGGCTGCTCTATGTACCTCTCCCTCAATGACTCTAGTTGAGGAACGTGTTCTTCCACCCATCGATGAATGTACCATATGCAGAGAGAGCAAGAATCGTCAAGTATGGAAGAATACCTTCTGTTGACAGTGCAAGGTCTCCTCATAATTGATCCCCTTAATCGCCAGCTTGTCCAGACAGCAAATCTTGCTGCCTGCTTCTCCACACTCCCGTCGGTACTGCTTCACTTTGTAGATCCATCTCAAAACCCACCAACGTTCCCTTGACCTTGGGACAATATCCCATGCATTTTTTCTGACAATCGAATCATCACTCTTCCACCATGGCATCTACCCATGCGGGGTCCTCCAGCTTCCTTGAAGAGGATGGATGCAGCAATGATACACTTGCTCAACAAGAGCCATGTATCGATGTACGGTCGGTGAGCATCTCTGTACGCGTTGTGATGTGGGTGCTCTGGCCTTCTCTGCATCTTGAGCCGGTCGCTCGGCTTACGCTGTAGTGCGCTTTCGCCCTCGATGATTGGTGTTGCATGTTGGTTTCTTCCACTCCATGAACCTCATCTTGTGGCTGATCCCGTACGAGACTCATCCTTAGGAACTAATAGCTCCTCCTGCATGCAAGTGTGGCTCCATCTCAAGCAAAGACTTCTCGCTTTCTCGTCTGAAATTTGATATCTGTCGCCTGACGATCTTGCGGCCAGCCTGAAAATACACACGATAGTTGTGGGGTGTATCAGTGTACCCCAAAATATCCCAACCTCATAGTGGCTCTTCTTCTGGCATCCTTCGTCTCATGAATGCAAGCATGTGAACTAAAAATCCTCAAATGGGAAATATCGGGCCTCTTGCAAAAAAAAATCTCGAGGTGTACTCATGCCACGTATCTGTGAGGACAACGATTCTGCACATATCTTTGCGGTATTGCATGCCTCTGCCCTTAAGTGAATGAGTAGGCCTTGACCATGCAACATCGCCGTCCGGCACCCCGTCGTTCTTTCTTAAGCAAAAACCCCATTTTGTTGTGGTTTATGAGGTACTATGACTCTCTTCAAATTCTCTTGTCTTCATAGTCCTTGAATTCGCCATAGATGAATTCACCACCATTCCCCGATTCTTTCCTCAACGTTTGAACTCTGAACTTTGGTATGTACGCTCTTCTTTTGCATGAAGAAGATCCAACACTACCGAGAAAAATCGTCAACAAATATCATATAATACTTGTGCTTTGCTATCGACTGCTAAGAAAGGTCCACACACGTTTGTGTGAATTCTCTCAAGGATCGTCGTGGCGCGACTATCCTTCTCGTGAAAGGTGGATTTCTGAAATTTTCCCAAGGTACACCCCTTGCATGATCGGCTTGTGCAAAAGTGCCTTTAGGAAGCCGGTAGAAATACGCGTAGTATCTTCAAAGCTCCATGGTGAAGGTGGCCCAATCTCGGTGCCACAACTCGCCATCATCAGCTCACCACTCATACACCTTACACCGCCATTGTTCTTGCTGACCATCTGCAATTTATAAGGTTCTTAACTCGAACCCCTATCCTTCGGGTCTCACCGGATTGCCTTCTTGATAACGAAGCCTTTCCTTCGCTAAAGACAACATCATATCCCTTGTCTTCTAACATACTTCGGGAATGAATTCTTCTTCAATCTGGAACGTACATCACTTCCTTCAATACAAAGGGTTTTACGAGACTCCCTCTGAAAATGAATGCAAATCACAGGATCGCCTTTGTATCTACCATCGTTGCCCATCTCGATGTGCACTCCAAGATCTTTCTCATCCGGATCGGTAAACAAATCTCGATCCTCATCGTGAAAATACACCAACTGTCTAGAAACCCTGCCCAGTCCCGCCATAATTGAGACCAAGCATGTGATCGGTGAAAAATCCGGCTCAAAAGTTGCGAGGCTAAGGCCTCTCCGGTGCAGATCTAGCCGACTGTATTTTCTTCTGCACGGACAATTTGTGGCATAATGTGTGTTGGTGATAGTGAGCACTTCACCTTGGACATATCTTGCTTCTTGCCTTTCGCACCGGAATGGCTTTCTTGCTCTTCCCCTTCTTTGCTTTGGCAGCCAAAGCACAATTCTCTTCATCGAGTTCCTTGATGATGATCCATCCCTACAGTACTCCGCCTTATCTCCTCTTGCAGAATCCGACCAAGTTGCTCCCATCTCGGCAATTTTCCCGACCATTGACAAAGTCGATAAGAATGCCAACTCTTCGGAAGCCCAAGCGAGCCAAGCTTACCATTCCTCATCATCTACGGTCTTACACTTCCCGGCTCATCACACGTTGGATGAACTTCGTGAGTACTTGGGCATACGTAGCCTTTCTCCATTTTTATGTTTCTGAGTTTATCCTTGAGTGCCAACTTCCTACCGAAGTCGCTCTTGCTTTGGAATAAATCTGTCAAGGCTTTCCACATCAAGAATGGAGAAGCCTTACCATACGTGGAAACTATGTGATCCTTCACGCCCTCAACAGAATCCTTCGACACTTTCTTTGTCTTCTTTTCCAAGCCTCAGTGCAATGACATACGCTAGAAGTAGGCTTTGGGACTTCAACATCTATGAACTCCTTCAACCCATTGTCATCTAACACCGCCTCCATATTGTCCTTCCATGAAATATGGTCGAGTTTCCCTCAAGGAAGATTCCAATCGTAATGCATTTCGTGTCTCAACCGACACCAAAAACACTACACCAAATTCGATTCCACAGCCTGAAACTCAACACTTCAATGTTCTGCAATTGCTCCAATGATCAATGCGCTTTGATACCATGTAGAAATTTGAACAAATGTTAAATTATTCACCGAGATTATCTGATCACACACTATTTGAGCTTCATACTTAATACATAACCTCTTCTACTATTGATCATCAATTGCGGAATTATAAACAATGGCATGCGCACATTAAAACCATAAAAAATCACACATATAAACACGGTATTTATGGGAAAGATTAAAGATGAAAACCCCCAAATGTCATGCATCTTATAATGATAGAGATCATGTAAAAATCATAGTACAACTCTCTAGCTCTCCTTTTATCTCCAATTGTTACACTACACAAGCTCGGATCATACAAAACACATGCTCAATCTTGCTCCCTTGTTATGCTTTGCCTCTGCGCAATCCAATATGGATAATCATAGGATCCAAGTTCGAATCCCACCAGTATGTATTGTGCAATCCTCATGGCTTCTCCATCAATGTGTGTGAAAATCTTATGCACTAAAATATTGTCTGGCCCGATAGTCACATTGCTCTTTCACCTACCTCTCCATGGTCTCACTTAAATACATCCATGCAACTGCCGATTAATTGATGTATTATTTAGATTTAAGTTTATGAGTTAATAATTAGTGAATTAATTACTAATTAATTCACACCACTCTCACTAATTGTATCAATCGGTTAGACTAGATACAACTAGCTCAACTAAGTTAAATGAACACGACTCCGTCGCCCATCTCCTCCAGCTCCACCAAACCACCTTGTCACGTGAGTTCTAACTAAATTCAACCATGAAATAACAATTAAACCCTAGGAATAACGTAATTCCTTACGTCGATTTCATGTGCCATCAGACATCAATGGAAATTGCTCAGGGATAAGATAATGTTTAGAATCAAATATTATTAAGAGCTAATATTAAACATATATATTCTGAAGTAGCAATCTAAAAATAGATTAAATGATATGTCTAAAAATATAAGTCCATCTATTTTTCTCGACTTGACCAACCATCCACAAATAGCATCCTGCCAACTCATAGAACACAGTCACATGTCTAGAAATAGACATGGTCTAAAAATAGACTTTAACGCCAAAAATACCTATCGGGCCATATTAAGCGACTCCTTTCCACTAAGCTCATCATCTTGTTGCAATCTCAACATTTTTCTTCACCCAAAATCTCTTCGATTTTTGCATGAAATGGATCCTAACTAAGCTTATCGTTTGATTGCAGGATTTTACTGGATCAAAATTTCAATTACATGGCAAGAAAGAGAACATGAGGAACAAGATATGGTTTCCCTAAATGATCCTAGCACTGTGAGAGCCCTCATAGACTACGGGTTACTCAAGTACTTTAAACTATCAGGGATGAGGCAACATTTGGAACTATTGCAGTTCTTGATTCGCTCATGGGATCTGGCACAATAAGAATTTCACATTGGGGACAAAGTGCTCCCAATATTGGTCAATGATATTTACTTTATGACAGGTTTGTCGAGATGTGGTGCCCCCATTTCCCTTGCGGGTTCCATTTGTGGAGGTGAGACAGTGAAGGATTAAATTCGATAGTTTTGTCAGCTAGGTACAGAGCCTAGCAAGGATGGAAAAATAAATATAAGGGATGTGTATGCCTTTACGAACACTCATTTTCACCATCGCAAAGTTAGCTAGCAGCGTGACACTTCATGTTGCAAATAGATCATACATGCAGTATGCGCTTGAGTGTCTCGAGTTGATCGTGTTCAACTAGGTTGAAGCATTACTCTCTCAGATGAAAGAACTCCTGACCAAAGTGAAAAGTGGCAGGACGAAGAAATTTAGTTATGTTTCATCCTGATCACTTTCATTCTAAAGCAAATTGCATTGATGCAACCACAACATGTAACATTGGGTGTCGCTGGTCCTAGGGATCCGAAAATGCAGTGGTGGGTAGAGTTGATGGCTAGATATGACGGCCAATCATCGATCTCATTCTCTACTTCATTCTTTACTTAGCTTTGACGACAACATATTGTCATAGAGGAGCATCCATATACATGGGTGGATTTTCACAGAGACCCAAATTTGATGTTACCAGTAGGTGCTCAATGGGGTGCTATAGGTAAAATGTTTTGACCATGTTTTTTTGATTTTTTGGGTTTTTAACATATTTTTGTGTTTTTGATGTTTCCAAGAATAAACTAAAAATGTTTTATGTATGCAGATGTGCGTAGTGTTCGACTAGTGGGTCTTCCACAACAGGTGGATGAAATAACATAGAGTACTATTGACAAAGCAATCCTTCGGGATTTGGATTTGACCGAGACTCTGGCTAAGTTACAACAACATGTAGAGGGGCTAACTCACCGGATACCATATACCTGGATCGAGGAGTTACCGATGAGGCTGCAACGCCATACTATTGGTGTGCCTAGCTGATGGATAAGGCTATTGCGCATGATAGCTCAAGCAGTGACCTGCTATCATGAGCACCACTAGATCTACTTAGGATATGATATGTCTACATGCATTTTGAGGTCATGTGACCAACGTGTCTTGGACACAATTTTTTGTAAAAAAACTTGATTATTTATCTATTTTACTTTCAGTGTTTTCCCATGGTTATGTGCAATCCTATTCAATTGTGTGATGTGAATTGAAAATCTATATTTACATATGTTGAAAATGTCTATTTAACACGTAATTCGCTAAAGAATCAGTCAAAGTGTTAAAGCTTCTAGAAATGTGTTGATATTGGATGTAAACAAAATGTATTTCCAAAAGACAAACTCTAAGGAACATTCGATAAATAGCTAGATTCATACAATATAAACACTAGTAAGCTGTAGTAAGACAAGTTGTGAGTCCAGCCTGATGATGATGCAATGAATTCCAAGTGAAATGGAATAATAGAGGAGTTCGATCAATGCGCTATACTCAACGATATTGTTGGTGGATCGACTGATATAAATACCTTGGAAACTCACTAACTCGCCACTTCGAGTGAAGATGGCTCATGCTGCAGAAGATAGATTATGCATACTGTGACTAGCACCATCGACATAACCAACAAATGGTTCCGAAGTTTTTAACATCTGCAACAAAATGCAAAGTAGATTGCTAACCACATGAAACCTCTTAAATGACAACATATATGTAGTATCACACAATGTTTACTACGCAAAATTAAGCATAGTAACGTTTAAGATACAACCCATTCTGAGGCTGTGACAATGGTATCCCATCATAATCTACCAACTCATAGGCACCCTTTTCTAGAACACGTTTGACAATATAGGGGCCATGCCACAATGGTTCGAATTTTCCTGTTCCTATATTATCCGCTTCCTGATCATAAAGCAAGACCATGTCTCCTTCCGAGAAGGTGTGAGGCTTGACATTGTGGTCATATTTCACCTTGATTCGTCTTATGTGCTTCATTGGCCAATGCGGCTTCACAACACGTTTCATCTAGATGGATGAGATCTAAAATACACACCTCTTTGTTAGAAGTGTCAGGTAGCAAGTCAATTGCAAGTTTCAATGATGGAATTTCACATTGAATCAGTAAGATACTTCTAAACCGTAAACAAGCTAAAAGGGAGTAAATCCAGTTGTGTTTCTCACCGAGGTTCCATAAGCCCACAAAGCCGAGTACAATATTAAATTCCAGTTTCGTTTATGAACCCCAATCATTCGTTGAAGCATATGCTTAAGAATTTTGTTGATGGCTTCAAATTTTCCATTAGATTGCGGATAATAAGGGGTAGAACTATCATGCAATAGTCCTAACTTGGCAGTCAACTCAGTCATCATGTAGTTGCGAAAGTGCTTTCCATGATCTCTAACTATGGATTGCAGCACACCAAACCGAGTAACCACATGGTTAAAGAAAAAAAATGCAGCTGCCTTGCCTATGTTGTTAAATATAGGCATCGCCTCAGCCCACTTGGTGAAATAGTCAACGATGACAATAATATAGCCATGCCCCTGACCGAGCAAGGGTTACATGTCATGAAGTCAATGCCCCATTTGGAAAATTTTCTCACAACGATGTCATGATGCATTGACACTAGAGACAGGCGAGTTTTATGATCAAATATCTAGCAAGCACAACAAATTTTGACTACCATAATGTAGTTATGGAATATGGTAGGCCAGAAGTAACCAATGCGGAGAATATTCTGTGTGGTAGAAAAACCGGACAAATGTCCACCACAGGTACTAGTATGGAAATCATTTAAAACTTTCGCAGCCTCCTCATGAGTGAGGCACCTACGTAAAATCATATCGACACCATGACGATAAAGTGTATCGCCGACGATCAGATAATATTTGTCTTGGTATCGAATACGTCGTTGTTGCGAGTGAGAGGTATTGGGTCGGAAAGTTTGTTTCTGGAGATATATAACAAAATATCCATACCAAGGGTCAGATGAAACAATCAGAAACAAAGATTCATCTAGAATGGATGGTTCCGATGTATACTCAGTGCTACTCGAGGGAAGGTCACAGATAAGCTCAACGAAAACCAAAGACTTATTCGACTTGGATTTTATGAATTCCAAATAAAATTCCTACAAAATGGCTATCCATTTTGAGTATTTTCCCCCCAGTAATTGACGTGACAGAATGTATGTCATAGGGTTGCAATTTGAAATGACAATGGTCTTCTAGAGCAGGATATAGTGGAGAAATATTTGTACAAATTGAACGAATGCCAAAGTGAGGTTCTCAACATAAGTGTACTTAACTTCCATATCATTATGATTGTGACTCAAATAATAGATCAAATGTTCAATCCCATCTTCTTCCTAGACTAAAACCATGGTGATGGTTGTATCTGAAGTGACGAGATACAATATATAATCACTCTGATAACTTGGGGGATACATTAATGATGCTCGGATCACGGTATCTTTAAGAGAACCTAAAGAAGCTTGTGCAACCTCATCCCAATGGAAGGGAGTCCCATTTTTCAAGAATCGAGTAAATCCTTTAGCCATTTTGGCATAGCTAGGAATGAATCTCCTTAGAAATTTAGCCTTCCCTTGGAGTCTCTATAACTGAAGTAGGTTGGAAGGGGCAAGAAAATCTAGAATGGACTGGAACTTCAAGGGATCAAGTCGAATTCCGTCTTTTGACACGACAAAACCAAGAAAATGACTAGAACCGACACAAAACACACATTTGTGTGGATCGAGGTGTATTTTGTAGTGACAACATTGTAAAAAGGTGGCTCTCAAATGTACGGGGTGGTCAACCCGTTTTCGTGAATGGGCAGGTAAGTCATCCAGACAAGGTTGAAAAATGTGTTTAATGTCATGGAAAGCATAATTCATTGCCCTCTAAAAGACTGCCCCAATGTTATTTAAACCAAAAGGGAGTTTTCAATAAGCGAATGTGCCCTAGGGACTGATAGAAACTGTTTTATATTAGTCCTCTAGGTGAATATTGATCTGATTGTAACCGGAAAAACCATCCATGAAGGAAAATATTTCACATTTGGCACATTCGTCAATTATTTGGTCGATAAAGGGAGTGCGATAGTTTCCCTTTGGACAAGCATGATTAACATCCTGATAATCAATGCACACTCTAATTGTCCCTTGTTTCTTCATGACAAGAACAATGTTGGAAACCCAATCAGTAAACGCAATAGGGTAAATAAAACCAGCACGAAAAAGTTTTTCAACGTCTACTTTAATGGAAAAAACCTTCTTATGATGAACAAGACGAAGGCGTTGTCGTATCGGTTTGACATCAGGGTACATTTTAATCTCGTGCTCAATGATACTGGAATCGATGCTTGGCATTTCCTCATACGACCAAGAGAATACATCACAAAATTCATGAAAAAGAGAGCGGTAAGTGGCAAGTTCAGATGCAGAACAAGACAGGCCGACATAAATGTTTTCTACTATGCCATTTTTGGTTAAAATATCGATAGAAATCGTTTCTTTGATATTTTGTGGGTTTTGCTCAGAATCAACGACGTGAATATAAAAGGAATTCGTGATGAAATCAACAAGTGAAGGCTGATATAGTTTAGTTGGAATATCTTCACTGTAATCCAGAAGATGGGATCGGTGATGATAATCTGCCCATGACTCTTATTTTGACATCATGGATTCTATAATGCTTTCATCGGTTGAGAATATACGTGAAAAAGGGTCATAAGAAGTACCATAATCCAAAGAATGATCGATCCAAACAGTCAGCGACAAAGAATTAGGATTGGCTGCACAAGCCAAAAATATTGATTGCTATGCGAGCTCGATGGGACTTAGCGACACAGTTACACCTAGCCTATCTATTTTGGAACCATTGGGAATCTTCCATAAGTCAGATGAATTGGAAGATATCATATTGCAGGTTTCTATTTTTGCGATTTCTGCCAATGTCACAGGCGACGGTAACAAAATGGTGCTTATTAGGGTAGAATCCTTAAAGAGTCCTACACCAATATTCTAAAGAGATGGCGGGGTTCCATGAACAAACATAATGCTTCCATTTTCCTGAGAAACAGAGGCGAAGAAGGCGAGTTTATTGATGACTATGATGCTGCCCTTATGGGGGAAGGAAACCATGTAAAAGTAAGTAGAGACAACTACAAACATAACATAAGCCCATGGTCTTCCTAGTAAGATATTGTAGTCAAGGGGTCTGTCAATGATCTCAACTTCAATAGTAACAATTCCCCCCCCAGTTCAACTTGTAGGTTACTGAGAATTCCACAAGGCTTATATGTACAACTGTCAAAATATTTCAATGTCGTAGGTGATTGTGATAAAGGTGGCGAGCCAAGTGACTTCCAAAACCTCATATAAATGATACAATTAGATGCACCTTCATCAATAATAGTTTAATGAATGAGGCGATTCCATACATTTACTTGGATCAAAAATACTAATTGTAATGGAAATTGTGGCACATAGCCCACATGGTTAAAGACTACGAGATTAGAGTCTGTTGGATCGATTCCACCAATTGCCGACACCAAAACGTGCTTTTGGGAGGGAAAATTCTGAAGAACCTCAAGCGTCGACATAACAGAAGGTGAACGAGGTAGATCTTTGACTATGTTCTAAGTTTGAGCTGCACAAGCTCAGGGGTTGAAAGTTGATTTATGAACGACTCCCTTTGGTAGATTTATTGTTAACTCAGGAATAATACGCGACGAAATTGAATCAGATGAAGTTGAATTCGAAGTAGTAGGTTGATTTTTTGCTTGACTATTTGATGACGAAAGAGGATTACTGTAATCTTTACTTCACGTAGACACCAAAAAATTAATTTTTGGCTTAGTGGCAGAGAACATAAGCACTTGTGAACTAGAAGTGGAATCCGTAGGAACTGTATGCGTTTCCGAGTTTGGAAAAGGGTTTGTTAAGATTGCAAATGCGGGAGAAGTCTTAAGAAGTTTCGATACTTCTGAGAGGTGAGGATAGTCTCGCATAAAATTATCCTCATTACACATCAAACAAGGGTAACTAGGTTTCCGAGAAGTACCAGGTGTATCAGATGATTTTTCCTACTGGGGTGAATTTTGTTTTTTCTTATCTTTCCCTTTATTCTTACTTCCAGGTTACTTGTCACTTTTTCCCTTGTCAGATGACACGATATGTATTTTGAAAGAAGACGCAGGATCAGATGCAACAAGGGTTTGATTGGACAAAACAAGTGTGGAAATGGGTAGTCGACTTGCAGGCTGAGTGTTAGCAGAACCAATGACCTGTCGCTGGCATGAATGTCCTTACCAAATGGAGGAGGAGGAACATTGAAATTCGGTTGTGGTGCATTCAAAATATTTTCGTAGAGCATGCTAGAATGAGTATAAATCAAATCTTGATATTGGGCACGATAAATTACTTGCTTTTCAGTGACAACACCGCCTTTGGCCACGTCCTCGCTGATAGATGACAACAAGGAATTTATAAACCACTCAACTAAAATATTATTCGGAACAAAGGTTGTAACCATTCGACGATGACGATGCCACTCATGAATGTGATTTGATATGTGAGTAGCAGTCGTCTATTTAAAGTTGGTCAAAAGTTCCATTCCAGTTTCATATTTGTTGGGTAACTGGAAGCGGGTTAGAAAAGTAGTGGCCAAAGCCGTGAAGTTATCAAAAGAAGATCTTGGTAATTAAATATACCACTTTGCACCCGAAAAAGTGAGCGTTTGCTGGAAAAGAATGAGTCTAACAGAATCATCATTCAAGGAGTTTTAGGAACACCATAAATGATAAGTCATAAGGTGCGTAGACGGATCTTCTCCAGAGTTTCCATTGAATTTCAGAATATCAGAGGGTAATTTATGAGGAATCACCAAACACCAAGGTAAATAATGAATGGGATCATTATTGACCCAGTTTAAATCAGGTATCTCGAGTGTTGCAACAAACAAAAACTGTCAGTTTATATTGGGTTCAGTGTAACCAGGGTAAGATGGAATTGCCTAGGCAATAGGCCATTGTGCACTAGTATAAGGAATCTGCTGCTGATAACCTTGATAGGGATAATTTTGTTGACCAAAGCCTTGATAGGCCTGTTGACCAGAACCTAGATAAGCTTGCTGTTGACCAAACCCAGCATAGGCTTGTTGACCAAGTCCAGGATAGGTTTGATACTGTTGGAATTGATTTTGTGGCTGCCATGGGATTTGATAATATGGCTTTTTCTTGCTAGGATAGGTTGGACCAGCTTGTGAATAGAAGAGACCAGTAGAATCCTGTGAAAAGGCTAAACTAGCCAGTGGTTGTGAAATTACCGATATAGACAGTTGTTGTAAACCATCCTGGGAAGACAGAGTCTGTAGACCAAAAACTTGAGGGTAAAGGGTTGAAGGACCCACCTGAGAAGGCTGAGCTATGGCCAAGGAAGTAATAAAAGGAGTAGTAGGTACGAATGGAACAAGTTGAACTGGTTGATTTTGGTACACAAATGTTTACGATTGAACATGCAAGGTAGGCTGCCATTGACAAACAAGAATTCCAACATAAGATTGACCTAAAAACGAAGGAGCACTTCCATACGGGGTAAGCATGGGTTGCCCCCCAGCATATGGAGTATAAGAATATTGAGCATACTTACCTTCATATGATGGGGGTCCAATAGAAACCGGATAAGATGGATGGTAATTAGATGGACTAGACTGATATTGAGCTGAAGATGTAAATAAAGGATCAGTCTGTTCAATACTCATAAGAGAGGAACCATATAAAATTCCAGATGATGACATGGGCGAAGTCTATGGACTAGAGGAGGAATCGAGGTGGCTTCCATTTAAAGAGTGGTAACCCTGTGGGATGGACGAACCATCATAAAAATGACACTCAACTATCGTAGAAAACATCGAAGAGGTAACAACATTAGATGTTGTTGTAGCTATAACAGATGGTACAGTCTGGGATGTTGTCTTAGCCATGGTTAAATAACCCAGTAAATACTAAAAAGAATCTACGGGAACTTGAAACTGAACATGATCAACAGGAGCAGTGTGGGTCAAACGTGGAAAATATGGATAAAGATGAAGCCTCAACCTAAAATGAGTTGGACTTGTAGGGGTTTTCTCTTCTCGAGGTTATTCCTCAATTGAAATCAAACCAGGTGGAAGTACTTCACCATCAGGCTCGAGATAAATTTCAGGCGGTAGACTCTGTGGTAAAGAAGAAGAATCAATAGTTACAGATGACTGAGGATGAGCCAGTTGATCGTCTTCTGACACGGGAACAACTTTTGTTGTCAACTTCGGGATCAAGATGTTCAGGTAAAATAACGACAATTTTCAGATCAACTTTCGGTTGAACAACTTCGAGTTTTGGATTTACTGTTTCACTGAATTCAATTTCAGTGTCTCAAGTAACTGTGAGGGTTTTGTCTCGATGGTAGCAGATAAAGTGTGATCGGTAGAAACGACTTGAGACTCGGTACTCAAAGGATCAGATGACCCTGGTAAATTATATGAAGATGAAGCACCAAAATTTCCAAAGGTATCAGACTCAGTAGGACAAGCTCACCTTCGCTATCTAAGTGTAGTTTCTGGCAGTAAAGGTGGTTTATTCAGTGTACTACGCGAATGATGGGGAAAGGGTTGATATTCTTCCACGATCCCTGATTGAATTTATTACAAAAAATAGATAAACAAAAAGAGGGTAATGCTAGGAAAAAGGATTACCAAGCAACTGTGAACTGCAATATACCACCCCAGTAAACCAAGGACTTACGTACATGCAGGAAATATCCTCGAATGTTGTGTTCGGTGTATCACATTGTACAAGGCGTCCGACTCGGTTACCTATGGATGGTAAGCAACTTAATGTTGTCCTCCCAAATATACTTGATGGTATGTGGAGGCCCAATCTGTATTAGCACTATCTAATGAGAAACTGCACAGTGAGAGCATCCCCATATACTTTTCATACTAGAACACAGCTCGATATACTCAAGGTACATGGATGAGCTCCGATATACTTACGTATGTGGGATGAGGTATCACACTTGGAGTGTATCGCAGACAATTAACGACAACTGCTATGATTTACGGTGTCGGAACACGTCTCTAGCCTAGACCTATAAATTTTATCGTTAAGTGAAAATGCTCCCTTAGATTAATTGAGATAAATTTTAAGTTGATCTTTCTTAGAAATTTTCCTTTCAGGTTCACCGCGTGATGTATTTGAAATTCCTATAATGCAACAAAGATGATAAGCATTCGTTTCAATTCAATTTAGACAATATAAACCTTAGCTACAAGGGATAGAGCAATCATATTGTAAGCGATCAATAATGAGTACATATTAATGAAAATTCCCTAACTATTCCTATGCAGCACTCACAAACCCTATATGCAAATGCATGTTTTTATTTTTGTTTCTTTTAAGTTTAAATGAATGAAAAAGAAACTAAGATGCACAATCAATTAATCAATAGTTTCTAGAGAAACAAAGACTAGTATGACAATTCCTCTTTCGAAAAAAAAGAATTGATTAAATGTAAACTTTAAACTTTGGATTTGTTTCAACAATGATAAGTAAAACAAGAAGAAACATTGAACAAACATACACCCAAAGTGAGAAAGAGTAGCAGAAGTAATCTGGAATCTAAATGCAATTAGACACTTGAAAACTCAACAAACAAGACACTTAACTGGATGGTAAAAGACAAAAATATGATGAATTTTGGTTGGTCACAAGAGCAACACACCCTTGAGTGGGAGACAATGCGTTGCATAGCACTGTCTATAAGCCAACAGTGCTTTGCAGAGCACTGTGTCAAGACCAACAATGCGTTTTTGCAAGAGGAATATAAAAAATAGGCAAGAAAACACACTTATTTTACCAAAACACATTCAAATGACTGTAATGAAGCAAGTAAAGTCTACTAGAGGGTGACAAACAAGGATAAAACCACTAGGTATGATCAACTGTCTCCCCAGCAGATTCACCGATTTGTTTTACAGAATCAAACCTATGGATAGATAGTTTCCCTAAGTGTGGTGGATGCACTTAGAACAATAAATGAAAGACTCTTGGCCTTTTCCTTAAGATAAATAGATAAGAGAAGAACACCTACTTGTGATCCTTCACTATTCTTTGTCTCCCTTTTGTCACTTCAATCTCTCCCAATTTAACTAAACTCATTTGATTGGTACCTGCAATTACTAAAAGAAGATAGAAAATGACATAAAGGCATACGGTCTATTCATCTTAATCAAACTGAATCAATTACATTTGAAAATACATATATAAAAGCATGAACACATGTATTAGGAAAGGAACAAATCTCTTTATTATAAGATATAAGGATAAGTTACAACTAGTTGGATCGATTCGATGTAAACTCACTATAGGTTCAGTCCTATCCTCATCACATCAACAACATTACTCCAGTAGCATAACATTACTTGCAAACAATACCTCAAAGAGCTATAATCTCACCAGCATAACTCTACAAATTCAAACCCTTGCTCCCCTTTTGCAATATGATCAGTGCTTAATTTATAGGAAATGAGGGTAGTTTGGCATTAATTGGACATTAAATGGATTTTCCATAAATGGATGAGGGAGTTTCCTTGTTCAATGGGATAAAAAGATAAGTGATTTGATGAATCCATGGTGTTGATATTTGAGGTTATCAAATAACATGATAGCTGGAAACACTTCTAGAAGCCACTAGAAAGTAGGAAGATTCTTGGAATCATTTGAACAATTCGCTCATAGTTGACCATTTCATTTTTAAGTGGGCCTAGGTGCTCTGCAACATTGATTTGCATGGGAGTAAGTTCTTTGCAAAGCACTTATTGCAGTCTAGGGGTGTGTTGGTGGCTTAATGGAGCATTTCAGCACGACTTTAAGCAGTGAAACTTTCATGGATAAAAACCAACAATGGGATGACTTGTTTAAGGAAAGTAGCAATAGATTTAGAGTATGATAGACCCTGTTTATACTGACCTGAGTTTCGAGAGTGATTCCAAAATTGACCTGTAACATGCCTAATTTGTATTCTTCAAGATAAAGTTATCCCCTATCTCCCACAATGACCTAATTATGAACTATTTTAGAAGAGTGAACTTGTACGGTGTGCCACGTGTCACTATTTTGACTTTCAACTTTGAAATCGATACACAAGAAACTACAGTCTGTGCACTTGCGACCAATTTTTAAAGAATTCCAATCTGATGTCTGAAACAGAAGTTATGATGATTTTACCTCGATCGCTTGTTTGAGATGAAATTCTAGAGCCTGCAAAAACCCTAACTTCCTTAGATTATATCTCCAAAAATATAGTGAACTAAGATCTAAAATTTTTACATGAAATTCCTCCAAATTTTGACTCAAATGCATTTTTGTTTCAGTTTCTGAACCTTCACAGAAAATTTTTTATAGTGAAAATTCCAATATGACCTGTTTATAATAGCGAAACCCTATAATACAAAGCTCTGATACCAACTATTATGAAACTAGCTCACAAAATAAAATAAAAGATAGATCAACGACTCATAAATTAACTTCTTTGAGGGGGAAACCTCCTTTACATTACCTAAATGAACAATTCTTGGATGATTCAAATGAAAAAACCTCCTTTCTATATATAGGAGTCCAAGGGGTCACAATATAATCCTAGCTGATATAACAATAACAATGTAAGGTCACAACAATAACAATAGTGGGATTTTATGGGGCATAATAATAACAATATGGGGAATACATGGGCACACCAATAACAATAAGGGGGATACACAAACAATAACAATAAGGTGATACACTAGTATTATAAGGACCTGGCATTACCAGTTTGTAACTCAGAACAATCACACTGGTAATGAGGTCCCCCACATCACCGACAAGTCATGTGTGGTAGACTCTAAAAAAAATGTTGTGGATTTCTTGCAAAAATCTCCTTCCCCTAAGACCCTTGCCCTTTCTTGTGGATCCTCATCTCTGATCGTGATTTGCATGAGTCCTCGAAGCTGTCCGTGAAGCTGCATTTCCAACCATTGAAATCCCCATTGTTGGTGCTCTAGATATAACGTTGTTTCCATATGGCGGTGGCCTCAAAATTCCTCCCCTGGAGAAGGGACGAGGGGCCTTCCCCATAAACCTTGGATGTTGTGGAAAAATGGTTTTGTTTCCAACTTTTAAGTTTAACTTTAAGTTCTCTTCAACATAACAAGCATGTTCAACAACTTCTGAAACTGAGAATTGTTTCCACATCCACACCATTGCCCTAATCTTAGGGTTCAATCCATAAATGAAATGATCCTCTTGGCGTTGATCTATATCCATGTAGGAGATATACTTGACCAATCCCATGAATCTAATATAATATTCCTCTATCGTGTAGTGTCCCTATACCAAAGCATGGAAGGCTCCTACCTGTTGTTCTCCATAATATGCTAGTAGGTACTTTTTCCTGAATATCTTCTCAAATAACTCCCAAGTAATTGTGTCACGAGTGAGGTGTAGTTGACGCTCTAAGTTTCCCCACCAGTTCAGGGCACTATCTCCAAGTTGTAATATCAATATTTGAGCTTTTGAATTTGAAGTATAATCTCTTAGTGAAAAACACCTTCTCATTCCCTCTAACCAAGTTTCTTCTCGTTCGCTTGCACGACCTATAGCAAAATATGGGAGCTTAATATTTTTGAGCTTCCTCGTAATGGCCTCGATTCGAGGTCCTCTATCGGAGTCTCTTGATCCCTCGAGATTCCCCAATCATGATGAAGGGTGCTCCACTTCCACCTCAATTGTTTGGTTCCCTCTTAAAATCTCATTAATTTCTTCCAGGGAGCACAAGATAAAAGCCATCTTCGGTGATGACAATGGGTTATTTGTAGGGAGTCCTTTTGACGATCCTCCTCGACCTCGATTTCCCTACGTTTTGCACTATTTTGAACTGTTTAATTATTTGTTCCATAGGAGGCTTATTGATGCAACTTAGGACTTGTCCGCTCTTAGTCGACTCACACAAATATATAAAATGATAGGCATGAGTTTTTCTTTTACTATGATCATAAACAATCATTACTAATATTGATTAGATCTTGAAGGATCTCCTTTCATGAGTGTGATCCTACAAATTTTCTCTTAATACTAGCTAGGTTACTAGTGCAATGTACTTATTAGTCATGCTCTAATGCTTTATTAACACCATATTACTTTATTTAGTAACCATAATTATTTATTTAATTTAATAATAAATTTAATTAATCCATTGGTTTAATATACTCAAATATTAGTTCACTCTTGGTGGGTCTCAAAATACTAATCTAGAATGAAATTTGGATACCATTCTTGTGTATTCACCAATAAATCATTAATCCAATTTTAAGTAGTAGTTTAAATATAAAGAAGAGCTTTTACTAACTCTTTGACACATGTTTCTTTCTTCCACATAGAAATATCAAAACCATTCAAAGCACAATGAAAACATTATTTACCTTGGAAACTAAAATGGGAAACCAATTCCAATTAAGTGTCAATTAAGAAATTACAACCATCTTGAACACATGGTTAGAATTTCTTGTCAATAATTCTTCTACATGAAGTTTCTGCCACAAGTTGTATAAATTTTGGTGGGCACTAACCTTTATATATATATATATATATATATATATATATACTCTCCTATCTAAATTTATACAATGAAGTGCATAAATTATGGTGGTTAGTAACTCTTGGTAAGCATTTATTTATCGAGTATAAAGAACATCCCAAAGAACTCTTATATTGTTGGAATTCGTATTCCAACTATTTAATTATCAAAGATGCCCTATTAGCAATTAATTAAATGAAGTGAATTAGCCCATTATTTATATATACAATTTTCATTTAAAAAAATACATAGTACACCAATAATTAGTCTATATCTACACATATACTATACTAACCTTATTGTATAATTGTTCTATATCTACACACTATACTATACTAACTTCATTGTATAATTGTTTTATTCAAGTATAATTTCTTTGTTAACTTTATTGGGTATTTGGACTATCCTATGCCTATTTTTTTTATTTGACTTATTTTATTTCACACATATTCAATTTCCATAATTTCTATGGATAAAAATTTGAAATAAAACATTTTTTTTTATTTGTTTTATTATTATTATTATTTTTAAATTTCGGCATCTATTCTATGTTAAAATAATTGGATTTCAACAGATCCCACATGTGTAATACTAAAGTTTCAAATTTCAATAGTAAGAGATATCAAATTTGTTATATTTTCAAGTTTGACTTATCACACTCCATACATTAATTTCAATTTCAGTAAGCAGGTGAATCAAAATCTAATGTGGAATACAAAATACACAATCAAAGTGTATGCATCCTAAGAAGGAGGAAGATTACTTCATTACTCAAACTACTGGATATTGGAAACCTTTTGGTACACCTCTAATAACAAGGTTGTGTGATGATGTTCACACTGGAGCCAACTCCAGGAAAAATTTCAAACGTTTGTTGCTTTTTGTTGCGAACCAAAAGGTTGTCATCCTTCACTCAGATGAACATTGCAAAGAAAAATAGTTATAAAGCAGAGATTGGTGAAGATGAGCAAATGGAAGATCTTAATGATAATTTAAGTATAAGAAATTAGGTGATGATTTTTAGAGCTACAATGAATTAATCCTAAAAAAAGGCTGATTATTATGTATTTTCTGACGCATGACCTTTCTGATATTGCTTCATCTCTATAGTAATACTGTAACTTCAATCTGAGTTATTATTGTTAATGAATAATTACATCTTTAAATATGTTTTCCGTTCCTTTGTTATTATTTTTGATCGAAGTAAAAAGTATATAGAGAAACCAATTATCTTTAAAGATGTTCCCTTTGTTATTATTATTAGTTGAAATAAAAATATATATAAATAAACATTAGTATCACCTAATTATGAGGATATGGTATTTTTCACATGAGAATTTAAAATAAACCTAATGAACATTTAAAAATAAATGTATATACACCTCATCACAATTAAAAATAAACTTAATTAACATTTAAAAACAAATGTTATGTATACTTGTCTACAATTTTCCATTCCAACAACGATCTTGATGGACGAGCATCATGAAATTTTTTTCTCTTCAATTTTTATTTTATGTAATTTCTAGAAGTTTAAGTGAGTTTGAGTGAAAAGCGAGGTGGTTTTTTTTATAAATGGTTTATTAGCCAAATGTAGCTCCAATCATCCACAGATTGAGAGCTAACTATTGGTTAGGATTTTATTTCTATGTTATTTTAGCCAAATTCTTTTTTATGGATCTAAAAAAAACCTGTTGTAACTAAAATATTCGTGGCCACATTAATATAATAGATATAATAGGAGGAATCCTATTGTACCAGTAGCAGTGTGTGTAATGTTAAGTTTTTTGGCTTATGCATTTCTTTTGTGGGTACCATTTATATATCATTGTTCTCATTGTGCTAAAGTATAAATATATCTATTTTATATTTAATGAGATATAAGTGCAGAGGTGCGTATGACTGCCAGGAAACAAGGGGATAAGGCTTGCTGTAATTGTAACAGACAGGGTGTGGACAGGGACATAATTTATATTTAATCGTTCTGATGAGAGATCAACTATCGAATAATACAAATGGCATGTAAATACCACCGACTAATACTATAGTGAGAATGTGGAAGAATGGGTGCTGAAAGTCTAGAATTTGAATTAGCAATAAAGTGATCTCACATTAAAATTAAGATCTCGTTGCATGCATTTCGTGGTTTGGTGTAAGAGATATGTTGGTTGAGGCATTGATAGCTCGAGAGCCGTGCTTGGCATGGATTGGTGTTCAAAGCAGCGTACACCATTCATTGAGTTGTAATATGCCATTATAGGATTATCGATCGGTGCTGAACTTGGATTGGTCTCAACAGGATCCCATCGAGGTTTCCACACAAACAACAATATGTCAAAAAGGGTCAAATTTTAATTATCTCCATTGCTTTTACCTATACTATTTGTTAACAACGTCGTTGAGTTTTTTTTTTAATTGCTATATATTTTCAGCCGAGAGAATTGGAAGTAAGGCCGAAAGGCCATGAATTTTCTTTGTTTTGAAAAAATATATAATTCAATGATCCTGTGAAAGTAAATTGAATGAGGAGGATTCAAATTTACTTTACTCATAAAGGTTATGATGCAATAGAATTATTTTGAAGATTTATGTGCATATCTCCCAATTAGTAATAACAATTTTCCATTAAATATTGATGAAAAGACAATACCCAAAGGCCATTCAATTAATTGTCATTCCAGTTAAGTTTGACATACGATAGGGGAAAAAATAAAGAGGTTTTTTTTTCAAGGTAGATGATCTAGTTATGATTCCTTGTAGATGTAAACGATTGCAAGTCTTAGTATATTGGCGAGAGAAAACACTGGACAAGTATGATACAAATATTATTAACAGTTTATCAACAATATTGAAGTTTGGTTTTGCTACAAAGCGAGTGATCCACGAACCAATCTCCTTATATGCATGTCTAGAGGCTTTCTTAAAGGAGGAGCAATTAGGGCCAGAGGACATGTGTTTCCAAGATGGAGAGGTCATTCCTTCGTTTTTTTTGTTTTGTTTTGGATAGGGCATTGCCTCAAGCTTCTTTAACGAGGATTTCTTCACTAAAAATAATTTTGGTAGATGTAAATTTATAAAATGGGTTTAGTTGTTTGAACAAATAAATTTACAAGTGTGAGTTTAAATTAGTTGGAATTCGATGTTTTCTCATGAACGAGAATTGGATGTTGGGTGTGCAAGTGGGTTTTAGGTCCAGATTTTGAACCTAGGTTCTGATACCATATGTGAGGACCTAGCATAAGTCTTCTAACTAAACCAAATTTATCATATAATTAAATTACAATAAGCAGAAAATATAGCATGTTTATAACTCTACATTTACTTGATAAAAACATACAAGTAAAATTGAATCAACAACATATTAAACATGTAAGAAATTTCATTTGCAACATTTACATAAATAAAACAAAAAATGGAAGAATAATTGTTCTAATGGCTTGGTTTGGATGCTCCTGACTCTATTAGGATTATCCTCTCAGCTACTCAAGTGAATTTACTTCCCAGCCAACTAGGAATTATTTCCTAGTCGAGAGAACCTTCACAAGTTCCCTATCCCTCCGAGCCAAAGTCCAACCAATTGTAGTGTGTCCAAGTTCAAAACCAAAACTTTCAAATAGATCCAAGTTTGAGTTTTCTCATTTTCTCTCTCTATTCTCTCCCCCCTCATTCTCCACATTTCTCCCCAAAATAAAATTCTCCAATGCCAAAACAAAGACCAAGGATCTCCCCCCTCTCCTATCATCCTCCTTCCCTTTTATGTCTCTTCCTCCCATCCACCTCAACCACCTATCATTAATGTCATGAATACCCCCTCATCTTTTTATCTTAATATCCTTGAATTTCCATACTATATCTTATCCAAAGTAGATTTGAAAAGACACCTTGGGAATAGAATATGGATATTTAATTTAGAAATAAATTGGAGAAGACCATATGATATCCAAAAATAGATTTGAGAAGACACCTTGAAAATATAATATGGATATTTAATTTAGAAATAATTTGGAGAACACTATATCTTATCTAAAAGTAGATTTGAAAAGACACATTGGGAATAGAAATATGGATATTTAATTTATAAATTAATAAGAGAAGACCATATCTTATCCAAAAGTATATTTGAGAAGGCACATTGGGAATAAAAATATAGATATTTGATTTAGAAATAAATTGGAGAAGACCATATCTTATCCAAAGGTAGATTTGAGAAGACACAATGGGAATAGAATAATAAAAAATAAAAGTCATATTAGTAAAATAAAATTTCAGATTCACAAGTGTAGGTATATATCAATATTACTTAATAATTGTAAGTCAATATCTGCATGTTAATTAAACACTAATCAAAATTAGCCTAATAAGATCAAGTAGGGCATTATTGTTTGAGACCAAATCGATGATAACTTCCAGAGCACCGATTATTCTAGTTAAATAAGTATTGAGCATTTGTTCTGCAGTTCGAGGATCACACTCCATAAAATTTAATCTGTATTATAATCGCTAATAAACTTGGCAAATTATGATTCTAATCTCTGACTCTGTGTTTGTAGATTCACTCTAGCAAAGTAAATATATCATAGATCTAAATTTCCTTTATTTTATGCCTTTGTATCTATCGTTAATGCCAGGTTTGATTCCACACAATCTATATGTTTGTTGTCTGAAGGATGTGTGGAGGATGGCATATGGGCTTGAAAACGAGGGTGCAAATGGAAATTTATGTTGTTGACGTGTAATTAATTTAACTATGAACAAATTTAGAATTAGTATTTTTATATTTCCTTTTGTAAAGCTCTCCTTGTGTGAAGCTTTTACTGTGTGGAGGTTGGATAATGTGCACGAGAACGAGGGCATTTTCCAGTTTGTGTTTTCTACAGTAAAATATTTGATTCAGTTTTTGTGCCTTGGGCATATTTCATTTTGTGGAGTTTGTGTCACAATCAATACAACATTTAGTAAATTATTTAGCATTATTTAGAGTTAAAATATTACCAATAATGATAATAATAATGTTGAAAAACAATGCGGAAAGAAAAATCTTATAGATGTGGAAAGTTTTCACTTTAGCAACACTATCTTTAATTAGTTAATTGATAAAGTTTTTAGTGCAAAAAATGTCAATTATGCGGGTGTGCGGAAAAATAACTAGTGTTTACACCTCGACAATTTTTCTTAAAGTGAGCTAATAACATAGTAGTGGAGACCAACATTGTTGATAGGATTCAACATGAAAAAAGTATTTTTTTATTAAAAAACTTGTTTATGAGTGCAATCATACATGAATTATACGAAAGATATGTGACCCGTGCTTCAAATTGAATCATTTCAACATGCTTTGAGACCAAATCGATGAGAAATTCCAGACCACTGGTTATTCTAGCAAAAGAAGTACTAATCTCTTGCTCTGCAGCTCCAGAATCACGCTTCATAAACTTCAATTTGCATTACACTCACTAATAAACTTAGCAAATTTTGATTCTAATCTTTGACTGCATGTTTGCAGAATTTCTCTATAAATGTAACTATATCATCTATTTAAATTCCGTATAATGTAAATGTTGATTTTCTGAAGGACGTGTGGAGGATAGCGTATGAGCGAGAAATCAAGTGTGCAAAAGGAAATTAATGTCGCCGATGCGTAGTCAATATAACTATTAACATATTTCGAATTAGTATTACTATGTTTCCTTTTTGTGAAGTTTTTTTTGTACGAAGGTTTTACAGTGCAAAGGGTGGGTAATGTTCCCGAGAATGGAGGTGTTTTCCAGTTTGTGTTTTTTACAATAAAAGGTTTGATTCGGTTTTCGTGCTTTGGAAAAATTTCAATTTGTGGAGTTTGCGTCACATTTCGACAGTTCCTCCTAAAGTGAGAATATAACATAGTAGTGGAGACCAACATTGTTTATAGGTGTTGACATGAACACAAATATTTTTTGTAAATTCTTTGATTAAAAAAATTGTCTATGAGTGCAAGCATGAATGAATTATGTGAAAGGTTTTTTATTGTGCATAGTGTGTTGGTTCGTACGATGAAAGCTTGAAATTTTCCTCCACACAATGGATTTCCTATACAATTTGGAACATATGCCTATTTAAAAAAATATATCCATAAATAAAGCTTTCATTGTGCGGAGAAATCAATTGATCAAGGAAGTATTTAGTGTAGAAGAAGTATATTTTACTAGAATGTAGAAACCGCACTCGGTCTGCAAGAGGTGTTTGTTGACATTGTGCTTAGGTGGAAAGCTTCCTGTTGATAGATTTCAATGTGCATAGAGGTTTCATTGGGAATACAGAAAGTCTAATAAAAGTTAAATAAGAAACATTACTATTGTCTTTTAAATAAGCAACATTGATTTATTCTAATTAGGACTTTAATAATAAGCATTAAATAAGAAACATCATGATTTCGTTTTAAATAACAACAAGATTTTGATGCGTTGGCAATGCATCATTTACACATATTGGTGGAACGAAACATTATGATAGAGTAGGGATTTTTTATAATTTTAAGCCTTATATTTGGAGCTTCCTGGTGTAAATGGACAATATAATCTCTTCTTCATTGTAGTGATTCATTTAACTCTCTTTTTTTTTTTTTAAATTCATAGCGTGGTTTTATCTATTCTTGGCGTGAATGGAATATTCACAGGATTTTCCATTTTCAATAGACAATTATTACATTGCCTTTATCATTAGTATTTGTAGATCCACATCGATACACTTATGTGTGGGAAGTGTGTGAGATCTTTTTTAATTCGGCTAGAAAAAGAAGACATACATGTGCCACATTTGAAAATTATATCAATTCCTGTCAGTGCACGACTTTTTAGTTATATCATTTTGATACACAATAAGTCATAATGGTTGTTTGGGTGCTTATTCTTCTTTTTTTTGTGTGTGTGTGGGGGGGGGGGGGGGGTGGTGTAGCGTAACGAGGGATTACACCAGTCAAACTTCATGATTTTTTCCCAATTATGGTTATTGTTTCGTATCCAGATATGTTTTGCTTCAAATTGCTTATTGTCACTTCCACTGTATGTACACTGTCAATATTGCATCGAAAACATTGGAACGATTAAAAATCTAGACTAGATAACAATGTATCTAAATAACGATGAAAACCATTAAGTTGTGATTCAGGAATACCACTAATACTATCGCTAATTAACCACTAATATCCATTTAGTAAACCCACACACAACGACGTTATCACAACTAGTTGTAAAAATATCGATAAGGCCATATCTATTGATATTATAAAATACTCTTTTCAATATATATTCGATGAATTCAAGTATATATATTGCTTTTAAAGGACCAATATTTAGCATTTGGTTGAGTCGTCTTGGATTAGAGAAAGAGCTATGAGTTTTGGTTGGTCTATGTTAATTAATGAATGTATATTTATGCTAATTAATTGATTCTCTTTACATACTTATTTTGCAGAGTGGAGGATACTTTTGTAGTCAATAATGCCTTTCGGTCAACTATATTATTATTGATAAATATGTTGGTAGTAAAGGCTTTTATTGCTAATATTTTAGTAAATGATTGATGTATACGTTATTATTGGTGATATTTTAATTATAAATAATGCTTATCTTCGTATTTCCGATTTTTTCTGAATATCTTTGTAGCTACTCCCGTATTTTGTTAGTCATTGACATTTGAAGTTGTTATTAATTGATAAATACATTTGCATTAAAAACTTTTATTATTAATATTTTAGTAAGCGGTTGACATATACGAAATTATTGGTAATATTTTAATTATAAATAATGATTTTCTTTATGCTCTTGTGCGGAAGTGTTGTTCTTCGCACTTTGGACTAAACATTTTTATTGTTAATATTATTGGTAATATTTCAATTATAAATAATGCATATCAGTAGTCAACTGAGTAAAAGTTGTGTAGAGTGCATACAAATTTGTGTAAAACTTCATTTCATTGAGCATAAGCTTTGTTTATATAACACACAAAAGTGCTGAGAATGTTCATCGTGTGAAAGAACCTTTCAAGTTTTCATTGTGCAGATAATAACATTGTTTATGCTTATATTTTTGATAAAAAATTATTTGTAAATAATGTATTCTACTGTTATTTAGGTGATTATGTGCAAAAATTCATTTCATTGAGCATAAAATTTGTCGGTGGGATGTGCAGAAGTGTGGAGAAGGTTCATTGTGTGCAGAAATATTCCAGACTTTTATTGTGTGGAACTTCACATTTAAACATTTCATTGCTAATATTTTAGCATCAAAACATATTCCATATTTTTCCTTTGCAATAACATTGTCTATGCTTATATTATTGATAATATTTTAGTTGTAAATAATGCATATTATTTAATTGATTCATTATACGAAGGAAGCTTTGAAGCCTTCATTGTGTGGATGTCCGCACTTCACATTGAAGGCTATGATTGCTAATATTTTAGTATTAAAAATGCATACTTAATGTTTATTATTGATACTATTTTAATTTTAAATAATGGATGTGTTTGTATTTCTGAATATGTTTGAAATTAGACATATGTGTGGAAGTGCGGAACAAGCTTTCAATGTGAGAATCACTGCACTAGGCACTAAAGGATTTTATTGCCAATGTTTTAGTATTAAACAATGCATATTTTCTATTCACAATAACACTGAAGCAAGCGTTGGACTTTTACAATATTGTTGTTGATATTTTAGTCATAAATAATGCATATCTCCTTGTCTCTACAACTAATTAAGTGGGGTCCACATTTCACTCACAATTCTGTCACATCCCATGCTTGCTTTACACAATGACATTTGCACAACCTCTTCCACACACACTATATTTGGACATGCTTCCTCCACACATGCTTTGGGATAGACTCTAATAGAATGAGTAGCTATTTAGTAAGAAATTGACATATAATAAATTATTGGTAACGTTTTAATTATAAATTATGCTTATCTTTGTATTTTCAAATATTTCTTTGTTTAGGCTCTTGTGTGGATCTCCGCACTTCGCACTAGATGCTTTTGTTGCTAATATTGTTGGTAATATTTTAGTTATAAACAATAAATGTTAGTAGTCGGTTGAGTAAAATTTGTGCGGAGTGCACACAAATTTGTGTACAAAACCGAATTTAATTAAGCAGAAGCTTTGATTATAGGACACGCAGAAGTGCAGATCATCAATCTTTCATTCTGTTGCTTTGTTTACTAACGTATCCATTTGCAATTTTGAATTTTTGATATTGCGATTATCCTTTTTTCTTATGCTAGACTATGCGAGTGAAAAAAATGAATGTATTGCATCAGATTACTCACTGTTTCTTTTGCACCTTCATTCTCTCAGACATATGTCCTTAGGTAGATTGTTATCTAGATTTTTCATCACCCCATTGCCTTCGATGCAATATTGATGGTGTACAACTAGGTGAAGTGATAGTAACTAATTTAACACAATTTGTATCTAAATACAAATGAATTGCCATAATTTCTATAATAATGACAATTGAATTGAAAGAAAACAACTGACATTATTTCCCTAGTTATTGCGGATACTCATTTTTTGACATAAATCACAAATCAAAGGGTCTAAGTTATATGAATCTTTTGTGACATAATTTTAATGATAATAATGATAGCTGGATGGCAGATTTATCTTTGTAGTGTGTGATGGGCCTCTAAATTAGACATAAATTAAGGCCCATCTACCTTCCTTGTGCACATGAAAAAATATATTAAATCTCTCCTTCTACACTTAATAATGTTTTCATATGATTTAATATTTTCTTAGGAAGGTTTAAAAGTAATTTCATATTTTTGCCTAATATTGATTATTTTTTTAGAATATTGTGAGAATAATTGGCAAATTTTGTAGATTTGGAGAAGGAGATAATTTAGGGACTTGCTCCATGCCATTGGAAGATCAAGATTGAAGAATAAATGAGCAAAATGTCAGGAAATTATGGATAAATCTTGGAGATATTCAAGGGGGTTATCCACCTTCCTTAACTATCAAAGGCAACCAAGCAAACTGAAGACGAAGTGCACTCAATCTATGGTTTACTTGGAGTCAAAGTGGACTCAATCACTATTTTTTAAGGAGCTGTTGGTAGCTGTCCTTAAGGATAATAAAGTTGATCAAGAGCTAATTAGGGTCGATTCCAGGGGATGCCGGTCGATTTTCCGATCCATTTGATGCTAGTCGATTCCATTCCATTCAGAACTTTTGTTGCAAGCTATTAAGATTTTTATTAATGTACTTAGTGATTAACTTTCAGAAATGTAACAAGGCTATTCTCTTCCTGAAATGAGCAAACATACTCCATTTTACGGATTTAGTTCCAATGAGCTGGGCACGTGGGTTAGGGCCCAACCCATGTGCCTCATCTTCTCTGTTGTTTTCATTCTTTTCTTTATATCATTTATCTAGTTTTGTTGCTCTCATTTAGTTAGATCTGCTTATGATAGTTTCATTGTTGTTTAATTTTTTCTTTCAATTCTGTTGTTGTAGTTCTTCATTTGCTTACGAGTAATATAATAGAGGAGAAAACTCTAAAAGTTGTGGATCAAGACATCCTTTCTCATCTCTGTCAATAGAGCTCGAGGAGGGTGAACCTTCCCACTGACCAAAAAATTGATTTCTGTTCATTGTTTCTGAGATTAGAGTAGAGTCACATTACCATTTTCAACCTTCTTTTTCTACTGTATTCTCATGCATTTGTTTGTTTCTTTTTGCATAAGTTAGCAGGGTTGATTGCAGGAATTGGTGTTAAATCCCCAGAGCATCTCCGTGGTGCCTTTTTGCTTCATTTTCCATCTCTATTTCATGCTCCCAAACACCTCTGTTACGCTTTATTCCCTCCTTCTTCTTTTATTTCTGATGTCGCCCTTTTTATTCACAAAATGCTTGAAAAACCATAAAAGTTGGACCTCCTCCTTTGCTCCTCGAATCTTCCTCTACCATCATACTTCTCATTTCGCAACCTTTTCCCTTTTTCTTTTTAAGACTTACCGCTCCAAATGCTAATTGTGATAATTCTTCATACTTCGCCACATCGCAAATCACAAATTGCACTTTTATTTGGTTTCCGTTAAGACTTACTGCTCCGAACGCCGATTGCGATAACTCTCCGTACTCCGCCGCATCGCACATCGCAAATCACATCTTTTATTTGGTTCCCATTAACACTTACTGCTCCAAATGCCGATTGCGATAAATCTCCGTACTCCACTACATCGCACATCGTAAATCACGTTTTTTATTTTATTCCCGTTAATACTTACCGCTCCCGACGTCGATTGTGATATTGTCATCACACTTCGCCACCGGTCCTACCGCCATGTCACCCATCGTATTTCACATTTCACAAATTTCAGCCTTATCGCAATCACATTTCGCATCACCTTCCCATATCGTATTTCACATTTTGCAGTTTTTATCCTATCACATATCGCATATTGCGCCCACTCTCGAACAACACTTACTCTATTCCTCTGGCTTTGCGATATTGCGACTGCGATATCACATATCATATATTGCACTTCCATCCCTCCATCGCAGTTCCGCCATCACACTTGTAAAAGCCTCCCTCTCCAAATCATTATTGTGATATTATGCGCTTTAATAAAGTCCAAACACCTTTTTCACTCCTTTGAGCCTTGTTTCGTGTGTTAATCCTTCCACTAGCATCTTTAGCCCTTTCCCTCCAGACTGCAATCAACCATTTTTCAATTAGAATTAAGTCATGGATAGCTTAGCTGCATGGATAGAAGCATGGTAGATAGAGCATAAGATAATTAGGGTGTGTTTATCCAAATGGCCATGTTAAATGTGGTTTAAATTTGTTTATTTTCTGCCATTTCTTTTCAACAAGTTAAATTAGTTCCCTTTCCGTCATTTCCTTTCTGCAATTTAAATTAGTTTCTTTTCTGCCATTTCTTTCAGCAAGTTAAATTAGTTTCCTTTCTTGTCATTTCTTTTCAACAATTTAAATTAGTTTCCTTTCCTGTCATTTCTTTTTAGCAATTTAGTTTAGTTTCCCTTCTGTTCCTTTTTGCAATTTATTTTAGTTTCATTGAAGTGTGACAGACTTCACCGAGAAACCCTAGAAGTAGCACCCTTTTGTAGAGAGAAAGAGGATGACATGATTAGAATGCATCTGCTGTGTATATAACACTGTCACCTCCAAGTTTGTACAAACCCCGGGTTGATAAAGTAAAGTAGGGCAACACTTGGGAGTTGCAACACTCTTGGTGCAATACCAGGGCTCACTAGTGTGTTTCAGACACAAAATATTGGCAGGTGGTGATTTACTATCAGTTTCAAATGTCAATGACTAAGGGAATTAATAAGTGAGGAGTAGTTGTGTAGAGGAAGTTGTGTGAAGGTGGTTGTGCATGTGTAGAGGTTATGCAAAGAACAAATGAATGTGCAAAATTTGTACAAAATGAGGGAAGTGCAGGGCAATATTTTAATTGTAATGCATTTTGATAGTAGTAGATTGTGCAAAAGAGCATTGCTTATTTTATTATTAATAGATTTTGTGGAGTGTAGAAGTGCATTCAATGAAAGAGTGAGAGATTTTTGCACACAATGGACTGTGTTTTTTAGAGGTAGCGTTTGTGGAGAACAAATGCTTTTTCCAACGTTTATTTCACAATGAATGCTTCTTGCGCACAATATCTGAGATCCACGTTTATCAATATTAGTTTCAAATGTCAATGACTGATGGAAGGGCATTGTTGAGTGCAGAACTAGCCCATGAAGAAGTGGTTGTGCGGCTAGATTTTTACACATAGATGGATTTGATCTGCAGTTCTGCACATATGCATTTGTGTTATGTTGAAAGTATACAAAAATCATGTTTCTAGATTGATGTTTTGGTGCTTATGTGGTTTTATGAATGCATGAGAAGGTGTGTAGTCGGTGAATTGAATGTTGAGATGACTTGTATTTGCCTACAACTCTATTTTCTATTAATCATAGGACAAAAATTGAGACTAAGGTATCGGTTTGACTTTTGCATTATCGATACTTTGGTTATCTATTTTTCTTATGCTAGATTGTGCAAATGAAAAAACAAATGTATAATTGTGTTAAATTGCGTACTGTCACTTTTACATGTCCGTTCTACCAAATATACTCAGTAACATAGTAGCGGGGAGAAACATTGTTTATAAGTGTTAACATGAAAAAAAGTAGCTTTTGTAAATTTTGTGATTAAAAAACTTGTTTATGAATGCAAATGTGCATGAGTTATGCATAATTTTTGTGATTGTGCGGAGTGCATAGGTCCAGATGATGAAATCTTGAAATCTTCCTCCGCACAATGGTTTTCCTTTGCAGTTCCACACATATGCTTATTTACACAAGTATAACCATAAACAAAACTTTTACTGTTCGGGGAGCATAGACTTTAATCAATTTATTAGCAAAACATTTAGTGCAAAAGAAGTTGATTATGCTAATGTGCAGATCCTGCACTCAGTCTGCAAGAGGTGTTCGTTGACATTTGTGCATAGGCAGAAAGTTTAATGAAAATAGATTTCAGCCTTTGGAGAGGTTTCATCAGGGATATAAAAAGTCTAATAAACATTAAATAACATAGAAACAATTGATCATTAATGTTTTCTAGTCTTTTTTTCACAGGGAAAAAATTTCGTAATTAAGAAGAATGACATGTTACATTTTACTGTATACTGTCCAAATAAGTTCAAATACAAAGCATAAAATTGTCAAAATGAGCTCATATACTTAGCCGTTTGGTGCATGCTGATAAATAAAAACAAATGTAAGTTCTGGTGCATGAAACTTACAAAAATATAGGGTAATAATATCTACAAATAGCAGTCGGTAATCAATAACTATCAGTCCGAGTCCAAAAACTGGTGTGTCCACCATATGTAGTGTAGAAAACAAACACAGTTAAGTATTAACTGCCTCGGAATCTGCAGTCCATCTATAAACGACTGATGAAAGTATTTGTAAATCTAAGCACCATCATGCTCAGTAATGTGCCAAGTGCCCCACTCTAGCTCCGCGGCTTCTTTGGATAATTTATCTGCCACTTTGTTCCTTTTCCTGTCAATATGAGTGACAGATATATGATCAAAATGAGTTTTGAGGCGTAATACTTCCCGCAGAATTGCAGTAAGTGTGTGAGTGTAACACTGTGCAACAGAGTTGAACCAATTAATAACAACAAGTGAGTCTCCAAAAATCTGAATGCTATTACAGTTTTTTCCATAAACGAAAAGGAGGAGGAGTTTAAGGCAAAGAAGCTCGGCATAGTTTTTTTTCCCTGGCCCCAAACCCATCTTTAGGTGGTAATAATGGTTGTCAGATAAATATAGTTCAGCCCCCCCGCACCCACATTGGTTGGCCGCTCCGTCAAAATATGCCCATGTTCTGGTTTGGTCAATGATTTCGGGGGTAATAATTCTCACTTGGGGTGGTGTAGCATCATTCAGAATAAGACAATAGGTAGTAATGGAGGAGGAGGCAATATGGTCTTCAAGTATTCGACTGTTATCAAATATAAACCTGTTACGACTTGTCCATAGATGCCAGATTATGATTAAAGGTAGGTTGCGCAGCTTTGTGTTGGTAGCAGTCGACCTCCACCAGACTGACCATGCCTCAGAAATGTTAGGACCCTGCCAAGGATGCTGACATCTGAGATTTTTTATGACAGAGTGCCAGATATGCTGTATAGCAGCACACTCCAGAAAAATATGTTGAGTCGATTCCTCCTATGCCAAATAGAAACAACATCTAGAAGGTCCATGGATGGCTCACCGATGTGGGTAATCCATCGTGGGAATGCAATTATTGAGAATGCACCACATTAGCAATCTTCTTTTGTGTGGAGATTTTAACTTCTAGATCGCCCTCCACCACCAAATCTTCTCCTGTGGCTCTTTGAGATGGTAGAGCGTCTTATAACCAAACTTGGGAGAGTAGATACCATTTTGAGCGAGAGCCCATATCAGCAATTCCTCTTGTTCCGTGAGCCTGATGTGTGATGCCTGAAGAGCTCTGATATAACCAGCCCAATTCAAGTGACCAGCCTGGGGAATTCGAAGGTCATCAGCGGTCAACCAAGCCTGGGTAAACCAATTAGTGCGTTCATGGTCTGTAATTTGGGCTAGGTGATGATATCCCGCAGTAGCTAAGTATTCAGTGATCCAATTTGGTAATTTGTAGTGTTCACCGCTCCCAGACCATGAATCGGTACCTATACGGACTACTCGGCCTGATCCAATCTGCCAAGTGAGCCCCTTTTTGATCAAGTGATCTGCCTTTGAGATGGCTTTCTAGATGATGGAATCACCTGGGTGCAGGAGTACATTTCCGTGAATCCAATCAAGAGTGCTGATGGGAGATATATATTTTGCAATGGTAACCTCTCGCCAAAGGATCTGACTAGTGATCAGATGCCAACATAGTTTAGCAGCAAGTGCGGCGGCAAATAGTTGAAGATCCTTAATGCCCCATCCTCCCCACTGTTTAGGTTTGTTGATGCGCTCCCAAGCAATCCAAGTGAAATGGCAATCTTTCTTTTGATTATGCAAAGGAAATTCCTGCAAAGATTTTGAATTCGGCAAGTGACACCCTTTGGAATCCAAGCGAGGGACATTCAGTATACTGGAATAGCCTCAAGGACAGATTTAATAAGAACCAGTCGACCGACCCTGGAGAGCCACCGATGAAGCCAGTGATTTATGCGTCTATCCACCTTGGCAATCAGCCAATTCCAGTCCTTTGATTGGTAGTCATTAGGTTTTAAATGAAATCCCAGGTATTTCAATCCTTCCCCAATGCTTTGATGAGAATAAGGAAAGGAAACCAGATGAATGCCTCTTTCATGAGCAGAACAGTTGTTCATGATGATATTTGATTTGTAGCTGTTAGGGGACATGCCGGTCGCTTTACAGAAACACTGAAGAATCCTTCCAAATTGAATTGAGTCCTGGTAGGTGCCATCAAGGAAGATAAGAACATCATCAACAAATAAAAGATGAGTTAGGTGCAAGATATCATTGATGTGAAGTCCATGAAGCTCTCCAGCATCTTTGGCATTTTTAATGAGAGCAGAAAGACCTTCCATAACAATAACAAATAAAAGGGGAGAGAGTGGACAACCTTGTCACAAACCCCTCCTCGCATGAAAAAAATCCGATGCAGAGCCATTCAGGAGAATACTGAAGGATGTGTGACGGATGCACCCCATAATCCAGTCAATGAATAAATTAGGAAAACCAGTTTGTATGGGAATAAGATGAAGATATGTCCAATTGACATGATCAAAAGCTTTTGCAAGATCAATTTTTAGGATGGTACACTTTAGCTTCTTGGTCTTGATGGAGTGCAGGGCTTCTTGTGCCGTGCCAATGGCCTCATGAATCTGGTGATGGTGAAGGAAGGAAAATTGTTCTTTAGCAATGTGAGCAGATAGGATGGGCTTAATGAGATTAGCAATGATCTTAGAGATAATTTTGTAGATATAGCTACAGAGGGAGATAGGCCTATAGTCATGGAAAGAGGTTGGATGATCAATTTTGGGGATGAGTGTAATAAAGGTAGAGTTGAATCCATCATAAATTCTGCCATGCTTCCTACTATCATCAATGGAAATAAGTAAATCTCTACCAATTAATTAGAAAAAATGAAGGTAAAATTCGATGGCCATCCATCAGGGCCAGGAATTTTATCCCTTTTGAACCATTTAAGAACCCCTTCAATCTCTCCCATGGTAATAGGCGCATTAAGTTCCTCCACCTGTTCCTGGTCCACAAATCTGTTGAAGGATCTGGCAATGTTCATGATCTCTGGCAGATCATACTGAAGAGGGGCTCTGTATTGACTGGAAAAATGCTGAATACCCATGTCCAAGAGTTGTGGGTGAGTACGAGCCATAAATCCATGTTGATCCGTGAGTTCCCAAATGGTATTATTGATCCTTCAACCATTAGCATAATGTTGAAATTTTTTTGTGTTTTCATCGCCAGCTTGCAGCCAAAGAGCCCGACTACACAGTCTCCAATCAGCCTCCTTTTGTCGGAGTAACTTAGATTTGGCAGCTTCAAGAGAGATAAGGTGGACCTTAGTATCAGCTGAGCAATATCCCAAGAGATCGGAATCATTAAGTTGCGCGATTTCTAGCTCAATTCTGCGCAAATCATCTTCTTCCATTATCTTCTTCCTTTTAGCCCACTTGATTTTCAAGGCCTTAATCCAGTTTAGATTATCATTGATCACCTTGTTAGGGTCCAGGTCTAGCAACTGGTGACAATGTTGCCACTCCTGAGTTACTAGGTCACAATAATATTTTTTGAGGAGCCATCTGGAGTTGAATTTGAAGGGAGGTCGGGAATGAAGGGTTCAACCAAAAATTCCAAGGAGACAGGTGAATGGTTCGATATTCCGCCCTTGCCCAACCATCGTCTTCATCTGATTAATAAGCTGATGTTTGATAAGGAACCTGTCAAGCCGCCTAGCCACTCCCGCAACACCAATTCTTCTATTCCTCCAAGTGGGCTGTAATTTGGGCATATGAATGTCTATGAAATCCGCATAATCCAAAAGAGATGCAAAATACTCTGATAACGGATCCAGGACAGCATGGGTACCCTAGGATTCGGCTAGGCCCAGTGAAAAATTGAGGTCACCTCCCAATATGATATTCAGATCTTTTAGTGATGAAGTACTTAATAGGGCATTCCAGAAGACTTCTCGATTGGTACATGGCCCATAGATATTAATAAGCATAATGGGTAAGGAAAGCGCCCCGAATTGAATCTCCATACTAATGGTGCAATTCCTGCCCCAACAGTTTATCATCCGAGTGGTGTGGTTATTAATGCCCAACGCACAGCCCCCAGATCTTCCCCTCGAATCCAAAGTGATGAAGGTCCAGTTTGGTAGAAATGAATTGAGAATAGTAAGAACGATGGTGCCCTCTCCCAGAGTTTCTTGTAGGAATAGTGCATCAACCTGAGTTTTGAGGAGCAAGTCTTTCAGAGCCAGTCATTTAACGAGGTTGGAAAGGCCCCTGCAGTTGAAAGTGAGGCAGATCATTGGGAGACCTCGCCAGTGGGTTTTCTTGCTCTAAGAACCCTGATTAGGGAGGATTGAGTGCTCGCCTCGAATTATAGATTGGCATGTTTGATGGCCCTGGCTAACGCTGATGGTCGACCTTGGGTTTTGGATGGAATATCACATGAGACCGGGCCAATGCCCAGAGCAGGTAGGGGATTTAAGTGTGAGATGGAGCGAAGGAAATAAGAGTGGCTGGAAGAGGCTGAATCAGTGGATGTAGTGGAGTTTTTCCTGATCAGATTGGCAAAGGTATGGGGTAAAGTGGGTGGGATAGAGGGGGGGCCGAAGCAATAGAACAACTAAGAGAGGGGAAGGAATTCAAAGATTACAAAACTGAAAGTGAAAATGCAAGATTAATTGAAATAATACAGGAGACAGGGGAGAGAGTGGTACCTGGCACAGTCGAGGAGTGGATCTGTGGGGTGGGCGTCGTCGACTGATGAGATCGTGCCTAAGTGATAGGCCAGTTCAGGATCACCGGCACAGACAGAAACGCAGCATCCCCACCAGGTCGATCCTCATCCCGCACCCCAGGTGAAATGGGGTCAGTCTGTGTAGCAGCGTGAGTGACCATCTTCTTGCAGCTGATAGGAGCACCCAGGAGTGGACAATCTTTATAAAGGTGTCCCACCTCGTGGCATTTCCGACATTTGAAAGGGACTTCCTCATAATCCAACATCTGTTGCCAAACCATATCTTCAAAAAACATGTTGTAGTTGTCATGTAGCCCATCTCATGTGTTAAGAAATATAAGTATGCGCGACACGGCCTTGATTCCGGTAACCAGATAGGATCTGTCATGGTCCAAATAATGACCAAAGTCTTCACCAATGTTCCACAGAGCAGTCTCATTCCAGAATTTAACCGGTAATCTAGGAAGCCTCATCCAAATGGGTCCAGCCCCAACATTCTCTTTTTTTGGGTCAAAAAGAGGAGACCAATGCTTAAGGAGCATCGAGTGCACTTCAGTGTGCCAATACTGGTTAAGTACCCAGTCAACTTGAGTCGGAATAGCGAAGGTAAGCGTAAACTAGCCCTTGGTGAGGATAGATACATCCGGGAGAGTCTCCAACACCCCTCCCCAAATCTCCGTAGTCCATTTCTTGAGTCTTGCAGTGGAATATTTACGCCCCCTGACCTTCCCAACTAACATAGTGGTCGCAGTAAGCTCCAGGTCGTCCATGCCTCTGTCGCGCCCAAAATTTGAATTCCTTCTGTGCTTGTTCTTAGTTGACCAGTGCTTCTTTCCCTTTCGCGGACCGCTTAGAGCAGGTTCCGGTTCTCCTGAATCCTCTGATTTCGAGGTGGTGATGGGGGAAGTCCCGACCCGAGCTTCAGCTGGAACATTAACGAAAGCACCTAAGGCCGGTAATGGAAGAGACCCCCATGCAGAAAAAGGAGGAACAACCCCACCTAATTTGAGCTATTTGAAGTCATGGGTCATCGCCCCAATGAAAGTTAGGGCTTCATGCACTGTAGTAGCGGCGGTCTCCAGGCCGTTCTCCGGGCTGAATGGTGGAAACAGAGTCTGAGGACCCCAGAGGCAGTTGACTGTAGGTGCTGAGGTGGAGAAGATAAGAGGGTCTAGTTCTTCATTGGAAAAAACTAAAGAGCTAAGCGTATTAAATAGGGAAGTGGTAATGGTGCCCGATGAGTTTGTCGCGAGGACCATATCCACCATATCCTCGCCAGCTGCCCCGTCATTTTGCCCCCAAATTTTAACTCCCTCCAGAGGGTCATCAGTATAATCCACTTCTTCTTCATATGCACTCATTTTGTCCGTGGAAAGGAGTGCAGGGGGCTATTCAGAGCAGAAGAGGTCCCAGCAAACTGACAAAATCATAAACAAAAAACAACGCAACCCAACATAGTGACCCGCGAGAATATGACCAGTAAACATAGAGCAGATAAAATAGAGTGTGAGTGCGTGCCCTGTTGTCGCAGGTGCACAGGTGCCAAGATAATGAGAAAAAAAAAACCCTTGAGAAACGGTCCGAACACCGAATCGCCCAAGTAGTGCAGCCCTATGTATCCGGTCGACCAATCACCAGAGTTCAGATCCCAGCAGATAGTGCACGGAAAGTCAGGGTTAAGCAGAAGATAGGCATTGCAGGCCGTCAAAAACCTCCAAAGAGAACCAGGGATGTCGCGCTGCCATCGCTAGGTAATGTTTTCTAGTCTATTGATTCTCCTGCTCGGTTTACAAGAGGTGTTCATTGATATTTGTGCTTAAGAAGAAAGTTTCATGCAGATATATTTCAGTGTGTAGGGATGTTTTGTTGGGGATACAAAAAGTCTAATAAACATTAAATAATATAGAAATAATTGATCATTAATGTTTTCTAGTCTACTGATTCTCTTAGACCATGCAACTTTGATTTTCCTCATTCGATTAACATTTGGCAATTCTTTGTTTTCATTGTCAATATCAAACAACAATTCAAGCCTTTGACTAAATAAGCAACATTAATTTATTGTAATAAGAACTTTAAAAAATATTAAATAATAAACATCACTATTTCATTTTAAATAACATAGTAACTACTTATCATTATTAAGGTTCAATTTCATAAAACTTACTTCCATTACATGTTGATGGATCATTGATCAAATTATTCATTTGATCAATTATAATGTCATGTGCTGAGAATATGGGTATATGATATCACCATTAATAACAAGTGCATCATTTATGGTACATTGGTAGTGCATCATTTTCCCATATTTCCAGCACAAAACATTAGGATCGAGTAGAGCCTCCTAATAATATTTCATCAATTAATTAGGTATGTGCAACTGGTCTTCCACATAGTTATACTTGTAAAAGTTCTAATTGAGAAAGAGTTTAAAAATTAACCAAAGAAATGCTTTTCCTACAACATAAAGGAGTTGTGTCTCCCTACAACTATTACCAAATGTTTGTGAGAGGAAATCTCACTTTGCGAAGAGAAAAAACCATGGTCATTTGAGTGTTAGCTACTTTCCAGATTTATGATATATTGCAAAATACATATTCAATTTTCAATTAAGCTTGAACGACATCTCCAATCTATAATAGCTTTTGTTGCTTTATGTTTATCACTTGGTGCTTTTTGTACGATGTTTAGAGATGCCACTCAAATACAATTGAAAGCTAAAAATGTGTTCATTTATGCTTCAACATCCTACATAGATCCTCTATTTTGCGCAGATTCAAAGCTCTATACAATTGATTTTTCGAATAGGTGTTATAAGACTGCTCTACCGCTAAATAGAGCAACCACGGTTTAACGAGACAAAAACCTGAGCGATTCGAAAAGGGAAAAACTCATTCTAGTTGTATCACAACACATCCTTAGGTATATTGTTATCTAGATACATTGTTATCTAGATTTTTAATTGCAGCAATGCCTTCGATGCAATATTGATGATGTACAAATAGGGTAAGTGACAGTAAGAAATTTAGCACAATCTGTATCTTAATACGAATGAATTACCATAATTTCTATAATAATGACAATTGAATTTAGAGAAAAAACCAACATTATTCCTGAATCACAGTTTAATCGTCCTGATCATTATATAGATACATTGATTTGATGCAATATTGACAACGTATAGCTAGGGGAAGTGACAGTAAGTAATGTCACGTAATTTGTATCCGAATATGAAACAATTACCATAATTTATATAATAATCACAATTGAATTGAAATAAAACAATTAACGTTATTCCTGAATCACATGCATGGAAACAACATGGGAACAATCATTACGACTTGTTGGGTATAAAAAAGATACAACCGAAAATCCTTAAGTTGGTAGGAATTGCTATAAATTTGAGAGGTGACACATGTAAGCTATCATTTTCGAACTGAACTAAAAAAAAAATCACATACTTTCCACAAATAAGTGTATAAAGCTAATGTAATAATCATCTATCGAAAATGGAAAGTCCTATGAATCTGCTTCAACTATAAAATAACAACCAATGAAATGTACCCAACAAAATAACCGAGTAGCACAACAATTTCACCAACAATAGATAATTCCATGCTATTAATTCAGAGAAGATTTAAAGGAGTAGCTACAACGAACAAGAGCTTATATTGTTCGCCGATGTGCTATGCTCCAAATGGACCAAGACGCTCCGAAGAGAAGTCTATGATTACTAGGAGGCCCTACTTGATCATAATGTTATGTGTTGGGAATATGGGGAAATGATACACTTGTCATTAATGGTGATATCATATCCCCATATCCTCACCACATAACAATATAATCAACAAAATGAAGAATTTAGTCATTGATATATCATATTGATTTAATGGGAGTAAGTTTTACAAAGCTTAATCTTATTAATGATGAATAGTTTCTATGTTATTTAAAATGATATATTATTGTTTCTTAATTAAAGAAAATCAATTTAGAATAGCTTCTATAACACAATTGTGAACTGACTCAATCCTTTTTCAAGTTTTTGAACATCAGAAGAATAATTTTTTCTGAATTCAAAAACAACAAAATTAATTTCCATGCATGGCATTTATATGTGTTAATGATATAGTTGTTGTTTTGTTCTTGGTAACTTAATTTCAAAATATTTCTGCAACTTAATTTGCAGAGTTGTCTATTTTCCTTTTCGGCTAATGTAAGCATTTCTTCAGGAAATTGACATACACATCTTTTACACAACCAAAGCTCCGGAAAATGAAACGCAATAGTAATAATAATAGATTAACATTAATTTCCATACAGATCCCCCGTTCTCCCAAAAATACACCATCCTAATTTCATTCCTACCGAATAAACAATAAAATCTCCAGACAATGAAACATAATAATATTAACTATTATTTTCTCCCACACATATCCCGATTCAATCCTAATACCAATGCTCAAAGCAATAACACACTCTTTCCTCTGATAAATAGAAAACTTGTATACTTCCAATATAACACAAATTCACATGTACAACATTTTACAACAAATCCATTGTGTGAAAAAAAATCACAGATTAACATTAATAATTTAATATTAATTTCCTATGCACCAATCGTTCTCCTCCACAAACCATGACCTTCGCACAGTAAAAGACCCACACAATGAAAATTAACAACATTGATTATTATGTTCTCTCTCACATACCTCGTCATTCGCAAATATTCATAGCTATAAAATCAGATCTCTACGCAACTGCTCTCTTGCACATAGTTCGTCCTTTGTACGTAAATGCTACACACAAGTAAAGATTTTAACATTAATATTATCCTTGCTGAATAAAATTTCCTACGCATCCCCGTTCTCCCACACATACTCATATCTCTGCACAACAAATTTCCTTGTATGAGAATATTTCATTGTGCGGACTGTTCTCCCACACATACTCGTCTCTCTGCACCATAAATTTCCTTGTACGAGAATATTTCATTCTGCGGATTGTTGTTTCATGGTGTTGAGGTCTGCACGATGAAATCTCGAAATCTTCCTCCACATAATGGATAAGCAGTGTGTGAAGCTCTGCTTGTGTGGAGCTTTCCACAAGAGTCTATTTATAAATTAAAAACTAAGGCAAGAATATCAAGGGTAAATGCATAAATCATTAAAAAAATGAGAAAACTAAAAGTATCATTTTTGAAAGCAGCTTGAGATTATAACTATTTTGCAATACATCAGCGAGTTGAAATGATACATTGTATATGATTGATGTAGCACATTACTGCTTATTGTATATTCTAGATGCAAAAATTGAACTCTTAGATCGATTTTTTGCCATGGTTTTTGTAATGAGAAAAATTATAATAAGGGAACTTTGTTTGCAGAACAAAGAAACTGAAAATCTTTCATCGCCAAGCATGAAATATCTTCAACATTTAATAGATTAATAATAAATATGATACAAGCATGGTGGTGGAGTTTTTAGTGTGAAACAACGCTAATTTGTGGGCAAATAGAGTAATATGTAGCATAATTATTCACATTGGTGCAGTATAGCGTAGATATGCGAAGGTGGTTGTGTGGAGGAAGCATGTGCAAAAGTAGAATATTTGAGGAAGCTGTGCGGAAGGTGGTTGTGAAGGGAAAGTTATGTGGAGGAAGCATGTGCGCGGATGGAAATGCAAACCCCACTTAATTAGCGATAGTTTAGAGATTACAGTCGAGGAGATTGCAATCACAGTTTTCATTGGGATGAATGCAGGTGCTTGTGTGAAGTTGTGTGGAGGAAGTGTGTGCAAAAGTAGCAATGTGAAGGAAGTTGTGTGAAGGTACATGTGTAGAGACGGAAATGCAGACCCAACTTAATTAGCGATAACACCAGACATGTAAAAGATACTTATTTTATTTATGACAAAACTAATTATTCGTTATTATAAAATTTCTTAAGAAAAGGAAATTTTACAAACTCAATAATTGTGACTGCCACTATAACATCAATGATACATACAACTCATAAGTTGGATATACTAGCAATTGACATCACCAAAAATTTATGACACCAAGAGTACATCCAACAACGTGTAAGCTAGATATACTAAGAATTTATGACTTAGCAAGACTCGAGGCTCCACGATGGCAGGGAAGCTTAAAACTAATTGTAAAAAAAAATTATAATGTTATTTCATTAGTAGCGAAAATAACTGTTAAATGCCACAAAATTAATCTACAACAAAATGTAAGAAGGCAACTTTATATACAACAAGAGCCACGTGGTGTCAATGTCACTGATCCTGCTTTTTTGCACATTACCATCATGTGGCTTTTGTTTATTGTGCAAGAACGATATAGGCTTATGTATGAAAATAACATTTTCAAGAAAAAATAAAATTCAAAAGTATTTAAAAAGATTAATAATATTTTAATTTTTAAATATAAAATTGATATATAATATGTATATATTAAAGACGAATATAAATTTATATTAATTTTATATTTATTATAAATATTTACAAATTATTTTTTCTAAAAAAATTATATTAGAATAATATGTTTTTTTATAAGTTAAATATATATATATATATATATATATTAAATATTTACAAATTAATTTTTCAAAAAAAATTATATTAGAATAATATGTTTTATATATATATATATTTTGGTAAGTTGAGCTAATCTATTAATTTTGAAAACATAAAGTTACAAATGATGCAGGCTGAGTTGGCAAGCTGCGCTTAGCTAATCCCAGCCTTTGAAACATTGTTTCTGGGCTGCCTCGGGGGAGGAAACTAGCCTAGACAAAACTTAAAAACGAGCAGTACATTATGCGCAATAGCGTTGACATGTCTGAAAAGCACGAAGAAAATGATTACAAAAAAGCCTTGAGGGTGAACTTGGCAAAAAACAGTGGAAAACTGAGCGATTGCGCAGACGTCACTCATCATCTTCATCATTGTTGTGGGGTTCTCCTCCTCGATAGGACAGGCAGGGGCCTGCGCAACAATAGCTTCCCTATCGGCCACTGTATGCTTGGGAGCGCTCACTGGGGCGCAGAGAATGGGGTGGTCCGGGTCAACGCCATATGGAACTCGTGTCCATATGCCATTGGAGTCCATGACCTAGATGTCCATGTCCTCCTGATCCTTCTCCTAAGCCTTCAGAGGGACATGATTGCGATGTGGAGGGTGTGCCTGAGGGGAGGAGGTGGACCTCTAGGTACCACGACCACCTCTCTGCGCAGCTTGCCTGGAGGATTCTGTGCGCTACTCGAGAGCGGGACAATGGCTAGCAAAAGTGCTGGAGGAAGAGCCATCAATCGATTCGAGATGATTGTCCTCTCCGCGGTGATAACGACTCGGGAGGGCCCCTCTTTTCCCACCACGGATAGTGCATTGGCGAAGTCTGGGAGCCATTGCGGATCTAGGAAGGGGTGAGCAGCTTAGGAGGAACAGGGTCGCACAGGGCTATTTGAAGGAGCCAAGAATCAGGAGATAAATGCGGGGTAGATTCGCAGGATGGAGACTGCACAACTCCTCGATGGGGTAGTGGCTTCACAACTGTTTGAGGTCGGTGAGAAACTAGAGCGGAGAGAGGGGAGCGAAATTCAAGGGAAACATGCTGAGTGAGGAAAGGGGTAGAATGTTAAGCATTATAAAGGTATGGGGATGAGGTCTATGAAGATGGTCATGAGTGACCTTCACGTGATTATGCATGCGATAATTGAGAGCCTGTACAAGCTTGAGGGGAGAGTTATGGCTGCGAGATTGGCTAATCATGATGGACAAGAGAGGTAGTGGCTGCGAAGTGATCTTCAGGGCAGGGTGACATAGGACCTTTCCTTTCATCATTATTTCTGGTGCTGCAAGGTGCGTGCGAGAGGTTAACGTTAATTGGATCCGCTGCAGGTGAAGCTCTGCAATGGGGATTTCCATTATCCTAGAGGGAAGAGATTTGATTAACACTCATGTCTGATTTGTCACCCACATCCGGGGGAATATATATATATATATATATAATTACTGAAGTAACAATCACAATTAAAAAAAAAAAACTTTATGTATAAGACTTCTAAGCTAAATACAAACGACACAATGTTCATTTATTACATTTGACTAAGCTAGATACAAGATACACAATGTTCATTTATTGGAAAAGAAAGGACTAATACATTTACAACCTTTGGAGAAACATAGAAAATTTACATATTAAAGACAGAAAAGAAAATAATATATATATATATATATATATAAAACTAAAAATATTGAACAAACATTTTCTATGAAACGATTATTGTAAATAATCAGTATAGATTTATTTTAATTAGAAATTTATTAAGCATTTAGAGGGATCAAATCTCATTATATGTAAATCTCTCTTTAAAATGCAAAACTTAAAAAAAGATTGATACATCAAGAGATTTAATTTCTTTTAGTGCTTGATAAATCTATGATTAAGATAAAGATATAGTAGTTTTGTCTCTCTTTCTATATAAACTATATGTAATTTTTCATTATTTAAATTGTATTTATAAATAATTTATTATTAATAATATTTTATATTAAAAATTAAATAAATTGAACCTCGAAGCCAATCCCTCTCACAACAAATTAACCGGGTATCTATCCCTAACTTCAAATTTACATAATCAAACCCGCTATTTCAAATTCCAATATTAGAATTTGTGAAGGCAACTCAAAACCAATGAAATTGGAACACTGGATGCATTAAATAATGAGAGAGTGTTGGTGGCGAATGTACAGAGGACGATCGGTGAGACTTAGATTTATTACGACCACTCGACAATTCCATGTGAGATGAATTGCGCACCGTATCTCAAACTTCCAAGTCCCATGGGCAAAGAAACAAGCGAGAGAAAAATCAGAAAGCAAGCGTGATTGTCATGCAGTAGAATCTTGAAATAATAAAACTTTTTTTTGATGGAAACGTTGAAGCGACATAAACGCAAAGAATTTGTCGCTTTGTCATATCACAATGACACATCAATATTGAATTGGAATTTTTTTGTGGAAAATTACAAGCAGAAATGTATAAATGCTTGACGTGTAGCCTAAATGTACATGTTCAACATGAATGTATATGTACTGGAATATTAAAATGACAATTGTTTTTTCTTTGAAATTTAAATGAGAGGATGCATTTGTACCTCACAATGAAATGATATCAACGTTTCAAACATGACATTTGACAACGATAACTTCGTGGTGACAAGTTGTTCACTCGAGACAATCGTTGATATTTCTTAAAAAAAAATCATTGTTTATGATTGTGACGTGATGTCTAACTTAACTTCCATGGCCAACCTTAAGTAGAAATACACATTGAGTAATATTAACACACAATTATTGTGGACCAAATATAAATATAAGGGTTCATCCTAAACCATTTATAGCTTAAACTTTTAGCCTCTCCTTGCCTTGCACTTAATGGTGATATTAGAGATTGGGAAACACAACAACCTTCACTACTTGCAACGTAGACATAGGTCACAAGTGGTTGTGTTCCTTGCCTACTTGGAAGGCTAACTCAACAAGATTTGACACATGCAATCAAAATATAAGACTTGGTTATCCTTGCTTAGCAATGTCTATAAATGTGTTCTTAAACCAAAAAGTATTATTTTACCTAGCACCTGATGGTGGGGGCTTCCCTATTGATAAAAAATTATCCTACCTAGGGGTCCATAAACCATAATGTCCTTATTGTTGGTGAGCCAAAACCTTGAAGCATATCTTTTGGTTTTATCTACCTACTAGGAAGGTGTAGACATGGTTCAAGTCAGTGTGCCAATAATTTTTGCCTACCTCCCTCTCTTCGTGGACTACCTTGGTAAGTAACCACCTTCCATGGGTTGTAGAGTTCCAAATGTTGATTTATGGTAGCATCAGATGTGCTCTAGCCTTGTAAATTTGTATATAGGCTTGGACACATGTATTCCATAAAACCCAAAAATGGTTTTGGAAAATTCCACTTACAGAGGGTTTAATTAAAATAATTAATCGTTTTTTAATGTTTTCCTAAGTCTAAACTTAGGGAAACTGATTAATTAAAGGGTATTAATTAAACTAAGTGTGAATCTTCTAGATAAAGTCATGGATCAACTCCAAGATAATCTTAGCCCTTGATTATGTTTTAATCTTGGCCGTTGAAGGTTCAACAGAAGAATATAAGAAGGAGGGTGAGGGGCCTATGGAACATACACGTTGTGACACTTAAGCCATTGAGCATTTTCAAATTTGTGTGAGGAGACACAACTTTTGATCAAGGATCAAATCACTAGGACAGGGTTTGCTAAGTGATTATGATTCAATGATCAGATCCAGAGAGGGGCATAAGCAGAGATTGGTCAGTCGGACCAAGAATACATTTCAGAGTGAGACAACATTTACATAGAAGAGAGACAACACAGTTTTATGAAGAGGTGACGCAGTTCCTGCAGAGAATCACACAGAATCAACGCAGTGTCTCTTGGAGTTAGTGCGGAGATAGCTAGAGGTTGGGGTTTCTATGCCAGGAGGGCCAAAATCAAGCCCTAGATTAGCTAGATTAGTTGCACAGCAAGGTGATGCAGTGCCTCCAGCTTGCCCACACAAGCTTACGCAGTCCAGCATAGGAAATCACACAGAGGCAATGAGGGCTTCACTTATGTTGTCAGATCAACTAGAGACTTGCTGAGTGTGGTATATATCACATTTTTCACCAGATTGTCTAGATTTCTCTGAAGGGTTTGCCGGATGTGGGCACCCTAGTTGTATTCAAGATTCTGCTGCTTAATAATACAAACCCTCAGATCTGCTGCACTGTTTTCCCAAGTTGGATTTTTCCGTGGACTTAGTCCAAAAATAACTGTCACATGTGGATGTTTTTCATTGTACTTTGTTCAGATTGTTTCAGCACTTAGATTTATTTCCGCAACATTAACTTTGTAGACTGCTTCATAAATTACTTTGATATTTCACAGTAATGAAATAATTTTGTGACATAATAGAAGAAGTAATTCAGACTTGTTGCAGTAGGAATCTGGATCTAGGATTTTTCACATGGTATCGGAGCTTATTCAAGCTGAAGTGCAGGTGAAACACAAGTGAACCAACAAATTAGCGTTGAAGAGGTTGGGAACTGTGAAATCAGTAGCAGACCCTACCAGAAAATTACGCTGTCCAGGCCAGGAGGGAATTTCAGTTTAAAAAAGGCTCCCTTTGAGAGAGTTGACAGAGGGGTAAGATTTTTCAGTTGCAGAAGAGGCAGTGTAGCTGAAGGATGCAGTTACTACACAACAGTAAGAGCTGGTGCATAAGCATTAGAAAATTCTGAAAAACACAGTTGGGGATTTCTTGACCTCAGAGGTTTCTTACTCAAAGAAACTTAATTTTTTCCTGTGCAACAGTAGAAGCAGTGAATTACTCCTCAAGGAGTGCGTAATTCTAACCGAGCAGAGGGTTAGAGGAAGATTTCGACAAAGTTGAGGAGATGGCTAGCAATGGACTGCGTGTTCAAGATAGACTGGAGGGTGCCTCCAACTATGTTATCTGGAAATCAAGGATAGAATTTCTCCTTGATGAGCATGATCTGAAAGACCTCATAGACAGCGCAGTTGCAGAACCTCTTGATGCAACACACCTGAGGCAATTCAAGAAGAATATGGCAAGAGCCAAGCGGTTGATCCTAGATGAAGTGAAGGATCACATTGTACCCCACATAGTAGCAAAGACCACAGTTAGAGAGATGTGGGTAGGGCTGAAAAAGCTATACCAAGGATATTCTAAACAACGAAAGATGTAACTTGAAGCGAAGATGTAGAATATTAGGATGAAGAAGGGAGAGCGTTTTGACTCCTTCTTGTCTCGGATTTAGGAAAATCGAGATCAACTGTCTGCAGTAGGATATGTTCCTAGAGACTCAGAGCTAGTAAGGCTCACACTGAACTCTGTTTCAGAGGATTAGCAGGTCTTTGTCCAAAGTATATTGGGCAGAGAAAGACTTCCAGGATGGGAAGCAATGTGGGAAGCGTTACAACAAGAAGAGTTGAGGAGAGATCTCCTAAAAATCCACTTGGAGGATGGTAGTAGCAGTTCAAAGGTCAAGAAGGAGGAAGAAGATAAAACCGCCCTTGCATCAAATGGGCAATATAATCAAAAGAAGAAAGATCTTTCCAAGATCAAGTGCTTCCTGTGTGGAGAAATGGGGCATTATGCCACACAGTGTCCTCTTAAGAAAAATGATAAAGAGGAAAAGGAAGATCCACGAGCAGGAGTTGCCAAGATTGAGGCAGAAAAATATTCTGCCATGTTAGCTCATATTCCGAAAGGAGAGAAATGGGTTGACTTGGATTTGTAGATTCATAATCGACAAGCAGGCGAGATCCTTGAGTATTTCCGAACTCTTGGATCACATGTGAGCTACGACAACCTAAAGACAGTAGCATGATGGATAGTTGCAGCAGAAGATGAGTAGACAATGCAGTGGCTAGCAGTACTAGAGATTGATCAATGCAGAGAGGGAGTAGTAGCATCAAGTTGAGCAACATTAGTGCAGTGCACACTGGTGCAGCATAGTGCAGTGCAGTTCTCATGCAGTGCAGAGCAGCAACAATGCAATATTTTCAGAGGGCTAGTGTAGAAAATAGCAGAAGTCAGTCTTATTTTTCAATTGCAGATTTACTTGTCCAATTTCAGATGTTTTTCTGTTGCAATTAGCAACAATTCAGCAGTGCAACAACAACATAGTTGAGCAACAGCTGCATATGAGCAGCAACAACATAGTGCACAATGGTGCAACACAGTGCAGAGTAGTGCTCGCGCAGTGCTCATGCAATGCAACAACATGGTTGCAGAATTTAGAGGGAGTTGCAATACAGTGGCAGTTGGCAGCAACATGCAGAGTCAACAACAGTATAGTTGTAACAATTTTTCTTGTGCGTTGTTGGTGAGCAGCATCAACAACACAATAGCAGATGTTCCAGAAGTCATAAGCAACACATCGAGTTGTTTTTCTAGAGCACTTTCCTCGCTAAGAGGGAGTGTTGATCATTTATGGTAGCATCAGATGTGCTCTAGCCTTGTAAATTTGTATATAGGCTAGGACACATGTATTCCATAAAACCCATAAATGGTTTTGGAAAATTCCACTTACAGATGGTTTAATTAAAATAATTAATCGTTTTTTAATGTTTTCCTAAGTCTAAACTTAGGGAAACTGATTAATTAAAGGGTATTAATTAAACTAAGTGTGAATCTTCTAGATAAAGTCATGGATCACCTCCAAGATAATCTTAGCCCTTGATTATGTTTTAATCTTGGCCGTTGAAGGTTCAACAAAAGAATATAAGAAGGAGAGTGAGGGGCCTGTGGAACATACACGTTGTGACACTTGAGCCATTGCGAATTTTCAAATTTGTGTGAGGAGACACAACATTTGATCAAGGATCAAATCACTAGGGCAGGGTTTTATAAGTGATTATGATTCAGTGATCAGATCCAGAGAGGGGAAAAAGCAGAGATTGGTCAATTGGACCAAGAATACATTTCAGAGTGAGACAACATTTACGCAAAAGAGAGACAATGCAATTTTCTGAAGAGGTGACACAGTTCCTGCAAAGAATCACGCAAACCAGTGCAGTGTCTCTTGGAGTTAGTCCATAGATAGCTAGAGGTTGGGGTTTATAGGCTAGGAGGGCCAAAATCCAACCCTAGATCAGTTGTAGAGCAAGGTGACACAGTGCCTCTAGCTTTCCCACGCAAGCTTACACAGTCCAGCGTTGGAAATCACGCAGAGGCAGTGAGGGCTTCACTTACGTTGTTAGGTCAGCTGGAGACTTGCTGAGTGAGGTATATCTTACAATTTTCACCAGATTGTCTAGATTTCTCTGAAGGGTTTTCTGGATGTGAGCACCCTAGTTGTATTCAAGATTCTGCTACTTAATAATACAAACCTCATAACTGCTGCACCGATTTTCCCAAGTTGGGTTTTTCCAGGGACTTAGTCCAAAAATAACTGTGTCACATGTGGATGTTTTTCATTGTATTTTGTTTAGATTGTTTTATCACTTAGATTTATTTCCTCAGCATTATTTGTGTAGACTGCTTCAGAAATTACTTTGATATTTCACAATAATGAAATAATTATGTAATATAATAGAAGAAGTAATTCAGATTTGTTGTAGTAGGAATCCGAATCTAGTATTTTTCACACCAAATCCTTGAGATGCTTATTATAATTGAAGTGTTATTTTGGATCTAGAAATAACATAATAATGTTTATTGTAATGATCATGTATCATCTGACCAATTCTCATGGTACAATGCAACTCTTGTCTGTGCCAATTTGAATATGTAGATCGAGGTTAAATCTTGAAAGGTGTAGCTAGAAATGGAACATATTCAACAACTTTTGGACTATTGACTTTGGCCCCTTTGCATAATGAAAAGAGTACCATTGTACCTTGATTTTTAAACTATTGTGGATATTCCACTATATAGTTCGTCACAATAGATCTAATAAAACTGTACAATTTTTTTTGAAATCTACGTGGTGATGCTTTTATTTCTCTTTAGATTTCTAGATATGCAAATTATTGTTTATTGTGTATACATGTAAATTATAATTAGGAAAAAAATATATAATAGTGAGATAAAAAACTCATAAACCATGATTGACACAAGATATATCATGGGAAACCCTTTTGGGAGAAAACCCAACTAAAAGGTGAGGTTACGTTATTGTCTTTCTTTGAATAGAAAATGGTTGTGAGTACAAAGAAGTAAGGCATATGGCCCATGGGATACCACATTACACAAATAATCTCTATGTGCTCTCTCCCTATCCCTCTCGGTTACTTTTCCCATCTATGGAACAAAATGCACTAAAAAAGAATGGAACCCCTTTTCCTCCTAGTGGATCGATTATAAAAACAATGTGATAGCTTACTAGTGGTTAGGTTTGACTCCCTCAACTCTTAAACAAAGTTACAATAAGGAATATTCTAAATTTTTCCTCATCATAATCACATGGCTAGCCCCCTTTCCATGAGTCGTGGATGCTAACGTGGCATCCTCTCAAATTATGGTGGTGAGAACAAGAAGATTAACTTCCAAGTGGCATAACTTTTTCATACAGGCTCCAAGTGAGGCGATTCTTGTGCCATTGGAAAGGTATTTGTGTATAGCATAATAAGAAAAGGTGTTGCATTAAAGCAACAAATTTTTAACCCCAAAAAATGCATTTGGTGCCTCAAAATGCTTTTTTAAGGTTTCAAACCCCAATTTTCCAAACTCGGTCCTGTTGGTAAAAATGGTCCACTAAGTTGATACCTTCACCTTTCCACTTTAAAAGCATCGATATGGATGACAAGAAATATACTGATCTAATATAGATCACACCTCTCCATTTTGGGAGGATTTTTTTCCCCATAATATTCTACTAAATGAGGTGAGGAAGTCCCCCCACTCCCCTCCTCCCACACCCCCCCCTCCCCCCCCCCCCCCCCAACCTTCTCTCAGGTGTATAATTTAACTTTTCCTGGAAATTGTACTTTTAACCCAATCCACCAATGGTCATGATGCCCCTATCTTCTAGTTATGGAAATCTTCTTTAAAATTGTATCCTCTGTCAAATTTGCTTGATTATTTGGTGCTAAATCTTCTATATAAGGTAGGACTTGTTCCTCCTCTTGATCCAACAAGGAAGGCTCAAAAAGTTTCATTTTATCTACATTCACAACTAAGTAAATGCACATGTATGGGGGTAGACTGAGTTTATAGGCATTATTTCCTACCTTTTCTAGCATCTCAAAGGTACCATATCGTAGAGCCTTGATTTTATCACCAAGACCTTGTAGTCTCTCCTTGTTCAACTGTAACCATACGTTATCTCCCACCTTGAAAGACTTATTTGATTTGTGGGATCATGCTTGCCCTTATATTTTACCTGTGACTTATGTAGTGTCCCCAGTACTTGTATATGGATATACCTGATATTCTTAACAAAATTTTCAACCCTTAAGGTGTTCGATACAAGATCCTTGCTTACTCCTCCTTGTTCCCTATGCAATATCCAAAGGCGAAGGTAGAAAATATTTAAAACATGTTTCAAATGGGGACGTACCAGTAGAAGTGTGGATTTTTATGTTATACGAGTGTTGTATATATAACATATTTTCATCACAAGTCTCTATATGTTTCTGATTGTAACCCCTCAAAAGCTGCACCAAAGTCCTTTTGACTACTTTTGTTTTCTCATTTGTCTAAGGATTTAATGTTGTACACCTCTTTAACTTTGTGTTCATATTCTTCCATAATGTATTCCAAAATGCACTTATAAATCTTGTGTCCTTGTCTGAAATGATGATCCTTAGTATCCTGAAGTGCACCTAGATTTGTCCAAAGAACAAGTTCGTTGCTTCTTACCCATTGATGATATTTTTATAGGGCATCAGAACACACATCTTGCTTTACCTATAAACTACTATGAACATGTAGTCATTTCCCTTCATGGTTGTTGGTAAAACTCCCACAAATTCAATGGAAATGTTTTCCCAAGGACGAGTGCGTAAAGGTAAGGGATGATATAGACCATGTTTCGTGTTACTAGGTGTTTAGTCAATTTAATGTTCTTAAACTACTTACATAAATGATCGACTAGAGTTGATAAACTTGTGAAGTGAAAGTGCACTATATATGCTAGAAGCCTCTTTAATTTATTGGTGTGATGATAGAGTTTGTAGAGATTGCTTCTAAGGATGTTTTTATTATTAAGTCTTTAATGATATTGATGGATTAAATTAAAACTAAGTTCTAAAAATAAACTCTGCAAAAGTCAGCTAAATTCTACAATTCAACTAAAAATTGAAACAAATATTTATTATTATTATTATTATTTATCTTATGAAGAAATCTTAACTAATGTATTTGTTAGTCTCTAAGAATTCTAAGAATCTAATGTATGAAAATAAAAGCAAGATCTAGAAAGGAATTTAGATGTGTTAAATGAAATGCTATGTAAATAGAACCGTGTAAAGAAAATAAATAAGTCACTATTGTTCTGGACATAAATCACTCTTAAACTAGAAATAATACACTCATGTGCCAAAATTAAATCACTAAATCACTATTGCTTGGAAATAAATCACTCAATGCTCTTTGAAATAAACCTATCAACAAACTAGAAAGTAAATATTTCAATGTTCTTGAAATAGATTACACATGAATTTGTAAAACTACTTTGTAATAAACTACTGCTGCTTGGAAAGAAAACTATGGATCACTTCTTCATTTTAACAATTTAAAAATGGAGATGAATCTACATCAAATAACAAAGGAAAACTATGTAACATATGCTTCAAATGACAAAATAGAATTCTGGAAATAACTACAACATTTCTTAAAATAAAAACATGAATTGAAACTACATCAAATGATAAAATAAAACTATGAAAACATCAATATGAAAAACACGAAATATAGAACCTTCTCTTTTTGCAGGGGCCCTCCACAAACAGGGGGTTTCAATGATCTACTCCAACAACTAGCCGCACATCAAATCTCCAAGGTGTTTCTTCATTAAAAAGAAATAAAAATAGAGTTTTAAAAGTTTCACAGTTGCATCACAATTTCACACCCTCAGGTATTTGTTTGCCTTGTATTTATACAAACTTGCGTATAACTATTTTGAGGCTTTTACGCCTATTTGGACTAAACAAATATTATCTTAATATTTTAACAAGAATCAAAATAATGTTTCTTCATGATTCTATTTGGCAAAGCAAATCATGAAGATGTGATTGTCTTGGTCTCTCGCTTGCTTGTACAACAACATGTTTGACCACACCTTTGACTACGTATTTGGATGATTTCTTGCATGCTTTGGCTCAGATAGATAGGAGGAAATCCATGAGGGGATCATTCTCCACGTTTCCACGTATTTTTTTTCTCAGGTGGTATCTCAGAACCCGACGAACCGTGGAGATGGCTATAGAAATACAGACCAGTTGCAGAATTACGTCAATCTGTAGCTAATACACATTTTAATATAATAATAAGGAACATTACTGAATATGAAAGATAGGTCATTTAAATACCTTACCATGTCAAAACTTGTAGTTTAATGCTTATTTGAGCTGATGATGTTGACAAAAAGAAGGAAAAATAGAAGAAAGGAAGCGTCAAAATGAAACAATCATGAGGCTCTACACTAGGCTTGCTAGTACAACAAAGCATGCATCCTGTTATGAACCTAGCTACATGTTCTTGCATATTGGGCCAATACACACCTCTACAAGTTGACCAGTGTATTCCCTACACCAAAGTGCCCTTCAACCTTGGAGGTGTGAGCCTCTCAAATTAGGTGCAATCGCTCACCTTTAAGAACACATAACTTATCTAGCCGGTAGAGTAACCCATCCTAGAGATGGTATTTAATTGTGTTGTTGCAATCGTGCAAATGAATCTTGACTTTGAAACTACTCAAACACCTCCTAAATGTCCTCATTCTCTGAATATGCCTCTCTATACGCATCATGGGTGAATGGTTCCATGTGCATCAGAGTTCCTAAAGTTGTGATCTTGGATATGACTGGCCTTGAAAGCAAGTCACCTAACTTGTTTGCGTTTCCCTTCTTTTACTTGATCACTAAATGAAATTGTTATAGAAATTCCATCCACTTGTGATGTCTAGTTTGTTGTAACTTATAATGAGTCTACAGATACTATAGTGGTTGGTGATCTATTTCTATTACTATTTCCTTTCCCATCAGATAGTGCTTTCACTTCTTCACAACTTGCACTAGGGAATAGAGCTCCTTACTGTAGGTAGGGTAGTTAAGAAATTCCCAACGAAATACTTCAAAATGGTAGCATGCAGGCCTCCTTCCCTGCATAAAGAGTACTCCCATAGCATACCCACTTGCATCTATCTCCACTTTTAAGGGTTGTTTCTAGTTTGGTAATGCCAGAAATAATGTTTGACTAATCCTCTTCTTTCACTCCTCAAAATCCCTTTGCTAACCCTTACCCCCACTAGAAACTATTGCAACTTGTTGTTATGACATGGAGTGGTTCTTCTATTTTTCAAAATAAGGCTATTAATTTCCTTAGGTACTGTGTCACCCAAATAAAACTCCTAACCTCAAAAACATTAATAGGCACTAGCCATTTCATGATGGCCTCCATCTTGGTAGGATCTATATTAAACTCTCCTCCACCCATCATATAACCTAGATACTCTAAATATTGTTGTAAAAACTAACATTTCTTGAGATTTTCTAGCAATTGGTGCTTCCTTAATGTCTCCAACACCCGGATCAAATGTGAGATATGCTCCTCGCAGGTAGCATCATATACCAGTGTAACGTCCAAATAGACAATAACAAATAAATTTATGAAAGGGTGCAATATATCATTTATTAACCTCATTAATGTAGATGGTGCATTGCATAGTCTAAATGACATGACTAACCACTCATACAAACCTTTCCTTGTTTTGAAGGCGGTCTTCCAAGTATTTTCTTCTCTGATTGGAACTTGGCGATACCAAAACTTTAAGTCCATATCGGTGAAGTATTTCATTTGTTGCAAATAATATAGCAAATAATCTATTATGGGTAGGGGATATCTGTTCCATATTCTAATATTATTCAACACCTTGTAATATACACACATTGACCAAGTCCCTGCCTTCTTTAACATTATGATGATGGGTGACCCACATGGTGATGTACTTCATCAAATGACAACCTCTTCCAATAGTTTTTGCAATTATTGGTTCACGTCACTTGCCTCTATAACAAATGGTCTATACAACCCAATTTTTGGAAATAGCTGGATCTTGTGCTTCACTTCCCTCTTGGGTGGCAACCCTTTAGGCTCCCAAAACACATCCTTGTATACATGTAACAAATCTTCTAGTCATTTTTTCTATTTCTTAGTACACCCCTCCAAGGACGCCTTTTTTATTACTAACTCTTTTACAAACTAATTTTCTCCTAAAAACAATAAAACATGCTTCTTGCTTGAAATAATAAATTTCATGGCTTGGTTGGCACTTACTACCAAAATTTTTGACTCACCTTTGTTTGCGTTGATAGTGAATGACTTTCCATCCTTGACTAGTTAATAATGCTTAGCTCTCTGCATGAATATTGCATCTCACATGCACATTTAGGGACTTCCAAACATGACTAAACATACATTAAGGCGGACTACTTCTAGTTCTACTTCAATAAACCAACATAAATATCAAACCTAATGTTGCACTATTTTGTTACCTTCAACTCTGCATCCTTATTTACCCATATTGATGGATATGGGATTGGATGATCATGAAATTATATTCCCAATTTGTTGACTAGCTCTACTACAATGAGATTCGCCTGTGATCCTGAGTCAAATAGAGCATCAATTATTGTCCTCTTGACCTATATCTCAATGTGGAAGAGTTTGGTGATTTCTTTCTCTTCCTATTGTTGAAGGATTTTCAAATTCACATCCTTCTTCATTAACATACATATGATCTTCTCATCCATGTCCTATCTAATTTCAATATGATTTCTTGAATTATTACCCATGATATTCTTCTTCTTATTATCTTTATTTTTGTTCTTTTGGTAAATATTCGAGTGAAAATTCCAAAACTTATCTTTTGTGTGACCATCAATATTATAGTGGTTGCAGTGGCCAATGGGGTCTTTGCACTTGTGTGTTTTGGTTGTTGTATTTTTATATTTCCCCCTTTCCACTTTTTTTCTCATCCCTAGACGTGTCTTGGTGCTCCTTCTACTTCAATCAACTTGATTTCCCGTTCTTCTAGCCCATGTTCTCTAGGTATTGTGCCTATACATAATCCTTGTCCACTGATTTGGGCTTAAAAAACATCACTTGCTTCCATAAATGGCTATGTAGACCCCCTGGATACTTGAGGAGTACGTCTAGGTTATTTGGGGAGATACCCAACATTATGGCCATATTTCTGAATTCTGCAGTGTATTCATGAACACTTTTCTCTTGCATCTACCTAAAGTAGTGCCACTAGATCCATTGGTCCTTTACATATCCAATAAGGTAAATTTTTGACTTTATGAGGGTTTTAAATTCCTCCCAATTAGTCATTAGAGGATCTCCCTCCAACCTCAATGTCCCTGTGTGGCTTTCCCACTAGGTTAAGGCACGACCCTCTAATTTGAGTCGTGCAAGTGAGACCTTTGTTCTTCCTCTATATGATGAACACTGATATAAAATTCTAATTGTTGAAACCAGTGATTTAGATTCAGAGCATCAATTTGACCTTGGCATGACTTGATATCTACATTTTATTCGATTTTGAAGAGGGAATATGAATGATTCATGACATTAAAACTGGGTTGATCTCTTTCGGGTCCTTTCTTCAACTTGTTCTCTGTGTCTTCTTAATCCCTTGATCTCCCTTCTGAACCATCCTATGCGTTAGAAACCCCATCTTCTCCTAATAAACCAAGCTTATTTCTCAGGGCCAACATGAGGACATTCACATTACAACTTTTATCTGCAACTTGTGCTTCCAACTGCCAAAATCTCTCCTCTACAGGATCACGAGGGTTATTCACAGATTTGTCGACCATGAATAGGGTTTTCAGACTTTTGGTTTAGCTGATATAGACCCCCTAAAATATCCAAAATAGACCTAAATAAACCTTCTTTTATAGCAATATGATCCATAAAATGTAGTGGATATTCCACTAGACAGTTCGCCACAATAGGTATGATAACACTATACTTAAAAGTCTGAAATCTATGCTATGAGGGTTTATTTCTGTTTATATTTTTTGATATTTAAAATATTGTTTATAGTATATGAATGTAAAGTAGAATTATGCATAAAATAGAAAATAATTAGATAAAAACTGACAAATCATGACTGACAGAAGATATATCCTAGGAAACCCTTTCGGGAGGAAAATTAGGTTGAAGGTGAGGTCACTCAACTCTCTTTCTCTGAATAGGAAATGGTCATGAGTAAAAATAATAAAGGTTTGTGGCCCATGGGTTACTATAGTGCACAAATACCCTCTATGTGCTCTATCCCTATTCCTCTCGGATATTATGCTCATCTATGGAACAAAATGCACTCGAAATAATTGAACCCCTTTTCCTCCTAATGGCCCGATTATAACACAACCCAATAACATACAAGTGGTTAGGGTTGACTTCATCAACTCTTAAATAAAGTTATAATAATGACTCTTCTAGGTTTTTCTTCATCATAATCACGTGGCTAACCCATTTTCAATGAGTTTTGGGGCTTGATCTAGCATCCTTTCTGTTGGAAATATGATGCAGAATGTTGTCCTTGATGGCAACCCACTGAATGAAGATGAAGACATGCGACTATTGACATGTGTTGTCCTTGATGGCGAACCACCTGATGAAGTTATTCTTGACCTGTTGGACTTAGTAAATGATGTAAATCTGATATGAAATGATGTTTGCTAGCCATATGATGCTGAGTGTTGTTCTTGAATGGCAATCCACTTGATAAAGATGATGGCAACTTACTTGATGAAGTTGTGCTTGATAGAATATGTTCTTGATGAAGTAAATCTGATGTATCTATAGTGTGTACAGAATGCAATGAAGAAAGGAATTCAGCATGTGCTAAATCTTGATGAAAAGATTATGTCTCTAGGCATACGCAGATTTTCCTAAGGGAAGTCGCGTATGCACGCGGGAATCAACGTGCCAAGTCGCGTATGGGCAAAAGCGCTCTTAAAATGCAAAACCAGGGGTAACCACCATGGTATTGACCCATTGTATTGGGTAATGATTCGTCTAAATGACCCCGTCTAGGAATACCATCGGATGTAATGTGGTTTTGGCTCATGGTATTGAAAAAGGGTAAACCTATATAAGGAGAAGAAATTCATTGTGCAAATCATGAGCGTGGGAGCAAGATGTCCGATCTTGAATGAATACTTCTTTGTAAAGTATATCTGTATGTAAAGGGTAAAGGTTTGATGATAGATCTGAATCTATGATGCTCTAATAAAGAAATGATGAAGAAGGAAATCTAGATCTGGAATGTATTTGTATCTGCTAGATCTGTTTATGGAAGGCTTAGATCTGAGATGAGGCGAACATCTGTCTGAAGTAAAAAGGGTGAATCTGAACTGAAGAAGTATGCTAGTCTATAATGGTTGAAAATCTATACGCTAGTTCGCCGTAGAGGAAGTGCGTATATACGCTTCTTCGCTGAAGAGAAAGCGCGTATGCGCAATGAAATTGGATCTATAATATGTACAGAAGTATACGCTGGTTTATGTGAATGGAAGCGCGTATATGTGCGACATCAGTGAAAGGAAAGCGCGTATGCAAACTAGGGTTTGCTGAAGCATGGGGTATGAAATATTTGATCTGTTCTGCTGTATTACTACTATCTGATCTGTGTTGTATGAATTGATAAGTATCTGTTGGTGATGTATGTTTGAGCTTAAAAGTATGGAGTGGGTCCAGTCTGAAAATATGATGAAACGTGGCCTGCAAGTTGTGTCCTAAAGGAAGCTTTGGATCCAGTGTGAAAAATGATGAAACGTGGTCCATAGAGGTGCTAAGGGTTGTAGCCTTCAGTCAGGGGGTCGTAGCTCCCTTCCAGGTGAGGCTGGTAAACGAGATCGGGGGGTCGTAGCTCCCTTTCAGGAGAGGCTGGTAAACGAGTCAGGGGGTTGGAGCTCCCTTCCAGGAGGGGCTGGTAAACGAGCACAGGTGGGTGCCTGTGTGATGGTAGAGTCTGCACCAACACATATGTTGTAAGATGTTTTCTCTATAATAAAATATTTAAGGCTGAGCAACTGCAGCGATGGTTTTCTCCCGACTTGGGTTTCCACCTAAAAATCTTGGTGTTCATGTGTGATGCTTTGTGTGATGGTTAATTCTGTTCTTACTGCACATGTTTACTGTTTATAGAACATCTAATGAATGAATGATGGAATGATATAAGTGAAGAACTAATGGCATAATTAGATCTCTGTGTATACGCGAGTTTTATGAAGGATATCCATGTGTATACGCTAGTTGGCTTCAGCAAAGTAGCGTATGGGTTTTAGAGCATGAAAAAGTAAAAAGTTTGAGTTTGCCCTAAATACTGATTCACCCCCTCCTCTCAGTATTTTTCCCAACAATTGGTATCATAGCAGGTTCTTCTGCAGAAGCTTGATCGCTTGAAGGAGATCCGTCGCAATGGGAAGTCAAGAAGGAGTAATGTCTATAAAGCCACCTCTATTCAATGGAAGCAATCTGATATTCTGGAAGGTACGAACAAAAGCATATCTGCAAAGTCTTGGTGCGGATGTATGGGCAATCGTGGAAGAAGGTTATCAATACCCGGCAAGTATTCCTACTGATGCAGCAGAAAGGAAGAAGTATGAAATCAATGCCAAAGCAGTGAATGTCTTATTAGGAAGCATGTCTGAATCAGAATTTGCTAAAGTGATGCAGCTACATTCAGCAAAATAAATATGGGACAAAATCATTTTGAGCTATGAAGGAGATACAAAGGTAAAAAGTGCAAAACTCCAAACTCTTAGAATTGAATATGAAAATTTGAAGATGCATAGTGATGAAAGTGTTGCCAGTTTCTTTCTTCGTCTAGATGATATTGTAAATCGGATGAGAAATTTGGGTGAAACCATAACTGATACTACTCTAGTAGAAAAAGTCTTAAGATCCTTGACTTCAAGATTTGACTCTAAAGTTTCAGCTATTGAAGAAAGGCAAGATCTGCAAACTCTTACTATTGTTCAATTACATGGTATTTTGACTACTTTTGAAATGAGACAAGGAGGTCCTTCTCAAATCAGAGAAGCTGCTTTTAAGGTGTCTGCAAAAGGAAAGGAAAAGGAAGTTGTCAAAGAAACCAGCTATATATCCGAAGAAGAAGAAGCAAATTTTGTGAGAAAACTCCAACTAGGTACTGGAAGATTCAAAGGTAAGCTTCCCTTCAAATGTTTTGAATGTGGAAAAGTTGGTCACTATGTTGCTAAATGTCCTTATAGAGAAAAACATGGTAAAGGGAAACAATTTGAAAAAAAGGAAGAGTTATTATGCAAATGAAGATGATGATGAAGTGTCCAGTGAAGATGAAGAAGATTCTAACTATGATCTGAAAGTGTCATGGAAAAGAAGCAAAAGAACAAGGCTACTCGAAACAAGAAGATATCTCAGAAAACATGTATAGCAGAAATTGAAGAAGATGAATCAGATAGTGATTGGGGTCCTTTGAATGATTTTCGTTGTGCAAACAATAGTGAAGATAGTGAAAGTAAAGTTGTGGATCTAGAAGAAGCTCTCAAGGTTAAAGTTGAAGAACTACAAAGTTCATCTAAGACGCAAGAATCTATCAACAAAGAGATGATCTCTCAAATGGAAAAACAAATAGAAATGTTGAATGGACAGGTGGACAAGTATCAAAGGTTTCATACTTACGCATCCAATCGAATTAAAGAACTAGAAGCAGAAATCAACGATCTAAATGCAGATCTCGAAAAATCAAGCAAGAAGAATGAAGGACTTGAAGCTGCAATCATCTCTCTACAAACAGATCTTGAAGCATCAAGTAAGAAGAATGAGGATCCTCTACAACCATTTGAAAAGGAAGGCCTTGAAGCAGAAATCATCTCTCTCAAAGAAGATATGGAAAAATCAAATAAGAAGAATGAAGAGCTGCAACAAACATGTGAAGAAAATGAAAATTGGTTGAAAGAAGAGATTCTAAATCTGAAGGATCAAGTAGAAGATGGAAGAAGGAAAGAAGAAAGCATGACAAAGCAATTTCAAGCCCTGGAGGTTGAGGTAAACATTCTCAAAGGTAAATTAGAAGAAAAAGTTAAACTTTTGAGGTTTCAAGATAGTACTAATATTTTGGACAATATTCTGAGTAATCAAAGGTCTCCTGCTATCAAACTTGGTCTTGGCTTCCATGAAACTGTTAAAGGAGAATCTAGCTCACAAGGAAGTGCTAAAAATTTAGAGGATGTCAATGCAAAACCTGAAGTGTTGAAAGAGACAAAATACCAACCAACAATCATGAATTCTCAAAGGAATTCATTCAAGAACGTTGAATGTTTTAAATGTCATAATTATGGGCATGTTGCAACAAATTGCAGGAGCAGATCATTTCAGCCACAAACTAACAGATCCTACATAGAAAGGTACTCTGGTTTCTTCAAGGGATATTGTTTTTCATGTAACAAGTATGGACATAAAGCAGCTGATTGTAAAAGGAGGAAGATTAGAAATACTCATTATGATTCTTATGCTTATTTCTCTGGACACATGAGATGTTTTTCTTGTAACAAGTATGGACATGTAGAAAAGGAATGCAGGTTGAACAGATATGAGAAATTGGATAACTTCCAGCACACAAATAGAAAGTTCAAACAAATTTGGAAAAAGATGGAAGACCGATCAGAAATGTAGGGAATTCTGACCCTACTGCAGTCATCCGCTTCTGAAGCTTACTCATCTTATTGACTGCAGGAATGATGCGGGATACATTATGAGATTGAGTAATGTATCATCACAGGGGGAGCAATGTATGATGACTCTCATGATTGATTTGATTATTCTGGTTATATGTATTTCTGACAGAGCATCTGATATGAAGAAGACAGGTACAGGAAGTACAAGTTCAGGGTGAGAAGAAGGATTGTGAAAAATTTCTATGCTTCACTTTCCATACGCGGGTTCGTTGAACAAAAGTCGCGTATACACGCGAGTTTCATCAGACACAGTCACGTATGCATTGATGATAAGAGAATTTATATGCTAGATGAAGATCTGGAGCAGAGGTTCAGGGGGAGCATCAGTCTGATTGTTAATGACTGTATTATTGACTCTGTATCAGCTTAGTTTCTCAGTTCTAAATAATGATGATATGATACATGGTTTCTTATGTTGAAGATTGTGGATGAGTCCTGTTTGCTTTTTGATGAAGAGTTTTCGTTGCTGAGATGAAAGTCTTATAATTTAGAGATAAGGACAGTTCATGCAGAGATTTTTGCTGATGACTTGCTGATGAACGTATTCAGGTTGCACAAGTTAAGGAGGAGTATTGTTTCAGGGGGAGCAGCAAATTAAATACTAATGATTGCATTGTTGGCACTATGACTGCTTATTCTTGGTTATTGTGATACTCATGCTTAAATGATGATGACTTGGTACATGGTTTATTATGATGAGATTTTGAGCCCTGTTTGCTGAAAAAGTATCTTTTGTGCTCACACATGGATGAGTTGGAAGTTGTTTGGTTCAGAAATAAGAATAGATCATGCAGAATTTGTTACTATGGTTGAGATCTTTTGCCTACATATGTTACTTCATGTTAAATCTTGAAGATCTTGATGATATTGGACCACATGGATGATTGCTTGACACATATTTGAAGATGCTGTTCCGGTATGACAATTTCTCTTGGAAAGATTGTATTGATGCTGCAAAGAATCTGAAGGCTTGGTTACTAATGTGCTTATGCTACAACCGTTGGATGACGCTTGAAGATGCAACTACACTGATCTATCTATCTTCACTCTAGGGAAGCATTCAAAAATCTCAGAAAGAAGCTGAACACTGTCTTTTTTTTCTCACAGAGGATCAGATCTGGTTAAAATTTAGAAGATGGAATTGGATACGCGGGTTTCCTGAAACACAGTTGCGTATATACGCGAGATCATGCACATAAAACCGCGTATGTCTGATTGCTGACAAATTTCTGTTTGGGTTCAGCTCTCTTCAGCACAACTGTAGTGCTGTTTGGTATCTCTGGTATCTTTGATGGTGTTCCAGTTCTTATAATAGTGTTTCGATCTCTGATGTTTTGATAAAGATGCCTTGATGATTTTTTGGTAAAAGTGTTCAGGATGCACAAACTAAGGGGGAGCCTTAGTCATATGGAAAGGTTGCTTGGATGCACAGATTTAGGGGAAGCATTAGCGTTGCTGAGTATAATGCATGGTTGGCATTATGATGGTTCTGAAATATGTTCTCTTTCTTGAGGACTTTCTGGTGTTGATTATGAAAAGTCATATTTGTAACTTGGTGAAAAGGTCATGTTGAGACCCATGATGTAAAATTGTAAATTTCAGTCATGTAAGGACTTGTCAAATTTGTAAACCCACTTGGTTGGGTAGCTGAGTCAAATATTGTAAACCCACTTGGTTGGGTAGCTGAGTCAAATTTGTAAACCCGCTTGGTTGGGTAGTTGAGTCTCATATGTAAATCCACTTGGATGGATCTTTGATGTAAGTATGAGTCATTGGTGATAGGAAATTCATAGAGTCATGTACTTCATTGAAAAATATGTTTGAAGATTCAGCATGACCTCAGGGGGAGCTTGGTCACTTTAGTATATATCAGATCTGTAGAACGCTTCTTCCACTTGAGGAGAATAGGAGGAGAGTGTGTTGGTTTTGATCCACCCTTTGCCCTTGATGTCAAAGGGGGAGAGTGACATGGTGTTTGAATGAAGATAAAGTAGGGAATGTGACATGGTGTCATTGTATTCTTAATGTATCTATCTGATGTGGTAACCAAACACCATCGTGGTTGCCATCAAGTCCAAAGGGGGAGATTGTTGGCAATATGATGCAGAATGTTGTCCTTGATGGCAACCCACTGAATGAAGATGAAGACATGCGACTATTGACATGTGTTGTCCTTGATGGCGAACCACCTGATGAAGTTATTCTTGACCTATTGGACTTAGTAAATGATGTAAATCTGATATGAAATGATGTTTGCTAGCCATATGATGCTGAGTGTTATTCTTGAATGGCAACCCTCTTGATGAAGATGATGGCAACTTACTTGATGAAGTTGTGCTTGATAGAATATGTTCTTGATGAAGTAAATCTGATGTATCTACAGTGTGTACAGAAGGCAATGAAGAAAGGATTTCAGCATGTGCTAAATCTTGATGAAAAGAATATGTCTCTAGGAATACGCGGATTTTCCTAAGGGAAGTCGCGTATGCACGCGGGAATCAACGTGCCAAGTCGCGTATGGGCAAAAGCGCTCTTAAAATGCAAAACCAGGGGTAACCACCATGGTATTGACCCATTGTATTGGGTAATGATTCGTCTAAATGACCCTGTCCAGGAATACCATCGGATGTAATGTGGTTTTGGCTCATGATATTGAAAAAGGGTAAACCTATATAAGGAGAAGAAATTCATTGTGAAAATCATGAGCGTGGGAGCAAGATGTCCGAGCTTGAATGAATACTTCTCTGTAAAGTATATCTGTATGGAAAGGGTAAAGGTTTGATGATAGATTTGAATCTATGATGCTCTAATAAAGAAATGATGAAGAAGGGAATCTAGATCTGGAATGTATTTGTATCTGCTAGATCTGTTTATGGAAGGCTTAGATCTGAGATGAGGTGAACATCTGTCTGAAGTAAAAAGGGTGAATCTGAACTGAATATCTGATCTGAAGAAGTATGCTGGTATATAATGGTTGAAAATCTATACGCTAGTTCGCCGCAGAGGAAGCGCGTATATACGCTTCTTCGCTGAAGAGAAAGCGCGTATGCGCAATGAAATTGGATCTATAATATGTACAGAAGTATACGCTGGTTTATGTGAATGGAAGCGTGTATATACGCGACATCAGTGAAAGGAAAGCACGTATGCAAACTAGGGTTTGCTGAAGCATGGGGTATGAAATATCTGATCTGTTCTGCTGTATTACTGCTATCTGATCTGTGTTGTCTGAATTGATAAGTATCTGTTGGTGATGTATGTTTGAGCTTAAAAGTATGGAGTGGGTCCACTCTGAAAATATGATGAAACGTGGCCTGCAAGTTGTGATCTAAAGGAAGCTTTGGATCCAGTGTGAAAATTGATGAAACGTGGTCCATAGAGGTGCTGAGGGTTGTAGCCTTCAGTCAGGGGGTCGTAGCTCCCTTCCAGGTGAGGCTAGTAAACGAGATCGGGGGGTCGTAGCTCCCTTCCAGGAGAGGCTGGTAAACGAGTCAGGGGGTTGGAGCTCCCTTCCAGGAGAGGCTGGTAAACGAGCGCAGGTGGGTGCCTGCATGCTGGTCAAGTCTGCGCCAGCACATATGTTGTAAGATGTTTTCTCTATAATAAAATGTTGAAGGCTGAGCAACTGCAGCGGTGGTTTTCTCCCGACTTGGGTTTCCACCTAAAAATCCTGGTGTTCATGTGTGATGCTTTGTGTGATGGTTTATTCTTTTCTTACTGCACATGTTTACTGTTTATAGAACATCTAATGAATGAATGATGGAATGATATAAGTGAAGAACTAATGGCATAATTAGATCTCTGTGTATACGCGAGTTTTATGAAGGATATCCGCGTGTATACGCTAGTTGGCTTCAGAAAAGTAGTGTATGGGTTTTAGAGCATGAAAAAGTAAAAATTTTGAGTTTGCCCTAAATACTGATTCACCCCCCCCCTCTCAGTATTTTTCCCAACACTTTCGAATTATGATGGTGAAAACAAAAAGGTCAACTTTCAAGTGGCATAACTTTTGCATACAGATTCTGATTGAGGCGATTATTATGCTATTAGAAAGGTATTTGTGAGTATAATATTACAAAAATGCTACAATAAATCAAAAAATACACAACCAAGTTTTTTCCCCAAAAAAATTCATTTGATGCCTCAAAATGCTCCCAGAAGATTTCAGACCCCAATTTTCCAAACTAGGTCCCGCCGGTAAAAATAGTCCTGTGACCCAATTCCTCCACTTTTTCCACTCTAAAAGCATCGATATGCATGAAAAAAATATAATGATCCAATATGGATCAAACCCATTAATTGTGTATTGTTGATACCAATTTTTGAATTTTTTTTGGATTTTATGTTATGAGACAAAAGCTGCCCCACATTGCTTGTCAAAGTTGAAAGAATATAATGATCCAATACAGATCAAACCCATTAATTGTGTACTGTCGATACCAATTTTTGATTTTTTTTTGTTTTTATATTATGATACAAAATCCACCTCACATTGCTTTTCAAAATTGACTAACGAATTTTTGTTGTTGTTGCCCTAACTCATGCCTAGAGTTTAGGGAGGATACTATAATAAATTAATAAGCATATTATTTTAAATCAAAATCATATTACAATTTAAAGGAGGTTCATGTGCATGTCGAATTTCTACTTCAAATCAAAAGTATAATGAACATCTTTAGAAAGAGAAATGCATAGGGAAATACACCGTACACTTGGAAATGAAAAAATGATATTATGATTGTTTACATTTCATGAAAATTATATTTTTAAATGGTTTACATACAATCTATTCTACAAAAACACAATTTCAGTTTAATACAAAAAGGATGCATATGGAAATACACCATATGTATAATATATACCTAAACATGAAAAAACTAATAAATTATGTTATAACCTTATGGTTCACATTCAAGGAAGAAAAAACAACAATCATTGTTAGCAAACATTATGTTTGGCATACAGATCTCATGTGATTGGCTTGATATGGTGTCTTATTAGTATAATCTGTGACAACCCAGGTTACCCTTTTCCTTTTATTGTAAATTAAATAAATTAAACACGGGTCGAGTCAAAGGGACACTAATTCCAGGGTTGAGGAGGATTAATACTTGGGGTATATTTTGTTTCAGTTTATTTTTACAACCATGGAGGATGAAAAGTGGCTAAGGAGGATTAATAATTGGGGTATATCTTTTTTCTTTTTACAACCATGGAGGATGGCAGGTGGAAATCAAGAGGCAAAGGACTAGCTAGCACCATGGTGATTTTCCTGCAAGATCCTGACATGCAGACACAAAACAAGGATGACAAGGCTAACAAAAAAACATCTGAAAATAGGGAACTTGGTGGATCAATCTGATTGGCTTATAAGTATTGGGCCAAACTGGACACAAAAAATCAAAGGAATATGAATTGAGTATCACAATAGAGGCTTGCGTGACTGTATAGTTTTATGCAGGCAGAGGGAAGAAATTATAGGGAGGCATAACTGAGTTATAGAGGAGGAATATTAGAGAAGAGAAGAGAAATTTTGATAGACCATTAATGCAAGAAGGTTGGCTATCGAAGCTCAATATAAATATCCCCTTATAAAATCTAAGAGACCAATATTCATGGTTCGAAGGACGTTTCCATTGGAGGATAAGGAAACAGGTTCTCCATGGTTGAAGCTGCTTCTGTATACAAAATTATTCGTCACTGTAAAATTAATGGGGATTCAAAAAACAATGCATGCAACATGTTTTTTTCAATTGCATGTTAGGTACATTATGCACCTACTACCCGGAAACACCACAAAGATCATCCAATTATTCATATACAAAGGTCTTCGTATAACAACATAATCTAGGTTTCGGAAATTTAGGAGAATCTGGAAAAAAAAATGTAAATGTAAATTGGTAGGAGCGCACAGAAGCATAGGTAGGGGCTCGTAATTAATGATAAGCTGATGCAAAATGACTACAAGTAATCTGTGTATGAAAAGAAGTTGAATGAAGTCAAAGGCTACATTATCACTGTACACAAGGAAGAAAACATGAACATAAGTATAATGAGCCACACAACAATCTTGTTTGCAGAAGAAGGAAGTTCTAAAGTCCCTTGTGCATGAAATTGAAGGTAGACAGAGGATATTTGAGCTTTGGTTGTGGGAAGAGGGTTGCAAGGTAGCCTTCTTTTGCAAAAAATATGATATTTCTGTTGCAACCTAAATAACAAGATGAACTTGCAACCTAAATAACAAGATGACCTTGACTCCGATGGGACTCCTAATATTACAAGAGATAGAAGGCACACAAGGGTCTCCATGAATTTAGACATAAGGTTACAATATGGGATTACACCTTGAAGCTGATAATGAGCATGACCATGATCACCATATTCATGGTGCAATCCAGTAGAAAACATTTCCAGCAATTCGCATGACATTGTCTTTCCATCAACTCCACCCATGATAATCAATTATAGAACGGTAAGAAAGAATAAGGAAATTCCTTTCATAGCTCCTCTGAGAAGTCTTATATATCCCACCTATATATGTTAGAAGCCTTCAACAAATATATAGTCACAACTTAAGTCTAATTATTCATCAATATTTTTGTTGTTGAACGAATACTATAGAAACCTCTAGAAAATATATAGTCACAAATTAAGCCTAATTATTCCTTAGTACTTTTGTTGTTGAACAAGTACTACATAAGCCTTCAAAAAACATATTGTCACAGAGCCTAAGCTTAATTTTTCCTCGGTACTTTTATTGTTGTGACAATGGGTTCTAGAGTATGATAAAAATGATGAAGATCCCTAATCTCTCTGCTTGTTTCATTTTTGTGACCGTGGGTTCTGGATTTCCTTTCAGGGTGGAACCACTATGATAAATCATTCAGGATGGAGGTAGACTAGACCTATAGAATTACTTGTCCACTGGAAAATTATTTTTTTCCCTTGAGCAACCTCCTCAAGCCTTGCAATCTAGCTCGGGGTTGACCGTTGCACGAGAGATGTGGTTGCAACGCTTATATGGTTGGGTGGAAATTTGCAATATTTGGTTTGGTTGCCCAATATTAATTTCAAGATAAGTATCCATCATAACTATTGTGAGTAATAAACCTCATGTTTACAATGTTCGAGTTGTTTATATACCACTTGACGATGGGGGACATGTCTTTTTATGGTGTTGGTTTTACTCATGTTATGATGGTATTTAGGCTACTTATGAAAATTTATATGATTGGATGACACAGGGATAATTATTGCAAGTCATTTTGTTATGATATCGTGGCCTCTACATGGTTTTGTATGAGAACATCATCAAGAATGTGAATTAATTTATCGGTCTGCATATGTTTACAACAATAGCCTTATATATATATATATATATTATAAAGGTTGTTGGATAAAGGTTATTGTGATTTGGGCAACTCCATTGTCCTTCGAAATATTATCACTTTGTTGGAGAATTTTTTTTTAGTTGTTTTCTGTATTATGGAACTCTTTAGAAGCTATGGAAGTTAATCATAGGCTAACATGCAAATGTCAAGACAAATCTCCTCTTGGAATTGCAAAGGTACCTTGATAATTTTCAATGATATATCCAAATTGCAAGGATCAATCTGGTTGGTCTACAAGCTCACACGAACAACCTTCTGAATAAGCTTGAATGAGTCTCTTCCTAATAAGTATGAATGTGCCTATTTAACTTGTTAATTTTTTGGCATATACAATTTACTTGATTCTTTAAGTTTTATCGTTGTATAGCTATAACAGATATTAGTTTGAAAAAATCATATTTATTGTCCAACAATTCATGTTGTTGAGTTGTGGGAGAAGCCAACTTACCTAACTTGCTAAAGGTTTTCCTTGTCTATTAGAACTCTGAGGATTGCACCATTTTTTAATGGCCTTTCTATCACCTAAATTGCATCATGTTAGCTTTGTGCTTGATCCATTGTGTAAATGAAGTAATTGCTCAAATATGGAAGCAAAAATAATTGTCAACCTTGCGATTAAGAAAGGCTAAGAAATAGGCGAGCGAGTGGTAAATCACGTGCCAAGGAAAGTACCAATGGATTAACATTAGATATGTAATTGTAGAAAATATTTGTTGTACTATGATATGTTGAAGTTGATGTATCTCTAGAGGATACATATAGTTGTGCAATGTCTTTCTCTTTTATGGTCGGTTTCCATGTGCATTGCGCTTTTACAGATAAGCACCTTGTCATCTTTAGCATGATGTATACATTGTCTATGTAATTTTGTTTATAGATTATTGTAACTCTATCTTTATAGCTGGAAAAGAGTCATATCAAAGTATATGTGAATTAGTTCTGTTTATTGTTGTATAAAATTCCATTGAAAGTTGACGGAAACTCCAAATTGAGTTGTAGTTAGGACTTAGGTTACCAATATAGGGTATCTAGGCTGATTATAGAAGAAAGTCATTGCTATCCATATTGAGTCTTATTATTCCAAATGAATTTGTTTCTCATCAGTTGTAATTGAAGAGAACTTTTGGAACATAATATGAGGACGTTCCTTAATTCTTTCTCATTTCTTCTGTCATTTTTGAGTCTTCAACGAAATGAGTAGAAGAGCACAATCTAATAGGATATTTTCAAGTTCTTTGGTATCTATCCTCTTCACAAATCGAAGGATATAATTTATAGATAATCAACTAATATGTGATGATAAAAAAACTTACTCCATATTTACATTTCAAATTATACCCCAATTCTAATAAGTAAGGTGTATGGTTTTGTTATAGAATGGCATTAGAGCACGATTTCAACACTAAGTATTTCTAGGTAACAATGAACCCAAGGTATAATTAATTTAATATCATGAAATGTATTTATGAATGACAAACCTAGATTTCAATGAATTTAGAAAACCATTGATTTACCAAATATTCATGCTTAGTCTCACTATATGGCTTTAGTTTGATGTGAAAAAAAAGGTGAAACTAGGGTCGATCATGCCATTATCTAGAAAATTTCTGTTTTGTAAGGGTTCTGAATATTGAATTTAAATCCATTTAGGAAATATTTACAATTGTTGAAGAATATTAGTTGAACACCCATGTACTTGAGATGATTTCTGATTTTTTGCGAAATTAAGCAAAGCAGAGCATTATGTTTGGTTTGACATGGAATTTCCAATATGGATGACTTCGAAATCTCTACAATGTTGGAGAACTATAAATGCATGGAGAAATTGTGAACATTGGAGATGCTAAAATAGGATTCAATAGCCAAGGAGAGTCTCTAAATATAATTAACTTGACGCTATGAGAAACTTGAAGTCAGATGATGTGACTCTGATACAACCACAAGAGCCATATATTCTTAATGCGTTGTTTCTTCAATGCCTAATAGAAATATAGAATTGACAAAATAAAGGCTTCAACAAAATTAATGCGAGAAAAGCTAGTCAAGAAGGGATTCTTATAGGAGATCCGAAGAATTGGTTTTTGGTGAACTTGAATGTTCACCAACTAGCCCTGAATATTCTATAAGTAGTTATAAGATAAATAGGCATCACACATATATTTCGAAGGAAGAGTTTTGAAAAATGGTACCACCTACCTTTGATGTTAAAACAAAATATGGACAAGAAGTTGAGGCATGGATTTTGGGTACAAGAAAATACTTCACACTTCACGACTACTATAGAGATATGAAAGCTAGAGTTGTTATTTATAATTCAACAAGAAATTAATCTTTTTGGTGGGAGTAATATATTGAAGTGAATTAACTCAATTAGAGGAGAATTCTGTGGAAACAATTAAGGAGGAATTTTAATAAGAAGATATTTTTCGAGCAATTTTACAATATAAAATTTCATGATCTTAAGGACCTCAAGCAAGAGCAGTTGTCCATTGATGAATTGGAAAGAAATTAATAGAAATATTGAAGTGTATAAAGTTTGTTCAAGATGAGAAGCTAAAAATAAATTTTGTTTAACATATTCCCTAAATCTTGAATATAGGTACAAGGTTGAAAGAACATCACCTGATACCCTCAAAGTATAAATTTAAAAAGATAGATTTATTGAAGCATAGGAAAATCTCAAGTAAGAATTCCATAAACCTTGGAAGGAAATGATTAAGGAAATGAAGGATTCAAGCCACCTATCTAAAAAAACACAATTACCCCACTCTTGTAACCATGCAACGAAAGTTGGGGAACCTAGTAACCACCTCTAGTTAGACAAGGGGGTGTGTTACAAGTGGTATCAAATGATCAGAGGCTCAGTATTTAGCTAAAAAATGAAATTTCTCAGAAATGATCCAAACCAGAGTGACCGGATAAAGCTAGTCACCAAGATTCCAATGCAACTCGTTTCATCAAAATCCAAGTTCGTATGAGTAAGTTACAGTCTACTGTTCGTTTTCTCAAATAGGTAAAAATTGTGCAGAACAGTGACAGACTGATGACTTGGTAGTCCAGTTAGCACCTCAGGAATCTTCAGGGAATATTATCTATTTTTCATCCAGTGACATTGTGACAAGTGTCATCACCAGATTCACCAATGTTGCTTGGGGAAGTTGAATTTTTCCTCCTAATCCTAAGTTTGGAAATATCTATGATGGATTATTATTATTATGGTGGAATTTTTGGGCCAATGGAGAAGGGCCACGTGGAGCAGCCGGAGGCTGCCACGTGCCCTCTGCCATGGCAAGGTTGGTTGGTATGATTTTTTATGCAATTTCAAGTTGGGTGCACACACACACACACACACACACACACACACACACACATATATATTACTCCAAGGTTTGAACCATAGTCGAAATGCAAATATCAAATGGGGCGCATATATATTTTTTATACCAAGGTTGAACCATAGTCGTGGGGTGTAGCATACATCGCACATATTATATCAACATACATTTTAAACCAAAGTTTATTAATATGATCAGATTCGAAGTTTTATGCAACAAAATTTTATGGCGGGGTCGGGTTCGAACCCACGACCACCCGCATGCAGCACCAACGACTTACCACTATGCCATATACCATGATCCTTACCCGATAAGGATCTCAATGCTATTTGAATTTACAAAAAGCATGAGTTTGGGGTCTGGAGGGGCCAACCCCTTCCCACATGACCACGCGCTGAAGACTAGGAGCCACGACTATTCAGCAGAGTTTTTAAAAAACACAATTAAACCATGTATTAATTATAATCCATGGTTTAACCACGATAATCCACCATTAGTGCTAAGGTGTGGTTAGCACTAAACGTGCCCACTAACCATACTTACTACTGCTTATTTGTTAATTAATTACGGATTATCTTAACGACGGAACTGGCGAATCCACAAGATGCGGCGAAATCTCCACATTTAGTGGAGTTAACTGGCAGATTTCCAAAATTAGTGGGGAAAAACTAGGAAAAAATGGTTTTTCCATAACCGAGGAAATTTTCGACCAATTTTGGCTCATGAAAAATAATTATTGGTATATTTTGATGTTTTGGAGCCATTGGAGTAGGTTGCAAAGGCAACAGGAGATTGTAAATATCAATTTTTGAAAATTGAATCTAATACAAAGGCCCACACTATGAAGCTGGACCAAGGAGATGTAGCCCAAGAGGGGTGAAATCCTTCATAAAAAACTTGTGTATTTGTCTCTGTTATTTGTGCTTTATGTGTTTTTATATGCTATTGTTCAACATTGAGTTTCCATGCTTTTATGTTCATGAAATACACTTTATCTCATCAAGTTTAATGAATTGTCAATCATAAGCACCTGAATAAACCCTTGTATAAGAAGCAAAAAAAAACACTTTAATGTTAATTCTAAAACTGATATTAGCACAACATTAACTAACAATCAATTTTAGATCAAGTTGGTATCAAAGATCAAGGTTTCTAAAGGTTATTTTCTTTATTTTTTTGGGATTGTGTAAGAAGGGTTTTAATAGTTGCAATTTTGTGATGCTTATAAGGTTGAAGTTGTAGAGAGGAGAAGGGAAGCTATTGGTTGTTATTCCTGAGATTAGGAAAAGAAGAAAGAGAGCTCAGAGAGCACCATATTTATCTAAATTTCCACTCAAATCTACACTTGAAGCACCTCAAGTTCTATCTCTAGCAGTTGAGATTAAAGAGGTACAAATTGCACAAGAAGCTGAAGTGATTGAAGAGGTACAAGCATAAGAGGTTGAGCTTGAATGCTTAGCCATTATGTCGGGAGTTGGAGAGACTCATGGACATTCATAAGAAGAGGATTTCAAGAAATACTTCAAAGACATTCAAATAATGGTTAAAATCATGTTTGATGCATTCACTGCAGAAAGAGCAGGAGAAGGTTCTAAGCCTCCACATGGAGAAGGATCTTCAGATGGTAAGAAAGATGAAGAGAAGAGTTCTAAAGGCAGTGGAGGAAAGCCACCTCCATCTCCACCATCCTCATCCTCATCATCTATATCAACATCTTCATCTTCCACTTCCACCACAAAAACCACCCACACTCATTCAAAAATCCCAAAAGGAAAAACTCCATTACTCAAGTTGAACATCAAGTTTCAACTTCCCACGTACAATGGTGAGGTAAATGTAGATAAGTTAGACAATTGGATCCATCAATTGGAAGTATACTTCAGAATTTAGAATCTACAAGAGGACGACATAAATAACCAGTTGGCTTCATTAAGGCTAAAAGGAGAAACAATAGTTTGGTGGCAGGCAAAGACTCAAGAGGAAATGTGAATTCATGGTAAGATATCCATTTCTTGGGTTGAATTCATTTCTTCCATTAAGTGAAATTTTTATATATTAGCCTATATTCAAAAATAAATAACGAGTTGGAAGAAATCTAGGAAACTCAAAGGCCAAACTGTTCAAGAGTACACCCAGGAATTTAGAAAGAGGGATTGTTGTTAGGAGTAAACTTGAATTCACAGGACACACTCTTGAAATACATTGGGGGTTTACATTCCTTCTTGAAACATACTATCCTTATGTTTAACCCAAAAAAATTAGATGAAGTATGTGTGCAAGCCACAAATCTTGAAGCAAAGGGAAAGAACATTCAGGAAGAGGGTAGTAAGAAGAAGCCATTCAAGGGTAAGGGAAAAGAGAAGGGAGGAAAATGGAAGGGAAAGAAGAATGCAAGCATCAAGAAATAAGGGGATAAAACTACATGCAAACAATTTTCCAAAGAGGGGCATGATGAAACCCACTATTGGAAACTACATCCCGAACTAAGGCCAAAGAAACCAAATAACAAAGGTAAACAAAATATGACTGCCGCCACACAACAAGATCCTGGATCCGAATCAGGAGATGAGACCAAGATTGTAGCCATGGTTAAAAAAGAAAAGGAAGCCATAGCAAGTACTAGTTCCTCAAATAGTTATAACAACGCTCCAAATTAAGACACAAGGATAGAATTATTCCATGTTAGAGTGATTTCAAATCATACAAAGATTGATGCATTGCTTGATAGTGGGTAACAAGCAAACCTGATTTCGGAAGACTTGGTCAAAAATATTAACCTTGAAACCATACCACATGATAAACCATACCCTTTGGGTTGGATAGTTAAGAATTCCAATTTACAGGTTACAAGGAAATGCATATTTCGATTTTCTATTACTGCAAACTTTGTTGATGAAGTCGAGTTAGATGTGGTTACACTTGACATTTCCGAGATTATCTTGGGAAGTCCATATTTGTATGACATGAAAGCATTGTTTTATCTCCATGAGAACAAATATCATTTGCTTAAATATGGGGTGGAGTATATTGTGAGAGCTCGTCGCAAAAAAATGAATATTTATTTAGTTAATGTAGGGAAAATGAAGAGGCCGGTTAATGCAAGTAAAATTTTTGTGCTTCTCATGATCAAGAAAAAGGATGATGTTGACTATGAATATTTTGAAGGATGTGATGACAAATTAAAATATGATTTTTTTGATGTGGTAATTTAGCATGGCGAGATGTTTCAAGAACCAAATGGGTTACCTCCCAAAAGGGGAATTCAACATGAGATTTAGTTGCAGCAGGATGTTCCACTTCCAAACGTTGGTATGTATCACATGTCAATTATGGAGAGTTTGGAAATCAATAAAAAAATTCAAGAATTTATGAACAAAGGTATCATACGCCCATCTACTTTGCCATGTGGTTCACCAATTGTTTTGGTACCAAATTAGGATGAGACTTGGCACATGTGCATAGATTTCTGTGCACTAAATAAAATCATGGTAAAGAATTGCTACCCACTCCCATGCATTAATGATTTTCTAGATCAGTTAAAATATGCAAGATATTTCACTAAGTTTGACTTGTGAAGTGGTTATCATCAAGTTAGAATAACTGAGGAAGACATTTGGAAAACTGCTTTTAAAACTAGACAAGGATTGTTTGAGTGGTTATTTATGCCATTCGGTCTAACAAATGCTCCAACTATTTTCATGAGAGTCATGAATGATGTACTTAGACCATTTCTAGATGACTTTGTCATTGTTTACTTAGATGACATACTTATATTCAACAAATAAAGAGAAGAAAACATGCACTTGATGTCTTGAAAAAAGAGAAATTATTTTTAAAGATGTCGAAGTGCGAATTTGGAAAGACTTCTTTGGTGTATTTGGGACATGTTATCACCTAATTTTAACCTCAGGCTGAAGGAAGGAAAATTAGGGTAACCTCAAACCATGCTCAGCCTTGTAGCTAGCCCTACAAGGTCAGGAGAGGGCTCTCTCCATGAAAAAATTTCAATGAAATATAGCTGCAAATTGATTTTAGGCTAGGCATATATAGTAGCTCAAAATGTTTTATCAAATTTCTGGGTTGTATGGATCAGATGGGGTTGGGCAGTTTGAATTTGGGGAATTAAATCAGAGATACATGGTATTCTATGGGGCAAGGTAGGCAGGGATTTTAACAATTTTTTTTTAATAATGATGGAATGTTAAGACTGGTGAGAAACTGAAAAGGGCATAGGAGATGGATCCTCTTCAAACAACAAAAAACATAGAGTATTGGATGATTTTCCCAAGGCAGAGCATTATATAATGGATTCTACCTATCTATCTTGAAATCATCCAAAAAGAAATATGAATGAATGAATGGAAAACATAAAAATTAACAAATGATCACAAAGAAAAGAATAGTGCTAAAATCCATACCACAGGGATCCCATAAATTAGTGCTGCATTTCTTTATTAATTCCGTGCCAAACTGTTACAAAAATGGAGCGCAGAGCGTCCTCAATAATTCCAACTTATTCCACCTTTTTCTCCCCCTTTACAAATGACGAAAAAATACATTAAATAGATCAGTTTCAAGGGGGGTAGATCCACAGAAGGAGGAGTTGTTTCACCTGCCCAGAAACTGAAATATGAACATAGAAAGTAAACCAACAATATGCCCCTGAAAAGAAGGAGCAATACATTTGACCGCCTGGAAAAATTTGCTATCATACCCAATGAATGAAAGGAAGAAGTTTGCAGAACAGATCACTTTTTAATCGCTGCCGAAGGGGCCAAAATGATTCTTCATTTGTATTTAGCTCTCGGCCTTTACTCTTTGAAGAAAAATACTCTGCTGAAGAAAAATGCCTTTGAAACCAATGAAAATCACATTTGCCGTATTAATGTAGAAAAGTCCCTTTTTTCAGTGAAAAAGAGCAAAAGGAAAGGATGGTGGGCCCAAATCGCAATCGCAAATCACATCGGAAGGGGGGAGGGCACATTACATCATGGAGCGATGCGATGGAAGGCCATGCGATGGAATGAAATACTATGGAATGAAGTGCAATGGGAAGTGGGTTTTATGGTGGGACCCAGGGAAAATCCCAATTGAAATCGCAAATCGTGGCAGAAGGGGACCGGGAGCATGCCGTAATGAAAACTTGTGATGTGATGGGATGATCAGATCGGAGGCATCGGAGGTGGGTTAATTGCATCGGCGGAAATGTGATATTCGATGGAAACTTGCGATGTAGGAAAAGTCCTTTTAAAACAAAATGAAATGAAATTTGCACTATAACACAGAGAAAGGCCCGTTTTCTTTTGAAAAGAGTGGAAGGATTTTCAGGCGGGACCAGACATCATAATCAGAGATTGGAAGAGGAGGGGTTTGGAGTTAAATGTTGCGGGAATCTCCGATTGCGATGGGAAATATGCGATTAATCGCATCGGGAAATCAAAAGAGCGGTTCATGAGTTTGCGGGAACACTGCGAAGTTGCGATGCGATTGGACTGATCGGATCGGAAGGGGATTGCAATGATGCGATCGAACTTTGCGATGCTTTGCGACGTGATCAAATCGGCGGCATTGGGGATGGGTCAATCGCATTGGAAATGTTGCGATCAATGGCCTATGTAATGTTGCGATGCGATCAATCGCATCAGAGGTTTATAGGAGACGACAATGAAAGTTCAAAGGGGCTTTTGCGATGAAGATTTTAAAACCATATGAAAAGGTAGAAATTATAAATTTTAAAGGACCAAATGAGAAAGAAGGGTAAGGTTAGGCTTTTGGGGGCCTTTATTCACTTAGGCATATCTTCCAATCCAGAAATCAGTTTTGGGAGTATAATATACCGTTGGAAAGCTCTTTCTGGGCTCCTTGTTATGAACAAACTCAGAACATGATTTATAGTGAAAATATAGTGAAGAACACCTCTGAAAAGAAGGGTGGTGGCTTTGTAGAGATAACAGCTTCTGAAGCTCAACTTATTACATATGAAGACATAAAATTACATAAAAGATGATAATCAAAACAAAGTGCCCTGTTTTCACCTCAAAACATGTTTTGAGGTGACAATTACATCCAGCTGAAAGAACAACTTCTTTGATTTTTCCAGATACCATGCTTTGAGTTTATTAGGCATCCTCATGTCCTTGCTGCTTTTATTGACACTTTCCTCATTAACTTGACCATGATGAGACCCTAGAACCTAATGAGACCAACCCTATGACCTAATGACATGAATTGTAGAGTGAAAGTGAATCATGACTGGAGACCATAGAGAGGAGAATCAACAATTTTTCACATGAGGGAAAACTGATGAAAGACCACTACCATCAATGAAACCATGACCTAATGTAATGATTGAAAATTTATAATATGGGACTCCTACTATGCAAATGCAAAAGAGTAAATTTGATCACTGATGGCAGTACGAAAAAACTGACACTAACAGGACACATAGTTGGAGGAGCTCCGTTACATGCATTGACAAGTGTCAATAAAGTCTTCCATTGGGGAGATATGCAGAAAAATTCATTTGATGCTTTAAATCAAAAGATAAGTTCAACACCGGTATTGGCTCTTCCAAATATTAGACATCCATTTGAGATCTAAACAGATGCAAGTGACTATGTTATGGGAGCAGTTCTCATACATCATGCTAAGCCTATTTCATTTCATTCTGAAATTTTTTATGGAGTTGTGACTAACTATCCCACCTATGATAAAGAGTTATATGCATTGGTACAAAGTGCAAAGAAATGGAAGCACTATTTTATGGGGAAAGTGACCATTATCCATACCTACCATCAACCATTGCATTACTTACAATCATAGTCAAAGTTGCAACAATAAAGACATTTTTGATGGATGGGATTTCTAAAACAATTTCATTAGGTTATCAAGTATAAAAATGGAATCTACAATAAGGTAGTTGATATTCTCTCTAGGCCTATTGTAAATTCATCTATTATACTCAAGTACAATTCAATTATGCATGAAATTTACATTGAAAAATATGCATATGATAGTGATTTTCAAGATGTGTATGAAAGCTTGAGTCAAGGAAACCAAAATGAAGAGTTAGATTATCATGTGCATAATAGTTTGTTGTATCACTTGGGCAAGTTATGTATACCACAGGGAGAAAGAAACAATATCATAAGGAAGGCACACACTTCATTGATTTCTAGACATTTCGGTGTAGGCAAGACAATAGCGATTCTCCAAAGGTATTGTTATTGGCCACGCATGATTGATAGTGTATCTCGTTTTATTAGAGGATGTCATTTATGTGAAATAAGTAAGCCTAGTAATAGGAAACTTGGATTGTACACTCCACTTCCGGTTCCTTCACATCCTTGGGAGAGTATCTCAATGTATTTTGTAGGTGGTATTCCTATGTCAAGGAAAGGTCATGATTACTTGTATGTTTTTGTAGATAGGTTCAACAAAATGTGTCTTTTGAAGCCATGTAAGAAAACAATTACAGCTGAATAAATTGCTAATATTTTATTTCAAAATGTATGGGTTCATTTTTGGTCTTCCTAATTCTGTTGTAAGTGATTGAAATTCCTGGTTTGCTGGGAATTTTTGGTCAAAATTATGGGACATAATGGACACAAAGTTGAAGAAGATTACAAAATCTCATCCGCAAATAGATGGTCAGACCGAGGTGGTAAACATGTTAGTCATTCATCTTCTTAGAGGCTATTGCAGCAAGCATCCAAAGTTGTGGGATGAAGAATTGCATTACATTCATCATGCATACAATAGGACAAAACATTCTTCCACAAACACATCGCCATTTGAGCCATGTTTTGAGTACTTGCCAAGATCGTCTTTGGAATTCATATTTGAGAAATATGTCACTATAGATGGTCATAGTGACATAGATAAGGCAATGAAGTTCATTGAGAAAATTCAGTTGATACATCACACAATGCAAGAACAACTTGAAAAGAGTCAAAGCTACTACAAGGCAAGGCATGATAAACACCATGTTGATCACAAATTCCAGGTTGGAGATGAAGTTTGGTTATATAACAACAAAGAAAAATTGCAAGGGGAAGGTAAAAAACTCAAGCCAATCCATTACAGCCCATTTAAAATTTTGGAAAATATTGGTACTAATGCATTTAAGCTATATTTTCCTCCCTATATGCAAATATATTCGATCGTTAATGTTGAGAATTTGAGATTGTTTGAGCCTCCTTTGATTTATAATCAAGGAGAGCATGTTCAGCTGCCATCAATAGATGATTTCTTGCTAGAATATCTTGTTGAACTTCAGCAAGATCTCATACTTGACATGAGAATCATAATTTCAAGGAGAGGTAATGTTGAATAACTTAGAGTGGGACTGAAGGGACAAAATTCTTCAAAGGCCAAATAGTTGGAGAGTGAAAGCGTGAGGGAGTTGTACCCTCACCTGTTGAACAATTGATAGTATATTTTGGGGTCCAAAAGGCTTCTAGTGGGGAGGAATGATAAGAGGCTCAATATTTAGCTAAAAAAATGAAAGTGAGAAATGCTCCAAACCAAAACGACCGGATAGAGCTCGTCACCACGATTCCAATGCAACTCGTTTCATCCAAATCCGAGTTCGTATGAGTAAGTTATGGTCTACTGTTCATTTTATCAAACAGGTAAAAATTGTGCAGAGCAGTGACAGACTGATGACTTGGCAGTCCAGTCAGCACCTCAGGAATATTCAGGGAATATTCTAGAGTTTTTAGCCAGTGACACTGTGACAAGTGTCATCACCAGATTCATCAATGTTGGTTGGGGACGTTGATTTTTTCCTCCTAATCCTAAGTTTGGAATTATCTATGATGGATTATTATTATTATGGTGGAATTTTTGGGCCAATGGAGAAGGGCCACATGGCGCAGCTAGAGGCTTGCACGTGCCCTCTCGCATGGCAAGGTTGGTTGGCGTGATTTTTTATGCAATGTCACTTTGGGTGCATATATATATATATATATATATATATATATATATATAAGGTTTGAACCATAGTCGAAATGCAAATATCAAATGGGGTGCATATATATGTTTTATACTAAGGTTGAACCATAGTCGTGGGGGGGTAATATACATTGCACATATTATATCAACATACATTTTAAACCAAAGTTTATTACTATGGTCGGAACCAAATTTTTATGCAACAAAATTTTATGGTGGGGTCGGCGTCGAACCCACGACCACTCGCACGCAACACTAACGACTTAACACTATGCCATTTACCATGGTCCTTACCCCATAAGGATCTCAACACTATTTGAATTTACAATGAGCGAGAGTTTGGGGTTCGAAGGGGGCCAACCCTCCCCCACATGACCGCACACTGAAGATTGGGAGCCACAACGATTCGATGGAGTTTAAAAAAAAACAATTAAACTGTGTATTAACGATAATCTGTGGTTTAACCACGATAATCCACCATTAGCGCTAAGATGTGGTTAGCGCTAAACACGCCCACTAATCACACTTAAATATTGTTTATCTGTTAATTAATTACGAATTATCTTAGCGGAGGAACTGAAGGACCCTCCAAATGTGGTGGAATCTCCACATTTAGTGGAGTTAACCGAGAGACTTCCATAATTAATGGATAAAAACTAGGAAAAATTGGTTTTTCCATAACTGAGGCAATTTTCGACCAATTTTGGCTCAGGAAGAGTCATTATCGGTAGCTTTTTATGTTTTGGAGCCTTAGGAGCAGGTTGTAGAGGCAACAGGAGACTATAAACATCAAATTTTCACAATTGAAGCTAATACAAAGGCCCACACTATGAAGCTGGACCAATGAGATGCAACACAGGAGGGATGAACTCCTTCATCAAAAACTTGTGTATTTTTCTCTATTATTTGTGCTTGCTATGTTTTTATATGTTTTTTTTCAACATTGAGTTTCCATTCTTTTATGTTCATGAAATACACTTAATCTCATCAAGTTTAATGAATTTTCAATCATAAGCACATGAATAAACCCTTGTATAAGAATCAAACCAAAGCACTTTCATGTTAATTCTGAAACTAATATTAGAAACACATTAAACAACAATCAATTTTAGATCATCAAATTTCTCAGGTTCAACACTTAGACCTAATGGGATCCATCACGAAATGAATGAATAACTAAAAGTGTAGCCCTAGAATCAAGATAGTGACCTATGGAAAATTAACTAAATAAGGTTCAAAGTTTGAACCCTTAGAGTTAAGTGGCACTCTAGCTCCAAGGTGTTATAGATGGATATGAATATGATTACTTGCAACCTTTATTTCAAAATTGAATGGGGACCGCAATGACGCTCCCTCCATGAAATTTTTTATTGAAAATTTTCATTGCATGTGCTAATTTTGAGCATTGACAACACAACCTGCATGATGCTGTACATAACTCTAGTAGCGTATTAGAAGTGTTGTACGAGTGGTGCGCCATAACACACTTATAATAGGTATGCATGTATGTAGTATATGAGATTATTGAAATGCCTGTCTCCTATGATGCATACTTATTTGTTGAATTTATTGATGTGTTTATGTATACGAGTGTGCATATTGGGTTGATCCCATGATTTGTACGATTATGAGTGAATTATTTGGGAATTTAGTAACTTATAATCAATTGTTGGCAGGTACTAGTTATAGCACTATGGTCATGGATGGTATGCAGATTAATTTTAGGAGAAAGTGAATATTGATTATGTATGATGACATTATTTTATACTAACTTGAGATTTCCTACAGGACTTGTGATGCATTCTATTTATGAATGTGAAAATTTAAGATAGACACATGTTAATTTACCATGTGATGTTTTAACTAACTCTATGAGATTGCAGGTACCATGACTGTTGGCCTTAGTAAGAAGGCCAAATCTTTCAAAAGTATTTTAAAAGCTGAGCTAAATTGTAAATGTGGTCTCGATAAAGAGGATTATTTTGGTCATGCTATTGGAATAGAGCATAGATTGAATTCTAACATATGAAAATGTAGGATGATAGTTATGACCATGTGCATATGCATTACTGAAATTGAAATCAAACTTACGTAGATGTTATTTTTGAATTATGATATTTATAACAAATAAAAATCATGTGGACGCATGAACACTTACAAGGAAACTTGTTGAGTTCACTTGTACATGGGAAGACTCAGTGGAAAAGACAGTGAAAGGAAGTTGATTTTGTTTCACATATGTATGCATGGTATGATGATTGAGGGTACCATGGATGTTGGACTCAAGATATACAGTCAAATTTTGGGACTATTTAACTTGATGATTGATAAGCTATGATTTTGAACTTAATTGTGTGATTTGATTTATGAATATGCATGGCCATGTTATTTGTGTTCCGACACTTGGTTCCGACGCCTGGTTCCGACGCTTTTGACCAAATGTCGAAAATTTCCCCAAATTTTTTCAATCCTGCCCAAAACCATCGCTATACCGACGTTTAGAGAAAAGTGTCACAATACCGACACTTAGACAAAGTGTCGCAATTGCGACATTTGGAGGAAGACGTCGCAATTGCGACACTATGCCCCAAAGTGTCGCTATTGCGACAACTGCCTCCAAACGTCGCAAGTGTGACACAATGTCTAAGTGTCGCAATTGCAACATTTGGAGGCATCCGTTGCAATAGAGACGCTTTGTCCGCCATCGGTATAATGACACTTATATGCATGCTACATAAAAATACGAAACTTATATGCGCACTACATAAAAATGATTTTATTAAAAACTACATTAACGTTTGATATCACGTGCGAATTCGCCCTCCGCTCTTGCAGAACAACATTCGCCCTCAGCTCTTGCGGAACTGCATTTGCCCTCAGCATTCGCCCTCAGCTCTTGCAGAATAGCATTCGCCCTTAGCATTCACCCTCAGATCTTGCAGAACAACATTCGCCCTCAGCATTCTCCCTCAGCTCTTGCAGAACATCATTCTCTCTCAGCTCTTGCAGAACAACATTCACCCTCAGCTCTTGTAGAACAACATTCGCCCTCAGTATTCGCCCTGAGCTCTTGTAGAACATCATTCGCCTTGCATTCGCCCTCAGCATTCGCCCTCAGCTCTTGCAGAACAACATTCGCCCTCAGCTCTTGCAGAACAACATTCGCCCTCAGCTCTTGCAAAATGGTAAGTTCTTACTGCAGGCCCTTCCTCCTATAGTAGGGTTGACTCTATTTGTGTTTTTTTGGTCAATTCCATTGGATTGTGTTAGGCTGTAGGGTTCTCTCTAGATGTCTTCCAATGTTCTTTCGGATGAGTTTCAAAGAGAATGTGTAAGATGTGTTTGTGCTTGCATTAATTTGACTCCACCAGTTTCATGAAGTTTAAGCTATGGATTTTAGTTCGACAAACTCATCCATCTCAACACCTAGTAACGAATTACCCTTGGTCTGATCTATATTGAAGGTGAAGTGAAAAGTGGTAGAGAATGGGAGATCAAAAGTCATCAACTTTATCACAAGGGTAGTACTCCAGATCGAAAGTGATGAGCTTTAGTTCTCCAGATTTGGGGATTTTCTGATGACATACCAAAGGTCACATCCATACAACCATATCAAGGTCAATGTTGAGATCATTGTCATATAGATATAGGTCACTGATATATAGGGTTAATATCATCATCACTATCCATGGAAACCAAATGGTTACAAAATCTGTGATTGTGGTTGGCTCATTTATAATTATTACCCATTTACAGTAGAGCACAGAAACACTAAATATGGCCCGAGCAGAGCCTTTACAACAGGCAATGGAATTACAGCTGCTTCATCAATAACCAATAGCTCCACTTGAGAAAATTTTCATAATCTTGGGGCTGGATATACTGCAGAGCAAACAATTGTAGTTATCATTCGTGCTCCAATATATTAATATACTTTTTACATTGAACTGAAGAAAGGGAAACAAGCAAATGCTAGCCATCATACAATGCTTTGACATAAGAGTTTTGAGTGACATACTTGAAAAAATAACTCATCCACTAATATTTATAATCATTTGAGTTATTCAAGTTAAACACAATGTCAAGAATCAAGATTCAATACCCTCTATTATCTTCATCACCCAATACAAGATTTAAATTTTTCCCAAAGAAACGGTTATTAATTTGGCAGCCATTATTTCTCCCTGCTTTAAAAACCCTACATTTAAATGAAAACAAGCATTGCATTTCAACTACAAAAATATATTAGTGTTCAAATGTACATGTGTGCATCACTTGTGTAGGGTATTCCCTTTCCACTTTCACATTATCCAAGAATGTGTGCAGTATAGTTCATATTTTTGTGATTTAGATTATCTTGAAAAAGGAAAGGTAAATTATTTCCCATGGAAAAAGAAGGTTTTCCCTTTTTACTACTGGAAATGGTACAACAAAGTTCCATTTCTACCCAAAACTCCTATGAAACGGGAACCAAATAAAGGCCATGTCCTCAATGGACATCATTTGGCTTTGAAAATGGCCATTGCACCGTGTTGTTTCTTATATTACATCACAATAGTTTCTTAGGTCATTTCTTGTTTCTTGAGATGAAAAACAACCAAAGAAATTGTGAAGATCCTTTCAAGAAATAAATGACCATTTCTCAATCATATCTCAACTATTTTTATTTTATTCAGTGGTTGCTTACTTTGAGAGAAATTTGACACTTTTATAAGGAATATAACATAAAAACACAAAATGGGAAGGAATTGATGAGGTAGATGACCTTTAGTTGTTATCAATTAAGAATTGATAATACACGATGCATGTTCTGTACTACAAACTAGATTCCTTCCTGGAGTTAGGACACAGAGTATTGAATCAAAGTTGTAGTTTCTAACTTCTTGTATTGGTTCATCAATCTTGAAATTCAGACATTGCATGTCTTCATTGCTTCATGTTTGAATAATTTGCATCATATCATAGAATAGGAAATTAGGAATTATGATTATTATTACTTTATGGATCTTTTAAGTTACTTTTAAGTTTGCATGGTTTAGCGTGAAATTATTCTAGTGTGCCCCTAGGCCCAGGTGAAAGAATGCCAAGGACTGAGAAGCCTAGTTTTTAAATGGTATTGTTTCTTATACCCAAAAACCCCTCAACATCTCTTCTTATTAGTTCTTAACAATAGTGTTGTAAACAATTTGAGAATTGATATAGCAAAATATCGCACTTCTCAAGATAAAGTCCTAAAGCTAAAGTGTGATACCATGTGTAATTCAATAGCCCCATTGTCACCTCACCAACCTCTTTTCACTTCAGGCTAGCTCTTCTCCAACTCAAGGGGTGTTCTCCCTAGTAGATGTTAGGGATCTAATGGCCCAACCAAACCAATTCAAGAGCCCCCTAACTCTCTATGTTTGCTACTATCAATCAAAATATTGAACAATAGGGTGAGACATGCATCTTGAAGATAAAATTGCCAGGGTATTTTTGGGTAATTTCAAAGGGAAATTCCCCAAACACATATAATCAAGGAATTATAACATGATTTCAAACATTAAATATCAACAAAATCGTTTAAAGGATATTGAAAGGAAAAAGGTGATGGAAGATAGAAAGTGCCTTACTTAAATTCTCTAAGGATTTTTCAATAGTTGCTCAAAAAGCTTCACTTCAAGGCCCTTCAAGATCGTCTCCAACAATGCTATACCATCAGCTTCAACAATGTTGCTCCAAAAATGTCCTCAAGGTCTTCACAACAAGTTTACTAGAAGTTGCTCCAACAATATATTCAATAAGGTCTTCATTGTCAACTCGTCTCTTGTTTGGGTGCCTTAATGTGCAATGACATGTTTCCAGGACTGAATTCAATGAAAGGCATATTTCAAACTCTAACTCTATCTTCCGGTGTCTTATTAGAAATTATTTCAGTTTTCATTTTGTGTTTTCAAGTTAGATATTGTTTTCAAGTTTTCACATTTATAATTTTATTGCAATGTGGCAGACTGATCAGAGCAGTGCAGGAACAACCCCGAGACAGGATGATCGCGGAAAGAGGCCAGCGGAAGAACATGTAAAGTGCCAACATTGCTCTATCTTCAGGTATTTTAGTTATTTACATAATTGAAATAATATTAATTTTGTTCAAATATGTAGACACCTAGCCATGGTACGCCTGATGATTCCCTCTTTGAGGAAGATCTTTCTTCATCCCTATCTCCAGTGTTCTTGTTGCGAAAAAAGGCACGAGATGCAAGGTCGGAATTTAATACTTTGATAGACACGCCTCAAACACCTGAAACAGAAGAGAAGATAAAACAACTTATGAGCTAGCTAGAAAGATATCAGGTAATAATAAAAAGTCAAAAGGATATTTTTTTTGTTCTGCATGAGATGAATTGTGATAGTTTGATTTTTAATTTTTACATTGACTAAACTAACAAAAATTTCTTTTGTATGTAGCGTTTTCTAGAACTTGCTGAACCTGGTGTTGGTGGTAGTGGGACAAAAGGGCAAGAGATTGCGTAGCAACCCTCTCATACACCTTCTACTCCTTTAGGTGCGAGCCAAGAAACACACCCTGCCCAAGCAGACACCTAGCCAACCGCCGAACGTGTTGGCAGTGATGAGGCTGATATGGCCAACTACATTATTGCATTTCCAGGAGCTACACGTGTCAGCTCCACAGGGACCATTAATGGCACGTTGTTGGTGAACGATGAAGGTGTCCCTATAAAGCACGTACAACTCCCAGGTAAATTTTAATATTTTAACTATTTCATGTACTCTATCTAAAACATATTTATCATGATTTTTATTTTTAAATTAATGATAATATATATTTTATTATGTGTAGGAAACAATGAGTTATACAGGTTTTTGGAGAGCCATGCGTTGGTAATTTTTGACCCAGCCATACGCACAGGGTGGAATTCCCAGAATTCCAACCTGAAAAAATAACTTCTAGATTATCTAGAAGCCCTTTTTGGGGTCGGCACATTTGATAGAACAACGGTGGCCCAGGTAGTCGGCAAATATTTGAAATATACCAGGGAAACCTATAGGACACAATTGAAATTTAACCCTAGATACGAGCATCCTCTCACAGTTCTAGAGAGTGAGTGGAGAGCACTCATCCATGATGGAAAAGAGAAAAGGGCAAAGAAAGAAGGAAAAATGCCAACTGGACCCGCAAGGTAAATTACAACTTTAATTCAATAGCTTTAATTTTCTCTATATCTAAAATAAAAGTGTGCTACGTCATATCTGACTTCAATATTTTGATGCTAGGTTGCCTGACACCTCAAAGGCAACCAAAGCTAGGATTGAAAAAAAGGGCCATCACAAGCTAGGCCAGGGCGACTACTTGAAATTAGCCGCAAGAATTGTAATTAAGTAGCTAAACATATTATAATTAATTGTATCGCCTTCCAACGTTTTTGTAATCCTATCAAATATGATTAAAAATACACAATCATATGTAATGTAGGGTGATGAATTCAGAATAGAAACTACAGAGGAAGATAAAAATATCGCTTTCCATTTCGGCTATCAAGCCGTAGTTGAACGTTGCAAAATCTTGGGGCAGGTCCCAAGATCCAGAATGCCTGATAAGGTAAAACATTAACCTTTCAATATGTTTGTTTTCATTCATAAATTTAATGTCTAACAACTTTGTTTAAATCAGGGGAGCAGCACTACCGATGATGCAAATAACCCAGTTTTAGAGCCAGATGTAGATGATCCTCACATGCAACTTGATCATTGTAGTGGGGACCAGGCCGACAATGCTACTATCAGTGAGGGCTGTGACGGTAATTAATTTCCACTTATAATTTTTTCTAATTATACTTTTATGGTTGTCCTTATAACGTTTTTTGTTTAAATGACAGAGAATGTTTCCCTTGAGGATCTTACCACCAAAGAGGAAGACAGGGCAACAGTCCCAACGGCGAAAACTGGTGCACCAGGTAAATAATCTCATTGCAATTTTTTTTATTAATTTTACTGAACTATTTCAATGATATTTAAAAAATGACAATTAAAATTTAATATTATCTATTTTTATAGGCGATGCCCCGTCACTAGATGAGACCAGACATCGTGACTATGCAACTAGGTCAGCAGCGACAACTGGTGCACCAGGTAAATAATCTCATTGCAATTTTTTTTATTAATATTACTGAACTAGTTCAATGATATTTAAAAACTGACAATTAAAATTTAATATTATCTGTTTTTGTAGGCGATGCCCCGTCACTGGATGAGACTAGACATCGTGACTATGCAACTAGGTCAGCAGTGCGGGTCGAAAGGCACGAAACAGGAGTAGAGCATGATGATATTGATGATGTAATTAGGAGCTTTAGAAATAGGAAGAAGAAAAAGAAAATTTGATAATGTAGAATATTGTATTATTATAAGACAAACGTTACCATACTTGGAACGTTTTTTTCATTATATAAAAAACTCATTTATGATACTATTTTTATGTCAAGCATTAATTGCAATGTTTCCTTGCGTAATTTTTGTTGAATTGATTTTTTATTAGTTATTGAATATTTTTTTTTATGCTCATGAAAGTAAAAAATGAAATATAGATTGGGTATTGGGGAATTGAGAGTGATGTGAGGGAGGGGCCATAAGAGCTTCCACCTTCACGTGGTTGGCCCTGTTTAGTAGAGAATAATTTATTGGAGCGATTTAATCTTGGAGCAAACCTCCCTCGATCCAGCGTAGCAACAAAAAAGTCACTGTTGACTTAGTTGATACTCTTTCAGATCGTGGGAGGTTTGTTCCAAGTTCATGCGACTCCAATAAATTGTTCTTGAAATGAAGAGGAGCTTATTCAGGTATGTTTTGACATTTTCAACATATGTTCTAACATTATCATAATAATGCATCTTAGAGTAAAAAATACTACATCAATTACTTGTATTTATTGTATAGATAATGATGGATTTTGATTGACTTGGCAGTGCAGGTACAAATCCTCTTACATCATGAGCAATACAACTTGTCAACCAGGGTCATGTCTAGGATATTTTTGCTTGTGCGCTTGACTAGGTTCGTAATGTCACATTTTGTAAGTTCCTTTACAGTTCATAATTCAATATTAAGCTTGTTCATGATTATTATCTAGGTTTTTTGTATGTGTTTTTTTCATCTATTTGATTGTAAGCAACTCTGCATGTTTCCTGTTGTTCACTATGATTTCTCCCATTACCACTCCCAGGATGAATTCGACTTTATTGTTACATAGGTTACTTTATTGTTACTATGATTTCTCCATTTACGATTTCATAGGTTACATCATGTAAAGTTATCAATCTCAGGTTGGTGATGAGCTTTAGTTCTCCAGATTTGGGGCTTTTCTGATATTTTCTCCCTCATGTCATTCCTGCATCACCTCGTTGTTTGAGCATGACAATTGTCTACCACTTGTACCAATTGGCACATGTAAATCTCTGAGTGGTGCCACATTTCACCTATTTTCAGTGAGAGTTTAGGGTTTCTCTAACATAGCTTTAGAAATCCGATTCAGTGCCTGCTTGAATATCGTCACATAATAATCATGGTTTGGATTGATGAGCATGTTCTGAATGGTTGGTTGATTCATAAGAACCACCCATATAGTCATCTTGAGATATTTCAGAAGTTTTCTCGGGTTTCCTTTTTCACCATTTCTAGTGGGTGCATGGTGTGGGGTGATCCATCAATACTAGTGCTCTTGTAGTAGGGAATTTGTTTTTGGGGATATAAAGGAGCATTTTATGTAGATATCCCATTGGATGCATTCATAGATGGGCATGAGAGGTCAAGAATTTAAATTAAAAATATGCAACCTCTAGCATGGCAACCTGAAGGCCGCGAGAGACACTAGTTAAAGATTGTTTTGTGCTGGCCTTAATATAGTCGTGATTTATTTCTATTATATTAATGCAAATATATAGTCCGGTCTCATTAAAATGAGGATTGTGGTTGTATTTCTCTTTGGTTGTTTCTCTCTTAATGCTCCAGAAGTTGCCAAAAATTGCGATAGTTGTTTAGTTTTCCTGTTACAACTTAAAAGTGGTTTTTAGCAATGGGAGTCATGTTTTTTAAGGTTCATACTAATATGAAGATCTTGTAATTCTATATTCAGCATAAGAGAAGATGGCCTCTGCTTTGGGCGGTATGACAAAAATTGCCACATCTACCTCATTGGGTAACAATGGAAAAGGGAAGAAGTTGGGTGCAATGTTTGATAATTATGGCAGACAATTGTCTTCTCTTTCAGTTTTTTCACCCATTTCCTTTAATCGCTCAAGCAGAAGAGGGACTCTGAGATTACGTGACAAAGAGAAGGTAGTTAATACAAGAGCTATGGAAAAGGAGTTTTACTTCAACAAGGATGGCTCAGTGACAAAAAAATTGCGGTGGATATTTCCTTGTCCACTTACATTCTATTTTAATGTGTTATTTTAATTTTTCATGGAGGGTTGTTTTGGCATATGGTCTGGCATTCAATTGCACACTTACTGAAAGCATTGTCAATTTGTCTTGCAGGTAGTGTGAACAAACTTGCTGATCTTGTTGGAGTCACCCTTGGGGCGAAGGGAAAAATGTTTTCTTGGAGAGCAAGCATGGTTCTCCGAAAATAGTTAATGATGGTGTGACAGTAGCTAAGGAGGTAGTTTGTAGATGTGTGCTTTGGTTTTATTTTTAATGTTGTATTAGTTCCCCCTCTTAAATTTATTAGATTTGGTAGGCATAATTTGAAAACTCAAAGGTGAAAGGAAACATAATTTTTACCCAGTGGTCTACTTGGCCTATGGACTAGCCACATTAGAGTAATGCATAAAGCTTTTCACAACAATAAAAGGAAAGGGTTATGGCTGAGTCAAATTTTATTGTTATTGACAGTGTAATGAAATGTATCTCAATGCTATGGTTTGGCCTTTTTATTGGTTGAATTAGAGGACCCAGTTGAAAATATTGGGGCCAAGTTGGTAAGGCAAGCTGCGGCAAAGACAAATGATTTAGCTGGGGATGGAACCACAACATATTTTGTTCTTGCACATGTTGGAATATTGAAAAATTCCAGAACAATGAATGGAGAATAAATCTCCCTTCCTCTAACACAGAGAAAATAAAAATTTCTTTGACAGGAGACAAAGTTTCAATACTTTGAAAACAAACTTCTATTCCCTTAAATAACTCAAAAAAAAACTATTACACTTCTTCCTCACTGAGAGGGATTACAAAATTATGACTGCTACAAAACGCAGTGCATAAAACCAACTCATTGTCTGTTCAAAACAAACATACTCTGTCTCTAAAACACTCTGCTGTGTTTTTCCCTTTCGCACTGTTGTGCATACACACTTAAAAATTTACACTCAGTCTTTCACTTTTTACACACTGCTGTGTAATAAAAAATTTACATATTGTCTATAAAAAAAACTACCAAGCTTTTTCGACCTTTTTATTTTTATATGCCGTAACATATAAAACATATTATAATAAACCCTCTTTTAAAAAAAAATAAAATTAAAACTAAATTCTATGGCCCACCTTTCATTTCGCATATGATATATATATAACATATGTTTAAAACATATGTATATATTAAAGCATACATAAAATTAAACTATCAAAACATTAAAGAATCCTTTCCTTCGGACTTCAAAAGTCTGAATAGATTGAATTTCAAACCAAATTCGCGTTCCAAAATGGGATGCTGATGTCTGCCTAATTTGTAACACGAATTCTCAATCCAATGTGCCTTATAAAAAATTCGGGTCCGGTTTTCAGGTTTTCAGATTCCCTTCAATTTCATGCGATCCAATATTAATGCTCCACGTGTACTCCTTTTGAATTTACAAAACTGGGGGGTAAATTTCTGTTTGTTTAATTTCTGGTTGGTGAATTGCATTAATGCTGGTTGTTGTGTTTAAATACAATCCTGTACAGAAATATGGCTGCGGCCGTCTACAAAAAAAACTTGCAGGAATTTTAAATGATGAATTAAATTTCTGGATGGCATGCAAGCAACCTCCAAAAAAAAATGTTGCTGCTGCATCCGTCCTTCTGCTGCAACAGTTGAAGTTAAAATTCAACAGCACAGGGTTTAATAAGTGAGGGTGTAAAGGTAACTTTTTGTCGATAGTACTGGATTAAGAACATCTATTCATTTTTGTAGGGTCTTATGGTGTTTGGTTTTTTAGTTTTTGGTTGGGCTTATTGAGTCTAAGATAACTTTTGAGTGAAAAAATTGCTATCAGGTATTAAAAATTTTTGGTTCTTTTGTCAAAATTTATGAGCTTGTTAGGAAATACAAAACTGACAATGGTTGTATCTTAAATTTGTGGAAAATAATTTGAAATGAAACATTTTTTTTTAGGTTGTTGCAGCAGGTGCAAACCCCATTCAAATTACTACGGGCATTGACAAGAAAATAAAGGCCCTTGTTTTGGAACTCAAAATTTTGTCAAAGGAGGTAAACGCTTGCCTTTTGAGTAGGCTGGTTTTCCTTTTTGCTGATGGTTTGGTGTATCTAATTGAATTAGTTGCCTAAGGTATTTTTGGTTGCAAACTCCTTTTCATTTTTCATAGAGTATTGGCCTTGTGGAATACATTTGATTGTGTGGTCTTGTTAGATCTACAACATTTGTAGTTGTTTAGTCTTATGGCCGAGGTGCACTTTTATTATGGAAATAGTTAATGCAATATTGTCATTTAATCCTTACTGCAGGGTAGCATGTTGAGAATTTTCTTGTGAAACATTTGGTATTCAAAATGACACTTGATCCTATACAGCATCATGCACTTGACTTCAAAATTCATATTCAAATTGTGCCAGACAATTCTTGCAAAATTTCAAATATTTATGTTGTTTTAAACCATTATCTTTTTCATGTATTGGATGCTGAAAATGAGAAAAAGATTTTGGTATGAAACCAACTGGTGAATAATTTCCAACAAAACAACCACTTCCAAGACATGATTTAGAAGTAGAACATATGTACTTATGAAGCATAGAAAGATATCCTTGATGCATTGTCAATGTTTGTCTAGGGTTATTTTTGGAGAAAATAACTCCTTATTCCTAGAATAGTGATCTTGAATACAAGTAAATGCCAGAGAAGAGAGATCATCGTGTGACATAAACCTATTAACAAAAGTGAACATGGAATGATTATTAATTATGGCATACTAAGTTGTCAATGATTTTGACTATTTGTCTTTAACATGTAAACATATTAAATTCCAAACTTACATCATCATGGTTTGGCATCATGAGCTTGACTAATTGTCCATTATGCTCATAATTTCATTGTTGTCTTCATATCTATAAACAACGTTTCAAATAATAATAAAAAAGATCTATAAGAAAAATCCAGACCTCCATGCTGCTGCTCCTTGTGAGACAAAGTCAAAATTGCATTACACAATCTGACACATAAGAATCTCCTATATCCCGATGGTATGTATCCAAATTCTTATAATAGTGTCTTCAAGACTTATGTTGACATTGCCAATGAGATATTTAAGCAATGAAAGATGGAGCCTTTTTCATTGTTGTATATGTAACAGTATTTTATTAATATAAAGATTGATGGTTTTGTCTTTCTGAAAATGAAATGTAAAAATAATTTATTGTGGTCAATTGAAAAGTTTTTTTTTTAAAGCTTTTCATTATGGAAGGGCAACATAGATATATGCCCTTCTAATTGAAATTCGGACCTGCCCTTCAAATTTGATCATTGTGTGGGACCTTAACAAACAATAAAACTATTCCGCCGCACGTTATATAAAACATATAACAAAACCTTTGTCAAAACTTCAAACGAACCCTTTAGCCGTGGGTATTTCATCACGAATTGATCATTTTACCATGTACCTTCTTCTAGAGGAATATTCTTCCAATTGATTAGATACTTCGTAATGGTTATATGTCAAAGAGATACATAATGTTTATCTATAACTTTTTGTGGTTCAAGAATCAACTTTCATTCTTCATCTAATTTTGGAAGTTCTATTTACATTGGCATATTTTTTCCCAAAACCTTTTTTAGGCAAGATATATGAAAAACCTTATGAATGCAAGAAGAAGGAAAATATAATTTCTATACCACTTGTGCAATCCTATGAATAATTATTTAGGGCCATAACATTTTTTAGCTAATTCTTTATTCTTCTTTTTCTTGAATGAAGATTGCTTATAATGCTATAATCTAAAAAATACCCAATTACCCTCCTCAAATTATCTTTCACTTCAATGTTGTTCCCCTTGTTGTTTTATCATGTTTCATGTCATTTGAGGGTTTTCCATAATAATTTTCAAAGTTTCTTTAGTATTTTCCATATGTGACTCTGTTTCCTATACTTTGGACTTATCTTGCAAAAAGTATGAGATACTAGGAGTTGGATATCCATAAAGGGCCTTAAATGGGGAAATTTTAGTAGATGTGTGATAGGTAGTATCATATTACCATTCTTACTTGAAGAACCCACTTCATCCATTAAGATTGCTTTTCTAAAGAGTAACATTGTAGATAACCTTAAAAACATTTGTTAACTATTTTTGTTTGACCATTTGAATGTGTTTGATATGTAGAACTCATGGTAGCTAGTGTTTCTCCACTCATATTAAATAATTATTTCCAAAAGTTTCTTGTTACTATTACTTTAGGAAAACCATGAAGACTATGAATTTCTTTCACGGACACTTTTTCCACTTGGCTTGTTGTTTATGTACTTTGAGCTCTACAAAAAATATCTACAAAATTTGTCTATATAAATGACCACAAAAATGTAATACTTACCTTTATATTTCAGTAACCCTATAATAAAGTCTATTGATATATCTTCTAGTATTTGAATATGTATGTGGAATGGTTGAAGTAACCCTAGAGATTTTACTATCTCTCTTTTATTTATTATGTAAACCTGACCTTCTCTTACAAAATTTTGAATATCTTTCTTCATTCCTTCCAAAAATATATTTTTTGGTCCTTTGAGATGTTTTAAGGAACCCTGCATCCTACCATCAGAGAGACATGGGACTCCCTTAATATTTGTTTATTCAAATATGCTTGCGTGCATAAAAATATTCTACATTTGCACCAAAGTATATCTCTCTTTCACTCCTAATGCTCCATAGAGTTCATCCCATACTTTATAAATTTTAGTTTTTGTTTAGTACTATTGTCATTTTTCCATTATGGCAAGCTTTTTCTAGCCACCTAGGAATAGAAAATGTAATTGGATATAAATTTTAGGCCTCTTCTATTTTAGAAAGAGCATCATGTACTAAATTTTCCTTACCCTTTTTGCAGATTATCTCAAAATTAAAACTTTGCATTTTTTCTCCTCATTTTTGTTAATCTTCTAACGAAAATCATAGCTTCAAAAAATACTTTATGCTATCATGGTATATCTTGACTTTAAAGTACCTCCCAATGATATACTATCCCCATTTTTTATTGCATGTAATATTGCTTCCATTTATTTTTCATACGTAGATTTCACCAAATATTTTCTTTGAATTCCTCGCTTTTAAAAGCCAATGATATCCCTTATTGTGTTAATGTTACGTAAATTCCTTGTCCTAGTGCCTCACACTCTACTATGAATGTTTTACCAAAATTAGGTGCAACCGATGTTGGTGTAGAAGACTTGGCATCCATTAAAAGAGAGAATGCCAAAATAGCCTCATCATTCCATACAAATGATATTTTCTTCAAGAGATATGTGAGTGGACTTGAAATGCATGCATAATTCTTAACAAATTATCAATAATATCATGTAAGTCTAAAAAATCTTCTAAGAACCTTGATTTTCTTAGGAATAGGTCATTTTGTAATAGCTTACATCTTTTGAGGCTCCATCTTCACTCCTTCCTTTAAAACAATATGAACCAAATACTCGAATTCTTATTTCCCAAAAGCACATTTGGATATTTTTACATAAAAATGATTGTTCTCAATAATTTATATAACTTTTCCACAAGTTTAGTGTGGTATTCCCATGATTTATTATAAATATGTGTATTATCAAAGAAAACCAACACAAATTTTATAAGATGGGATCAAACAAAATTGCTCTTAAGTCGAGCCCGCCGGACTTCAAACGACGATAAACCATAATTCAAACCAAATTCGCATTCCAAAATAGCCTGCTAACATCGGCCAATTTTGTGACACGAAAACCAATTGAATTTCGCCCTAATATTTTTCGGGTCCGAAGTTGGGCTGGTGTACAGAGGGAGAGTTGTGACACGAATTCCTTATCAAATTCGCCCTAATATTTTTTGGGTTCGGATTTCCACCGCGCGAGCGGCCCAAACAAAGATGCGCTCCAATCAATTTCTACCATGTGTCCTCAATCAAATGTTGCCCTGTTCCCGGATGCAGGTGCATTCGGTGGTGTTTAAGGCGATGGGACATGGATGTGGCGATTTCATATCAATCACATTAAGTTTTAACGCTGTTCAATTGAGTTCCAAGGTTTTCACATCAAATCGCATTAAGTTTTAACACTATTCAAGATCGGACCTCCACTCTTGTTAGCGATTCTGCATGTTCCAATATGATCTGGCCTTCAACTCTCATTAATGATCAGAGATTAATTATGACGGGCGTCCTTCGATTGCATTGCAGTCGGGTCGATAAAATGGCATTTTGCTATGGTTTTTTAGACGAGCCGGTTGCTGGGTTACACTGCCTTCTCACTATGACGAGAAAGAGAAGTGGCCAGCTGAACTGCTGCTTAGACCTTGCTGCATATTTTCATTTCTCTCGGTCTGGTCTGTGTCTGTCTTCCTCTGTTTCTTGGAATTCTTCTTCTCCATCTCCTCTTGTGCCCTTTGCTGAGACTGCACCCATGCCTCGCCTGCGTCAAAGGATGCGTTGCCGCAGGGGGAGCACTAGAGGTCAACCCTTGCGCGCTCCCTCCAGCCCCTCAACTGAGTCATCTTCCCAGTCCAGTGACTATCATGCAGGTCGCTATCCAGATACTAGAAGTGGGCGGGGTCGAGTTCTAGGATCTGGCCACCGTATGGGCTCCCATGATCCTCATTTCCCCACCGCTTCACCTTCTCCCACGACGCACACTGCGCTTTTTTCCTTTAATTTCTCTCAGAACCGCCCACGAATCACAGCTTCAATTACTGTGGTTTTCCGTGAGGAGGTCCAAATGGAAGAACAATGCACCCGTCTGGCAGGTCTAAGCTTAGAAAAAGCTGGCCAGCATTCGGGCCTTTAGGAGGGGAATGGTGGCATGAATGTGGAGGTAGCACCTGGCGATCCTGGACCTTTCGAAGGATGGTGCCGAATCGTCGAGGAGCCACCGGAGGACTAGTTTGGTTAATTTGTTTTTCTTTCTTCGCGACCCACTTAATTGGTATGCTTTTAGATTATATTACTGTGCTAGACCTCTGTAATATTTTTGAATTCTGTAAACGTTCAAGACTGGTTTCCCCGTATGAGGGTAGTATTCTTAATTTTTGATTTTTTGATGACAAATTTGCCATGAGTCTGGGCAATGTTTTTGATTTCGGTGTAATTTTATTCTCACTGTTAATAGATTAACTTTACTTAGAAAAAAAATGTTGCCCTGTTTCTATTTTAAAATTGTTTTTTGAAATACAGAGCCATGTTTATATGATTGTTTATAGTCGAAGCCTGCGGGGTGGTTTATTATATTAATATTTCACGGTCGAATTATGTTCATAACAATTGGAAAAAAAAATGTTGCCTTATTTCTATTTTAAACCTGTTTTTTGAAATACAGAGCCATGTTTATATGGTCTACGTATTATACTCTTTCTCTGTATATCTATAGGAACATTTTTGCTATGAATAGGGTGGATGCTGTAGCGGGCTACTAATGGAAACAAGCGAGCCTGAACCTTACATCTCGGATGCAACAGATGGTTACCAATTTTGGAATTAAGCGAGCCTGATCTTACAAGCGAGCCTGGGTTTCTGCAGATGGTTTTTATTTCCGCGAACAAGCGAGCCAGAACATACAATCGACCCTGGGTTTATACATATTTTTCCTCTATCATGGATGCTTTTTGTGTGAGGCGTATATCAACAATACATGTCTCTGCACATTTCCTATATCCGCTTTATGATACTATTTTATGTGTTGACATGTTATCACTCTGCCTTCAAAACTAGAGATGCTGGTTTATTGATATGGTCTGATGGTCTTTTTATATTTTGGACATATCACACTCCTCACATGATTAGCATTTTTCTCTGTTCAAGGATTTAGGGTACTTTAATTTGTATTTGGAACAATGGACGTCGGTACTATATCTGTTGCTTTACTATTCTACATACTGCTATTTCAATTTCTTATATATGCCTCGGGCATATTTGGATGCTTTCTCAGATTGTCAATAATCTCCATGTGGACCGTTACTGGGTTTTATATCATGTCCCTGTATGTGACATGGGGTATTTTTCTATCATTGTCTGGGGTGGGACTTCCACTTTTCTGGATGGATATTTGGGTTCCAATCTTCAGATGTGAAAATTTAATGACTTCATGGACTGTTTTACTTCATATAATATATTCAAAACAACGTTTTTTTCTCTTGTGAAAAAAAAATGATTAATGTTTATCTCTCTGCCTTCAAAACTAGCGATGCTGGTCTATGTTGCTGGTTTATTGATATGGTCTGATGGTCTTTTTATATTTTGGACATATCACACTCCTCACATGATTAGCGTTTTTCTCTGTTCAAGGATTTTGGGTACTTTAATTTGTATTTGGAACAATGTACGTCGGTACTCTATCTGTTGTTTTAGTATTCTACATACTGCTATTTCACTTTCTTATAGATGCCTCGGGCATATTTGGATGCTTTCTCAGATTTGTCGATAATCTCCATGTGGACCGTTACTGGGTTTTATATCAAGTCCCTGTATGTGACATAGGGTATTTTTCTATCACTGTCTGGGGTGGGACTTCCACTTTTCTGGATGTATATTTGGGTTCCAATCTTCAGATGTGAAAATGTAATGATTTCATGGACTGTTTTACTTCATATAATATATTGAAAACATCGTTTTTTCTCTTGTGAAAAAAAAAATGATTAATGTTTATCACTCTGCCTTCAAAACTAGCGATGCTGGTCTATGTTGCTGGTTTATTGATATGGTCTGATGGTCTTTTTATATTTTGGACATATCACACTCCTCACATGATTAGCGTTTTTCTCTATTCGAGGATTTTGGGTACTTTAATTTGTATTTGGAACAATGGACGTCGGTACTCTATCTGTTGCTTTACTATTCTACATACTGCTATTTCACTTTCTTATAGATGCCTCGGGCATATTTGGATGCTTTCTCAGATTGTCGATAATATCCATGTGGATCGTTACTGGGTTTTATATCATGTCCCTGTATGTGACATGGGGTATTTTTCTATCATTGTCTGGGGTGGGACTTCCACCTTTTTGGATGGATATTTGGGTTCCAATCTTCAGATGTGAAAATGTAATGACTTCATGGACTGTTTTACTTCATATAATATATTCAAAACAACGTTTTTTCTCTTGTGAAAAAAAAATGATTGTTTATGGTCGAAGCGCTGCGGGGTGGTTTATTATATTAGTATTTCACGGTCATTGGAACGCCCACAATTCATAACAAATATTGGAGATTTACTGTCCTGTTTTAAAGTTTCATTTTTAAAAAAAATTGAACCCGTCGTCGGTATACCGACGCCTTATAAGCATCGGAATTGTGACAGCTTAAAAACATCGGAAGAGCGACAGTATAAAAACGTCGGACGAGCGACGTTAAAAACGTCGAACCACATTTCGTCGGAATTGCGACAATTTACAAACGTCGGAAGAGCAACGTTCAAAACATCAGACCACATTTCGTCGGAATTGCGACAGTTTATAGACGTTGGAAGAGCGACGTCCAAAACGTCGGACCACATTGCGTCGGAATTGTGACAGTTTACAAACGTCGGAAGAGCGACGTTCAAAACGTCAGACCACATTTCATCGGAATTGCGATAGTTTACAAACGTCGGAAGAGCGATGTTCAAAATGTCGGACCAAATTTCGTCGGAAGTGCGACAGTTTACAAACGTTAGAAGCACGACGGTTTGGAAAACGTCGGAAGAGCGATGCTTGTTTGGAAGCGACGAAAAAATCGTCGGTAGTGTGACGGGATGGAAAACCACGTTTTTCCCGTCCTCGAACTGTCATTCTTGCGACGACTATGTGTCGGAATAGCGACGAATTGGATGTCAGAAATTGGGCCAAATTTTCTGGTGGGTTTTCTTTGATGACTATGATTATGTATTTTATTTTCCTTTTGTGATGTTGCCTTTTATTTTACCTCTTGCATTGCCTATTGATTTTATAATTTTCACTTTATTTACATACTTTGGGCCCTTGGGGCAAGATGGTCGAGTGGCAGGGAAGCCATGAATCTTTAAGGAATAGTTAATGTATGATTTGCATGGATAAGAACATGTTGAGGAAAAAAGTAACATGGAACACCATGAGGAAAGATGGTAGAAACATGGAAATAGGTATATGAAAAATAAAAGGGTAAGTGGAATGTGATATGATAGTCGAGTAGGTTGGTTGAGTCCATAAAAATTATGGACAAAAAAATAGTAAAATAGAGTTCTCTTAACTCTAATTTTAGTTTCACATGTACTTATATATTGTATACATGATTATGATTATATGAAAATGCCATTTTGACTGGCAAGTTTTGTTGGGAGTCATTCTTGTGGAAGAATGATGGTATGTAGTTAGTTAATGTAAATATGGATGCATACAGTATAATGACAAATGACATGCAGGCGGAGAAAGTGCTCTAGGTTATTGTTGTGTATCTAACAGAGCTCAAACAAAGTTCTAGATCCCCTTATTTATTTAAGGGTGGAGGTATAAGCCTCTAGATTCCCTTAGACCTTGTGTATATGTGCATGTGTCATACATATGTAAATGTGCATACATTTTACCATGTCATATGTGCGTTTGTGCTATGTGTACATGGTATGGTGCCACACATATATGTATATGTGTTTGTTATTTTTTCGGGCCACACACTATTTATTGTTTCTGGGTGGAAGTGGGATAGGCTCTAGGTTTCCAATATTTATGTTGACATAAGACTACCTATATATATGACTATGGGAACTACTAAACTAGGTAGTCTTCTGTCGACAAAAATATTGGGAACCTAGAGGCTATCCCGCCTTCAGCTAGAAATAATACATAACACGTGGCCCGGACAAGTAATAAACACACATACATATATGTGTGGCACCATACCATGTACATGTAACATAATTCCACGTACACATAACACAAATACACATATGCCATGGTACAATGTATGCACATTTACACATGTACGATACACACTCACACACATGTTTTAATTGTGGTTTATGGGCACTGGGTGGCTGCTACATCCATGGGAAAATCCAAGTTGGCCAACCCGAAGGGATCTACCTGTTACACCATTTTTTGGTCATCTAACCTATTATCATTAGATGGACCCAAGTACACCATGTAAGACCAATTTTACCCTAAGTAAAATTGCCTTCACTATGTAAAATAACTTAATAAACCATATTTATTAGGTTGTTTATGGTCTAAACAGGAAACCCCAAAAGGAAATATTAAACAAACCTATATTTGTTTGATTTTCCTCATGGAATAATTAATTAAACCATAATTTAATTATTATTCCTAGTCATGTTTAACCCAAAACAAAGAAATTAATTAGATAAACCTTTATTTATCTTATTATTTTCTAGGAATATTTATTTAAATCTTATTTAGATAATATTCCTTGTTAAATATGACCAAATCACCCACAAATAATTAAATAAATCATTATTTATTTAATTATCCTTCAACCACTTCCTTAAAAGATAAATAAATCATTTATTTATTTATTATTAACAAATAAAGGGATTTGACCCAAGTCAAATACTTTTTCCCTCCAACAAATATAATAAAATATTCCATAAAAGGTGGATCTAGATTTGGTTAACATTATTTTAATCATGCACCAAGATCTAGAATGACCCAATATTTTGTCATAAATAGGAGGGTTTTTCCTACCATTCTTCACCTTTTGTTGCCTATTAGATCACTCTGGATCTATACACTTGGTCACATTCTTCATTATTTGCTGTGTGAGCTCCCTTTGAGTTCTATCTTTGTCTGGGTTTTCTACACCAACAAGAGAGAGAGATTCTAGATCCGAAGTGCTGAGGACTTCCAAGAACCCATCCCATTGAGGAGAATTGGAAACATCTTCTTGTTTTCCTCCCAGGTGCCCTTAATACAAAAAATTCTTTCAAAAATTTTTCTTGTCTTGTCTATTGGATATATGGAGCAAACCCTTCTTTTTACTGCTTAATGTCTTTCTATGTATAGATCTGGTTTTTTGCAGCTCTTGTCTTGATCAACTAACTGCAGATCTGAAAATATTGGCAGCCACATTTGATGTTAGGGCTATTAGTTATGCGTAGCTAAAGTGGTCTTTTTTCGTACACTTTGACAAAGGATTCATACTAACACTACCCATCGGCCAAACTAGTAGGGCCTAACCCCAAGGGCATTGAGGAAATTTGACCCCGTTACCTCTCGATTATCAAGGTACTTAGCAAAGAGAAATTGACCAATTGAGTTGTCTGTTGGGGATATATATATTGGTGGAGGTATAAACCTTTGGATTCCCTTGTTTCTTCAATAATCGATCCAACATGATTCTAGGGTGGGTACCTTGGTAGTTAGCCTGGAGGGCACTTGGAGCCTTGGAATAACATGATTGTCGAGTTGGTACCTTAGAAAATAACTTGGAGGGTGCCTAGAGCATTGGAGCAACCACTTTGCTATGGAGGAAATGCTATTGTCTAGGTGCTTTCAAAAGATAACTACCAATGCTTTATTGATCTTCTGAATATTTAAATTATGAGCATGATTTATGATAGCTTGTATTCTTGAGCTAACATGATGATATGTTTTATTTTATGACTATATATTTATGCACTAAATTGGTTCGTTGTAGGAATTATGGAAAATTCCAAGTTCAATGCAAATATAAAATGCTAATAAAGTATAATTTACATTCATTAAATTTTTCCTTATGATGAGTTTCAAGGAATTTGTATGCCTATGATGCAAGAATAGACATAAGAATTTTTTTTGAATGAACAAAGTGGGCCACAAGATGTAACAACAACAATGTGAAAAAGCCAAATATTTTAGGAACGAGGCTATTGTGGGACCTTAGCAACAATGGTGCCAGCAAATTGCCATAAAGAATGCTATGAATGGTATGATAGTTTTAAGGCAGGAATATTCCTTTGTTATAAGACCCCTCCAATGTGAGGAAGCATTTCCAAGAAGGGTATTCCTTAACTTGGAAGATGAGCGACTACATGGAAGGGGGGATAACTGGATTTCACGAGGGACTAGGAAGTAGAGAAGGGAAGGTAGGAAAATAAATGTATATTTGGTCATGAGTATAAATGTTTGGAATCATAAGCACATTGGGGGTGTGCCCAAAAATAAGAACTGTTCCATGAAGGAATAAGGAGTGCAAGGATAATAGCGTTAAACATTGGAGGCAAGCAACACTCCAAGGAAAGGGAAAAAATCCAAGTTGGATTAAATATATCAAGCACCAAAATATTTCCAAAATAGGCCATTGGAAAATGGTTGAATTCATAAAGTGACATTTATTGAATGGCTAGGTAAGCCACTGTGCATGTAAGAGATGTTGTAAAAGCTTAAATGAGTTGTACATATAAAAATCCCTATCAACTATGTTCAACTATTAAAGCTTTCAATTTTACATTATATATGGCCATTGAACACCAAGGATGATGTTCCCCCAAGGGGGGTGGGGGGGTTTGTGACAACCCCAATTACCCTTTTTTGTTTTATTATAAATTAAATAAATTAAACATGGGTTGAGTCTAAGGGACATTGATTCCAAGGCTTAGGAGGATTACCACTTAGGATATATCTTCTTTATTTTTACAACCATGAAGGCTAAAAGGTGGCAAGCAAGAGACAAAGGACCAGCTTGCACTATGGTGATTGACCTACAGGATCTTGAAAGGAAAACACAAAACAAGGATGACAAGGGTAATAAAAAAAGTCTGGAAGCAAGGAACTAGATGGATCAATCTAATTTTCTCACAAGACTTGGGCCAAACTAGACACAACAAATTAGAGGAAGATGAATCAAGTAGCATAGAATAGTATTGGCATGAATGTAGAGTTTTATGTAGGCAGAGGGAAGGAATTATAGGGAGGCATAATTGAGTTGCAAAGGAGGAATCCTAGATAAGAGCAGAGACATTTTCATTAACCATTAACACAAGAAAACTGGACATCGAAGTGAAATGTAAATACCCACTTCTAAAATATAAGAGACCAAGGTTCATGGTTTGAATGATGCCGCTATTGGAGGATAACAAGATAGGTTCTCCATGGTTGAAACCCCTTTTGTAGACAAGCTTATTCATCGACTATAATATTCATGGGGATTCAAACAAGAGTGCATGCAACATGAATTTATCGATTGCATGTTGGGTAGGTTGTGCACCTACTACTTGGAAATGCCATATATATTATCTAATTAAGTAGATATATAGGCCTTTGTATCACAACGTAATCCATATTTTGGAAATTCAAGGGAATTTGGAAAAAAATATATGTTTTAATTGATAGGAGTGTACATAACTAGAGGTAAAGGCTCATAATTAATGATACAATGATGGAAAGTGAGAATAGGTAGTCTGCGTATGACCATAAGTTGAAGGAAATCAAAGGCTACATTATCACTGTACATAGGGAAGAAAACATGAATGTAATTAGAAGGAGTCACACACCATTCTTGTTTGCAAGAGAAGGTAGCTCTAAGTCTGCTATGCATGAAATTGAAGGTAGACATGGGACATCTAAGATTTGGCTGTTGGAAAGGGGCTATAAGGTAGTACGCATAAGATGGAACCTATGCAATATGCCACTTTTTCTACAACCTAAACAACAAGCTAACCTTGACTCTGACAAGACTCCTCATCTTATAAGAGATAAAAAACACACAAGGGTCTTTTATACATAAGGTTATAAGAAGAGATTACACCTCGAATATGAGAATGAGCATGACCATGATCACCATGAATATGGTGCAAGCTATGAGACAATAGTGCCAAAAATTTTCATGAAAATATGTCGCCTCCAACTCCACCCATGATAATCAATTATGTAATTGAAAGAAAAAAGAAGGAAATCCCTTTCAGATCTCCTCTAGGAAGTCTTATATATCCCACCAATATATGTTAGAAATATTAAACAAATATATAGTCATAACTTAAGAATAATTATTCCTCAGTACTTCTGTTGTTGAATGAGTACTACATAAGCCTCCAACAAATATATGGTAACAACTTAAGCCTAATTACTGCTCAATACTTCTATTGTTGAATGAGTACTATTGAATCCTTCAAAAAATACATAGTCACATATCTTAAGCCTAATTGTTCCTCGATGCTTCTGTTGTTGTGATAGTGGGTTATAGAGTATGATAAACACGATGAATATTTCTAATCTCCTTGCTTGATTCATTGTTCTGACAATGGGTTTTGGATTTCCTTTGAGGGTGGATCCACTATGGTAAATTATTCAGGGCAGAGGTAGACTAGACATTTAGAATTCATTGTCCACTGATAGATTTATTTTTTCCATTGAAAAACCTCCTCAAGCCCTGAAATCTTGCTTGTGGGTGACCACTGCACAAGGGAGTTTGTTGCAGTGCATCTATGGTTGGATGGAGAGTTACAATATCTTGCTCGAATGCCCAATTTTAAATTCAAGATAAGTATCCATCACAACTTCTATGAGTAATAGAACTCATGTTTACTATCTTGAAGTTTTCTATATACCACTTGATGGTGGAAAACATGTATTTTTATGGTGTTGGTTTTACTCATGTTATGATAATATTTAGGCTAATATGAAACTATGTATGATTGCATGACACATAGCTGATGATTGCAAGTGATTGTGTTGTGATATCGTGCATCTACATGGTTTTGTATGAGAACATCATAGGGCATAAGAACGTGAATTAATTTTTGGGTATGTTATGTTCATAGTAGTAGCATTCTCTCTCTCTCTCTCTCTCTCTCTCTCTCTCTATATATATATATATATATAAAGGTTGTTGGATAAATGTTACTAGGCTTTGGGAAACTCCATTTTCCTTCAAAATATTACCACTTTATTGGAGAATATGTAATCATAGTTTGTCTGGGTATTATGGCACTCTTTAGAAGCTATGGAGGTTAATCTTAGGCCAACTTGCAATTGTCAAGACAAATATCTTCTTGGCTTTGCATAGGTACCTTGATAATTTTCAAGGATATATCTAAATTGTAAGGATTAGTCTGGTTGGTCTGCAAGATTACACAAACGTCCTTCTTAATAAGCTTGAATGTGTCTCTTATTAATAAGTTTGAACGAGTCCATTTAGCTTATTAATTTATGGGCATATACAATTTACTTGATTCATTAAGGTTTATTGTTAATAGATTGGATGTTTCTATGGTTTAGATTTTTAGATGCAAAACTCAGAATCTCCATAGTCTTCATTTTTAGTCGACGTTTCGAGTCTAAATCAAGACTCATCTTTAGGAAAAACCTGCTAAGAAGAGAGTAGATTAGGGTGAATAAATAGAGGAAAAAGATGATGGGTAAAAGAGCCGACCAATTTCTAATATTTTATAAAAGGTTATTTATTTGATTCATTAGTTATTTACTTTTGCTTGTTTTTTATCCCCTTTTATTTCTAATTAGATTTATGAAATTAAAATATTGTAATATTATTTATTATTTTATATTCTATTATAATGCTCTATGTTTTACATTATACTAACTTTTTAGAAGTTTTTTATTTTACAATTAATAATTGACATTAGTAGTACTTATAAATTTAAGTAATGATGATTATGGTTATTTGTAATAGATTTATTAAGTTTTAATTAATCAAATGAATGTATAACCTAAATTATAATAATATATGATAATTCATTCTACCTTTATGATTATATCTTTTTTTTTTACATTAAGTTTTTTTACATATTATTAATATTAACTAAGGTTTGATTTAGTGCTAATAATGTAATGTATTAAGAAGGGTAGTTATTTATTTTGGTATTTTTTTATTAAAAGCTAGGTTAGTTATTTTAAGATGAGATTTTAAGGGTGTTTTTTAATACTTTTAAAAGTTAGTTATTTTAAGAGATTTTAAGAGTTTTTTTTAGGTTAGTTATTTTGGTAGTTTTTATTAAAAGTTAGGTTAGTTATTTTAAAAGAGATTTTCATAAGGGAAGCATGGTATTGGGATGTAGAAGGGCAAGGAGAGGGTTTGAAAAAGGGAGGATAGAGGGAAGGGGGAAGTGTATCGGGAGGAGCATTGAAGCAAACGCTAAGGACCATGTAATGCGAGAGGATGAAAAGGGTGGAGGCAATGGAGACCAACGACTCATGGGGTCAAGCTTATTATTGGGAAATAATATGGATCCAATTCCTGCTAATTTCTAAACCTCCATCTCTATTTAGGTTGTGAGTGTGCTTGATGATTTCTAGGGCTTCAAGAAATTTACGTTTAAAATGATGTTTTTCTTTGGCAATGACCACCGCATCTTCAAGGCATATGTGGTTACACGTTTTGTTGGAGTGTTATGCCAAAGCCGAGGTTTTGGTTCTTCCAAACCTGATATCAACACCATGTTCTTTAAGCCTTATTTTGAAGGTCCTACCTATTTCCCCAATATAGAATTCTCTACATGAACAATTAATTTTGTAAATACCTTTTTGTTGGAGGTGGTCGGGGTCGTAAACACCTTTATCGTTGTCTAGCTACAACAAAAAGTAGTTTGAAAAAATCATGTTTATTGTCAAACTGTAACATCCCCGGGTTAAAAATTTCATGTATTAAAGTTAATAAAGGAAAAATATGACCAAGGTCATGGGACTCATATTTCAAGATGAATGTTGGGAAAAACATCCTAGTGGATGTTCATTGGTTTATTATGGCTAAGGCAATTGGAAAAGGCATTGAAAAGGCGAAGAGTTATTAATTGGAATTTTATTTATGAATATAAAGGAAAATAGGAGAAAAGGATGGTGAAAGGTCACAAAATTGCATGAGAGGAAGATTGAAGGAAAAATAGACGAAATTGAAGAAAATAGAGGCCTCATTGATAAAAAGGCTTTTGAGGATCAATTCACAACTTTTGCTGGATGGCTTTTGACAGTTCAATTTTGGAGCTCTCTCTGTTCTTTCATACACTTACACACACACTTAGAGAATTCTCGGAGCCCTCTGGCATTGGAAAAAGAAAGCAAATGAAGAATAATAAATCAAAGGAAAGCAAGGATCAAGTAAGGAAGAGTTGTATCAAGTGGCTACAACGAAATTACTTTGAAGGTATTAAGTTGCATGTAGGATTCCCTTTCTAGTTTTGGCATATATGGTACATGCATGTATGTATTTTGATTCTCTTGCTCTCATTGGAATGGGTTTTTCCAAGTGTGACAATGGTTTCAACCCCGCTTTTCCATTTTTGGATAGACATAGTGTTAACACTTGGAAATCGTATAGCAGAAGATGAAATTAATTAATGTCAGGAAAATGGATTTACAGGGCTGGAAGACATTACAAAATCTGGAAAGTATTTAAAAATCTCTAAGGTTTGAGGAAAATAAAATTTGAACAAGTCCTAAATGCTCTTTGCGCGCATAATCCTTCGTGAACAGCGCCTTCTGCGTGTCTTTTTGCCCGATATACACACATTCCTGGGAGTGGTGAAATGTCACTATCCAGGACAACACAAAGCAAAGGACAAGTAACCCCTTACTTGAAGCCACCTAAGGACAGCCACCAATGCCTCCTTAGACATTATGTGAGCACACAATGAAATATTTGGAGCACACAAAGGAATCATACCCCTCTCTTGGGTCACCATCCACAATGTACCAATAGAGGGAAGGGAGGATTTGAAATCTCCTATATAAGGCCACCATGAGATGAAGAATTGGTGAACACATTGTTATGCTGGCCAGAATTTCCCAAGAAATACCAACAATATGTGAGCCGGAGCTGAAGATAGAGGGGACTCTATTGTTGGCCACCCAACAAGTTCAGTCCAACACAGTAGAGAGAGAGGGAGACTGCATCGAGGCAAGCTTGGGATTAAAAATTCCTTGCATCGAGACCTAGAGCCCATGGTCTAGGGGCCCTTTGGCAAGAGGGTAAAGTTTCACTCTTATTACTACTAATGCTCAATAAGAGGGGCCTAGAGCCACCGTTCGTATTATTGTTGTCGTTTAACTATTTTTAGAGCTCGTTTTTATTTGTTTTAGTTTTTAGTTTATATATGCATGCTATTTCTCTATCTAGTATGCTTATGATTCTATCTTGTTCCACTAACTTGCTTGACTCCACTTCTTTTTCGGCATGTTACCAATAACTTAAGTGGGTAGACCACACCCTTTAAGTTGGTGTGATTTCGTACATACATGCACCAAACACACTCCAACAGGATTTGTGACTCCACTAATGTTTATAACCAAGTTTATGTGGTTGTGCCTTTTTTGCGGAGACTTCCGTCTGTACTGTGGAGTGGAGCTGAATTTCCCCTGATTTCTCTTGTAGTCCCTAGTTCATCCCAAGTGACAGACTGAAGCATAACAACTCCAAAAAAATTTCTTGTAGGAATTTGCGTGGGTTTCCTTCTCACAGATGCACAAGGCGTGCATTCAAAGCTGACCCGCGTGCAGACAACGCACCTGTTTCAGCCTTTTGCACGCAACATACAGAATGAGAAATTTCTCCCAAGTTTCTATCTTTTCCTGCTTGTAAATGTTAGAAAATTAAATATTACGGAGCAATGAAACACATAAAATATGCGGAAAACACAAGCACACAAAACACATAAAACCAAAGAGACAAAGATATACGTCGTTCACCCAGTTTGGGCTACGTCCATCACGAACAGCTAGCCCTTCCTTTCTATTATCCAGCAAAATGAAGAGACACAACCCACAACAAATCCGTTGTAATATCCTCTGTTCTTTCTCACAGTCTCCCTATCTGTTTCTCACTTCAAGAATACACATACAATACCTAGTCGCAATACAATGCCCTCATACAAGCGAGGGGTTTCCTTCTAGGGAAAAAAACCCTAAACTAAACATAACTTCTACCATCAGATCATCTGCCTAATGAATGGTCTAGATTGACTAGAAATTACTATATTTTTACAGGGAAATTTTACTTCTGTTTTTAGCTTCGAGGGTGCTACCCCCGAAACCCCCCACTAGGAGGGGCATCCATAAAGTCGTAGCCACCTCCCCCTGGAACCCCTAGGCAGCGTTTAATTACGGGCGGCGTTGCCGCCCCCATTAAGGTACAGGGGTCCAACACTATGATACAAAATAAACAAGATAATCAGGCTCCACACCCAACAGTAAAGTGCTTGTTAGCCCCTAATACACCTGCGAACACTGGTTGTGGTACCCCATAGCTTGTTAAAGCTGACTCTTAGCTGCTTTTTGTAAGCCTAGTGTCAGTTTTACTTCAAGTTGATTTTTGCAAAGTTCACACATAGTTTAAGTAGGGGGGAAAAATAACTTGCATTCTGAAAAAAATTATGTTTTGCAAATTTTGATACTTACACACTTGGATAACTAGCCAAATTAAGTGGCCCAAGACCATGCATGCATAGCTAGTTTTATTTTTTTCTAGTGTAAAAGTTTTAGTTTAGTTCAATTTTTGCATTAGGAATTTCGAGATTATGATTGAATTGTTTATAGAAGAGCAAGTAATCATTGCTACTTTTGCACCCTCTGGTGATCCTAGGTAAGAATATGAATGCTCCCTATTCACAATTCACCATCTCCCTATAGTTGTTCACATAGATTAAGTAGGAAAAATAGAAAGCGGCCCGTAATCCGCACATGTTTTTCTTTTGAGCCAGGAACAATACAACATAGTTTAAATAGGGGATTTTGTAAAGGATCATCAAATGTACACACATTAAAACTATGTGCTCATACACACTCGCCCACTAAGCAAAGCAAAGACACCTAAAAATAACTTAACCAAACTCACTAAATTCTCCCCACAGGGGCCACAAAGGAATTTATAGCTTAAGTTAGGATCAAGGGGGTAGGCATCCAATAAGCCACCTTGATCATGCTTCATTTTGAAACATAGAATTTGTCTATTTAGGGAGCTTCAAATGCACCTATAAGCCCACGAAAAAGAAAAAATGAGTGCGAAAGAGACCCGTTTCAGAGGGGGTTAGGCTTAGATGCAGTGCGTGTAGTATCAGTCAGGGCTACCTGACTTGGCAGATACTCGGTACTATTAGTTGAATACCAAGAAGCCTAATACTCGAATGCTCACGTGGGACAGTGGTTCTTAGTGGCCAAAAACTAAGGCATCCTTTTCCTTATAGGTGATGGTGCAGGCAAATGCCAGAACCTCTACCCTTACCTTGGTGGATTTTCTTTGACTAACTGGGGGCGTCGCCAGCTCTTATAGGACGTTGTGCTAGCACTCGCAAGAAATCTTCTCAAGGCCCAGTTACATTTGAGTGTGTGAGGATGAATAGGTATTCAAGGATTTGAGTATCATATGAAAACAAAAAAAAACCACTTTTTTGATTGCTTGATCACATAGATTAATTTAAAGGGAAAATTTATTTTATTTTCACTTTGTTTTATGTATGTGACCATAATTTTTCTTTGATCATAGACTCTATCCTCTCAAATTTTTCCAAAAACCATACCTATTCAACACCAGGATGGACCCAACAGGACCTCATCGATCTAGGCATCTTTGGGACCTCCCCCCATTACCGGGATAGGTTCTATGTCTTTCGCCATTCAGGCGTCAAATATAGAACACTTCCACCATTATTGGTTCATCCCTTATTGGGGAAACTGTAGTTGGGAACCCCGATCGGTCTCCCAACATCACACCATGCACCACCCCTCCCACGAACCCTAGGGGGCAGAGGAGTGTGTCCCATTCGGGAAGCCAGATGAATACACAACAGGGTACGTCATAGAACAACCCTCTTCCTAACCAGAACTTTGTGTTTTCACACATTGCAATGGCGTCACCCTCTTAGTCACCTTTCTTAGCCTCGTTGAATCTAACTGATTTAACCAAGCTGACGAAAGACCCCATCACACACGATCCTACATGGCCTCCCATACCCACGAAGCTACCTTCATATATTCCAAAATTTGAAGACAAGCAAGCGGAAGACCCAGGTAATCATGTCATGACCTTTCACCTGTGGTGCTCATTGAATAATATCATTGACGACACTATTTGATTGAGATTATTTCAACACACTCTTATAGGAGTAGCCGCGAAGTGGTACGTGGAGAAACCCTATGCTTCACATGGAACCTTTAGCACCCTCGCTACCGCATTCCTAACATATTTTCAGTTACCCATTCACCATGATTCCGGAATGGAATTACTGACGCATTTTAGAAAAACCCCCGCCATCCATATCTCGGATCATCTCCATGAATGGAGGCGACATTGCAGTTTATGTAAGGCTAAAATCGATGATCAGGTTCTCTTAGATTTGTTCTTGAAAACTCTTACGACAAAAATTTCAAAGGATGTGGCGCAACAAAAAACCACATCCAAAGAGGATGCAACCAACAAAGGCCAACAACTTGAGCTGATTTATATGCAGTCAGGATACATGTATAACATCCTGTCTAATTCTCCGCGCCTGTAAACTTATAAATAATTTTCAGGCGTGTCGAACTCTGTAGACAGACTAATTGGGTCATTGACCCAAGGTTACCTAGCCAAAAATAGTCAAAACCCAAGTTACACATACAGTTCTACCAAGAACATACCCGGTTGTCAAAGTCATCATATGCCTCAGCAACTTTTTACCAATAGGGCACCAACGTATCACTAGGGAGGACCTTATCCTATGGCTTAGGGGACTCAGTACGCAGAAAGAAACATTGACGGAAGAGCTCCGACCCAAAATCCAGGTGAAAACCAGGGATCACGTTATGCTTTTTCCCCAGCACACGACCCACCTATGCAAACCAATGCATAGGTGAACTTTGTGCAGCCGTCTCAAAACCAACCACACCAATACAAACAAGAGAACTACCCTCCTAACGTGGTGAAGAAAAATCTAAAAACAAGCCAAAAGGGAACCTTGGACAGGGGGGCAGCAACCAGCAATTCCCACCGCAATCCCAGGCTGGAGGCAACTCTGACTAGAATAAGAACCAGGAGTTGAGCAATGCCCAATGATAGAGCAAAAGGCCACCTCTTCGAACAAGCCATTCTTGTTTGATATTTGGTGAGTGCGACCACTATACTCACCAATGTCCCGATCTGCGTAAGCTGAAGAAGCTACAGAGTAACCGAGGACAAGGAGGATCTTCCCAGCAACCAGCTGTGATGCAAGAGCCTTTACCCCATCAAGGGACGATAATCACTTAGCAGCAAAATACAGACGATTTTGAGAAAAGCAACCATGAAATCTACAAGACTGGTGAAGAGATGTTTTTCCAAACACGAAATCGAAATTACAACACCCCACCAGACACCAATATGTTAGGGGCAAGTACCAGCGCACTGAATGCACCTTTGACCATTTCAAAGGTGCCTATAGAACCATTTCCAAAGATGGCAAAGGGACCTAATAGGTGAGTAGGAAACTACTCCAAAGCGGCCCATAATTATAGCATCGTGGATGATTTAGCACAATCTCCCACTGTTATGTCAACTTTGGAATTATTGCAGCCATTCCCAAAACAACAGAAAGCCCTACTTTCTGTGTTAGGCGCCATCGACCCCACTGATACATGCTTGATGGCTTTTGACTTAGACAAAGCCACCACTAGGCTTCCTTCCATGGTCGCTTTCTAGATACCAGTGTCAGATCATAATATTAAAATTCACCGATGTTTCATAGACGAGGGTGCATCCACTTGCATCATGTCCAAAAATGTTTGGCAGAAGTTAGTTTCCCCCGAACTAAAACCCTCAGTCATCACGCTTAGAGCATACGACGGTCATCCTTCAACCCCCGTCGGCCTCTACCAAAACGTCCCTGTCCGCTTAGCCGGAAAGACGGTCCACATAGACGTTGAAGTCTTGGATGCTCACTTTGACTACAATGTACTCCTTGGGTGGAGTTATATGTACCCCATGTCTGCCATAGCCTCCTCTGTCTTCTGCATCAAGATGTTCCAACGCGAGGATTGCATCATTACTGTAGACCACTGACACATAGTGAGAAGCAACCCCTAAAAAACAATGATATAATTCTACCCTATGTATATACATCCTCAGATGCTCTCTAATGGTACCAATAATATGGCCCCGGCCAATTAAAACCATCATCTTTTCTAGGGTCATTCCTAGGAGATCCTCCCATAATCCCTGAGTCATCACCCGATGTCACAGGGGCTCCGCTGTGCATGATGTTCACATCAAGCACCGAAGCTAGTCAGGACATGGACACAAGCAGTAATGGCATTGAGTCATCGGCCACGATAACTTATCTAGCGTATGCCACCTCCCAAACCCCTTTCCTCTACCCCTTAGCTGGTTTCGTTTCCTAGCAGGTTTTGGAAACACTCATATTACCCAACATATCATTGGAAATCCCAGTTTGGTACCTCTTTCCCCCTACAATAACAAGAAACACCCATGTTACTGCCACATGATTGATTCCCCTCAGTCCCGAGGAGGCCCCACTCATCCAAAAAATAGTCAAAACCACCCCTGTAAAGGAAATTCCCATTGCAAAACCAGTGATTACGATTATGAAAACCGAGAAAAGAGGAAAGAAGATGGTGACCCCTGTCTTTCAACGGGAATCACTAGTCTACGCCATATGTGATGTCATAGGTCACCCTACCCATATCTGTCCAGATATGGTTGAATTAAAACCACTTCTTGGATCTGAGATAGACATCGCGATGTCGTGTTCCCGTAAAAACGAACCTACCACCAAAGGTAAAGGCAAAGCACTGCATATTAATCACGCATGAGCCCTCTGCAGTAACTATGGGCACTATACCCATCATTTCCCAGAGATTTCGTAATATAGGGATGCCTTACATGCCATCGAACGATCCTATCAGGAGGATCCCTCCACCCAGGCATCTGGTGTAATATCCCTTTTTAGGAATGGCTAGCAATCCATTGTTGGAAAAATAATTATCTAGAAATGGAGGCAGCATGATTTGATACCAATACCTAGATCCCTTATACCAATGTGTATAAGACCAAAATCCAAGAGTTGGGCCAAATAAATCCTTCTAAGGTGATTAAATATATCTACCACACTTATATGTCCTCTGAAAGTTCTTGGTGAGGGGACTGCAACAATACTTGAGCAAGGATTGAATACACTACGTTATTTTAATGAGCCATGAGACATGAAGATGAAAATAGCTGATCAATATATAATATAGCAGCAAGAGAGTACAATTCTTTGAGGAATCACTCACTCAATCTAGGCAATGAAAGCCTCAATAAGACATGTACACCAAATGTGATAAAAAACTGCTACATAAATATGACCTAGCTATGACAGCGTTGTCTATAGGAGACACTGCAACATATAATATGAAAATATAATGATATATCAATGATATCTCAAGAAATGAGGGGGGAGCAAGCTCTCAACCCCTGACAACACTAACACAACAATCCTTAGAAGGAATGGATACAATACATGTACAAAATGGGAAAATACAATAATGCCAGAGTTGTTGGGTAGTAGCAGCAACTCAAGAAATGGAAATAGATGGAGAAGGATGAAATGGCTGCATCAAATGAAGAACCCTCCTCCAAAGGAAATCTAAAGTGAAAGGCTGATCCCTTCACCAAAGATCTCACCCTCCAAGGTATATGCTAATCCCTCACAGCAAATGATCTCCAAGAATAACACTATATAAGAGAGGGACTGCACTGCATATGATGGAAAGTGGTTGGCCCGGTGAAAAATGTGATGGAATAAGCTCATGAACCTCCTTTAATGGTATCCCAAGGGGATGGAAGCTCCCTCCTTTGAAAAACTAGTCAAGGATGGTGTTGTAGAAAACCTCCTCAGCAACACCCAGCAACACTGCACAATCTCCAGCTGAAACTGTGCTGGTGAAGAAGGATGAGGCTTGACGTCAATGTATGAATATGGGGAAAGGATTTCAATCCTCCAAGAGCTACTCAAGAAGGAGAGGAAATCCTAAATAGGAATTTTCCTGGCAATTCTTGCGAAACAACAAGAGAGTGCAGCAAATCCAAAGGATCAAAGATGAATAATACTCAACATGAGAAACAATGGCTGCCTTGTCCTCCTCTTAAATAATGTGATATCCGTCTCCATGGACCCCACTCATTAGGGTTTCCTTAATCTAGAAGCTTCCCTCCTCTTTCACTGCACTGTCCCACAAGATGCCTTCCACCTCCTACCACTGCGTAGTTTGACTTCGTCAAACTTGACCTAGTCCTCCTACAAAAGTCTCTTTTGACACATGGAGGTGTGAAATCCAGCTCTATAAGTGATCCTCTTTCACACTGAGAGGATTTTTATTCCCTACTCATGAAATGAATGGGTCTCCTACCCATTTTATTCATCTCCCAGGTGACAATGGAAAAAATTAATATTCCACAAAATTTGGAATATTATAGACCTCCCCTCTCAAAGATTGCTTGTCCTCAAGAAAGTACAAAGATAGACTGATTTATTTCCCCTTAATTTCCCTGTACCATCCATGTATGATAAACTTCTCCAAGAAAAGGATGCCATATCATCAATCAAGTGTCCAAGTTGTCCCTCCAACATATGCAATCTAGCTTTTGGTGAACATCCCCAAATAGCTATCATGTATAAAAAAATATCCATGAAGGAAAAAATGGGCTATATAAGGGCCTCCTTGAGGCATGAGATCTGATATATAATGGGACTCATCATCCCCATATAAATCTCCCATTCCAAAGCAATAATCCATACAAAATAAGCTACCTCCCAACATGACAACTCATAGAAATCTTCTTCCACCTTGAGCTCCGAAAATGAAGGTGGGCTAAAAATATGAATATGGAAAGCCTCATAGCTTGCCCCATGCTGTCCTCCTCTCCAGTTATGATAAGTGTAGAGTGTGTGCTAATCATGGGCTGCAAAATTAATTCCCTCAAGTGGAAAAATGAAGAGAAATCCTCCAAGGATTTCTCCTCCATCAATGATAATCCGGCTGGCCCAAGACATTTCATCCATGATGAGTAGGACATGATAATCATAGAATACCCCAATGAAATTTTTGTTTTAGATTATACCATGTTCAGCAAAGTATAAACAATGTCTCATAGGGATACAATGCAACCTCATCCACTACGGCTGCAGAAAATAACATGGCAAGTACTGTACAGAAAATATCACCTCTACTACTGAATAGTAAATAGATGAGTGAATCAGTAATACAAGATCAAATACATGCCCATATATATAAAATGGATGGATATCATCATCAAACTCATGGCCCACCTCAAAATAAAGCAAATAAGTGGTTGTGGTGGCCATGTCTCTCCTCATGTTCCCCTTAGAACATGCCGTGCATAAACTGTGGGAATCATCTTCCCTCAAGAACACACCAAAATCATGTGTCAATCTTCCGATCAAGATTACAATAAGAATATGAGACATAACAGCAAATATAATCATGATCAACAATAAAATATGGGAATTACTAATGGTTTCATATGGTGCTGGAAAGTACCAACAGTCTCCCATGGGTGCATAACGCAGTTTTGAAAACTGCTGCTTTAGAAGTGTACAAGGAAAAATGTTTTGAAATATAATGATAATCATATGAATTAGCTGAACCTGTGTAGAATAGAAATTTTTTTTTCCAAGGCCATGTAAAATATGGCTGTCTCCATCATATGGTTTGGCCCAACTTTGCTCGTGGAGCAACATGAAAAATCTACCCCTTTGAGGAGCCATGTACTGTAACATAATGATAAGAGTATGTAAATCAGCAAATGTAAACACAACACTCTTACCATAAGCTGGAAGTAAGATAATATATGGATCCATGTATGTGACCCTGCTCCCAAGTGACAGCGCTGTGAACTCATACAAAAAGGCTCTTGCCCATACCAATCTTTGTTTCTTGACATGCTCCTTGTCAAGAACACCTCTGGTGATGTAGCTGCAAATATGAAGTTTCTCCTAAGACAGAAATGCCTCCGGATCATTCCAAGCCAAGGATTAATCCCTTTTCACTACAATAGTGCCCTCCTCTACTCCTGCAACACCATACATCATATGAGAGAAAATATGCTTGTGCTCTCTCCAAGATAGTTCAAGCAATCCAAGTGCTTGCTGCCTCCTCATGCTCACATCATGTAACTCATGTGATGAAGGTACCATGACTGATATATATACCATATCAGCTCCATTTATCCATAATCTCTGCTGCATAATGATGTAAACATCCTGCCACCTCTTCTCCACTCCCATCCTCCTGGAAAAAGGGTACACCAAGTGATGTCCAAACTCCTTCAAGAGGAGCCAACGCAACCAAGCCTCTTGCTGCCCGGTATCATATATTTGCAAGTGGAAAATCAGCCTCTTGCTCCTAATCCACACCCACTCAGCTCCTTGTGGATGTATTCTCCTTCTTCCTCCTTTGGTACTTCTCCCATGAGGGCTACCATTATCCCAAATCATATCTTTCCCTTTGAATTTCATGGAAAGTTTAAATGCAACTCATTTGAGACCTCATAGAGAAGATCTCTCACCCATGATTATGTTGGATCCATAAGGACTCAATTGTGATGGAGGTAACAACTCCTCTCCACCCATGTTTAACAACACCGCTAGTTCCTCCAATGGTGTAGCAGTTGTTTCATCCTCCGGTTCAAAATTTGTTTCATTGTTTTTCATGGTGGTGTCATGGTTCACTCCATCCTCCAATAGTTCACATTCCAACCTCAATGGATGAATGCAACTCAACCAAGATGTATGAGGATGAGGGTTCATCTCCTCCTTGAATTCTTTTCATAGCGTAGTGCAATCATGGTGCTCTAGAATAGAAAAGTATGTAGATTCTTGGATCTATACATGTGAGTTTACACATTCCCTTAAATTATTTGCTGAAATCAAAAGTGGAAATTCATTCATGCCTTGGTGTAACTTGGGGTTTTATTCTTGTATGGCTACATTAGTTGTCTCCTCCAATGCAATGGCTGCCTCCTCCATAGATGTAAAAGGCTGCCCTCCCAAATCTGTGACAACGTTGGTGCAATTCTCCTCCCATGGTGGAATGGATTTCTCTTCCTTTGTCCTCTCTCCATCAAAGGTTTGGATCAACCTTTGAGAAAATTCTGCAAAAGAACTCACCCTTGAATGGAACAAGGGTTTGCAACACCAATCAGAGGCTTCATCCTCCATGTGTAGGGCTTCAATCTCCACTGCTTCTTTCTATGCCACTGGATGTAGCAAGAAAAATGCCTCTATCTTTTTCACCCAAGCTCTAGCTGAAGTGTTCCCATCAAATGTAGACAATAGAAACCTATTGCCTTTGATTTCTCTTTTGCCATAGGGCCTTCTCTCCTCCTTCTACTGAATAAACTGTGGGAATGCTGTAGCTCCCCTGAATGCTGCAAAATGGGATTTATACTCACTCATATATTGATCTAGAACCTAATGATCCAGGCATCTCTCATGCTTGCTTTCTTTTTGAGAATATGAAGTGCATGGACCTTCCTCTTCTTCTCTTTGCTTCTCCTCCTTGGGGAGGCTCTTCTCTATTTTTAAAATAGAGGAGATCAAGCTCATCTTCTTCATCATCTTCTTCTTCTTCTTTCTTGGGCTTGAAGGCCACATGCTGAGCCAAGAAAGGTGCTCTGATACCACTGTAATATCCCTTTTTAGGAATGGCTAGCAATCCATGGCTGGAAAACGCATTTTCCAAAAATAGAGGCAGTAGGACTTGATACCAAGACCTGGATCCCTTAGAAAAATGTGTCTAAGAAAAAAATCCAAGAGTTGGGACCAAAGAAATCCTTCTAAGGTGGTTAAATAGATCTACCACACTTAGATGTCCTCGAAAAGTGCTCGACGAGGGAATGCAACAATAATTGAGCAAGGATTGAATACACTGCGTCATTTTAATGAGCTATGACACATGAATATGCAAATATTTGATCAATATATAATATGGAAGCAAGAGAGTACAATGCTTTGAGGAATCACTCACTCAAGCTAGGCAATGAAAGCCTCAATAAGACATGTACACCAAATGTGATAAAACACTGCTACATAAATATGCCCTAGCTATGACAATGTTTTCTATAGGAGACAATGCAACATATAATATGAAAATATAATGATATATCAATGATAGCTCAAGAAATGAGGGGGGAGCAAGTTCTCAACCCCTGAAAACACTAATACAACAATCCTTAGAAGGATTGGATACAATACATGTACAAAATGGGAAAATACAATAATGCCGGAGTTGCTGGGTAGCAGCACCAACTAAAGAACTGGAAATAGATGGAGAAGGCTGAAATGCCTACATCAAATGAAGAACCCTCCTCCAATGTAAGTCTAAAGTGAAAGGCTGATCCCTTCACCAAATATCTCACCCTCCAAGGTATCTGCTAATCCCTCACGACAAATGCTCTCCAAGAATAACGCTGTCTAAGAGAGGGACTATGCTGCATTTGATGGAAAGTGGTTGGCCTGGTGCCAAAGATGATGGAATAAGCTCATGAACCTCCTTTACTGATCTCCCAAAGGGATGGAAGCTCCCTCCTATGAAAAACTAGTCAAAGATGGTGTTGTAGAAAACCTCCCCAGCAACACCCAGCAACACTGCACAATCTCCAGCTGAAACTGCATTGATGAAGAAGGATGAGGCTTGAACTCAATGTCTAAATATGGGGAAAGGATTTCAATCCTCCAAGAGATACTCAAGAAGGAGAGGAAATCCTAAACAGGAATTTCCCTGGCAATTCTTGCTAAACAGCAAGAGAGTGCAGCAAGTCCAAAGGACCAAAGATGAATAATACTCAACATGAGAAACAATGGCTGCCTTGTCCTCCTATTAAACAATGTGAGATCCCTCTCCATGGACCCCACTCATTAGGGTTTCCTTCCTCTAGAATATTCCCTCCTCTTTCACTGCACTATCCCACAAGATGCCTTCCACCTCCTACCACTGCGCAGTTTGACTTGGTCAAACTTGACCTAGTCCTCCTAGAAAAGTCTCTTTTCACACATGGAGGTATGAAATCCAGCTCTATAAGTGATCCTATTTCACACTAAGAGGATTTTTATTCCCTACTCATGAAATGAATGGGTCTCCTACCCATTTTATTCATCTCCTAGGTGAAAATGGAAAAAAATAATATTCCACAAAATTTGGAATATTACATCTGGAAATGAAGATTATACCATCCTATACCTATAGGAGGAACAACGAAGGGCACAAGAAAGACCCCCAGTCATGCCCATTATAATTTTCACGCTATACGATGAATGTGGTCACTTCCTCGAAGAGTGCGTAGCCCTGGAACTCATCCACATATGGTATCCTATATAAAGGGTTTACTATGTTGGATTGCAGGCAATGCAATTCACATGTCCGTTATGGACCGAAAATCACCTTTGGAGAATTCTCACTATATCCCCCGATTCTGGCTAGCCCTCACTAGCTTACGCTCTGCCATAGTCCACCTCTCCCAAGAAAATGGCATGGATGTGGAGTCAACGGACAGCTCCAAAACCCAAGAATATGTGATGAGCAGATCCATCATGTTCTTGTCTTTTGAAGAGCGATTGATTAGGGAACCCCTAGTTACCCCTAACCGCTCTCTATAGAGAAGACTAGCATGCACATTATGCAAAACACCCAATCATGCGGTAGTCCATTATCCTGATTTAGCAACATTATGATGATGGTTCCCCTCCAGACCTCACAATGAGCACGGTGGAACCCCCATATCAAGGATATTTTGCCTAATATGTCAAGGTAATCATTATGAGCGTTACTGTACTTATGCCTCGCAACTTCGTCCCACCATCGACATGATTCATACCGTAGAGAAGAGACAAGATGACATCTGGGAATGGCATAAAAAGTACATTTCTGGGTCAAAATCCCCACCCCCGTAGTGGCGTAACATGCAAGTTAAGACAACACACCAACCAAGCATGACCCCGACCAAGCCTAGGATAATATGTGGACTATGCAACCTGAATGACCATCGGGTCAACCAGTGTAGAGAACTAAAGCACCTTGCAAATATTTTTCATATAGTCTCTTCTCTCACTCAGAATCTTCTCTCTAACCAAGAGAAAATCACGTGTACCTATTGCCGGATTTTTTCACACTTTCACCATACGATTAAATGTGTACACCTCCCCAAGCTAAGAGTGGCAAGAGCAGCGTTGAGTCTACACTCCCCCAAAGAGGTAGACACACCCAAGCCAACAATAAAAAAATGGAAACAGAAGAAAACCTCTTCTACGATAGACCCTTTCCAAGTGTCCACATCAGGAACAACGAGTAGTGTAAAATCTCACACAATCTACTTTGTTGGCACAATGATACCATGCACTATCTACACTTGCCAAAATCACACACCAGAGGTATGCCCACTAATGGAAACATTCAGACACCTCTGCGACAGGCACAATTTCAACCTACCAGAAATTGACCATCCTAGCGGGGAACCCAACCTTAGACTCATGCCGAATCCCATTACGAAGATTCTTCCCCCATCAAACGTCGATGACACGATCCACCATATGCAATTTGTATCATCACTTATCGGAAGCAGGACTCCAACCGCCCCCACGTCCCAATGTTTCCACCCTATTCCTGTAGCAAAATATCAAGGTACCTTGCGCTTTTGCATTGATTAGCGCAAGATCCCAAATTTAAATTCCGCCATTGAACTCCTTGATGATACCCAGCCTCTAGAACAAAACCTAGTACAACTAGAGCTTGTCAACGAAAGTCGACGACAGTCACTGCAACATAACGAGGCCCACAAGAAAAGGGTAAAAGCATCATTCGACCACCACATCACCCGTCTCTCATTCACTGAGGGAGAATTAGTCCTCCGCTATGATGTCGCAAAAGAAGCCCTAGGGTTAGGAAAGTTCGAAACCTTGTGGAAAGGACCATACATCATCAAACATTTCCTTCGACATGGGGCATACATCTTGATGGAACTGAACGGTACCTACCTCAACAGCCCCATTAATGGACTTTACCTCAAGAAGTTCTACCCATAAGGGCCAAAACGACCCTTCCCTAGAGTGAACGTACACAACCCCAACCACTCAAAATTTTTGACCAAAAGAATTATTTAAAAAGTGCTGAAAGTGCCACCATGGATCACCAACCTGAACACTATTTCAGATTTGCTGATGGAGCATCAAGATGGTCTCAAAGTTTAGCCACAACTACCTAGGTCATCTACCACCCTGACTGATCACCACTCAGCTCAAATGATGTGTGCATTAGTTCAACAACAAACAATTAGGCAAAATATGACGTTGTCATCAAAGTTATGTTCGATGCCCTCCATCAGGGAATACACCATATGCATATCTACCTTGATTCCCAGTTAGTAGTGTCATAGTTAAACCAAACATTTGAGACAAGAGATACACATCTGTTTAGAAAATATTTGCATGCAAAAATATTAAGCAAACAATTTGACTACATCACATTTACACATGTACTAAGGAGTTAAAACCAAACAGCTGATCGCATAGGTAACAATATCATAAACTGGAATGCATCTCGAATAAACCATCATATATAAAAAAACCAAAAATATAGATATCCATCAACATAACATCATACATAAACCGAAACAGGTGACACATCATGTAGAGCCGCAAAAAATATCTTTCATATATATATATATATATATATATCACAAAGTGTATGTCTGAGTACAAAAATCATGTCGCTAGCCCAACGGCCAGCCCAAAGATACAAAAGTCGTCAAAAATAAGGGAAGAATCCTCATAATGGGTGCTTTCTCTGTGTACAAAAATACTCTAGGGTGGTGACCCCTCAGGAGGGGCACCTGGACCCACAACTACTCCTGGTGCCACCATTGGAGCTGCTGTCACAACTGAGATCGCCACCTGACGTAGAACGGGCTGATACTCCCTCTTGCGGGCCATCACGATCTCTAACCAAACCTCCTTGAAGCCATCCATAAATCCTCGAGCAGGCACCCCCTGGTTCAAGCGGTCCACCCGACCCCAAGCATCCTCAAGAGCTGACACCCAAGTAGTCAAGTCCTCGATACGAGCCTTCGTCGTATCCGCACATGCTACCGCTGCATCAGCACGAGCCCGCTAAGCCGCAGCCTTGGCAGGGGCTGAGCTGCTGCCCTATCCTGAAGGGCTAGCACCACCACCAGGTGCCCCAACAACAACTCCTCCCTGATCACCCCTAGGTCGTCGTAAAGGATCGTGGCCAACCAACCTAGCCACGGGGAGACCCACATCGCCAACATCTGCAAGAGTAACCAAAATGATGTTAGTGTCACTATAAAAACGCATAAGTACATGTATACTCAAATAAATGCAGAAAACATAAAAAACATACATGTGGGCCCCCAAGCGTAACCAAAAGGGAGACCCATGTCGGGACCCCCCCCGAAAGTCCATCCCCATATATGGGTATGGTAGGAACATCTGCGGGCTGGCCTCGAACCAAGCCTCTGTCGTGGCGTTCCAATAATGCCCCCACCTCCTCGCGGCATCACCAGAGCCCATATCCTCATATGAGGCTTCTGTGGCCCCCCAGGAGGCACCGCCACTACTGGCCTCAACAGCACTACCCTCTCATACATAATGCTGCATAAGATACTAACATACAAAAATGAATTAGATCCACGATGGACCTTGTTGAGTTGCGCCACCATCCTGTCAAAGCAGAAACGGGCGAAGTCGAAAAAAATGCTTGGACCTCAACTGGCGCAGTACTCCAACCTACGGGATTGATGCCCAATGCAGAGAAATTGACCCTGATAGTTGCATAATAATCACCAAAGCACATCGCTCTACTAGATTTGTCACAGATGCAATGCTGATGCACCCCTCAGTAAGAGACGACCCGCCACAGTGGCGCCTTTGAAATATCTCCAAGTCTACTCCCTTAGAAGGAAATGCATATCTTAGTGCCTCACCCTGAGGCAGTAACCCTGTCAGAAAAGTACACATCCGTCTCAGGACGGATGACCAGGTTCGTCCCCTGCAACATGAACATGTTGTGCCTCCTGCGCCAATTTTAGACTGAGTAGCGTAGCAGTCCGTCCTGTGACTGAAGAAGCTCGTTCTCCACGAACTTCAGGAGCCCCTATAGTGCTAGCTGATGGTGCACCCCAGCATCGACAGCCAGAGAAATGCAAAGCTCAGGCCAATCCTGCTCCCTCCACAATAACCTATCATCAAAATAGGTATCCATTAATACAGAAAAAACACAAAAATAGGAAAAAAACCAAAATATTTTTTTCCTCGGCTTTGCATGCCTGTTCCTTAGATAAGCACGCTTAGCATGCACCGTGCCTATATTCTGCATAGGTGCACTTAAGGCATGTTAAAAAATGGGAACTAAGTGCATTAGCGCACTTCTCCCCTGAAAAAGTGCGCAAGGGGCGCGCCTTTGCCCTGATCGCCTGCGCAATCTAGGGCAGAAAAATCCTAGAATCCATACAAACCAAGTCTGTATGGATCCCGACACCACCAAAATGAAAAAATTAAAGTGCAGGACATCATGGAGGTTACCTGGGCTTGATATCTCTAATCCCTGGTGCGTAGGTTGACCGCAATGGCAAGAAATGCTACGCAGAATCCTCTGACCTCTCAAAATCTCAACAAGTACAAATGGATTGAATTAGGGCCATATCCACCTATATATTGCCCTTTTCAAAAACTTCGGGGGACCATAATGACAGATCAGAACGTCCATTCCCCGAACCATAATTTGCACCACAATCAACACTTCATTATGAACAGAGGCGATGCCACACATTCACACTCCTGAAAAAATAAAATTTCGGCGTCGGTAGGTATGCCCTCTCTCATCTTCTTTTTTAAAGCTCACAATTTTCAATAAATTTTGATAAATAAGATGATTTCACTTGAGGTAGTTGTTTTTGCAGGAAAAGCTCACAAACCATCCACAACATCATCTCCTGAAAGTTCTAGAGCAGGTATCATTCTACCCACAGCATGATAGAGTCCCAGAAAACTCTGCATATCCTGACATCATTTCTCCATCAGAAATAGCCATAGGATCCTCATATCTGACCGTGTTTATCATCAGCTCACCTTGCACATGATAAACATCCTCATTGGTCGGTAGAGCCTCCCCTCCATGGCTCTCGTCACCTATAGTAGACCACATATCACAAAAAAAGTGATGCCATGGCCATACCACTTCAGTCCGGGAAGCATCTCATGCCCATACATCCATCATGCATAAGGACAAGTTTACCACACAAGATAAACCCCCTTCCCGTACGATCAGGTTGTACAAGCAGATCAAGAGTGCACAACCGCGTCTCGCATTTGTCCCACCGTACCTCCACCAACATAAATCACATCTGAGATACTTTCTCATCTGCTTCATTAACCTCGCACATGAGACCAACCAATGGGACCCCCACACTCAACAAAACATCTTCCTCACAACATCAGTGAGCGAACACTTTCATGTTTTGGGGTACTCGTCTTTGTGTTTTGTACAAACGAAATCCCATTATTTTATTATTTTGGTAAGTGTACAAAGGCCCCGAACAGTACACTATGTCCTTCACCCTCTCATTTCATCTTTTCTCCCATAGCAGGATTCCTTGAACACCCTTGGTCAGAGTATTATACCCCCACACACAAGCCATCTTGACATTCATAGCCAGTTTATACCCACCCTGGAAGTCCTATCGAGTGTAGGGATTTTGCCACTAGAAATAAAATATGACTGCTGCCAAGCTGCTTAATATACTCCGACCTTGGGCCACTGAATCCCCATCATCAGTTTTCAGCCACCCCTCACCAACATGCCTATGTTAAACCCATCAAATCCAGGTCCCCGATCCCTCATATATGTGACCCCTCATTTGGTTGAGGCTTCCTTTTTTTTGACTTCGACACCTATTTTACAAAAAGGAAGTTTCACCTTGGATCACCCCTCTCCATACAAGGGGCATCCTCGGGTGGCACTGTGGGAGACATAATTTTCCACAGATGTCATCGTTCCTCCTGAAATTTGACTACAACAAAATATTTCATGTCAAGATGGTATCGTACCTTACAGCCATTGCACTTTGATAAAATCCGTTGAAGACCCATGCCTCCATAAGCGTCTCTGCGAAATAATGCTTACACGGGAAGGTCCTAGCCAGCACCCATGCCTACAATGTGCAACTATATGCCATTCCAAGTTTACGCATATGGGTACCATATTCCACCTATTTTCAAAGAAAAAATGCCCCTAAGGGTGTCAGCAGTCGTCATCAACAACCACCAACATCACTACCATATTAGTGACATAGACATAACATATATCTTTCAACTAGATTTGTTTAACTAGCCACAACATCATGAGTATGGGACATGCCAGCCTCGTAGAAAATTTGTTTATTTATTGTAAATTATATTTGCTTACAGGGATCCCTTAGGACATGGTCATTCTTGGAACAGGTGCACGGTGTTTTCAATTCCAAGCTTCACACAGGTCTCTCTCTCTCTCTCTCTCTCTCTCTCTCTCTCTCTCTACATACCATACAGAAAAGAAACTATAATGTATTTTAGTTATACAATTCTTCCTAGACCTCACACATTAGGGGGCAACTGTTAAAATTGGAAGATCATACAGAAGAAGACGACATTAATTAATGTCAAGCAAAATGATTTACAGGTTTGGAAGACATTACATAATCTGTAAAGTATTTAAAAATCTCTAAGGTATGAGGAAAATCAATTTTGAACAAGTCCTAAATGATCTTTGTGCGCATAATCCTTCGTGAAGAGCGCCTTTTGTGCGCCTTTTTGCCCGATATGCACGCATTCCTAGGAGTGGTGAAATTTTACTATCCGGGACCATACAAAGCAAAGCACAAGTGACCTCTTACTTGAAGTCGCCTAAGGACAACCACCAACGCCTCAGACACTATGTGAGCACACGATGGAATATTTGGAGCACACAAAGGAATCATACCCCTCTCTTGGGTCACCATCCACAATGTACCAAGAGAGGGAACAAAGGATTTGAAATCTCCTATGTAAGGCCACCATGAGATGAAGAATTGGTGAATACATTGTTATGCTGGCCATAATTGCCCAAGAAATACCAGCAGTGTGTGAGCCAGAGCTGAAGATAGAGGGGACTCAATTGTTGGCCACCCAAGAAGTTCAATCTAAAATAGTAGAGAGAGAGGGAGACTGCACCGAGGCAAGCTTGGGATAAAAACATCCTTGCATAGGGACCTAGAACCCATGGTCTAGGGGCTGTTTGGAAATAGGGTAAAGTTTCACTCTTATTACTACCAGCGCTCAATAAGAGGGTTGTAGAGCCACCGTTCATATTATTGTTGTCATTTGACTCTTTTCAGAGCTCGTGTTTATTTGTTTTAGTTTTTAGTTTATATGTGCATGCTATTCCCTATCTAGTATGCTTATGATTCTAGCTTGTTCCAATAACTTGCTTGACTCCACTTCTTTTTCTGGCTGTTACCAATAACTTAAGTGGGTAGACCACACCCCTTAAGTTGGTGTGATTTCGTACATATGTGCACCAAACACACTCCAACACATGGTGAGATAGGGTTCTTTCATTTGGTTGAGTTTTTGATTTCCAGATGGTTTTGGAACCGGGTGAGGTGGTCTTAAGAAATTTCCCAAGGGCATAGGAATCCCTTGACTGATAATGGAAAAATTGCGCTAAAGCTTGAGGTTTGAGACGAGAAAAGTCCTCAAGGTATTGGTGAAGATATCCAGAGACATCCAAGCTTGTTTTGGGCCTAGGTGACGGGCCTCTAATTTAGATACAAAATAAGGCCCATATAACCTTTCTTAAGCCCATCTACCTTCCTTATGCACATAAAAGGATATATTAAATCTCTCCTTCTACACTTCATAATGTTTTCTTATGCTTTAATATTTTCTTAGGAAGGTTTAAAGGTAATTTCATATTTTTGCTTAATATTGGTTATTTTTGTAGAATATTGTGAGAATATTTGGCAGATTATACATATTTGGAGAAGGAGATGATTTAGGGACTTGCTCCCTGCCACTGGGAGATCAAGATTGAAGGATAAATGAGCACAATATCATAAAATTAGGGAGAAATATTGGAGAAATTCAAGGGGTTTTTCCACCCTCCTTAACTCTCAAAGGCAACCAAGCATCTCAAGACCAAGTGCACTCAAGCCACACTTCACTTGGAGTCTCCAACAATTTGAATTCCAAGAGATAGCCAAGCAATTGAAGATGAAGAGAACTCGATCTATGTTTACTGGAAGTCAAGTGGACTTAATCACCATTTTCAAGGGAGCTATTGGTAGCTACCCTGTAGAATAAATAGAGTAGAGCTAGAGCTAGGAAGTAGTTAGTTAGTTAGCTAGTGAGTTGATTCTAGTCGACTTCCATTCTATCCCACTTCCATTCCATTCCATTGGATTCAAATTTTCGCTATAAAGCCATTAGGATCTGTTAAAATTTTTATGGATGTAACAACTGTTATTTTTTATGAAATGAGTAGAGAGATTCCATTTTACTAATTTAATTCCGGAGAGCTTGGCTCGTGGGTTAGGGCCCAACCCATGTGCCTCATCTTCTTTGTTGTTACTATCTTTTCCTTTCTGTCGTTTAGCTAGTTTTACTTCTACCATTTAATTAGATCTGCTTCTAATAGTTTCATTGCTGCTTAGTCTTTGCTTTCAATTCGTTATTGTAGTTTTGTTTGCTTATGAGTAATAGAGTAGAGGAGAAAAACTCCAAAATTTGTGGTCAAGCCTCCCCCTCTCATTTCTGTCAATAGAGCTCAAAGAGGGCGAATCTTCCCACAGACCCAAAAATTGATTCCGTTACACCTCCATTCCCTCCTGTTAAATGGGTTTTGAATGGTTTTTTTAAAGTGTTTTTCGTTAATAAGGTAAGGTAACTGTGAATGAAAAAAACAAAGGAATAAGGTAGAGTTAAGGGCTTCAGTGCATTTAGGTAAAAAGGTAAGTGCAGCAATAAAAAGAAGCGGAAAATGTGGCCTTTTCCTTCCTCCTTGGTTCTCCCGCTACCATACTTTTCCTGTTCATGAAATCGCACTTTGCAGCTCTTACCTTTTGTGTTGAAGAATTACTGCTCTCCTTTTTCAATTTCTTGCCTTATTCCTTTGTTCTATCGATCACCATCGCCAAACTTGTTTTAATGCAAAAATGCTTGAAAATCATCGAAAACCTAACCTATGCCTTCCTCCTTGTAATTCCCTACTGAAGTTCACATTTCGCACTCCACATGGTTTAAATTTCTCTCGTTAACACATACCGCTTTCCAACTGCTGATGAAATATCCACCACATCGCAAATCACTCATCACACCTTTTCCTTGTTTCTTGAAGACTTATCGCTCCTTTCTTTGCCGATTGAGATATTGTACCCAACTTCGCTGCTTCACAAATCGCTCATCGCACCTTTTCTTTATTTAACACTACCGCTCCAACTCTGCGATATCGGCCCCACCTCCACATCACATCTCCGCATCACAAATCACTTTCTTGTTTATTTTTAATTAACAATTAATTCTTCCATTTTCCGATTGCGATATTGTTATCACACTTCACCGTCATGTTGCCGACCGCAAATCGCATTTCCCAAAACTTACCTCAACGCATTTCTCTCCCGCTCCCAAAAGACCTTTCTTCTATCCCTTTAAACTTGCGATATTGTGATTGCGGCATCGCACATCACAAATTTCATCTCCATCATACCTCTGACATCACACTTTTGAATTATTTCTGCCCCAAAGTCATTTCTTGCACTATAATAAATTCTTAATCTGGTTTAAACCCCCGCTTTACAAAGCCTCCCAATCCAAATAATTTTTGCGATATTATGCGGTTTAATAAAATCCAAACACCTTTTTCACTCCTCTAAGCCTTGCTTCATGTGTTTAAGCCTTCCATGAGAACCTTTAGCCCTTTTTCGTCTGAACTGAAATCAACACTTTTTCAGTTAGAATTAGATCATGGATAGCTTAGTTGCATGAATAGAAGCATGATAGACACACCATAGGATAAATGTAGTGCATTTAGGTGATTGGCCAAGTTAAGTGTGGTTTAGAATTAGTTTCCTTTCTGCCATTTATTTTCAGCAATATAGTTTAGTTTCTTTTCAGTCATTTCCTTTTCTGCAAATTAAATTAGTTTCATTTTTGGAATTTCTTTTCAGAAATTTAATTTAGTTTCCTTCTATCATTTCCTTTCTGCAATTCAGTTTATTTTCATTTAAATGTGACAAACTTCATCGAGAACCCTTAGAAATAGCACCCTTTCGTAAAGTGGAAGGCGATGACATGAACATAATTCATCTACTGTGTATATAGCACTGTCACCTCAAATTTTGTACGAACTCTGGGTTGATAAAGTAAAGTAGGGCAACCCCTGGAGTTGCAGAACCCTTGTTGCAATACCAGGGCTCACCACTAGGAATCCCTTGATTGGTTTTGGCGGGGTTGCAGTAAATCCTGGAAGTGTATGTTCTTTTTTTTGGCCTAGGAATACCTTGATCGGTAATGGAAGGATTGCGGTAAAGCCTGGTGTATACCCTTGTTTGGGCCTAGGAATCCCTTGATTGGTTTTGGCGGGATTGTGCTAAAGCTTGTGAGTGGAGGTGGTTTGATATTCGAGAAGAGCTAGTATATTTGTTCTTGAGTCCCACATTCATGCTTGGAATATGCCACGAGGGTGATTGGATGAAAGAAAGATTTGGTTTATCCCAATATATGGTCCAGTGGTACGTGGTAGTCCCTAACTTGTTTGGATTTTTCATATGTTAATAAGAGCTCTTTTCCCTCGTGTATTTCATGAGTAATTATACTTGTTATTATGTGGCTTTAATGGAGGTTCTATCATGGTTATTATTATGGTTATATGTTGGTTATAAGCATGGTTTCATAACAGGTTCTAGCCATGGCTCCTGATATATTTGATTTGTTGATGAATGGTTAATGAATGCATGAGATAATAGATGTTATTGCATCTATTATGAGAGGGTATTAGAAATTCTTGGTGAATCTCAGACAATTTTCAGACCCTTATTTTTAAATATGAATTTATGACCTATAGACTACATGTTCACCATATATTTAACGAAATTACTATCATGGTTGTGCCCGATTAGGTCAATTCCTTGATCAAGTTTTGTGTTAGATTATTTGTTCTTGTGTCTTTTATTTTTCTATAAAATCTCATCTAGTTCTCGGCAATGATCTGGAGACTAGCCCTGAGAAGGTGGCACAAATTCTGCAATTGTAAGCTCAAAACTAGGAAATTGGGACTGTAGTCACATGGATGCAGTGTTATGCCTGCTACTGGAGGCCTACAATTTCATGGATGCAGTGTTATGCCTACAACTGGCAACCTAGGTTAGTGAAAAATTAGTCTAGCTCAGGGTCTGGGCACATGGAGTAGTTTTTTAGCTCACGGGGATCTAATAGACCTTGAGGAAGGTCAATAAGTTTCTAGTTGTCAAACCTAATTTCTTAATTGTATTTATGAGGTTGGGTCATATCATAGTAACTCTTTTTCACATGTTTACCTTGATAGACTGGTGAACTTGGGTAAATGTGGGAGGAGGTGGTTACACCAACAAGTACTTGAATTTCTAAGGGTTTTCCTTGTCTATTAAAAATATGAGGATTTCACTAATGTTCAATGGCCTTTCTAGCCCCTAAATTATATCATGTTACCTTTGTACTTGATTTATTGTGTAAACAAAATATTTGCATCAAATATGGAAGCAAAAATAATTGTTAACCTTAAGATTGAGAAAGGCTAAGAAACAAGTGGGCAAGTTGTAGATTGAGTGCCATGGCAAGTATCAATGGATTAACATTGGATATGTAATTGTGGTAGAGATTTTTAGTACCATGATAGGTTTAAGTTGAGGTATCTCTAGAGGATACCTATAATTGTGCAATTTGTTTCTCCTTTATGGTGGATTTCAATGTGTATTGTGCTTCTACAGATAAGTACCTTGTCATCTTTAACATGATGTATAAATTGTCTATGTAATTTTGTTTATATATGATTGTAACTTTATCTTTATAGCTAGCAAAGAGTCATCTCAAGTTATATGTGAATTAGTTTTGATTTTTTTAACCCTATCCTTTTAAAAAGGGTATAATTATCATTCCTATATATTTTGTTTCCCAGAGAAATATATATATATATATATGTATGTATGTATTTTCTTTCTTTATGCTATAACATGGTTTACTATGGAATATGATTATACTACTTGCACTATTCAATAATATTGTGCCTAACTCTTGTCAACAGATACTAATATATATACTAACCATACCATAGGCATGCTATGAAACTACATTATTTCAATATAATTTGATATTGTATGATACAAACCTTGAACACCAACGTCATGTGGTATATTTATTTGAAGGCCGTCTAGACCATTCACGAACCTACAACATATGTGTTTACCTACATTTGTTGTTTTGTCACTATCGACACAGTGATAACTTCAAACCCTAAGATAAACGATTGATAACTATCCTTGACATATCCACAACTTACATTGATTAGGGTTGTTCGGTGTTTCAATGACTACCCCTTTGTCTTCATTCTTGAGATTTCAGTCATTCATTTTAGTGGTATTCAGACAAAGCTCTGCCAGCTCCAAGACCAGTTTTGTTTCCACCCCTTAAAATTCAATTTCTTTTGCTATGTAAATGATTCTGCGGCCACATTATTCTAGTTCAAGTGTTTTCAATGCTTGTTATTCATACCCAGAATTTGTTCCATGGAATTTAGGGTTTTTGTGGAGGTAAAAATTCTTGTTTACACAGGGTTTCTACTTGAAATTAGGCAATATTATCATTTTTAGTTCTTGTGTTTCCTTTCACTAAACAAATTTAAGGGTTGTGTTTTCTTTTCATTCCGGGAGGTAATTTAGCTTGGTGGTATTTGTTCTTTGGCTAAGAATTCCTCTAAATTATTCATCTTTGGGTATTCATCGTGTACTAAAAGTTGAGGATGACCTTACGGTTACAATTTCACCATTTTACTTAGGTATTGCATATAAACCCTGACCTATATATCTTACCACTTGCATGTATACCTTTTCTTTTAAGTTGCAATTTTTATTTTGATGTTTCATTTACATTATAACATTTGGGGATTTTTCTTTTATGGGTCATTTTATTTATCTAATATTGCAGTTCCTGGAAAATCCCTTTTTGTTTTTGAACCTGGTTATAAATATATATTCTACCCCTTCTGTTTAAATATCATTTTATTGAATAAGATTTTATTTTCAACCATAGTTGGGTTTTATTGACTGAAACCCTACCCTTGCGTGAGTTAATACTGAAAATAGGAATGAGTTACTTTTAAACCATAATTTTATGGTTTGTATAATTATTTTACATGCATAACTATAATTTCTTTGCTTATTTTAGAAAATATATTAAATTCAGTTTTACAATCCTTAGGGTTTTATGTTTTTTTTTTTTTTTTAATAAGAGAATGTAAACACATTCTTCCTTCGATGGTATTCATTCTTCTTCCTGTAGATTCACCATATAAATATTCTTACACGATTTTAAACTTGATATATTTTAGTTTATTTTTATTTCTTTGAGAATTGAAGTGATAGCTGTGCCATTTACAAAAATATAGTTACCCTGTTGTAGAGGATTTTGTTAGGGCGCAAGAAGTAAAAATTTCATCAGGTAATTATAATACAATTTCGCTACCTTTTTCTTTCCTTCATACCTTTATTTTTATTTTTATTAATAAATATTGACTTAATTTTCTGTTTCCTTGCGTATCTGTAGGTATCACCTTTGCAAGTCTATTAATTTCTTTATCCTTCAATGTTTCCAAATTGGGACACTTCATCAGATTACTTGACATTCAACTTCCCTTACAAGGTCGAATGTTCCTGTACCCTTGTGTATAAATTTAATACAAAATATGTATTGCCTGGATTCTCCTGATCTAACAATAATATGCTACTATTAAATACATAATCGTTTCTACAAAATATTTGCAGAATTTGAAACACAATCACCAATCAAAATATCATGAAGAAAGATCAGTCACACATAACATAGATAATTTGCCGGGAAAGCATAAAGCTAAAAACCCCACTGTCTTCTATTATGTATTATATCATGGAACTTGAAACAATTACATACAAATATCTAATCCAAGAGCTCTCAGTATATGAGCTAAATGTCTCACACTGTCATATAAAAATTGGCAAGTTCCTTAGCCAATTTACTGTCTCTAGACAACCTACCTCCACTGCACAATCCTAGCTGATAGCAATTCCTGAATGAATGGAACCTTGTTTACCTTGACTGCGCAATCCTCATGGGCACATCCAATGTGTGTGTGGTTGCATGTGTGCAAGCGGATAATGTCACAACTGATAGTTATCTTCTCTTTCACCTAGAACTCAACCAGGTCTCCACTGGATCTGACATGCATGTAGTTAATAGTAGTAAATATTCAGTTGCATGTGAGGCCACTGGTTCTGAATTAATTAGTAATTAATTCACTTGATCTCTCACTAGTGTATCTTCAGGTACAACTAGCACAACTGAGTTTAACTCACTTAACTGAGTTAAAATACTTTACAACTTTCATAACTTCACTTCCAACTTTGTTACAAATTCGAATCACTCAATTACAACTAATTCCATTTGCATGTCCCTCTAACCAACCTCTTAACTCAAAATTATTATAACTAACGTATTTTCCACTTCAGTTAACTATTTCCAAGTGCTCATTGAGAATAGATTATTGTTTATTGTCCAAATAATTTTAAGGGATAATGATACTCAACATGCATCTATAAATAGAACTTGCACATACATCTATAAATATACCTCATCTATAAATATAATTTTCTCATGCATATATAAATAGAAATCCACCTAAAAATAGCTTGAGGCTCCATCCTACTGTAGGCAAATAATTTTCACTAGGATCTTCTTATTGAATCTCAACACTCCCTCTCAATAAGAAAAGGATTATCCTTCACCCTGATCCTGTCTCTATGGTATTCAAATTTTCTCCTGGTGAGCGCTATCGTCAGAATATCTGCATCCCGATCTTCCGTAGGAATGTACTGAAGCAAAATGATCCTCCTCTACAAACAATCTCTGAGATGATGGTGCCAGATATCTATATATATTCTTATATCGATCATGAAACACAGGATTAATCGAGAGTTTAATGCAACTCTGATTATCACAATGAATCACTGTCAGCTCTAAATGAGAACCAGACAAACCAACCAAGATCTTTCTCATCCAGATAGCCTCACATGCAGCTTGACTCACTGCCATGTATTCCGCTTCTGCTGAAATGAGTGCCACAGATCTCTATTTCCTGCTGTACTAAGAAACAGTTGTAGATCCAATGCTAAAGATTCCCCCTGATGTGCTCTTTCTGTCCGATGGGTTTCCTACCCAATCTGCATCTGTGAAGCCATGAATCTTCAACTCATCCGTCTATATGTACCATAAACCATAATATGATGTGCCTCTCAGGTATCTCAGGACATGCTTTCTTGCCTTCCAAAAGAGCTTGGTAGGCTTAAACATAGCTTGACTCAACTGGTTAACCACATAGAAAATGTCCGGTCTCGTTTTCACTAGATACATTAGCAAACCCATTAAATGGCAATAGATAGTAGCATCCACTACCTCTCTAGAAGCAGCATCTTATTTCCTCCAGTTTCCTAGAAGAGGAGTATCCATGGGTTTACAGCCCTCCATGTGAAACTTACCCAGTATCTCCCTTACATACTTGTCTTGAGACACAAAAAGTTCACCATCTCGCTACCATATTTCCATTCGAAGGAAATATTGAAAGAGGCCCATATCCTTCATCTCAAACATCTTTGCAAGGTCCTCATTGCATGAGTGTATCATATGCTCATCACCAGTTAATATTAAATCATCAAAATAAAGAACAGTTATTAAAATCTTACCCTCCACCACAATTTGGTATAGGTTTGTATCTGCTTCACTTTTGGTGAAGCCTAGTATGGTGAAATAGTTGTCTATCCGAGTGTACCAAGCACGGGGGTGCTTGCTTCATCCCATACATCGTTGTTTTGAGTTGGCACACATGCAAATCACTGTTGAAGATCTCGAAACATTCAAGCTTCTCTATGTACACCTCTTCCTCAATTATCCCATTGAGAAACACAGTCTTCACATCCATATGATGAATGCACCAACCCATCTGCGTTGAGAGAACAAGGATGGTCCTTATGGAAGAATACCTTGAGAAAGGTGCAAAGGTCTCTTCATAATCTATCCCCTTGATCTGTGAGAAGCCCTGGGCCACAAATATGGCCTTGTATTTATTAACACTCTCATTAGCATCTCTCTTTACCTTGTAGATCCATCTTGAACCTACCACTGATTTATCAACCGGCCTTGGAACAATTTACCAAGAACTGTTTTTGACAATGGAGTCATACTCCTCCACCATTGCATCTACCCATCCACTGCTTCCTGAAAGGAAGATGGTTTAGTCACAATACATTTTCTGATGAGAGCCACGTATCTAGTAAATAAGTCAGGAGACTTTCTTTGTTCGGGTTGTGCAGCATCAAGTATCATCCTATCAGCTTCTGTGGTATGCCTTCTACCAGTTATGATGTTTGATTATACATGAGTGGACTCCTCCACTCCATGAACCTTCTCCTGTGGCTAATCCACATCTAGATACTCATCTTTGGGAACAAACAGTTCCTCCTCCACATGCAATTCCAACTCCCTCTCAAGCGACAACCGCATGGATTTCCCCTTATCGAATTTTATATCCCATCGCACTACAGTCTTTTGAATGTTTGGAAAATAAAAACGATAATTATGGGGTGTTTCTATGTACCCCACAAAAATCCCAACTTCAGTAATCGGCTCCAGCTTCTTCCTAGCGTCCTTGGTCACATGCACATAAACATATGAGCCAAAAATTCTTAATGTGTGAAACATCTGGTTTCTTACCAGTGAAAGCTTCTTTAGGTGTGCTCATGCCAAGTAATCTATGAGGACAACATTTTTTCACATAAATTGTAGTGTTGCATGCTTCCACCCACAATTGCATTGGTAGGCCTTGATCATGCAACATCGCTTGTGATGCACCCACGACCATTCTGTTCTTCCTCTCTGCGACCCCATTTTGCTATGGGTTATGAGGTGCTATGAGTTCTCTTCGAATTCCTTCTTTGCTGCTGAATTTTTTGAATTCATTAGAGATGTATTCTCCACTATTATCGCTCCTCAGAGCCTTCACTTGCTTCCCCGACTCTTTCTCCACCAATTCCTTAAACTCACATAACTTTGAGAATGATTGATCTTTCTTCTACATGAAGAAGATCCAACATTTATGAGAAAATTCATCAACAAAAATAACATAGTACTTATTTTTTGCTGTTGAAGCAACCGAGAACGGTCCACACACGTCTGTGTGAACTCTCTCAAGGATCCCCGAAGCACGGTTCTCCTTTTCATGAAAGGTGGAATTTACATACTTACCCATGGTGCCACCCTTGCAATGATCTAACTAAGCAAGTGTTCCCATTGGAAGTCTAGTAGATATTTGCTGCATGACCTTGAAGGCTCCATGATGAAGATGGCCCAATCGCTTGTGCCATAATTTTCCCTCATCCCGGCTCACCACTTTTTCTGCCTTTCCCATCATGGAAACACAGCCATATACATCTAGATTGTAGAGATTCTTAAATCGAATCCCTATCCTCTTGGCTTGACCCATTGTTTTATGTCATAGGAAAGCTTTTCCATTGCTGAAAACAACATCATAGCCTCTATCCTCCAACATTACGACTGAGACCAAATTTTTCTTCAGACCTGGAACATGCATAACATATTTCAATTGAAATGGTTTACCTGAATCCCTATGAAAGGTAATGGTACTAATGCCGATTGCACTGTATCACTCATCATCGCCCATCTCTATATTCATTTGGAGATATTTCTCCTCCAAGTCACTGAAAATTTCCTTATCTCCCATCATGTGAAAGGAAGCGCCACTATCCAAATACCACACTGATCCCAATGCACTTGACACCATGCATTCAATCAAGGAGAAGTAAAGCTAAAATTGCGAGGCAAGGGCCTTACTGGCTGTAGCTCCATCAACCTTCTTTTTCTTCTTCTTTTGCGGACAATTAGTAGTGAGATTCCCATGTTCGTGACAGTGAAAACACTTCACCTTGGACATATCCAGCTTCTTACCTTTAGACTCAGATTTAGAATGGAATTTATTCCCCTTCCCCTTTTTTGCCTTGGAAGCCAAAGCACAATCCTCTTCATTATCATGATTTGATGAAGAGCCATCTCTGGTGTTCCACATGAACTCCTCCTGCACTAGATCCGACCATAGTCATTCCCAATCCAGCAATTTTTCGCGTCCATTGACAGAGTCTTCATAACTGTGCCAACTCTTAGGAAGTCCCAAGAGAGCCAAGATCACCAAATCAAAATAAAAAACAATTATTCCCACACTCCCCAATTCATCTCGACATTGGACAAACTTCGCGAGATTCTTTGGAATGTTGTTTCCCTTTTCCATCTTGATCTTTCAGAGTTTATCTTTAAGCGCCAATTTCCTATGGTCGCTGCTGCTTTGGAATATATCTATCAAAGCCTTCCACATAGCACATGATGTCACTTTCCCATGGAGGCTTGAGAAAATGTGGTCTCTTACTCCCTCCAATAGAATCCTCTTCGCCTTTGCCACTTTCTTTCGCCATGCCTCAAGATTTGCAGCATCTACAACATCTGGCTTAGGAACATATTTTTCAATGAATTTCTTCAAGCCATTGTCTTTGAGTACTGACTCCATCCTATCCTTCCAAGCAATGTAGTTTGATCTACCCTTGAGTGCATACTCTAACCTCAAGCCATTGAAAGCCATTTTGATCTTGAATTAGCTGTAGCGCCAATAAAGTCTTTCTGCAAATTATAATTCTTTCCACCAAAAAAATCAGCTCCTGCTTCAAAATTGAAATTTCCTGTGCTATGATACCATGTAGAAATTTAATACAAAATATGTATTTCCTAGATTCTCCTGATCTAACAATAATATGCTACTATTAAATACAGAATAGCTTCTACAAAATCTTCGCGGAATTTGAAACACAATCGCCAATCACAATATCATGAAGAAAGATCAATCATACATAACACAGATAATTAACTGGGAAAGAATAAATCTAAAAGCCCCACTATCTTCTGGTATGTATTATATCATGCATCATGAAAAAATTACATACAAATCTCTAATCTAAGAGCTCTCAGTATATGAGCTAACTGCCTCACACTGTCATACAAAAATTGGAAAGTTCCTTAGCCAATTTACTGTCTCCAGACAACCTGCCTCCATTGCGCTATCCCAGCTGATAGCAATCCCTGAATGAATGGAATCATACTTGCCTTGACTATGAAATACTCATGGGCACATCCAATGTGTGTGTGGTTGCATGTGTGCAAGCGGATAATGTCACAACTGATAGTTATATGCCCTTTTACCTAGAACTCAACTGGGTCTCCAGTGGATCTGACATGCATGAAGTTAATAGTAGTAAATCTTCAGTTGCATGTGAGGCTGATTGTGAATTAATTAATAACTAGTTCACTTGATCTATCACTAGTGTATTATCAGTTACAACTAGCACAACTGAGTTTAACTCACTTAACTAAGTTAAACTACTTTACAACTTTCATAACTGTTGGGGTTCCCATGTTTTGGCCAGATTGGAAAGACCAAGAGATGAGACAACATCAAACCACTTTCAGACCTCAGGATCTAGCCCTCCTGGGTCCAGAGAGGGATCTCTCTATGAAATGTCAAAGGTGTATGACTTTACAACTCAGTGTTCAAGATGTTAGGCTAGTTATAGGCACAGGTTTTGTTTGTTTGTTTGGTTGCTGGTTATCAGGAATGAAGGGTTCAATGTAAGACAAGGATGAGAAAAGAGGGATAAGGCAAAGGTGAAGTGGTTCCAAGAAATATTCAAAACCATTGGGCAATGGAGTTAGGAAAGGATTTGCTTGCTATTAATAGGCATGCTTTCAATTGGGCTAGTCATCTAAAACATTGGATCTTAAAGATGATTATGTGGTATGGAAAGGTAGGAGAAGAGGAGATAACATAGATTTAGGGCACAAAGTTAAAGACCAACTGGTCGCACAAGGATCCTAGTGGACAGGGCTAACTCTAATCCCCAGTGTTCCCAAATCTTCCAACTAAATCCTTAACAAGAAACATCTAAGGACTGAATTCATTTAATTCATACATCAGAGAGCAGGCGATAACATCCACTACACTGGTTAAACCAACTGAAATCAATTCCTAGATAACACATTCAAAAGAAAAACATTAATGGCAAGGAGAGCAGAAACATAGGGTACCTAACAAGGGTAAATCCTATGCCAATATTCTGATGCGAGCCAGTAGAAATGAAATGAAATGAATATAAACACAAAGATAGGAAAACATCACCGCTGCTTTAGATCAGGATCCAAAGAAATGTGCTTGTCATATTAAACAACAATACCAGTCAAGTACAACATTGCCAATAGCTGAATACTTAGTCTGAAAACATCTCCTTCAACCTATCTCACAACTTTACACAGAGACCGTGTCTCAAAAGAAACTACTTGCAGTTCTTTGATAACTGATCAACCACCTTTACAATGTTTCTTCATGAAATTTTATAGCAGAAAGATGGGCTGAGGAGGTAGGTGAAGAACTAAATGCAGTATTAAAATTTCTGAGAAGAAAGAGGGCCGAAACCCATTCTGTTTAAATTCTGAGCATTCAATTCCTGTCACTCTTTGGATGGAAGAGTGGTCTTCTTCAGACCTCTATTCATTTCGGTATGTCTCTTGATGTACTTTGATCTGCATGAATCTGTGGTACCTTTGGTGATTGAACAAATGATAAACAAATGACTGAGAAGTCTGCTGTATTTATGAAACAAATGCTCTGGTAGCTTCAGACTGTTGTCAGGGTGGAAATTTCTTCAGGAGCACGGTGTAGAATAAAAATTGCATGGGCGCTTTGTCCTTTATGGATGAAAAACATTCTTTTGCTGTAGAAATCCTGATATGCATTGATTTCTACGTGTTGTACTTTCTGTGTGATCCACGGGTCTTCAATCTGATGCTTTACCTTTAAAAATCTGAACATAAGGCTTAAAAATCTTCATTTGCGTGCCTTAAGCTCTCTGCTACTTAATTCAAATCTCTGTCTGTAGAATCTGGGCTTTAATGGCGCTGGATAGGTTTCTTCACGGAGGTTGAACTATCCTTGGGTAATATTTATGACGCTGCTACCTTTCTGAGTATTTCTATTGTAGTACCCACTTCCAAATTCAACCCTCCCAGCGCAACACGTCATTGCAATAGTACGATTGAACCATGGCGATTTTCTGCCTCTTTGGAACCCTGCAAAACATGAAAATAGGTAAAGAAAACAATGGGGGTGGTGGATGCAGTGCAGATGATGAAAATGATCGTGTAGCTGGTGAAATGGCAGAACAATGCAGAGGAATGATGGAGGGAAGCCTTGGTGAAGGTTAGCAGAGCACAGAGGAAATTTAAATGAAAAAACCTTAACAAACTCAAATTTTGAACAAATATATGCAATGGTATGGGCGGATGTACGGTGGATGCACGTGGGGGTGACGTGGCAAGACCGGGTGGAAAGGTCAGCAGTGGGGAGAACGAATCTGGACCGTCAGATTTCAAAGGAGATCGACGGTCGAAAATACAGCGGAGGGCGACGAACGGTGGGCCAGGAGTACGGTGACCTTGGACTAAACCCCGCGCAACTCTGTGAAGCGAAAACCGTTGGATGGCCAAGGACAAGTCTGATGGTTGACGGCGATATCGCTCCGTGTCTTGTACTGAAAGATAACGTGCGATGAGCGAACGGTTTTGGAATCGTACAGGAGCTACGTGTCGAATGCTGAGTGGAATCGCTGGGCAATGGAAGAATACCGCCTACCGCCTGAGGGTGGTGCGATAGATACCACCGGGTTTGTGAACAGTACTTGCAGTGGGGACCACCGGGACAGACATACTACAGACCATTGATCTGCGTTGAATAAACGGCAATTGCGCGGTCAGGGGTTTGAACGGGGGAAACACAGACACTGTGGAGTTAACGATCGCCATCTGATCTATAAATATCAACGGTCAGGGATGCTTCCGATTTAAATTGGAGATTAGCACCTTTAGGGTTAGTGCGTGGTTCCAGCGTCGAGGTTACATGGTGGGAAGGTGCGGGGGCTAGGCCAAAAGGGGCTAGGCCCAGATTATGCAGAAAATATGGTTTTTTGGCTCATTTTTAAAGAATTTTAAGGCCAGCCAAGGGAAACGATAGGGAAATGAGGGGGATTTAAAGAATTAGAGGGGCACGGAACAAGGGAAAACAAAGGTTAACATGAGATATTCTGCAGGGGTGTAAGGGCCAAATGAGGGCCTTTTGGAGCACAATTTATGTAATTAATGAAACCTTATAATGGGAACAACAGAGGGAATTTAATAAAAAGGAAAAGGCACATGAGACTTCAAGGATGATGTGTCTTTAGGGGAGATGCATTCCTTTAAGGCCCAAAAGACAATTTAGCCCCCCATTTTTCCTATCAAAAATTTACAAGGGGGCTAACAGTGGCTCCACATGGGGATGGCTTCTTCTTGAAGGAGTCAGGAATTTAGAGAATAGATCTTTGGAGTAGGCCAGATGCCTGCTGCTTGGTACATACCTTTCTTTCTTTAGATCAGCTGCCACAATATGAAGACATTACATCAGCAGAACCTTTTTCCCCACAAACTACCTACCCTTCCTACAATCCTAGCATTTTTCTTCAGGGGTGCATTTGGACTTGCAGACCCTTTACATCATTTACTTTTGTAACAGAAAATAAAACTATTCTATTTCTACCCTTATTGCTCCATGAGACCAGATTAAAATGTTGGTCTCACATGTTTCTCTACCTAATCTAACATCTGCTGGGATTAAACTGTCCAGCAGATTTCTTCTCTATATTCTACAACAGAAATTGAAAAACAGTCAAGCCAGGATTAGACAATCTAACTTTCTGTGGATGCAAGGCATAAAGACAGTTGCACATGGAAAAAATTTGCAGAAAACTAAAAACAAAACTGTGAAGGCTTGAGATCTGAAACTTGAAGTATCCTTCTTTCTTTTTTGTGACTAAAGTTTTGAGCATGTTAGAGTCACTTCTTTTCTTCACTTCAACTCTAGTTTTGGGCATGTTAGAGCTGATTCTCCTGCACTTCATTGCTGGTCCAGATTTTGGGCATGTTAGGACCGTTGTTTTACTTTCTTTGGCTCAAGTTTTGAGCATATTAGAGCCAATCCTTTGTGTAGAAATTTTCTGAATAATGATTAATTATCCACCAAGACTATCCTGATCACATACAATTCGAATTTATATGCAACACATAATCTCTTCCACTCAGATCATCAAACATGCGGAAATAAAATCAAGCGATAACACATCAAATCATCATACACATTAACACAGTATGTATGGGGAAAGCTTATAGCTGAAAACCCCGCAGCTATTGTGTATATTATAATGTAGAAATCATGTAACAAACTCAGTACAATACTCCTCACAAGTACTCAGTACTTTCTCATAAAGTTACACACAAACTAGCTTGGTTTTGAACAGGTTACTGGTTCAAAACTCACCACTAATTGCCTTTCATCTATTGCGCAATCATGGCCTGTCTAAATAGAGATCCAAGGTTCAAATATCCTTGGCTTGACAGCGCAATCATCATGGGAAATTCCTCCAATTGTGGTGCAAATCTCATGCACAACTGATGTCGCCACTGATAGCTAACTCCACCCTTTCATCTACCTCTTTCACTGGTCTCCACTGAACTGATCATGCACTGTAGTGAACTGATGTGTTCTTGAGTTGAATAATGAGTTACCAATTAATGAATTAAATAATATTTAATTCACTCCACTCATAACTAATTGATTAGCTAGTTAAACTAATCTCAACCAGTTCAACTAAAATAAACAAAACACAACTCCACTAGCTGTCTCATTAACTCCACCAAACTTCTGCCACTGAAGTCCTAACTGAAGTCAACCATGCATGATGCCATCAAACCCTAGGAATAGCGTAATTTTTCTGTCAGATGCATGAGCCACTTCCAAGGCTCGAACTGAAGTGCTCCAAGAGAGTAAACTGAATTTTATAGTCTAAATATTATTAAGGGTAAATAATATTTGACTTCCCTATTTTAAGGAGAGGCAGTCTAAAAATAGACTTCGACCTATAGGTCCAAAAAATAGAGTCCCATCTATTTATACCAACATGAACAATGCTCCAAGAATCTCATACTGCAATCCCCGGACCATGCTCCATATGTCTAAAAATAGACATAGTCTAAAAATAGATTTTGCGCCAGAATTTGCCTGCGGGCCCACTTGGTGAAGGCAAATTCATTTCACCAAGCTCCATCATCTTGCTGCATTTTCAACACTTTTCACTTCAGAGGTTCATGTTTTAAGCATGTATAAACCTCTCCTTTTCCTCTATTTTTTGAAACATTTTCTCTTTTTTCTTGAAAATAAAAAACTGCAATGGTAATGAAAACTGGAATTTGTAAATTAGGAGAAGTAGTGTTTGAGCATCCTGCCATTGACAGGACCCCCAAACAGCTTTGTACCATATAATTCCTGTAGGAAGAAGGAATTTGGACCCACAGTGGCCTGGATGATGTATGGAACTTGCCACAAACTGTCAAACTTGTTGTGCTTTCCTTTATCCTCTCTTCTTGAGTCCCACTTCAGAACATTATCCCCAAGTTTGAAATCAGAAGCTTTGGTTCTTTTGTCAAACAATTTCTTTATATTTTCCTGAACCTTTACTGCTCTGTTGTAAACCCCTTCCCTTGTTTGCTAAAGATGGATTGTTTGGTTTATTCTTCTCACCATACTGTCTTCTTCTGTTTGGATCTCCTGGACCAGCTTGATCACTGGTACCCCAAGGCTGGTAAAAAACACTGCTTTTGTTCCATAAACAAGTTGAAATGGTGCCATGCCGATGGATTTCTTGGTTGTAAGCCTGTCAGCCCACAAATAATGCACTAAATTGTTATGCCATGACTTTTTGTTCTCTTCCAACAGCTTTTTGATGATGATAACCAGGATTTTGTTTGATGATTTAGCTAATCCATTACCCTGAGGGTAGTAGGCAGTTGAATGACCAAGTGCTATTTGATACCTGTGACAAAAATCAACCATTTTCTTGGATCTAAAAGTAGCAGCATTATCGGTGATTATTTTCCTTGGGCAACCAAAATGAGAGAGGATATGACCTTCTAGGAACCTAATGATGACTGAATCTATGGCATTCCTATTAGGTATGGCCTCTATCCAATTAGTGAAATAGTCCATGGCTGTTAGGATCCATTTGTGTTGTGCAGAAGAAGCTGGGTGAATTTCTCCTATGAAATCTAGGCCCCATTGCATAAAAGGACCTTCAACAGTGATGGGTTGTAAAGGGAGGGGGAGAAGTTTTCTCTTGCCTTAAAAAATCTGGCATTTGTGGCAGGAAATGATCATCTTATGGACATCGTTGAAGAGTGTGGGCCAATAGAATCCAGCTTTGAATATTTTGTTTGCAGTGGCTTTCCAGCTCAGGTGGCCTCCACACACTCCTGCATGGAGTTCTTGTTTAATTCTCTCTGCCTCGTTTTCAAGAAAACATTTAAGCAATAGGCCATTTGGGTTCTTCCAGTATAAGAAGTTATTCAATATGCAATAGCTCCTGGCCTTTAGCTTTAAGAATTTGGCCTTGGTCTTTGACAGTTCTGGAGGGGCATTGAGGTATGTAAGCACATACAAAATGTCAAAATACCAAGGAGAGCTCTGAAACTTTTCCTCAACAGTGGGATCAGGAAATTCTTGTTGCTCATCCAGGGTATTCACCATGTTAATGTCTAGGGCTTGTAAGTTTGATTCAGCCATTAGCCGAGCTAAGCCCTGACCTTTAATCAGTTTGGTGGGTTTTATCTCAAGGTCTTATTCTAAGATCATAGCAATCCATTTACCCCTTTTCCCATCTGGGTCCTGGGTCAAAATGTCTTTAACCACTATATTTGGCACATAGGATATGGTGTGGGAATGCAGTATGTACACCCTGAAGTCTTTCAAGGCCTTAATCAGAGCATAGGCCTGTTTCTCCATTATGTTGTATTTCAAGGGTGCATCTCTGAGTGCTTTTCTGAAAAAGGCAATTGGTTGTTCCATTCCCTCTGTGTTTTTCTGCAGCAAGAATGCAACCACTGTATGCTTGGAGGAAAATGAAAAAATCAGAAAATCCTTTGAGAAGTCTGGGCTGATTAGGACAGGAGCCTGGGTGAGTGCAAGTTTTACTGATTCAAAATATTTCTTAGCTTCAACAGTCCATTTAACTCCTACACCTTTTTTCAGCATGTTAGTCATGTTCCTAAGGTGTTCAGCTAGATTGGGAATAAACCTCCTAAGGAAGTTAATCTTCCCAATGAAGGACTATAATTGCTTGATGTTTCTTGGGTGTGTGATCTGTAGTATTCCCTCAACTCTTTGTGGGTCTATCCTGATTCCCTTTTCAGATATAATGTGGCCAAGAAGCTTTCCTTCTTGTAGCCCAAATACAGTCTTTTTAGAATTCAATGACAAACCAAACCTTCTACATTTTTCAAACACTTTTCTCAGATGTTCTTCTTCAGTCTTGGAATAGACTGTTATGTCATGCAAGTAAATAACAATGAAGTGCCCTATCTCATCTGAAAAATCCATATCCATTTCTCTTTGGAAGGTTGCGCCAGCGTTCATCAGTCCAAAGGGCATCTTCACATACATAAAGGTGCCCCAAGGAGTGGTAAAAGCTGTTTTTAGTTGATCTTCTGGGAGGACTAGGACTTGGTTGTAACCTGAGAAACCATCTAGCATGGAGATTCTCTTAGAGCCTACTACTTTATGAAGAATGTGTTCCATTTTTGGTAGAGGGTAGTTGTCTTTGAGTGAGGCTCTATTAAGATTTCTAAAATCGATACAAAACCTGATCTCCCCGGTTTTCTTTCTCACAGCCACTAAATTCGAAGCCCAATCAGAGAATCTTACAGGAACTATTATGCCTGCTTCATACATATTTTTAATCTCTTTTTCCACTGGAGGAAACTATTTTTCATTTATTCTATGAAGTTTCTGCCTGAAGGGTTTCTAATTTTCTTTTAAAGGTATTTTGTGCTGTATGATGCTTGTGTCATAAGCCCTTAAATCTTCGTAGCTCCAAGCGAATACGTCAATAAATTCTTTGAAAAGGTCAATGTATTTCTTTTTCATCTCTGTGGGTAAGGATTTTGCCTATTTAATATTTTTGGGCTTATCTTCTGTACCTATGTTGCATTCCTCAACATCAGAGTCTGCATGTTCTACAGTGGGATTTTTTGCTACATCATCAAAGTCAAAAAGGTCTTCTAGAGGAGCTAGACCTCAAGGTATGTTCTTGTCTTTGGTTTGCAGCACCTCTACTTCATCACTATCTGCGTTTTCACATTTTCCGTCTGGATTTACAATCCGTTCATTTAAAGAGTTTATTTCTATGTTAAAGGGTGTTTCTTCCTCATCTGAGGACTCTTAACTTAGGCAGCTACTGTCAGATTTGGAGTCTGAATCAGGAAATTCAAAATCATTTCTGCCTACTAGGAAATCTTCAATCTGTTTATCTCCTTCAAAAACCTGCCAATATTTTTCATTGTCCGGCACTGCAGGTCTGAATTTGGTCTGAAAGATGATCTGTTGGTCACTGGGAGTCTTACGGTAGGAACTAGCTAGGAAATCTAATCCGTTTGCAATGAAATTTTGACTCCTAGGAACAAACAATAATTCATATTCAACAAACGTTTTCAGTAAATCCATAGTGTCGTTCCTGTAGGCTCGCAGTCTAGGATGTTTCGTTGTATATTCACCATTCACCTGTTTAATAATTAGCTTAGAGTCTCCACACACGGTTATCCTATGGGATCCTAATTTTTTCAACAGGGTTAAGCCTAGGATCAGATCCTCATATTCTGCAATACTGTTCGTACACTTGAAGTGCAGGTTTCAGGCATGGCTCTCTGCGTAATCACTCTCTGGGTTATGTATCCACACTCCTGCTCTAGCAGTTCTCTTGGTGCATGACCCATCAAAACTCATTTCCCACAAGGGTTCATTTTTCATTTTATCATCACTTACTCCCTTACAGTTGGGTTCACCGTTATGTTGCATTATGGAGGTTGCACCAGGCTGCGGGTTGTTTTGTTTTTCATCATGTGTATGGAAATCGGAGAGGTGACTAGTTGGATGATTGGGTTTCGTTCCTGGTTCACTTTGAGTTTTTAGTTCAATGCATTGTTTTGAGTTTTCTACATTTTCCTCTTCTGAGTCCAGAGTAGCCATTATGTCAAAGTCCATTGTCTCTGTTTCATCATGTGTACCTTTGCTTGTATCTACGTTTTTAGATTCTGGTCCCCCCAAAGATTCATCATTGCAGAAGATAAAGGAATCCAGGTCTGTATGTACAGAGTATAGAGGAGAATTTTTAGGCTTTTCAGGGCTACTAACCAGGAATTTAATTTGTGCCTCCTTGTACAGTCTTCTAAGTTGGCCAAATATTGGGATTGTGGCATAAGCCCCATCCATCTGCATAGTTCCCTGCAGCTTGGCTCCCCATGATCTCGATAATAAAATGCCATATTTGGGTGGCACATCTGCCACGAAAACATCCATGACCATACACTTGGCAGGAATCTGAGTAAGGCTCACAAATAAATCTTTGATCAGGCCAAGACACTTTACTCTACTAGAGTCAAATTAATATAGGTCTTTATAGGGACGGGTTATCTCTAGGCCTAATATTTACATCACTACTTTAGGCATTAGGTTATGTGATACCCCAGAGTCATGCATTGCATTATGAAGAATATTGTCATGAATATTAAGACTGATGTAAAAAGGGGGCACTACCCCTTCCTGAAACTTTCCTTCTATCTTTGGACCAAACAGAAGGGCGGGTTGATCATCACTCAGATTTACAGTGTCACTATTCTCTCATAAATTTAATGCTTTCAAAATTTGGACTTTATATACATCCTGAGTGGCCAACTCAAAGAGTGGGACAGAGATTTTAATTTTTGCAATCTCACTCTCCAAATTGAAAGTGGACTGACTCTTTGGAACGTTCAACTATGTTTTGTTAGCCACTGCCTTAGTGGCTGAATCAGTGTGTTGATTCTCGTTATGTATAGTTTTTTTGAAAGTTTTATCAGGAGCACTAACTGCAATGCTAGTGCTGCTTGTTGGTTTACCTTGTGTATCAGTGTTTTGGTTGTCCTTTTCTCTGTTCTTTCCAGAACTCTCTGCTGCTGATTTTTTACTTTCAGTAGTCGCTTTAGAAGTTTTCTCAGGTCTCTTCTTGATGGTAACCTCAGAAGCCTTTGTTTTGGAATTGTCTTGACTCTTCTTGCTTCTGAGTTCATATTTTTCTCTGACCTGCATCACGACATTTTCAAACCCTAACCTGTAATCCTCAAATTCAAACCATTCTTCATCCCAACCAGAGGGAGAAGGTTGATATTCCCCTATGGAATAGTTATGGATTAAGTTTTCTACTTCAACCATGTTTATTGTATTCCCTTTAGACTCTTCTATGATTCCTTTGTCCTCATCAAGAAAATTCTCTTGAAAGGGGGGAATAACTTGCTGGTCTGATTCTCTTTGTCTGTTGAGAGTGTTATTGTTCCTTCTAAAGTTTTGGTTCTAGTTATGATTTTGATTTCTATTTTGGTTACTAAATGTGACAACCATTTTTTTTACCATTTGTTGTAGTTATTCCACGTTTTTAGATATACGGTCATAATTGGGATCAGATGTGGAAGCTACATTGTCATCTCTATATGTTACCCTCCTCTCAGCTCTCAGTCTTGCACTTTTCTCAATCAAGTTGGCCTCTATATTCACTGCTCCTTTTTGCATGTCCTCCAATGTGTTGTACTCATTATCCCTAAGCTGATAGGCCATGTCAGCATCAAAGCCTTTAGGGTATTTCGCTAGAGCCATACCTTGTGGAGGTTTCATATGTGGAGGGAGAGCATTGTAAATGATGTTAAATCTTGTTGTGTAATCATGGACACTCTCTCCTACATTTCTTTTAAGGGTCATGTATTCTGCTAGGAGTTGACGAGGGTTTTCCCTAACCTTCCATTTGTTTATGAAAGTCTGATATAGAGCTGGGAGGTCATTTATGCTACCTGGAGGTAGGCCCTTAAACCATTTCTTCACATCACCTCCTAAACTCTGGGCGAAGATTCTCATCTTGACTGTATCATCATCTATTTCCATGTAGTCAAAAGAATCTTCCATCTTATCTACATGTTGCTGGGCTGTGATGGACTCTTTTGTAGTAAACTGTGGGATCTTCAATTGATAATCATTGGGAAAGGGTACTAGAGGCTGAGGTAAAACCAGAGGAGCATACCAGGCTGCCATGATGATGTTTCAATGATGTAAACACTAGAAAATTTGGCGGAAATTCCGACGGCCAATTCGTCGCTATTTTGACACATAGTCGTCGCAAGAGCGACAATTCGAGGGCGGACAAAACGTGGTTTGTCATGCCGTCGCAGTTCCGACGCACCTAAAAAGTGTCGCAACGTGGTTTGTCATGCTGTCACAGTTCCGACGATGTTTTGAATATATTATATGAAGTAAAACAGTCCACGAAGTCATTACATTTTCACATCTGAAGATTGGAACCCAAATATCCATCCAGAAAAGTGGAAGTCCCACCCCAGACAGTGATAGAAAAATACCCCATGTCACATACAGGGACTTGATATAAAACCCAGTAACGGTCCACATGGAGATTATCGACAAATCTGAGAAAGCATCCAAATATGCCCGAGGCATCTATAAGAAAGTGAAATAGCAGTATGTAGAATAGTAAAACAACAGATAGATTACCGACGTCCATTGTTCCAAATACAAATTAAAGTACCCAAAATCCTTGAACAGAGAAAAACGCTAATCATGTGAGGAGTGTGATATGTCAAAAATATAAAAAGACCATCAGACCATATCAATAAACCAGCAACATAGACCAGCATCGCTAGTTTTGAAGGCAGAGTGATAAACATTAATCATTTTTTTTTCACAAGAGAAAAAACGTTGTTTTGAATATATTATATGAAGTAAAACAGTCCATGAAGTTATTAAATTTTCACATCTGAATATTGGAACCCAAATATCCATCCAGAAAAGTGGAAGTCCCACCCCAGACAGTGATAGAAAAATACCCCATGTCACATATAGGGACTTGATATAAAACCCAGTAACGGTCCACATGGAGATTATCGACAAATCTGAGAAAGCATCCAAATATGCCAGAGGCATCTATAAGAAAGTGAAATAGCAGTATGTAGAATAGTAAAACAACAGATAGAGTACCGACGTCCATTGTTCCAAATACAAATTAAAGTACCCAAATCCTTGAACAGAGAAAAACGCTAATCATGTGAGGAGTGTGATATGTCCAAAATATAAAAAGACCATCAGACCATATCAATAAACCAGCAACATAGACCAGCATCGCTAGTTTTGAAGGCAGAGTGATAAACAATAATCATTTTTTTTTCACAAGAGAAAAAACGTTGTTTTGAATATATTATATGAAGTAAAACAGTCCATGAAGTCATTACATTTTCACATCTGAAGATTGGAACCCAAATATCCATCGAGAAAAGTGGAAGTCCCACCCCAGACAATGATAGAAAAATACCCCATGTCACATACAGCGACTTGATATAAAACCCAGTAACGGTCCACATGGAGATTATCGACAATCTGAGAAAGCATCCAAATATGCCCAAGGCATCTATAAGAAAGTGAAATAGCGGTATGTAGAATAGTAAAGCAACAGATAGAGTACGTACCGACGTCCATTGTTCCAAATACAAATTAAAGTACCCAAAATCCTTGAACAGAGAAAAACGCTAATCATGTGAGAGTGTGATATGTCCAAAATATAAAAAGACCATCAGACCATATCAATAAACCAGCAACATAGACCAGCATCGCTAGTTTTGAAGGCAAAGTGATAAACATTAATCATTTTTTTTTCACAAGAGAAAAAACGTTGTTTTGAATATATTATATGAAGTAAAACAGTCCATGAAGTCATTACATTTTCACATCTGAAGATTGGAACCCAAATATCCATCCAGAAAAGTGGAAGTCCCACCCCAGACAATGACAGAAAAATACCCCATGTCACATACATCGACTTGATATAAAACCGAGTAACGGTCCACATGGAGATTATTGACAATCTGAGAAAGCATCCAAATATGCCCGAGGCATCTATAAGAAAGTGAAATAGCAGTATGTAGAATAGTAAAGCAACAGATAGAGTACGTACCGACGTCCATTGTTCCAAATACAAATTAAAGTACCCAAAATCCTTGAACAGAGAAAAAAACTAATCATGTGAGGAGTGTGATATGTCCAAAACATAAAAATACCATCAGACCATATCAATAAACCAGCAACATAGACCAGCATCGCTAGTTTTGAAGGCAGAGTGATAAACATTAATCATTTTTTTTTCACAAGAGAAAAAATGCTATTTTGAATATATTATATGAAGTAAAACAGTCCATGAAGTCATTCAATTTTCACATCTGAAGATTGGAATCCAAATATCCATCCAGAAAAGTGGAAGTCCCACCCCAGACAATGATAGAAAAATACCCCATGTCACATACAGGGACATGATATAAAATCCAGTAACGGTCCACATGGAGATTATCGACAATCTGACGTAAATAATCAGAGAACATCTATAAAAGTGAAATAGCGGTATATGTAGAACGTGCAAAAGTCACAATAGATAGAGTGACGTCCATTGTTCCAAATACAAATTAAAGTACCCAAAATCCTTGAACAGATCAAGAAAAACGCTAATCATGTGAGAATTCTAAGTAAAGTTAATCTATTAACATTGCGAACAAAATTACACCGAAGTCAAAAAAATTGCCTGGCTAGACTCATGGCAAATTTGTCATCAAAAAATCAAAAAATTAAGAAGACTACCCTCATACGGGGAAACCAGTCTTGAACGTTTAATTTACAGAATTCAAAAATATCACAAAGGTCCAGCACAGTAAAATAATCTAAAAGCAGCCCAATTAAGTGGGCCTGCTAAGCAAGAAAAACAAATTAACCAAAATACTCCTCCGGTGGTTCCTCCACGATTCGGCACCATCCTTCGAAAGGTCTAGGATCGATGGGTGCTACCTCCACATGCATGCCACGGCTCCCCTCCTAAAGGCCCGAATGCTGGCCGGCTTTTTCTGAGCTCAGACCCGCCGGATGGGTGCATTCTTCCTCCGTTTGGGGCTCCTCGCGGAAGACCACAGTGACTAAAGCCGTGATTCGGGGGCGGTTGAGAGAGCAATTAAAGGAAAATTGCGCGGTGCGCGTTGTGGGAGAAGGTGAACTAGCGGTGGGGAAGCGAGGAGCAGGGGAATCCATACGGTGGCCAGATCCTACAACCCGACCCCGCCCACTCCTAGTATTTGGATATCGACCGCTAATAATCACCGGACTAGCCAGCTCACCTGAGGGCCGGAGGGAGCGCAGAGGTTGACTTAGTGCTCCCTCGTAAACCATCCTGCGTGACACACGAAGGCATGGTGTAGTCTTAGGGCTAGCACAAGAGGAGATGGAGAAGGTAATTTAATTACCGAGGAAGACAAAGATGAGATGTAACCGAGAGAATGTGTAGATATGCCGTATGGGTTCAGCAAAGCAGCTCAAACGAGCCACTTCTCCTTATCGTCACAGTTAGCAGGCAGTGTAATCCAGCAACCGGCTCGTCTGAAAAACCATAGCTAAACGCCATTTTGTCGACCCGACTGCAATGCAATCAAAGGACACCCGTCATAATTAATCTCTGATCATTAATAATGAGAGCCGAAGGCCGGATCATATTGGAGCGTGCGGAATCGCTAAGAGGAGTGGAGGTCCGATCTTGAACAGTGTTAAAAATTAATTAATGCGGATTTGATGTGAAAACTTAATTGAACAACGTTAAATGTTAATGCGATTGATATGAAATTGCCATATCCATGTCCCATCGCCTTAAACGCCATCGAATGCACCCGTAGCCGGGAGCAGGGCAAGTTTTTATTGAGGACACGTGGCAGAAATTGATTGGAGTGGATCTTTTTTTGGGCCACTCGCGCAGTGGAAATCCGGACCCGAAAAATATTAGGGCGAATTTGATAAGAAATTCGCGTCACAACTCTCCCTCCGTACGCCAGCCCAACTTCGGACCCGAAAAAGATTAGGGCGGAATTCATTTGGTTTTCGCGTCACAAAATTGGTCGACGTCAGCAGGCTATTTTGGAACGCGAATTTGGTTTGAATTATGGTTTATCGCTGTTTGAAGTCTGGCGGGTTCGACTTAAGAACAATTTTGTTTGATCCCATCTTATAAAATTTGTGTTGGTTTTCTTTGATAATACACATATTTATAATAAATCATGGGAATACCACACTAAACATGTGGAAAAGTTATATAAATAATTATTAAGAACAATCATTTTTATGTAAAAATATCCAAATGTGCTTTTGGGAAATAAGAATTCGAGTATTTGGTTCATATTGTTTTAAAGGAAGGAGTGAAGTTGGAGCCTCAAAAGATGCAAGCTATTAAAAAATGACCTATTCCTAAGAAAATCAAAGTTCTTAGAAGATTGTTTAGACTTACATGATATTATTGATCATTTGTTAAGAATTATGCATGCATTTCAAGTCCACTCACATATCTCTTGAAGAAAATATCATTTATATGGAATGATGAGACTACTTTGGCATTCTCTCTTTTAATGGATGCCATGTCTTCTACACCAACATCGGTTGCACCTACTTTTGGTAAAACATTCATAGTAGAGTGTGAGGCACTAGGACAAGGAATTTACGTAACATTAACACAATAAGGGATATCATTAGCTTTTAAAAGCAAGGAATTCAAAGAAAATATTTGGTGAAATTCAAGGAATTCACTTTTGTTAATAGGTTTATGTCACATGATGATGCAGGGGCATTAGGCACTAGCCAACAATGTAGGAGGTTTTGTCCACATGTTGTGGCTAGGAGGGTTCAAAAACATTTGAGTTGTAACAGCTAGGTGTCAATACCTCAGCTGACTGTATTACTTAGACTAGTTAGAGTTGTAGGAGTCGAACAGTTTCAGTTAGTTGAATTATTATAATTAAACCTTTTGATTTCTAGAACGGTCCTCTCAGAGGAACCGAAGAGCCATATGTTATGTATATAAATTGTAATTCCTCGGATGAATAAAAGTAGAGAGGGAAGAGGAGAGTAGAGAGGGGATTTCTGCAATAAACCTCTATGTGTGAACAATTTTTTCCAGTTAAATGATTTCCAAGCTTAGTTGCCATTGAATTATCTCAAACTTCTAATTGTGAAGAATTGTTTAACTATGAGGCGATTGGGTACTGATAATTCCATTCTTCTGTCTTTGAATTCTCGTAAATTGTTGGATAACCCTGTGAACTCACCTCACCCGAAGGCGAGGTCTATGTAGAGAACCAGGGTCATGAAAACTGTTCAAATATAAAAATCCCGCTTAATAAAGAGACAAAATTGTTGTGCGTTCGGAACCTAACCCGAGGATTGGACATGAGTTAACAAACAAAAGGATATCGGAACTAGACTTGCACCCGTGGTCAAGCCCTCTACCAAAACCACGAGCAGAATCACAAAAGCGGGTTGCCCATATCGCACCGCTTTTGTGGAGTAGGCGGTATTACCTATTCACGAGCGATTCCATAGGGAATGCGACACGTGGCAAAGTGACCCCCGGAAAACCACCGTTTAACCCGTGCCATTGCACATTAAAGCCCGACGTTGGAAGCCGAGTGAAATTGCCAAGAGTCGTTGATTTGGAGAAGGGCCATCGGACGGTGGTCGCACGTTGAACTTTCCCGGAGGTTAACTAAGGTGTGCGGAGGATAGCCAGGTACGATATGAGTGTTTGATTGGTTATTGATATATATAGGTGGGGCTGGAGTATAATGAAATTTTTTAATTAAACGATTGGCGGATAATTAGCATAAGTCTGGAGCGTGATTGTTGTAAGGCTGGGTGGTGAAATATAGAGCCAAAAGTTCATTACAAGTTATTTATTTAAAAAGAAACATGGAGTATAAATACAAAGTGTTGAAAGTTAAACATTGGTTATAAGGATTGGAGATAATATAAAGTCGGGAATATAAATTAAAGTCCAACCATTGTGGATAGTATTTATTTATCAAATTCTACTAATTTGATAAATAAACCCGAAGAAAGAAGAAGTCAATTAAGACTCAGGCTGGAGGAAAAGAACGGGGTAAACCAAGGGAAAATGCTGACAGAGCGATTGTAGACACACCAACTCTCCTTAGGGGTCCAATTTCAGTTTGTTGCGTCACACGATGATCTCTCTTCTCTGGCATTTACTTGTATTGAAGATCATTATTCTAGGAATAAGGAGTTATTTTCTCCAAAAATAACCCTAGCCAAACATTGACAATGCATCAAGGATGTCTTTCTATGCTTCATAAGTACATATGTTCTACTTCTAAATCATGTCTTGGAAGTGGTTGTTTTGCTGGAAATTATTCACCAGTTGGTTTCATACCAAAGTCTTTTTTCACATTTTCAGCATCCAATACATGAAAAAGATAATGGTTTAAAACAACATAAATATTTGAAATTTTGCAAGAATTGTCTGGCACACTTTGAATATGAATTTTGAAGTCAAGTGCATGATGCTGTATAGGATCAAGTGTCATTTGAATACCAAATGTTTCACAAGAAACTTCTCAACATGCTACCCTGCAGTAAGGATTAAATGACAATATTGCATCAACTATTTCCATAATAAAAGTGCACCTCGGCCATAAGACTGAACAACTACAAATGTTGTAGATCTAACAAGACCACACAATCAAATGTATTCCACAAGGCCAATACTGTATGAAAAATGAAAAGGAGTTTGCAACCAAAATACCTTAGGCAACTAATTCAATTAGATACACCAAACCATCAGCAAAAAGGAAAACCAGCCTACTCAAAAGGCAAGCGTTTACCTCCTTTGACAAAATTTTGAGTTCCGAAACAAGGGCCTTTATTGTCTTGTCAATGCCTCTAGTAATTTGAATGGGGTTTGCACCTGCTGCAACAACCTAAACAAAAAGGTTTCATTTCAAATTATTTTCCACAAATTTAAGATACAACCATTGTGAGTTTTGTATTTCCTAACAAGCTCATAAATTTTGACAAAAGAACCAAAATTTTTTAATACCTGATAGCAATTTTTTCACTCAAAAACTATCTTAGACTCAATAAGCCCAACCCAAAACTAAAAAACTAAACACCATAAGACCCTACAAAAATGAATAGATGATCTTAATCCAGTACTATCGACAAAAAGTTACCTTTACACCCTCACTTATTAAACCATGTGTTGTTGAATTTTAACTTCAACTGCTGCAGCAGAAGGACGGATGCAGCAGCAACATTTTTTTTTGGAGGTTGCTTGCATGCCATCCAGAAATTTAATTCAGCATTTAAAATTCCTGCAAGTTTTTTTTGTAGACGGCCGCAGCCATATTTCTGTACAGGATTGTATTTAAACACAACAAACAGCATTAACGCAATTCACCAACCAGAAATTAAACAAACAGAAATTTACCCGACAGTTTTGTAAATTCAAAAGGAGGACACGTGGAGCATTAATATTGGATCGCATGAAATTGAAGGGAATCCGAAAACCTGAAAACCGGACCCGAATTTTTTATAGGGCACATTGGATTGAGAATTCGAGTTAAAATTAGGCAGACGTCAGCATCCCATTTTGGAACGCGAATTTGGTTTGAAATTAAATCTATTCAGACTTTTGAAGTCCGACGGAAAGGGTTCTTTAATGTTTTGATAGTTTAATTTTATGTATGCTTTAATATATACATATGTTTTAAACATATGTTATATATATATCATATGCGAAATGAAAGGTGGGCCATAGAATTTAGTTTTAATTTTATTTTTTTAAAAGAGGGTTTATTATAATATGTTTTATATGTTCCGGCATATAAAAATAAAAAGGTCGAAAAAGCTTGGTAGTTTTTTTTATAGACAGTACGTAAATTTTTTATTACATAGCAGTGTGTAAAAAGTGAAAAACTGAGGGTAACTTTTTAAGTGTGTATGCACATCAGTGCGAAAGGGAAAAACACAGCAGAGTGTTTTAGAGACAGAGTATGTTTGTTTTGAACAGACAGTGAGTTGGTTTTATGCACTGCGTTTTGTAGCAGTCATAATTTTGGAATCCCTCTCAGTGAGGAAGAAGTGTAATAGTTTTTTTTTAGTTATTGAAGGGAATAGAAGTTTGTTTTCAAAGTATTGAAACTCTGTCTCCTGTCAAAGAAATTTTTATTTTCTCTGTGTTAGAGGAAGGGAGATTTATTATCCATTCATTGTTCTGGAATTTTTCAATATTCCAACATGTGTAAGAACAACAGATGTTGTGGTTCCATCCCCAGATAAATCATTTGTCTTTTACCTTGTTTCCTTGCAACTTGGCTAATATTTTCGGATCTCTAATTCAACCAATAAAAATGCAAAACCATAACATTGAGATACATTTCATTACATTATCAACAACACACAAATTTGACTCAGCCATAACCCTTCCTTTTATTGTTGTAGAAAACATGCATTACTCTAATGTGGCTAGTCCATAGGCCAAATGTAGACCTTTGGGTAACAAATGTATTTCCTTTCACCTTTGAGTTTCAGTATGCCTACCAAATCTAAGACATTTAAGAGGGAACTAATACAACGTTAAAAGCGAAACGAACTTTTTTACATCTACAAATTACTACTCCTTAGCTCGTACCCCACCATCATTAACTATTTTAGGAGAACCATGCTTGCTCTCAAGACATTTCCCTTCACCCCAAGGTGACTCCAACAAGATCAACAAGTTTTATTTCCTACCTACAAGACAAATTAATGATACTTTTAGTAAGTGTACAGTGAATGCCGGACCATATGCCAAAACAACCCTCCATAAAAATTAAAAATATACATTAAAATCGAATATAAGTGGACAAGGAGAAAGATCCCACTTCTTGTTGAAGTTTCACGTGCGAGGTGACCTTCCTTTAAACATAATTTTTTCTACGACTTTTAACAATTTTTTTTTGTCTTGTGTCCTTGTTGAAATGCAACTCCTTTTTCCATAGCTCTTGTATTAGCTACCTTCTCTCCCGTCGCGTAATCTTAGAGTCCCTCATACCTTGGTAGATTAAAAGAAATAGGTGAAAAAACTGAAAGAAGACAATTATGCCTTATAATTATGAAACATTGCACAACTTCTTCCCCTTTCCATTGTTTTTAATGAGGTAGATGTGGCAATTGTTGTCTGTAGTAGGTATATTCTCTTATCTTGAATATAGAATTAAAAGATCTTCATATTAGTATAGACCTTAAAAACATGACTCCCATTGCTAAAAACCACTTTTTAAGTTGTAGCAGAGGGCAAACTAAACAACTATATAACTTTGGCAACTCACGGAACATTAAAGAGAAACAACAAAGAAATACAACAAATCCTCATTTTAACGAATAGGACTATATATATTTGCATTAAGATAATGAAAATCCGACTATATTAAATGGCCTAAAGAAACAATCTTTAACTTGAGTGTCTACTCCTTTATTGTAGTTTGCCATGCTAAGTTTGCATATTTTTAATTTAAATTCTTGACCTCTTGTACTTACATATATGAATGCATCGATAGGATATCTACATCAAAAATGCTCTTTATATCCCCGAAAAAAATTAGCTACTACAAGAGCACGATATTGATGGATCACACACCATCCCCTTACCCAAGAAAACGGTGAAAAAGGCTTAGAGAAACCTTGAGAAATATCTCAAGATGACTATGGTGGTTCTTATGAATCAACAAACATTCATAACATGCTCATTAATCAAACCGCAGAGTATTATGTGACAATATTCAAGCGGTACTTGAATTAGATTTACGAACCTATGTTAGAGAAACCCTAAACTCTCTCACTTGAAAATAGGTGAAATGTGGCACCACTAGAGATTGACATGGCCGCGATTAGTGAAGTGGTAGAAAAGTGGCGTAACTCAAACGAGGTGATGCGGGGAATGACATGAGGGAGAAAATGTCGAGAAAAAGCCCCAAATCTAGAGAACTAAAACTCATCACCAACACGAATTGACAACTTTACATATTCGTAACCTATGAAATGCATTAAATGGAGAAATCATAGTAACAATAAAGTAACCTATGTAACCAATAAATTCCAGTTCATCTACAGGTGGTAATGGGAAAATCATAGTGAACAACGAAACATCACGAGTTGCTTACAATCAAATAGATGAAAAAACATACAAAAAGCCTAGATAATAATCATAGACAAGCTTAATATTGGGTATAGTATCGAGAACTTACAAAATGTGACATTACAAACACGGTGGTCCACAGAGAAACTGAAAATATCACGGATATGACCACGGTTGACAAGTTATGATGCTCATGATGCAAGAGGATTTTATTTTTTACTTATGATCAATCAACAAAAATCCATCATTATCTATACAATAAATACAAGTAATTGATAGTATTTTTTACTCTAAGATGCATTCTTATGATAATGTTAGAACATTTATTATCAAAACATGCTGAATAAGCTCCTCTTAGTTCCGAAACGATTTGTTAATTCGCATGAACTAGGCAAACCTCCCACGATCTGAAAGAGTAGCAACTAAGTCAACAATGACTTTTTTGTTGCTCTGGCTGGTCGAAGGTTGCTCCAAAGACAAATCTCTCGATAAATTGTACTCTATATGAGGCCAACCACATGAAGGTGGAAATAACATGGCCTCCCCCTCACATCACTCTCATTTAGCCCACCCAATCTATATTTCATTTTTTACTCATGACATAAAAAAAAAAAAATTCAATAACTAATAAAAAAACAATTCAACAAAAAGTACGCAAAGGAAACGTACAATTAATGTGACATAAAAATAGTATGATAAATGATTTTTATATACTTATAAAAAATATTTAAGTAGATAACGTTGTCTTATAATAATACAATATTATTTTACATTATCAAAATTTTCACTATACTTCCTATTTCCGGCTCTGTTATCATCAATATCATCGTCCTCACTCTTGTTTTATTTTTCATTACAACTAGCACGACCCGTTCATATTCACGATATGCGGGGCTCATCAGTGATAGAATATGCAGCCTACAAGCAGTGTATTAAATTTTAATTGTAGGTTTAAATATCATTGAACTGAATTGGTAATATTAATAAAAAAATTGCAATGATTATTTACAATTGCACGGTCAATACGCCCTCTTCAATTTGCATTTATCCACGATGTAAGTCCTCATCGATGTGAGCGTTACCTAAAAACAAATAATATTAAATTTAATTATCGAGTTTAAATATCATTGAACTATTTTGGTAATATTAATGAGAAAGATTACATTAGAGATTATTTACCAGTGCACGGATTCCGTAAAATTATTGACCTAGTTGCGTTGTCGATAATACGGATACTCATCCCCAGTGATGGGCATAAGCCTACAAGAAATAGATAATATTAAATTTTAATTGTCAGTTTTAAATATCATTGAACTAGTTGATGTATTAATAAAAAAATTGCAAGTAAGTTACACGGTGCACTGATTGTAAGTATTGACTTAGTGCGTTGTCCGCGATGTGGTCTCTCATCCGGTGGCGGGCATCGCCTACAAATAGATAATATTAAATTTTAATTGTCAGAGTTTTAAATATCATTGAACTAGTTAAATAGTAATAATAAAATTGCAATAGAGATTACAATTGCAGTTGTAAGCATTACGACCTAGTTGCGTTTTCATGATCTCTGGTCCTCATCCGGAGTGATGGGGCATCGCTTCTAAAAATAGATAATATTAAATTTTAATTGTAGGTTTTTTAAAATATCATTGAACTAGTTCGGTAATATTAATAAAAAAATTGCAATGAGATTATTTACAGTGCTTCTAGTTATTAGTATGGGAAGCATTTGCCACAATCTTCCTCTCTGGTGGTAAGATCCTCGAAGCCTTCTATGTTAACAAAAAAATGTTATAAGGACCTTGGTATAATTAGAAAAAATTATAAAGTGGAAATTAATTACCGTCCACGACCTCACTGATACCGTGACTGATGTCATGCGGTCCCCATACAATGATCAGGTTACCACGGAAGGGATCATCTACATACGGCTCACAAAAAAATTTGGGTTATTTGCCTCGTCGGTAGTGCACAATTCTAGTTTAGCAAGTTATTGAAATTAAATTTATAGATGAAAATGAAAATATTTGAAAGGTTAATGTTTTACCTTATCTGGACATTCTGGATCTTGGGACACATGACACATGACGTTGAACTCGACATTAATGAAGCGGAAAGTATTTTTATCTTCCTTTGTAGTTTCTATTAGAAGTCATCACCTCATTACATATGATTGTGTATTTTAATCATATTTGATAGGATACAAAAGCGTTGGAAGGTAATCCCTGATTAATTGTAAGATGTTTAGCTACTTAATTGCAATTCTTACTTGACTAATTTCAAGTAACCACTTTATTTCTTGTTGTACCTTTTTTCTCAATCTAGCTGGTTTACTTCTTTGGCCCGTGTGAAACCTAGCATCAAGATTAATTGTGGAATGTAATTGCCACACTTTATTTTAGACATAAAAGAAAATTAAAACTATTGAATTCGTTGTAATTTACCTTGCGGGTCGAGTTGGCATTTTTCCTTCTTTATTTTCCTTCTCTTTTAGTCATGGATGAGTGCTCTCCACTCCTCTCACGAAACTATGAGAGGACGCTCAGGATCTAGGGTTAAATTGCAATTCGTCCTATAGGTGTTCTGGTATATTTCAAATATTTTAAATTTGCAGAATACCATTATTCTTGTCAAATGTAAATACAAAGGGCTTAGATAATCTATAAGTTCTTTCTTGAGGTTGATGCAAATTCCACCACTGTCACGTATAGTTGGGCCAAAATTGCAACATGGCTCTCGAGAATCTATAGAACTCATTGTTTCTACAGAATAAAACCAAAAAAAGAAGATATTATCGGTAATTTAAAAATAAAAATCATGATAAATATGTTTTAGATAAAAATTGCAATACGTTAAAATATTAAAATTTTTGGGAGTTGTACATTCTTGTAAGGGACACCTCATAGATTCACCAACAACGTGCCATTAATAGTCCACAATGAGCGTACGTGTAGCTCGAGGAAACACAATAATGTAGTTGGCCATATCGACCTCATCATTGCTGCCATACACACGTTAAATGGTGTTGGGTGTAAACGGCGGTGTGTTTCTTGTTGGCACCTAAAGGAGTAGAAGGTGTCTGAGAGGATTTAGTAATCTCTTGCCCTTGTGTCCCTACCGCAACAAGATTTACGACAAATGCAGAAAAATCTACATGCTTTTGTTTGATCAATGTAAAAATTAAAATCAAACTATCACAATTCATCTCATCGCGAGAACAAAAAATATCCTTTTGAATTTTGTATTACGATATCTTTCTATTTGCCTCATAAGATGTTTAATATATATTACATTTGGTCTTTAGAGCCACGTCTATGATATTAAATTAAAACCCATCTCGTGCCTTTTTTACAGCAAAGAACAACGGAGATAGGGATGAAGAAAGCTCTTACTATAAGGTGAATGTGAAACTATGGCTAGGTATGCGCATATTTGAACAAAATTAACCTTATTTCAATTATGTAAATAACTAAAATACACGAAGATATAGAGAAATTAGCGCTACATGTTCTTAGGCGGCCTCTTCGCGATCATCCACATCGGGGTTATTTCACCTGCCTTTCGATCAATCTGCCACATTGCAATAAAAATTATAAATGTAAAAAATTGAAATTAATATCTAACTTGAAAACACAAATGAAAACTAAAATAATTTCTAATAAGACACCGGAGGCTATTGGAATTAGGTTCAAATATGCCTTGCATTGAATTCCAGTCCTGGAAACTTATGTCATTGCACATTAAGGCACCCAAAACATTCACTCCACGAATGATATATTTAAGTAGGCTATCTCCACAATGCGGAAAACCTGCATACCTATAATGCATTCACTTGCATGTATAAAGGAAAGAGAAAACATGTTTTCATACAACGGTGACAAAGGCATCTTGGAAAGTATCTTCACTTTTTTTATTTATATTTGTTCCCCACCCACACTGCTCTGATGTTTCACTAATCATTTTTTCATTTTGGATTCAAATTAAATTCGAGCCTTAAGTATTTTTTGACCTTTAAATTAGTTTTTATAAGTGGCATGTATGGATTTTCCATTAATTACGCACTTTTTCTCTTCATCGCATGTTTCACGAAATCAAATGCATGATTTAGTCCATACATTTTAACAAATTTGTTGGATCAACTCCATTGGAAATATCATGTTTCCTATTCAATCAAATTATCTCAGTTAGGAGTAGGTAGGTTTCCTTTGTATTAATAGGGCACTTCTAGCTTGCATTTTTATTATATCTTTCAAATTTTGTGTCGTTTCAATTAGGGCATGAATTTTTGCAAATTTCAAGGTGAGAATGAACAAGACAAATTTTAGCGATGGATGAAGTATATGACTCCATGGCGGAGGAGAAAGGCACTAATCTACTTCTTCAAATATCTATAGTTCTCATTCACCTCATACGGAGATGGTCCTGTGATTTTGAAGGCAAATGTTGCGACAAAAAATTCCCTCTCATAATTTGATAGTCAATACAGAAATTTCTTAAATTGATGATTAGGGCATGATTATGGAACATTGCTTTATACACATATGTAATGGAATTCCAAGATCATGATATATGTTTGCATATGTTTATGGCAATGTGCAAGTCCCTGGAGGTGGGAGCGAGGGCGAGGAGACGCGGGGGCGGCATATACCAAAGCTCCCTACCAATTTTCGGGGAAACGTGGGGGACGTGGAGGTCTAAAAATTATAAAATTTATAATGTAACTATATTTTTTGCAAGGAATGTATACAATCATCATACACTTGCATCATGAAAGATAAATCATAAATGATAAAATTACACAAATCGATGAATGATGAATCATATAATTGGGAAACAAATTTAAAAGTTAAAAGTTAAAACATATCATACAATCATACATGTAGTTTGTAAGTTTATAACTATATAATCATTAATGTAACTAATAACAATGTACAATGGAAATAAAGTTTAAGATGTCATATGACATATTATATCAAGATTCAAAATAAGAGTTTAAGCGGTTGCAACCAAGTCTGGCTATAAAAACTTAAACGAAAATAGGGTCAATATGCAAACATAAAGCATAAAAAATAACATATGAATATCAAATGATATCGTCATAATGATAAATGAGCGTAATTTCTCAAGTTATTACCCCATGGTCACATCCAACCACTGCACAGTATATCGAGTCAACCATGTCACCATCGAATTAGAATCACTTGGATTCTCAAATATCTTAAGTAACTTTATCCAGCACAACAAACCATAAATACCGGGGTGGTGAGGGGACATGAGGAGCATGAAGGGGGTGTGAGGGGGAGGCATGAGGGGGTGTGCGGGGCATGAGGGGGCATAGGGAAACATCCCCTAGAGTCCCCAAGACCCGGGAGCGCGAGGGGGGCGAGGAATCTGAACCCCTAGGTGGGGGGGGGAACCAGGTGTAACCCCAGTTTATGGAGGTGGTGGAGAAAAAAAGAGCTCAAATAGAGCTGAATTTTTCACATAAAAGGAGGCATGGGCTTGGTAATGGTTCCATTTAAAAAATGATATCTAGGCAGAATAAGTGTGGCATGCAAACATGCATTGAAAATCCATACGAGTTTGCATTGTATATTTTATGATGGATTCAAATTTGGGTCTCAAAATGCAGTTATGGCATGATTTTGTCGAGAAACCCTTGGTTGGATTCTCATGTTGGTTTAATTTATATTTTAAGTTTGTTTTGCGGTCTTTGGGTGATAATGCTCATGAACCAGGTTACCAATGTGTAACAATCATATTTCAAGAATAAAGTTGTGATTTTTTTTATATTATTATTATTATCTATTAGCTACAGTATTGACACCTAATGCCTAGAATTTTGACATCTTGATAGCATGGATAATTTCAAAATATTTCTAGTAATGTTAACATAATAACTATCATTACGTGTCTTCACTTTTGTCTACATAATAGACACGTGATATGGACTCATCACACAACTAAAATATCGCATGTCCCCGACAAGTTCAAAGTACAGTTTGAACCTACCTCATAGTGTGGTTATTAAGGACAGAGTTGCTTGGTATATAACTTCGATAGCATAAACGCGTGCGGTTCTAAAAGAATCCTCAAGAATTAATGCGAAAAAAATTCACAATATGTTCTACTGAAGCCTTTTAGGATACACGAAATAATATATGTATCATTGATGAATTTTAAAGTATGACAAGATCGAGAAGAAGTCAATGGAAAGGTGATCCTGGCGAACCTAGAATTTAGCATCGAGATGAGTTAGAGTCTAGGAAATTGAAACCTATAACTTTAGTGTGATGAAGAGGACATCACATAGGTAAATTATATTTTCATGTAGAATAATTTGTTAATTCAAATTTAAACTACATAATATGAAAGGCATACTATAAATTTTTCCACATAAGTTACGACAACCTATAAAGGGAAAACCTTCTTTTTCCATGGAAATAATTTACCTTTCCTTTTCAAGATAATCTAAATCACAAAAAATATGAACTATAATGCACACATTCTTGGATAATGTGAAAGTGGAAAAGGAATACCTACACAAGTGATGCCTGTGTACGTTGAACTTACTAATAGATTTTTGTAAGTTGGAAAAATGAAATGCTTGTTTTCATTTAAATGTAGGGTTTTTAAAGTAGGGAGAAATAATGGATGCGAAATTAATAAGCGTTTCTTTGCGAAAAATTTAAATCTTGTATTGGGTGATGAAGATAATAGAGGGTATTGAATCTTGATTCTTGACATCTAGAGAGAACCTTACAGCCTAACACAATTCAATGGAATTGACCAAAAAAACCCAAATAGAGTCAACCCTACTATAGGAGGAAGGGCCTACAGTAAGAACTTACCATTTTGCAAGAGCTGAGGGAGAATGTTGTTCTGCAAGAGCTGAGGGCGAACGCTAAGGGAGAATGCTGAGGGAAAATGTTGTTCTACAAGAGCTGAGGGCGAATGCTGTTTTGCAAGAGCTGAGGGTGAATGGAGGGCGAATGCTGTTCTACAAGAGCTCAGGGTGAATGCTGAGGGCGAATGTTGTTCTGCAAGAGCTCAGGGTGAATGCTGAGGGCGAATGTTGTTCTGCAAGAGCTAAGGGCGAATGATGAGGGAGAATGCTGTTCTGCAAGAGCGGAGGGCGAATGCGTGCGTGATATCAGACGTTAATGTAGCACACATGTACATTTGAACACTAATATATTTTTGTAGTTGAAATTCAATGCTTGTTTTCATTTAAATGTAGGGTTTTTAAAGCAGGGAGAAATAATGGCTGCCAAATTAATAAGCGTTTCTTTGGGAAAAATTTAAATGTTGTATTGGGTGATGAAGATAATAGAGGGTATTGAATCTTGATTCTTGACATCTAGAGAGAACCCTATGGCCTAACACAATCCAATGGAATTGACCAAAAAAACCCAAATAGAGTCAACCCTACTATAGGAGGAAGGGCCTGCAGTAAGAACTTACCATTTTACAAGAGTTGAGGGTGAATGCTGTTTTGCAAGAGCAGAGGGCGAATGCGCGCGTGATATCAGATGTTAATGTAGCTATTGCGATGGATACAAAAAAATAAAATCATTTTTATGTAGCGCGCATATAAGTTTCTAATTTTTATGTAGCGCGCATATAAGTTTCATATTTTTATGTAGCGCGCATATAAGTGTCGTTATACCGACGACGAAAAAAGCATCGCTATTGCGACGGGTGCCTCCAAACGTCACAATGGCGACACCTAGACATTGTGTCGCACTTGCGATGATTGGAGTCGTCTCAATAGCGATGCTTTGGGCCATAGTGTCGCAATTGCGATGTCTTCCTCCAAACGTCGCAATTGAGACAATTTTCTAAGTGTCGGTATTGCGACACTTTTCTATAAACGTCAGTATAGCGACGGTTTCGGGCGGGATGGAAAAAATTTGGGGAAATTTCCAACATTTGGTCAAAAGCTTCGAAACCAAGTGTCAGAATTTCCGCCAAATGTAGTAGTGAAAGGATTGAATTGAGCAGCTGGTATTTGGATGACAGGGACACTAGGACCAACAGAAGTTTGTTGAGTAGATCTAGGGTGACTGAGCCCCAAGTTTTGAATGAAGTGCATATCAAGAGGTGTAGATGGAGGGGTATGTCTCTTCCCAGGGTGTTTACCACTTTGGGGTGGTGAACTAGGAAGCTCAAGGTCTGGCTAGCCTAGGGCACTGAATGACCTAGTTCTAGGTAATCTATTAGGTAGGTCTAGGTCAAGGTGAAAATGTGATAAAGCTGTAATATATTCTGGTGTAGAGTTAGATATATGGATGTGACTGGAAATAGTTGGTATTTTAGGTGTGGGAGCTCCCTTGAGGATACTCTCAGGGTTGTCAACTATTTCAGGTGGGTTTGGGTTTGGGTAAGCTCTTGTATGAATGGTTCTTGAAGCTAGAATGTTGTTTCCTAACCAAGCAGCTTAACCCTACTTGTTACTACTATTGTGGTTGATGTTGTGATGGGGGTTGGTCTCCCAGTGGAGTCTAATTTGATCCAAGATAATCAGCAGGCCTACTGATCACCAGTGGAGTCTTTAAAACGTTTAGGGAAAATGGAGTCGCCAGGTGGAAAAGGTTTAGGATGCTTTGGAGGGTACACTGTCCACCACAGTGCTTATGAGATTTCCTCTTTCAAGGATATCTTCAAAACACAACAAACTCTAACCAGAGATTGACTGGGACGGAATTTACCAGATATGTCACCTCCGAAAGAGTGTGAGATTTGGAGGCTACCTGGCCCTTTCCAGACTCTGTCCAAGAGTATGGGGAAAACACAACAATGGTATAGAGGTTAGTGTGTGAATAGGAGTGTTTAACTGCCAACCTAACCAGATATTGTAGGTTTTTGAATGCCTAAGAATGTTTAAGGTGTAATGCACTCAGTTCCCCAGTGGAGTCGCCATTATGTTGGGGTTCCCATGTTTTGGCCAGATTAGCAAGACGAAAAGATGAGACAACATCAAACCACTTTCAGACCTCAGGATCTAGCCCTCCTGGGTCTAGAGAGGGACATCTCTATGAAATGTCAAAGGTGTATGACTTTACAGCTCAGTGTTCAAGATGTTAGGCTAGTTATAGGCACAGGTTTTGTTTGTTTGTTTGTTTTTTTGGTTGCTGGTTATCAGGAATGAAGGGTTCAATGTAAGACAAGGATGAGCAAAGAGGGATAAGGCAGAGGTGAAGTGGTTCCAGGAAATATTCAAAACCATTGGGAAATGGAGTCAGGAAAGGATTTGCTTGCTATCAATAGGTAGGCTTTCAATTGGGCTAGTCATCTAAAACATTGGATCTTAAAGATGATTGTGTGGTATGGAAAGGTAGGAGAGGAGGAGATAACACAGATTTAGGGCACAAAGTTAAAGACCAGATGATCGCACAAGGATCCTAGTGGACAGGGCTAACTCTAATCCCCAGTGTTCCCAAATATTCCAACTAAATCCTTAACAAGAAACATCTAAGGACTGAATTCATTTAATTCATACATCAGAGAGCAAGCAATAACATCCACTACACTGGTTAAACCAAATGAAATAAATTCCTAGATAACACATTCAGAAGAAAAAAATTAATGGCAAGGAGAGCAGAAACATAGGGTACCTAACAAGGGTAAATCCTATGCCAATATTCTGATGCAAGCCAGTAGAAACGAAATGAAATGAATATAAACAAAAAGATAGGAAAACATCACCGCTGCTTTAGATCAGGGTCCAAAGAAATGTGCTTGTCATATTAAACAACAATACCAGTCAGGTACAACATTGCCAATAGCTGAATACTTAGTCTGAAAACATCTCCTTCAACCTATCTTACAACTTTACACAGAGACTGTGTCTCAAAAGAAACTACTTGCAGTTCTCTAATAATTGATCAACCACCTTTACAAAGTTTCTTCATGAAATTTTATGGCATAAAGATGGGTTGGGGAGGTAGGTGAAGAACTAAATGCAGTATTAAAATTTCTGAGAAGAAAGAGGGCCAAAACCCATTTTGTTTAAATTCTAAGCATTCAATTCCTGTCACTCTTTGGATGGAAGAGTGGTCTTCTTTAGACCTTTATTCATTTCGGTATGTCTCTTGATGTACTTTGATTTGCATGACTCTATGGTACCTTTGGTGATTGAACAAATGATAAACAAACGATTGAGAAGTCTGCCGTATTTATGAAACAAATGCTCTGGTAGATTCAGACTGTTGTCTGGGTGGAAATTTCTTCAGGAGCATGGTGTAGAATAAAAACTGCATGGGCGCTTTGTCCTTTATGGATGAAAAACATTCTGGTGCTGTAGATACCCTGATATGCATTGATTTCTGCGTGTTGTACTTTCTGCGTGATCCACGAGTCTTCAATCTGATGCTTTACCTTTAAAACTCTGAACATAAGGCTTAAAAATCTTCATTTGCGTGCCTTAAGCTCTTTACTGCTTAATTCAAATCTCTGTCTGTAGAAACTTGGCTTTAATGGTGCTAGATAGGTTTCTTCGCAGAGGTTGAAATATCCTTGGGTAATATTTATGACGCTGCTACCTTTCTGATTATTTCTATTGTAGTACCCGCTTCCAAATTCAACCCTCCCAGCACAACACGCCATTGCAATAGTACGATCGAACCATGGCGGTTTTCTGCCTCTTTGGAACCCTGCAAAACACGAAAATAGGTAAAGAAAACAATGGGGGTGATGGATGCAGTGCAGATGATGAAAATGATCGTGTAGCTGGTGAAATGGCGAAACAATGCAGAGGAATGATGGAGGGAAGCGTTGGTGAAGGTTGGCAGAGCGCAAAGGAAATTTAAATGAAAAAACCTTAACAAACTTGAATTTTGAACAAATATATGCAATGGGATGGGCAGATGTACAGTGGATACACATGGGGGTGATGTGGCGAGACCGGGCGGAAATTTCAGCAGTGGGGAGAACGAATCTGGACCGTCAGATTTCAAAGGAGATCGACGGTCAAAAATATAGCGGAGGGCGATGAACGGTGGGCTAGGAGTACGGTGACCTTGGACTAAACCCTGTGCAACTATGCAAAGCGACAACCGTTGGATGGCCAAGGATAGATCTGATGGCTGACGGTGATATTTCTCCGTGTCCTGTACCGAAAGATAACATGCGATGAGTGAGCAGTTTTGGAATCGTACAGGAGCTACGTGTCGAATGTTGAGTGGAATCGCTGGGAAATGGAAGAATACCGCCTACCGCCCGAAGGTGGTGCAATAGATACCATCGGGGACCACCGGGGCATACATACTGCGGACCGTTGATCTGCATTGAATAGACGACGATTGCGTGGTCAGGGGTTTGAATAGGGGAAACACAGACACTGTGGAGTTAACGATCGCCATTTGATCTATAAAGATCAACGGTCAGGGACGCTCCTGATATACATTGGAGATTAGCGCCTTTAGGGTTAGCGTGTGGTTCCGGCGCCGAGGTTACATGGTGGGAAGGTGCAGGGGCTAGGCCCAGATTATGTAGAAAATCTGGTTTTTTGGCTCATTTTTAAAGCATTTTAAGGCCAGCCAAGGGAAACGATAGGGGAATGAGGGGGATTTAAAGAATTAGAGGGGCACAGAACAAGGGAAAACGAAGGTTAACATGAGATATTTTGCAGGGGTGTAAGGGCCAAATGAGGGCCTTTTGGAGCACAGTTTATGTAATTAATGAAACCTTATAATGGGAACAGCAGAGGGAATTTCATAAAAAGGTAAAGGCACAGGATACTTCAAGGATGATGTGTATTCAGGGGAGATGCATTCCTTGAAGGCCCAAAAGACAATTTAGCCCCCCATTTTTCCTGTAAAAAATTTACAGGGGGGCTAACAATAACTACACTTCCAACTCTGTTACAACTTCGAATCACTCAGTTACAACTAAGTCCATTTGCATATCCCACCAACCAACCTCTTAAATTGAAATTATTATAGCTAACTGATTTGCCACTTCAATTAACTATTTCCAAGTGCTCATTAAGAAAATATTATTTTTTGTTGGCCAACTAATATTAAGGGATAATAATAGCCAACATGCAGCTATAAACATACATGCAATATATAAATATAACTTGCACATACATCTATAAATAGATCTCATCTATAAATAGAATTTGCTCATGCATCTATAAATAGACATCCACCTAAAAATAGCCTGAGGCTCCATCTTAGTGGAGGTGCATAATTTTCACTAGGATCTTCTTGTTGAATCTCAACGCCTTGGACTCTTGTCTGCTTGCACCTGGTCTTGTGTTCGAGGAAAAATACTAGGCTTCTATCATATGTTTTTTATTTATAAATTTTTGTTGTTAATTTCCACTTCCATTCCAAAAGATTATGAACATCATAATTCTATGTCTGCATATGTATTTTAATTTTGGATTTTCTCAACCCAAAACTATTGTCGACTGAAATGTATTGATGTCAATTTTTGACATATTCTGCTACTTGAGAGAAATTTTTGTTTTATCACTATGATGCTGAAATTAAACTGCTTCAATTATATGACTTCATTAGTTTCTCTTCATGTGCTTATATTCTCCTACCCTTCATTAAATTTTCATAGTTAATGTTGTTGTCATTGTATAATCTAGATAATACATTCGTATGTTAAATTTATCTATATCTGCCAAACTTTATTACAAACATTTTATTTACTTTGTTATATTTGTTCATTCAATATTTGAAATGTTTTATCTCATGAATAGTAGTTTTACTAAACTTTTTATCTTAATTGAGACTTAAAATATTCAGGTCTTTTTGACCTTTTATATAGTACATGCATTTTCCATAGTGATTATACTTTCCTAGTAACCATTACAAGATGGTTTTTTATAGATTTCTAGACTTAGTACCATGGTGTAATTTTCATTGATGTAACCATTTATAAATGATTTTTCTGATCTTTTCAGTCACTTTTTCTTGTTACAGTATATATATATATATATATATATATTTTCAATAGTGGAATAATGTTAATTTCTTTTATCAATGAGTATATTATAAAAGTTTAGGACTCTATACATATACATATACATACTAATGTTACTTCAGGTCTCTTTATCCTGAGACTAATTCTATACCCAAGTATTTTTAACACAAATAACTTTCTCATAGATCATGTTTTAATTCTAACCTACAAATTTCTATGCATCTTATGTATTCTGTTACTTCCAATGTATTGATACAAATAAGTCTATGCTAGTAACTAGACATTCTTGTTTTTATAAAATTACACGGTAAGATATATTTGTAAATATCATCTAATACATATTAATTTCCTTGGCTCATTTTTCCGCCTTTGCATATTCTACTGTAATTTTACCAAGAAACTAATTTCATTAAATAATCTCAAATACACAATTATTACTTCTTGAAATTTTCAAATCTCTCCTACTAAATTTAACATCCTACTTTAAATATGAATTTCTATATATAATCAAATAAAGCATAATAATTATTTTTCCTAAAAAAAGAGGGTTAAGAACACCAAATTCAAAATCCATGTCTCAAACTGTCACAATAGTTTACCGACTTCACCCAACCTTTGATCATTTTCCTCAATAGTATCCCCTCGAGCACTTTAGTTTGCAAGTTAATAGTTTTGCTTCATTTTTTTCCTTTATTTCCTCTCACCAGATTAGCTCTGCGTGACTCCCTTTTCCAGCAAGATGACCCAAAAAGTGTGTTAGAAAATTATATATTACAGAGTAATGGAACAAATAAAATATATGCAGAAACACAAACACAAGAAACACATAAAACCAGAGAGACAAAGATATACGTGGTTCACCCAGTTTGGGCTATGTCCACCCCGAACAACGAGTCCTTCCTTTTTTTTATCCATCAAAATGAAGAGACAAAACCTATAGCAGATCTGCTGTAATATCCTCTGTTCTCTTTCATAGTCTCCCTATCTGCTTCTCGCTCTGAGAATACACATACAATACACAACTACAATACAATACCCTCATACAAAAGAGGGGTTTCTTTCTAGGGAAAAAAAAACCTAAACTAAACATAACTTCTACTGTCATATCATTTTCCTAATGAATGACCCGGATTGACTAGAAATTACTATACTTTTTACAAGGAAATTTTACATTTGTTTTTAGCTTCGAGGGCACTGCCCCCGAAACCCCCTACCAGGGGGGGCTCCATAAAGTCGTAGCTCCCCCCCCCCCGCCCCCGCTGGACCCCCAAATAGCGTTTAATTACGGGCGGTGTTGCCGCCCATTAAGGTACAGGGGGTCCAACGCTGTGATACAAAATAAACAAGATAATCAAGCTCCACACCCAACAAAGTGTATTACCCTCTTACCAATCATTTGGTAGTTGGTAACTACCTCCTCTTCATCCAGCAGGTGGTAGGTAGTTACTAGCTCATTTATGAGCTTCACTTCCCCACTCTCAAAGACAACCTCCTATCTTTTAGGGAAGTTAATGATCGATTATTTCCATGATAATTATTAATCTAATCATGTAGATTATATGCCTAGGACTTAATGAGTGGTAATTAATATCAATAATTAAATTGTAACCATAACTCATCTATCCAGGTGTAACTTTAACATAATTTTCTAGGTATTTTCTTTTATTAGAAACATCATAAATACAATTTTACCTTTAACCTTTATTAGTTTTATCATAACGATAAACTATTTCCAAATAAGTCTTTAAAATTTAAAGCATAACCACACTTAACCATATTTACAAATTTACAACATAAAATCCAAGTCAGGGGATATAACAATTCCCATGAAGGTGTGTGGCAGATACAATTGACCCTTAAGGCAATGCCTTTAGAAAGTTCCACATATATGGTTGCTTTGCAAGCTAGCCAATGATTGTAATTAGATGGAATTTATAACTCATTATTCCCTGGCCTCCTTTTCAAGAGTGTTTTCTTCGGGACCTCATCATTTGGTAGCATCCTTCATGGTGTCCCTCCTTTGTAAATTCATTATTCCATGCCCTTCTTCATGGGAGTGCATGATTTGGTAACTCGTCATTTGTTGACCTCCTTTTGGAACTCATTGTTCCCTAGCCTCTTGTTTCTCCACTTGTCTTAGTGATGTCTGTTACTCAATATTTGAGCAACATAAGGTTGCAATATCATCATAAGATACCTTCCAATTATATTCCAATCCTTCATGACATTGATGAAGGACCCATGTAGAGTATCTAGATTTTGGGTTTAATTTTAAGCACTCTTACACCATGGGTTCTATTTGTATGTGTGTAGAGTTTTACCAAAGTCATTAATTTCTATACTTTGCTGGTTTTCCTAATGTACCCATGTATAGGATCTATATTTTGGGTTTAATTTTAAGCACTCTTACACCATGGGTTCTTTTTGTATGCGCATGGGATTTTACCAAAGTCACTAATTTGTACACTTTGTTGGTAATCCTCCATTAGGTATATTCTCTACACTTGAATGTAGGTATAGGTTTTACCTCTGCACTCATTGGATTTTACCTTTTTTCATTTTTTTCATTTTCTTTAGGTTTCACCTCAACTTGGCAAGTTTCCCCCCCATTCCACTTTGCATTCATGTTCTTGTTATAAAATAGCCTTTTGTGTTTCATGCGTTAGCCTAGTTTAATGTTTTTTTCCATATTCTAGAATCCATCCCACTCTGTTAGGCCCTGGGAGTTAGGTGTGCATGGTGGGTGACATACCCATCATAGAAAATGTGACATTTATATTGCAAGAAGTGTAATGATTTGGGATTATGGACTTGTGCACTACTGGGAACATGCAAAAGTAGGCTCAAATAGGTGAATCAAGAAACAAAACAATTGTATGTTATCAAGGGATTACATGACATAACATACTTCGGTGCAATTGAGAGTTGGGCACAACAGTGGGCACACATGCTAACTGAATGGGTGTGGCAAAAATAGTGCATCGACACATGAAATGGGATGATGAGACAATATCAGAACAAGAATCTAGGCACCACACTTAGCATCGAATTGAATGAACATGCGTGACCAAGGTTGGGATGGTCATGTGATAGAGGAGTTGGCCTGGGTGAAGACATGGCTTGACTCGGTGGTGAACCATTATGTTGGAAGTCAAAAGAGGGTGAACACAAGTATGTATGGGATATAACATGGGCTAGCTAGAGTTGAACCGAAATGAAGAATCCCAAGGGGCATGGAAGTGAATCGATGTGACAGTTCAAATTACACCACCAAAACATATATATAACTTAGAGGGAAGTTTGATTGGAGGGGAGGACATAAGCACAACATTGTTAACAAGAAATTTTGGTTCAAATAAAAAAAAATGAAGTGGTTGAATCAAGTGGGCCTATAGTGAAGGCAAATTGCACAAGCCAAAAATTTGGAATTTCTAGACATGAAGAAAAAATTTGACATTTTATGGTTGCAAAACAAAATTTTGGTGATTCTAGTTGCAAATCCAAAATTTGGTGTTTTTGGTTGCATAATTAAATTTGGTGATTTTGGTGGCAAAACAAAAAATTGGTGATTCTGGTCACAAGAGATGAAATTTTGCGATTTTATCATTGTAAACGGAGGGCGTCATGCTCGATGGTCAACATTGCTTAGAATTTTGGTAATTTGACCTACATAATGAAAATTAAGACTGGAGAGTTATGTTATATAAATATTTGTGTACATTTGTGGAATTGTGTTGATTATTGAATTTGTGGCTTGCTGTTTTACTACAAGTTTAATTATTTAATGAAGTTGAAGAATGTGATAATGAAATCACTTGGTTATATGATGATGTTATTATATTTTTCTAAGTAACATAAAGTTATAACAATTTCAACAAGTATTATATTATGAGACATAGTCCAGGTGAATTAATTCCATTATAGTATTAGTAGGTTGGAAAATGCACCAATGTTGCATGCTCAGGGTTCTTGTTTTGCCAAAAGCACCAAGCAACCATGCATAGCTTTTGGGGTAGTGACATTTTCTATCAAAGCAGAAGAACATTGAAGAAGAATTGGTGTGCTTTTCACCAACTAGGAGTTGGTATCAGAGTTTAAATGTAGTAGTAGTATGATCTTCATCACATGGGGGTAGTATCATAGCATATTGTAGAGTATAATTTGTTTAAGTGAAGGAAGAGTGTGTGCAACTCTTCATCACATAGAGTTGGTATTGTTGCAGGAAAAGTATCGAAGTAATATTCAGAGGTAGTGATTGTAGGTGGGGTTTCTCTTTCATGGGGTGCAGATGTGGAGAGGGGAATTTCTATGATTGATTGATAGGAGGGATGTTGGCTATTGGTTAATTATTCAAGTTGACTATAAGGGAGATATATTAGGCAGAGAAGAGATTGCTAACCCTCAATAATAGAAGGGTATTTCTACAAAAAATTGAGGATTCAACTTGGGAGGATGATATATATTGATGTTTGAATGGCATCTAGGATATCACCCAAGGATGGTCTAATAAAATGGAAAGGATGTAGAAGTTGACAGTTGAGATTGAAGCCTTGCAGATTGAACTAGACGTTGACTTGGAGAAACATGCTACAGTTTCCATGGAGGATTGTTGCAGCTGATGTTAGGAGAGTACTTTGTGTATTTTTATCCTAAAGGAAATAGGTTTCATAGTAGATAGGAAGTGGCCCAAATTAAGGAAGGGAAACAAGTGAAAAAGTAGGCTAGCCAACCATATGTGAGCTAGAAAGAAGGGCTTGAAGTAAATCAAGGAAGGCCAGGATTAAGGCACTCACACAATCATTAATGAAGGGTGGTGACAATAGGGAAAGGACCGCAAGTGAAGCAAAACCATTTGAAAGTAGGAGACTCAAGTTGCATAATTTATATTGTTGGGTCTTGTAGGAGCATGTGAAAGAAACACCTACCAACAATAAAGTTGTGTTACCTTCGAGAATAGATCCAAAATTAGTAACGAGTGAAGAGGTAGACAACACAATCAAAATAACTGCAACAATTATGCTAGAAACTAGGGAAGAGACTACAAGAAGGAAGGAAGGAAGGATTGGGCCTTCATTTTTTCGAAGTAAAAATGAAAGGAAGGAAGCTAGAAACTATGTTGATTCAAGAGAAACTCATAGCCTCATTAGTGTGAAGACAACCAAGTCCATCCAACACCCACAAGGATTCAAAGAAGTAAATTTAGAAGAAAAAGAAACAATAGGTGTACTTCTATTAGTTCCGATCTAGATTGCACATTCATTTAGAATTGGATTTGAGAGAGGCTCCCTTAAATCATTGTGCCATGGTGTTGGGATAAGACTTATTTGGAGAAAACAAGGTAGAAATTATACTTGTGAGAGGGGAATTGGTGTTTCTAGGAGGAGAAACAACCATCGATGTTAGTCTAACCAATAAAATCAAGTTGGGATATCGTACTAGGATGTCAACTATCAGGGTATGTGGGGAGAATCTCCACATGCAATTATCACAACCAGAGGTAGGACGAGACCAACCGATTCTAGATTTGAGACTTCTGTGACATGATTTATATTGGTTTATTATTTCTAAGTTTCATACTTTATGTCTATTTATATTTCATTCATCTTGATGATGAGCCACATGTGATGGCTTAAAACGTCGAAGTAGAAGAAAACCCTGTGCGGTAGATACAATTTTTATTTATTAACCAATCAATTAAATAGATGTAAATGAGTCATGTAGTGAATTTCATGAGTAAACTAACTAAGAGATTGAGACATGTGAGGAAGGGTAAAGAACCTTCAATAGTGTGTGTGATGTATTATGATTGTTCACATAAGAACCAACAAAAATATGGAGAAGGGAGAAGGGAGGAGGGACTTGTCATGAACAACAATGTATGAGATGAAGTAATAGAGGAATAAGAAAGTGGTAGGGATCCTACCACCATTTTTTATTATTGAAAATGTACTATGGGAATATATGACTTTCAACTAACTATAAAAATGTTGAGAATGCTTTGATGCACTAAAAGAGAATTCAAAGTTGCGAGGAGGTATTTGGAATTGAAGAATAATTTGGATCCCATAGTTTCCTGTAGCCTTGGAGAGGAATTCTCAACCAACATCCTTTAAAATAAGCATGGGGACATGAAGTGCAACCTCAAGGGAAGAAAGAGGGGAGGCATTGAGCCCATTGGTGCCTAGATAAGGCATCAAGTTAGCAACACAGGTTGTGATGGGAAAATATAACAACAAAAGAAAAAGAGGGGGATTGTATTTGGCATGAATAACTACATTCTCATTGAGTAGGGGATATGGTGAGATTAACTACCTAGTCATCCGATGATGTGGGGGAGCTTAGTGTGCAACAATATGTCAAAGAGAAATCATTGAGACTACAAGGATGCATGAGGATTGTTGTTTATCACAACCCATAAAAGAACTAGTATTGTGTGCAGTGATGTGTTAGAAAGGATCACTAAGGCTATGAGTATGCATGAGGATGGTAGTCCATTGTAAGCCATATAATATGTAGTGTAACAGATATGATGTTAACTAGTATCCTGAGCATTGTAAAAAATGACAATAATTTTGAGTGGGGGAGGATGTCAGGCCTTAGGATTTAGGCATGCATGTGACATTTATATCACAAGAAATGTGACGATTTGGGGTTTTAGGCTATGGAATTGTACACAAGCAAGCACACACCAAGTAAAACTCGTCTAGGAGAGCCATGGGACAAAATAGTTGTATTTTAGTGAGGGTTTGCACTACATAACATAGTTTGACACAATTTCCATCTAGGTGTAGTGGTGGGCATGCATGCCATTCATACATGTGAGCTTATGGTATTGTTGAGTCCCAAATTTGCATCTTTTCCATACATTTTTCCATACCTTTTTCACTCACCTAAACTTCCCAAATTGTCAATATCATGTGCAAAAGAGCATCTAACATGGTTTTTAATTATATTTTTGTGTTTGCTATTTGATCTAGATTTTGTTCATTCAGCTGCGGAATCTTGCCACTTTCCGCAGCTGCTGCAACTTTCCGCAACTATTTTGTGAAACTCTATGCTACAGGTGTCTACAAGGAAAACGAGCCACATGGGCAGGTCAGGAATGACGTGGACATGGTTCGTGGTCCTATTGGTTCAAGCAAACTCATCCAAAACGCGGTCAAGAGCATCACATGATCAACCATGGAGTTTCATGTCGAGAAATGGGACTCATTTGCAAGGTGTCACATGAAGGTTCATACGGCAGTTTCTAAACTGCGGGAGGATGTCATCGACATGCATGCCTACGAGGTCTGAAATTAATTCAAGCATCCACCTCGTGATTTACTTTCCAACACGGCCATGCTCCTATATCCGTGGGCGTAGTAGTCTCGTGCTCTCCACTAACATGAACTTTGAAGCGATTTATGGTTGTTGTATATATATAATGCGTTTATCGCATAGGAGAAGTTAGTGATATTAGTGAATGTGTCCTACTTTGTTATCTTTTGATTAGTACCTTTCTCTTTGTAGTGAATTCGCGCACTTGTGTCGTAACATTACCGTGCAGCCAATATTTGCGCAATATGAAGGCTACGTTTTTCAACTTAATTACCATTATTTGAGGACCTTTACGGTACAGGTAGAGGCCCTATGACTAAGGTTTGTGCATTAGTGTATAATTTTAATTTCATTGTTATTGTTATAATCCATTCATATGTTTATATATTGCATTTGTTTTCATTTGTTTATACACTTCCATAATTTCCATTTCATTTGTCTTTTATGCTTTATGTTGATAATCCTTGATCAGTGTTCTTGTTTGAGTTATAGATAAGCGTAGGGCATTTTCATAGCTTTTTGACTAATGACATGGAACTAACATTTCTTTGTAGTTTGCTTTTCATAGCTTTTGTTTTAATTTTAGTGGCTGCTTATCTTCTTGATGGTTAAATTTAGATACTGTCTGCTCATAGCATCTTGATTTGCCTCAAAGCCGGTAGATGATGGTGAGAATTGTATTATGAAATTTGTAGTTTTAGTATTAGTTTCTTTACATAAATTTAGATATATTAAACGCTCATAACCATCTTGATTTACTTACTCAAGAAAACCGCAATTTGGACTGATGGTGAGGATTGTATTATGAAATGCGTTTAGTATTAGTTTCTTTTACACAAATTTAGATATATTAAATCATGTGACATCTTGATTTATATAAACCCTGGTGGTGATGGTGAGGGATTGAATCATGAGTGTATGGTTTAGTATTAGTTCACTACTGCAAATTAAATATCGATTTACTCAAATTGTTTATGATTACTTGAAAATCATATATTTACATTTAATGATGAAGGATCAGAAGATAAATTGATGTGTCGATTTAGATTTATTTTATTTTTTTGGTACGAATTTCATAGCATAGTTTCTTTTATGTTTGGTTAGCGTGTAAAAATATTTTAGTTTTCATGCTCAATAGTTCATTGTTTTGATTTATTAGATTAGCGGCACCTTTTCATTTTATTGACACATTTTCATTTCTTTTTTCAGTCTTGTCGTTGTAAATTTCAATTTTCTTTTTAAAGTTTCAAGTTGGTAAATCATTATAGGGGATATCACTTCTTAGGAAAAACATATGAAACTTGTTTTCATCTTAAAATTTCATTTCACCTTGAAAACCAAAAACGACAAAAGTTAGAAATAGGTTATCTTACGCATATAGTACTAGCACTTCATCGACTTACGATTCTAGAGTTGACAAATTAAATGCAGCAATTTAGGACACACTAAAATTCGACCCGACATTTTGGTAGCGTTTAGAGTGTAACTAGGTAGCCAATTTCTTTAAAAAAAAAAAAAAAACAACAAAATCATAAAAAGAAGGGAAAACTTGATAACTTCTTGAAGTATGCTCTCTCTTGCACCTAGTGTGATACGGAGATCAGAAAAGAGAGTTATTGGTTTAGTAATTTCTTAAGTATACTCTCTTCTTGCACCTAGTGTGATGGAAGATCGAAAAAATTATTAGCCCAACTTTTTTTTAAAAATAAAAGACATTTTATTTGAGATTCTAGAGGATATTAAGGTAAGGATGATTTTAAATATTTTCTTGAAACGTGATGGTTCTTATTATATTATTACAGGATTTTGAGTCTGAAGAACAGTTGATTGGGGATTCTACACCCTGCCAAACCCTTAGAAAACAAGAGACTCTCTCATCCTCCCCTTGGTAGAAGAACTAGAGGACTATAAGGACTCTAAAGAAACTATCATAGCGAGAGGAAGTAATAAATAGAGGTAAATTAGAAGAGGAGAGCGATGGAGACCATGATAAGTGAAGGAAATAATGGTAGAAATAGGGAAGGAGACAATTTGTTTAGGTTTATATAGTTGATGAGAAACTCACGTATATATTAGAAAATATCTCACCATCATTCTCCCTAACTTTTATGGATTGCAGTGAGGATCCTGAAACATTTACACATTTTGGAGTTTGAAGTTGTGTCTTTAGAACTTATGACTATATGGAAGACTCTAAAAAAGCTCAAAGCATTTTCCTTCAACATTGAAGGGGTCTACTTTAAATGGTTGTATTGGGATTAGCCACTCAATCTATTAGGACTTGGAATGAAATGAAACAAACGTCTGGATAGATACTTGGACTGTGTATGCCCACAATCAAAGGATGAAATTAATTCAAAAAATAATACAAAAAGTGAAAATTTGGAAGACTTACTTGAAATATTTCAATACAACTTGAAAAGAGCAAAGATGAGCAATTTAAGTAGTGAAACCTTGAAAGCCCTCATATTAAAAGCCATTAGAGATGAATGGATAGACATTTTAAACATGATGGGAAGGAGACATTTCTCAACTTCCACTTCGTGATATAACATAATTATGTATACATCTCTCAAGGAAAATCTAAAGCTGGAAAAGGCCTAGGGATCCTTCTCTTATTATTCTTTCGTCTGCAACTAGATCATTAAGTAGGCGGAAGATTGGTAATATGCTTGATGAGTTCAAAGCTGATATCTTAGGGAGCCTTAGTAGACAGCTAGACACCTATTAAAATTCAAAACAAAGCGAGAAAGCAAAAGCGAGATGCTTTAACCATCTTTGTCCCGAAATGTAGGAAGAAACATGCTTTCAAGGAATGTCCCTTGGATGCAAAGTTGGCAAAAACACATAATGTATGATTTATCGGAAGATCATGAGATCAAGGATAAATCCTTCCATTCTACTGGACTCAAAGGCATTTTTCAGAAGATCAAATTGATGAAGAATCTCTCTGGGTACATTCGCAAGGAGACCTTGGCGAGACGAAATCTCAAGGAGTTTAACAACCCTATGAATCTTCAAACCCCGCAAATTGGAATCCTTGGCAAAAACCTTGGCCCCAACATCAAAATTCATATGTTGACCATGGGTACAGGGATGCAAATCATATGGGAGGAGTTTTTCTCAAGTTTATCAATATCCTCCATCTTTTCCAAAATCAACAGCTCCACAACTTCCAAGCCCAAATCCAGAAATTTCATTTTTATTTTAAACATGACAACTTCTCAACAAATACAAATCCTCAACTCCGTATACATACCAACGAAGACAAATCAACTTCGGCTTCAGCCATTTCCAAAATCTGACCTTAAAGAATCCTGGAACTACTTATGAGTAGAGAAGGACAACATTCCTGCCTATGCTAATTTGTTCTCTCCATGTGATGTACAACTTCGAATCTGGTAGAGTTTTAGAAAAACCTTCTATAGATATTCAAGAGCAAGATACCTAGGAGGACTTCTCTTCAAGTCAATAAAGTTGGAAGAATCTCTTCACAAAATTCAAGCATGCAAAAAGAAAAGAAAAGTTAACACACTCTATATAGTTAGACAGCATCTACACCTCCTTTTCTGAAAAGGCACAAATTGACAGGGGTGGAAAAACAAATCTTGTTGCCTAACATGACTTTCCTAGATGAATTGAAGAATGTTTGTATCAAGATTCCATTGCTACAAGCCATTAGAAATTCTATTCATGAAAAACCATGAGTTGAGCTTCAAAGAACGGAAGGAAACTAAAAGACACAAAGAAGAATCCCTGGTAGGAAGATTACTTGAGACATTATGATGGGAAAAATTACCATGCAAAAGTATGTGAATCCGGAAGTCAATTGTCAAGACATATAAATGGGTTAGAAATTCAACACATTGATTGACTTAGGAGGCTACGCTATCAACATTATGGAAACCAAATGGAACTAAAGACAGTTAAAGTTCCTAATCTTCTCTTTACACCTACTTTCGCAACTACTTGGTCGATCAGTTATTAAACAGATGGTGTATTAGAATATTCCAGGTCTCTATGGGTGCAGGAATATCCGATTAGACTTTATGATTTTGACTCCAAAAGTAATCAGGACATCCAATTATCTTAGGAAGACCTTGGCTATTTGTTGATACTTTTATTAGTTGTAGATCTGGAGACATGTACATTTCTAATAGTAGTGACAAAGAAATTCAAAATTTGTATGCCTCCGGCAAGAGCAATCCATGAGAAATAAGGAGACAATAGATAGGTCGATAGTAAAGACACTATACAACTGTCTTTACCATTTTAATCAGTGAGGATAGTCGATGCGAACACATTAGAAAAGAATTTTGAGATATCTTGAATACTTATTTACAATTACAAGTTGGGAATCTGACATAAGAATATTTATCATCCAAGACAAATGTCTCTTTACTCTATGGAAAGTTTGTGATACACTTTATTGAGATTTTCCCGGAAAAAACATTGAATATCAATAAATATTTGGAAAGTCACAACAAGAAAATGGCAATCTTGCAAAAACATTCCTCACGCATTTGCATGGGAGTATCTTGTATGAAGAGGTATTGATCACAAGACTTGCATCCATCATATCTATATTGAGGAAAACTGATAGGCAATGAATGACCTCGAAAGAAGGATGAATCAAATCTTAGGAGATAGTGAAAGAAGAGCTCAAAACTTCTCAATGTAAACTTCATTTATCCAATTTAGGATAGCGATGGGTTTCTCCTTTGGTTATAGTACCTAAAAGAATGGTAAATGGAAATTTTATGCATTGATTACAGGGAATTAGACAAAGCAACTTTGAGATCACTTTCCTTTGCCTTTATTGATCAATTGGCTAGATACATTGTAGGAGTAAAAGTACTTTCATTTTTGGATGGTTTTAATTAGTTTAATCATTAGGTAGCACACGAGGATGAGTAGTTGCATTACTTATTATGGGAACTTTTCCCTCTTTTAAGTGCTTCCTTTAGGTTATGTAATACACCGGCAACATTCAAAACGTGCAAAATTTCCCGATCTAATCCATGATTGTGTAGAAGTTTATATGGATGATTTCTGATTTATGGTAATTCATTTGAAGAGGCATTAGAAATTTGGAAAAAGTTCTCATAAGATGTAAAGAAACCGATAACAAATCAACCATGAAAATGCTTTATGATGTTTCAGGGATTGTTTTAGGACATCATATTTCGGAGAGATGGGATTAAGGTTGATAGATCAAAAATTTGAAGTCATCTCCATTGCCTATTCAAATTGTCAAAGATGTTAGAACAAGTTTACTTGGTTACTATAGAAGATTTATGAAAACTTCACTAAAATAGCATATCCACTCTTTCAAATTGCTTACAAAAGGCGCTTAATTTAAATGGGATCACGATTGTCAATCATCTTTTTGAAACTTTAACTGTGAAAGATATACTGACACCTATCTTGAAGGACAAAATTGGAAATCCTTTCATATTTCTCACGGATCACCGGTCAACTCATGGAGACGTGTTAGGTCAAAAAGATTTATTCCTTTATGCCATTTATTACAGTAAATTTGACTCCCGAGTTGAACTATCATGTTGAAAAAGTTTTTAATTTGTTGTTCTAAATACAATTCAATAAGTTTAGACATTACATAGCAGGCTATGAAGCTTTTATTCATACGATGCTATGATTATAGATATTTAATGAACAAACTGTTACTAATGTAATGAGTGACAAGATGGCTTCTACTTTAAAGGAATTCAATATTAACATGTTGGATAGACGGAAAATGAAATCTGACCGTGATTTCTTATTAGGATTGAATACTAGAAGATTCTCTATGAAGATAAATTTCACGATGAATACTTATTTCGCAGTGCTTAATAAAAGCCCTTGGTATCAGTCTTATAACTATTTGGATTTGAAACTACTGTACATTTATTTCCAAAGGCTTGAAAAATTATTAGGGAGAGTTCAAAATATTCATGGATTTCTAATGGTGTTTAAAACGAGGCAGTCTTGTGATGGAAGATGTGCTCGGGGAAGATGAAATGCACGATATTCTTAAGGCATGTCATATGATGAATACATCACGGACACTGAGACAAAGGACGACACAAAATCCTTTCTTTGGGATATTATTAGCCTTCACTCTTCAAAGATGCAAAACAATATGTCAAAAGGTGTAGCGGTTGCAAGTAGGAAACCTACACTTTCAAATGAAATGCCATTGCAATACAGTTACTCATTGAACCCTTTGAAAATTGGAGCTTTAGATTCCATTAGTACAATAATCCACCATCTAAGCAAAAGAAGTATATATTGGTTTATATGATTATGTTACTAAATGGTGAAGCTAAAGCATTAATTATGCAACTCTTTTGAAAGTGAGTTGTTCATTTTCTTTATGAGGATATTTTTACTGCGCTTTGGTGTTCCAAGAAATTGTGGTCCAGGGGAGCCAATTCTGCATCCAATTTGGTGGAGAAGTTGATGCAGGAAGAGCACAAAATCAAGCATACGGAAGATCTACTCTTTACCATCACAAGAAAATGGTCAAATTAGTCGAAACAAAGTTCTTGAAAGTATCATCACCAAAATGTTCATCTACATAGAAGAGATTGTTGAAAACCGAAAGGCTTAGCAGGCCTACAAAACTACATGGAGGAATACAACGAGGACATTCTCCCTATGAACTTGTTTATGGGAAAAGTGCTGCTCCCAATGAGTTCCAAGTCAAGACCGAAATGTGATTAGGTTGGGGATATGGACTTATCGGCCAAAGCATAGAATGGGCAGTTGAATGAGCTAGATGAGATGAAGACGAAGAAGCAATTCTAGAAGCTGATCTAGTTCAATATCAGAAACTAAATGGCATGAAAAATATATCAAAGAAAAGTTTTCAAAGAAGAGATTAGGCATTGCTATTTGACTCCAAGTTTAAGGAATTTCAGGAAAATTTGAGACTCGTAGCTTAGGCCATATGGAATTGACAAGATGTACTGATAGGTATAAGAATCAAGACCATTGATGAGTTTCAAGCTCCTCTTATTGTGAATGGCCATAGGCGAAGTTTTATCATAGCCACTCTCAAAGAGGTTGTCAAAATGTTTCAAGAAGTTACGATGAAATTTGATGCGAGGAAAGTGCTTCTCCTGACCTAGTTCTTTTGTTCTTTTAGGTTAAAAATAAAATAAAAAAATAAAATAAAAAAAATAATGGTATAAACTTTGAAAACCAATCATCGATTAGCGTCTTATCACCCCGGAAAATATAAGTGAAAATGAGGAACTTGACACTATATTTTCCAAAAAAAATAATCTCTCTTTCATTTCTAAACTTTGTCACCACCCGCTCCATTTCATTCACTTCATTCCATTTCATTTCATTTTCATTTCACTTCATTCCACTTTATTTCATTCATTCCATCAATAAAAATCTTTTTCATGACCATTTCCATCACGGTCATTTTGTCATTTGATCATTTCCATTCATCAAGTAATAGTACGTATGGATTCCATGGTGACATCATTCCATGGTGACTCGATTCGCGGCCAGGAAAGCGTTAAAGCATTCCTCTTTATGTTTTCAAGAGAATGTCACGGTCGGATGTTATTTCCATAATTATGAAATAAAAATGCGGTGAGAGGATCAATGGAGCATTGAGAACGCAATGGAGATCAATCGATTTGAAGACCAAGGGCAAAGGCAAAGATTCCAAAGGTATGAATAAAATTTATTTCAAATAGCATTAAAAAAACACACGGAAATTTTATATAGTTTTGAACCATGAGCTCTATCATTACTGTTATGATGATTATATTGTGATTCACGTAACCTTTCACGATCTCCATATCACTCTTGCATTCATTCACAAACGGTTTATCATTGAAGTCCAGATTTTCCTCATGTTCCAATATCACAGGAATAATGAGGCGATATTTGATTTGACCAAGGACTCTTACGGCCCACTTTAAATTCATAACCATTAATTGAAGCGTGTTCATATTTATTACACAACCACGAAATTCATATTTGCGGATATATTGCCTGATACCAAACTCTTTGTTGTGTCTCTGTAGTGTTCTAATTACACTTTGCTCATTCTCACTTAGGATATCTACCAACGAGTCTCACTCCATTAGTTTATGATTGCTCGATCCCATTTTATGATACATCCCCGACAAGTGTACTCGTTCACATTCATTCAACCATTCTATTTCCATTTGAAACCTCAAGAAGGCAAATTTGAAAGACGAGAAAAGTGAAATAGGTAAATTGCTAAATGACGGAGAGGACGAAGTTTATAGAGGGATATTAGCAAGCAAAGAGATATTGAAAAAGCAAAATGGAAGTTGCGTTTTATTGAAGTCGAGTTATCCACAAAATGCCAGAAAGCATTTGCAAGTCGTTTGATGGCACCGAGCGGTGGAGACCTCAAGTTTGCAGTCAAATGAAGCAACTATAGCAACGACCAGGAACTTCTTGAGGAAGAGCATTAGTTCCAAGAAATAAAAAGCATAGAGTAGAGGCATGGAAACAATCTTACGAAACCAAGGTATGGACATAACAATTTTTAAAGAAGAATCACAGTAAGCCATTGAAGAAGAATGGAGCCGCTACTGGTATTCGAAATTCATTACATGTGAAAGTAGTTTTGGGTCCCGTATATGTACCATACCATTTATTGATGAATTTTCTAGAAAATCAAACTCTCAATCTTCCATATTTTCTATTCAATAGCTTGAAAAATGGTAGCGATATTCGAAACACCAGGAGATGTAGAATTTATTATATCTACACTGACCTTATAAAGTGCGATTGAAAGAGTTAAAGGAAAGAAAAGACACATGAGGAACAATTTCTAGTTAAATTTCTTTGAGGAACCTCGAAATTCTGAAGGTAGTTCAACAAGAAGGTAAGAAGAAAAAGAATAAATGTTGAAACCAAATTCTCCTACTCGGAAATTCACGCGGCCTAGCTGAAGAAGTAGGAGGAAAAAATAATTGATGAAATCCAAAATACTCCTACTACTCTTATGGAAGAAGCTGATAGGAAGAGATTGGTAAAGGAAGAAGAAGGAAATCAAGGTAAGAAGCCAGCGCTAAAGAAAGAAACTATTGGTACGTATATAAAACTCCTTCTTGAAGAAGATCATCAAATGCTATCAGAAAAGTTAACATCTTCATGATCATCCATACCCGAAAGGCAGAGAAAAACAAAAACAAAGGATAGTGTACCCTGCGGCGTGTAGGAGAAGCGGCCCGGTTTTAAGGGAAATTGAAAGCATAAATTAAGGGTCCTCATTTCATTGATTTGGGTGAGGGGAACATCCCAGGCAGTCCCTAGCGACCATAGTCCATCTCGATTGATTGAAGTGAACACAGTTCATTTCATTCCCAATCCCAGGCAATGAGCATACTCATCTTATTCTCAGCAAAATGTGATATAAGCCCTCCTCGGCCAGGATTTTGAACATAACTCTCCTTCACATTTCAGGACAACCCAATAAAATGACACACGAAATGAATTTGGCAATGAGGAGGTATATGACTATAGAATATTTGGAAAATGCAACCACGGGTCAAAGTACTTCTTCCATTGACCTCCTTTGTGATGCGGGATGATTTAGTTCAATCATTAAAGCGGGGAAATTTTTGAGTTGGAGCTTTTAAATAGGCACATCAAAAATGAAAATGAGACATTGAAAGAAACGAATAAAACTGGGCGAAGATCATCCATGATAATACTATGTTACATTTTAGAATATAAGCTGAGAGAAATAAAAATTGAAAAGAATGCGAGGAAATTGAAGCGAACGCAGCAAATATCAAATTTAGGTGCTTAATGAAGAAACCTAGAATGTTGGCGATTACGAAGGAAGAAGAGGAGAGGATTGGATAGTCTTGGTGAAAGTATCGAGAGCACATGTGAGGCCCGAAGAAAGTATCAAATTTTGGTTATGAGTTTATGCAACACCTTCCACCGTGAGGTATGTTGATCCCAAATTTGCATCTTTTCCTTTGTTTTTCATACCTTTTCCTCCTAAACCTCCCAAATTGTCGATATCATACCAAGAGCATCTAACATGGTTTTTAGTGCTCAATTTTTGTGTTTCTATTTGATCTAGATTTTGTTCATTCGGTGCGGAATCTTGCCACTTTCACTTGTTCTATGACTTTCACTTTGACTATTTTGTGAAACTCTATGCCTGTGTCACAAAACAAACCATGGGGTTAGAATGACGATGGACATGGTTCGTGTCCTATTGGTTCAAGCAAACTCATCCAAAGACGCGGTCAAGGCGTCACATGGAAGTCAACCATGGAGTTTCATATCGTGGGACTCACATTTCGTGTCACATGAAGGTTCATATGGCGGTTCTAAACTGGAGGATAAATCAACATCTGTCTGGGGTTCTGAAGTCAATTCAAACATCCACCTCTCGTAGATTTACTTTCCAATACGGCCATGCTTATATCGTGGACATAGTGGTCTACGTGCTCTCCACCTAGCATGAACTTTAGAGCTTGATTATGGTTGTTGTTATATATATAATGCGTTGCATACGCATGAGTTAGTCGATATTAGTGAATGTAGTCTACATTATCTTTTGATTAGTCACTCTGCATGGTAAATTCGCTGCATAAATGTAAGTAACATTACCATTCTGTAATGGCTTCTTGCAATATGAGAAGACTCTGTTACTCAACTTAATTCGTATTTGGGTTGCCTTTACAGTACAGGTGGGGCCACAGCAAAATTTAGGTTTTGTGCATTAGTGTATAATTTAATTTCATTCATTGTGTTATAATCCATTCATATGTTTATATATTGCATTTGTTTCATTTGTTTGTTTATACACTTCATAATTTCCATTTCATTTAAATGCTTTTATGCTTTATGTTGATAATCACTTGATCAGTGTTCTTATTTTAGTTATAGATAGGCGGCCGGAGCATTTTTCATAGCTTTTGACTAATGACATGGAAATAACATTGTTTCTTTGCTAGTTTGCTTTTCATAGCTTTTGTTTAATTTAGGTATTGCTTATAAACCCATTAGTTAAATTTAGATATACTAATGTCATAGCATCTTAAGTTATTTTCAATACAATGTTGATGGTGAGGAATTAATGACTATGAAATGTAGTTTAGTATTAGTTTCTTACCTACGCAAATTTAGATATATTAAAGTTTACTCATAGCATCTTAGGTTGCCTCAAGAAAACTACAATTTGGGTGATGGTGAGGATTGTATTATGAAATGTAGTTTGGTAAGTAGTTTCTTTCACGCAAATTTAGATATATTAAATCATGCATGGTATCTTGATTTACTCAGAAAGCCCTGGTGGTGATGGTGAAGTTAGATCATGAGTGTATGGTTTTTAGTATTAGTTTACTACGCAAATTAAATACTCAGGTTACTCAAATTGTTTATGATTACTTAGAAAATCATTTGGACTAATGATGAAGTCGAAGATAAATTGATGTAATCTGATTTAGATTTATTTTGTTGCAATTTTAGATTTCCTTAAGCATAGTTTCTTTTTATGTTTGGATAAGCAAAATAGTTTAGTTTTCATGTTCAATAGTTCATTATTTTGATTTATTAGATTAAAGCGGCTGCCCTGTTCAATGGCTTATTTTCATTTTCTTTCAAAGTCTTGTCATTGTAAATTTCAATTTGCTTTTTAAAGTTTCAAGTTGGTAAATCATTATAGGGGATATCACTTCCTTGAACAAACATAACCAAACTTGTTTTCATCTTAGAATTTCCATTTCACCTTAGAAAATAAAAAATGACAAAAAGTTAAGAAATAGGTTATCTTGCACATATAGTGCGCCGCACTTCATCAGCTTACGATTCCCGGATTGACAAATTAAATGCAGCAATTTAGGACACACTAAATTGACCAAACAGGTATGATTGTAGAAAGAGCGCAACCCAACGAGCTTGCCGACACATGTGAAAAAATCATAAGACAACAACAAAATTTGGAATTTTTGGATACAGAGCCGAAATTGGCATTTTCTCGTTGCAAAAATAAAATTTGGTGATTCTAGTCATAAATATTATATTTGGTGCTTCTGGTTGCATAATGAAATTTTTTGATTTTGGTGGCAGAACTGAAATTTGGCGATTCTGGTTGCAAGAGATGAAATTTGATTTTTTTGGTGGAAAAACTTAAATTTGGTGATTCTGGTCACAAAAATAAAATTTTTTGATTTTTCATCGTAAAAGGTGGGGGGTCATGTCGAAAGGTTGAGACTACCCAAATTTTTGGTTATTTCACCTATGTAACAAAAATTGAGGCTGGAGATTTGTGTTACATAAATATTTGTGTATGTGGAAATATGTTGATTGTTTTGATTTTGGTGGCAGAACTGAAATTTGGCGATTCTGGTTGCAAGAGATGAAATTTGATTTTTTTGGTGGAAAAACTTAAATTTGGTGATTCTGGTCACAAAAATAAAAAAATTTGATTTTTCATCGTAAAAGGTGGGGGGTCATGTCGAAAGGTTGAGACTACCCAAATTTTTGGTTATTTCACCTATGTAACAAAAATTGAGGCTGGAGATTTGTGTTACATAAATATTTGTGTATGTGGAAATATGTTGATTGTTGAATTTGTGGTTTAATATTTTACTACAAGTTTAATTCTTTAATGAATTTGATGAATGTGACAATGGACTTGGTTTTATGATGATGTTATGTATTCCACTAAGTATCACAAAGTTAGAGTTGTTTCAACAAGTATTGCATTATGAGGCATAGTCTGAGTGAAGTAACTTTGTTCTAATATTAGTCAGTTTCAAAACACACTAGTGTTGCACGCTTAGGGTTCATGGTTAGCCAAAAGTGCCACATAACCATGCATAGCCTCTAGGCCGGGACATACTCATTTCCTCTGAAGATTGGGAGTTTGTATAGTTCCCTCTACATTAAGATCCTAATGCTCTGATCTTCCCTTTATTGGCCTTTAGCACCAAACTCCCAAGTGATTCCTCTAACTTATAATGATTTTCTTCTCTCTATATTGTTGATTTCATGATTCAATCCATTCATGTGTCAAAGCTCCATATACGTTTAAACCATTCATCCATTGTGTAATTTTAATGAAACTATTGGGTATAATTTATTTCAAGGTTGTATAAATAATCCTAAATTGATGGTTGTGAACCAAATACAAACAAAATGGAAATATGAATCAGAAAACATAGTTCTAATCTATATATATCATAGTAAAGCTTGCATTGTTCATGTGATGAAATAGAAAAAACATGAAAATTATACCATAACATGAACACAAAACTTTCAAAGAGTGAAAGAGTCTTTCCATACCAAATAGATAAGTCAAATACATAGATAGGGAGAAGTCTGGTTGAAGATTTGTGTGTTGGGATGAGTCCTTGGTTTCCTTAATGCATGTGTGATCGTTGCCTTGGTCGATGAGAAAGGTGCCTAAAATTCAAATGCAAATAGGAAAAGATCATCAATATTTCAACTATGAATTCACCAAGATGTCCTTACTCTAAATGGATGGATTATCAATGGAGTGAGCTCAATTCTTTATTTAGAGGGGAAAATGTGGCTAAAATCCTTGACACAGTCTTCAAAATAGTAGTTAAAGATGACCAAATGAAGGCTAAGAAAAAAAATCATGGTCCAGACATAACTACTTTCCATTTTTTGCAAATTCAGGCTAAAAGCAATCAAAATATGCTATTTGGTGGTGGTATATCACTTTTGGGGCTATTATTTGTGCTCATATTGTAACTTTTATGGGTAATATCTACGCTACCCTTTTTTGGTCATATATGGATTTGAATCAACTGCTTCTAGATGTCAAATTAAGGTGGAAATGAGGTGAAATGAAGGCTAAATATGTTGATAATGGTAACTTTTGGTAAGACTCATGGAAATGTCCTGAATGAGCAATTTGCAGGTGATAATATAAACATATCCTAGGTTTATACCATTGTGGCCTTCATCTACTATCTCATTTTGATTTTGATTGGATCATTATATTATTTTCCATCCATCTTGATACTTTTAGAGTGGAAAAATGGAAGGAATTAGCTCACAAGACTATTTTTACTAGGGGGTCCCATTTTGGCGAATTTGGGTTTAAACCCTTTCAGGGGAAGTTTGATGTATTTAATGAATATTTTGGGGTCTAAAAAATCTCGCTTGTGCTGAACCTCTTGGCATTGTTGTACACTTATATTACTTTCCAACATTGTAAGAATCACACGAAACAAAGTTTGTATGAAAATTTTATTCCACCTGATTGTTGATCTTCATGTTTTTTCAACCATGATTTAAGAGGATGCCACATTAACCTCATTAGTCATGGAATTTGGGCTAGCCAAGTGACCATGATAAAGAATACTCTATAGGAGTTGATTTTTAGCTCATATTTTTAGTTGAATGTTTAAAATTTAACTCCTATTTGGCTATTGGATTGTGTTATAACTAAGCCACTAGGAGTAAAAGGGGTTCAATTCTATTCTAGTGCATTTTTTTCATAGCTGAGCAGAGTATATAAGAGTGGATAAAGAGAGGGAGAAACATATAGGGTTTTTGTTTTGTAGCATCCCACTAGACATAGGTCTAACTCTGTATTTTCACCATTTCCTTTCAAAGAAAGAAAGAGTAGAGCATCCTCACCTTCCAATTGAATTTTCTCTGGAAAGAATATCTCGAAACATATATTTTATTATTGTGGTTTTGTGAGCGAGTGTTATATTTTTTATCCATTCTCCACATTTTAATATTTCATGCAAAATCATAAACAATAATGTAATAAATCATGAATTCTAAGGGAAAATCAACTCTCATAGTATATTTTTTTGGATTTTAGTGGACTTTTATCATACTTGTTGTGGAAAACTATCAGACAAATCAACAAACTTTTATATATAAGACATCAACAAATTACAAAAAATCAATGAGGGAAAGAAGAATGGTTCTCATTATTTTTTCCATCAAAATTTTGCACCACGTTACATCTCTTTTGGAGTACCTATTAGTGTAGCATTTCTTCACAACATTTGTACTATGTCATCAAAATATGTTCATACAAAATTCATTTGTTTGCTTCATTCCACTCAATCCATATAATCAATGTAATTGTTATGGTTCGTAGGATATACAATTTTCATCCATTTGATATGCCATACTCATGCTTGAGTCTCCCTCATTCCTTATTTTTACTTTATCTATATGGTCCCTAGCACATCCTCAACATTACTTGCCTCACAATATTCATATTGAGATTTAATCATCTTCTTGCTCTATGGTTTTTTCCTAGGTTAGACATCATTTATGCTCTATTCAATGTAAGTGCCATGTCACCATCATTGCCTCATCCCATTATGTCAAGTTCAATCTAGTTACATCTATAAGTTTGTTTCATAACTAATATTAGCATAAAAGGAATCCTCGTTGCTATTTCTCTGATGGATGTACCCCTTTCAAGACTAACTCATTTACTTTAGGGATTTGATTTGGTGGCTTCGGTGCATTGCTTACCATTTTCATCATTTGCATTTTTTTCTTGTATGTCACACTAGATTTCCATCATTGGTCCCTAATGATTGTATGGTTACTTCTAGCATTTAATTTCAACACTTCTATTCGCACCAAGTTCATTTGTACTAGTATCTTAGTACACACTATAATTATTAATGGACTACCTCATGTCTATTAATTTTTTTTATGGTCAATGTTTGACCATTTGGTTTCTACCATGCTCAACCGTAACTCGTTATTGCATCATGGAGATTCAGATTCAATGATAGAAATTTTCCCAATCCAATCAAAGATTCGGGACATGTATGGTTCTTTTTAGAATTTTTTCTTGTTTCTTGTATACATGTTTCCAAGATTATTTCTAGTAGGCATTATTTGTTGTAGTTATTTCCCCATTGGGTAACATTTTTTGATTGTACATTTTAGATAGAAGAAACATTCATTGTTGTAACAACGTGTTATGTAGGTTTATCACACCATTGTATCTTCTAAAGATAATTAGACAACTATTGTTAGTAAACTAGGAGAGTCGATTGAGTGGTCAAATAAGTACTTGACTGGACCTTAGTTAAGTGGAAAAAAATAATTGATTGGTGGATAGATTAAGATACATTTCAAGGAATCTATTATGCAACCTAACCACTATATGTGGAATATATCTTCCTCATTTCAATGGAATTGGTTACATCTTGGTGCTATAGAAGGATCTGTTGGAAATACTGAGAGGGGGGTTAAATCAAAATTTATTTCAATTAGAGCATTAGTTAATCTTCAATTATTATCAGTGTTTGTACAATGACAACAGTAAACAAAAGGAACACAAATGCACATAGTTTTTAAGGTGGAAACCCTCTCTGGGACAAAAACCACCTGAATTTTTTTCTAATAATTCTTTCTTATTCAATTCCAATTTAAAATAAATCTCCAACTTCCTAGAATCTAGAAAATCATTCTTCTCCAACTCCCACTGGATGGATGCTCCAACGTCTGTGATTTTTCAGTATTCAACTGAACGGATGCCCCAACACCCAATGAGCTACAACTCACCCTAGCACCACCCTACCACCCTAAATTTTTCACAGGCTTGAACCTATTGGTGACTTCATGCACTAGCCTAGCACTACCCTACCACCCTATAGAAGAATAAAAGAAGAATGGACACCCGTACTAGGTAAAATGGTCCACTTTACAATGATATAGAATGATGTAGAAAAAGAAGATACACTAGACCATAACCCCAACTATGACACAACCAACTAATGATGATCCTAGACCTCTCGACACTACCTCTTCAATTCTTGGTAGATAGACACTTGTACAATTTTTACAATGATGTATTTACAATGACTTAGTACAATGATACGTTTATAGTGACTGTATGCAGTGCTGCCCAATTGAAGTCTTCATGTGATGAAATTCTTGATGCCGTTATGCACCTTGATTTTTTCTCTTGTCATCTACCCCTGCTGCACCTTTCTTTGCTTTGCTGCCCTAAAAATTCTGGTCCTTTGCAGCCCTTGACAACACATGATCTAGCTTTTTCTTGCCTTATAGGAGCTCGATATTGAATATAATTTATATCTATCATTTCAGATCCCAAATATGTGATTTTCGGTTTTGTAGTAGCCCTCTAAGACTTCTTTCCAATGCCACAAGTCTGACCCAATTTGGATTCTTCAAGAGAGAGTTATGCCCAATCTCTCACAATGACCTAATTATGGACTGGTTCAGTAGAGTGAATTTGTATGGCGTGCCACGCGTCACTGTTTCTTCATTCGGATCTGAAATTGATACAATGAAAACCAAAGTACATGAAATATCTGCCACTTTTTACAGAATTCCAATCCGATACTCAGAGAGAGAGTTATGACAATTTTCCCAAGGTCACTTCTTTGAGATGAAGTTCAGGAGCCTGCAAAAACACTGACTTCCACAGATCATATCTCCGAAAATGTTGCGTACCATGATTTGAAATTTTTACAGGAGCTTCCTCAAGATTTCAGATTCACTTCATAAGAATTTCAGCTTCTGAGCCTTTGTAGAAAAAAATTTAGAGCAAAAATTCGATGATGACCTATTTCAGATAGCGAAATCCCTACATAAGGAGGATATAAGGATCACAATTTATATAGATGCTTAGATTGAGAGGGGCTTCAACAAGTGAACGTGGGAGGGATTTTATGAGCTTAAAAATTATTAGTTATTGAATTTTCGATGACCCATACCACAACCCCATGGGGTTTTAGCCCACTAATTTGGGTTACAAACTTCAAACATGAATATCTCTCAAATTGTGAAGAATTACATGGCGTGCCATATATCAATTGAAACATCTCGACAAGTAGAAGACATCAAAAATATTATTGACCCAGAATATAGTAATTTTGTAGGTCATAATTACCATGCAGGATTGGGGTAGCCCTTGGTGCTGCTTAAGTTGACATCAATTACAACCACTGATCAACAGGATCGACCTACGGGTCAATCTAGTGTGCGTTCTAGCATATGTGGACTAATCAATTTTGAAGTGTTATATATATATATATAGATATATCATGGAACAGATAGGTAATTTTATATTAAAGGAAAAAACTGGATTCTAAGCCAACATGTTTATTTTTTGAAAACACATTTGAGATTTTCCTAGACACTTCTCTCCAAAACAGAGTTTCCCTACATCTAATATACCTCTTGATTACATATTTTCACTGATATCTATCATATATTCTAAACTAGCAATTTCGCCACTTGGGTCAAAGGAAACACCATAAGGAAATAGCATAGGAAATAGTTGCACAGAAGAAATAAGTTATTAGTGGTTATTGTAGCTTAACTTATGCAAATAACATATTGGAAATGATTTATGGACTATTGTGACATGTTTTCCTTTGATAGTGCTAAGTTTGGATAAAATTGTTGTGAGAATTTTCATTTATTCATCAATCATCTGCAAGAAAACAAAGTACCCAGTAGCAGAAACCAAATTGGGCAAGATGAGTTCCTCTACAGCATGACCCTAAAGAAGAAATGATTGTGGCAAACTAAACAATGAAAATGTTGGCTACTCTCAGCCTTCTTCCCTTACCTGAACACCATTAACAATAACTGAGATGATATCAACAAAATGATATGGGATGTGGAAATCCCTAAAATAAGTAAAATGACAATTATCATGACTATATTGACAAACAAATTGGTAATTTTAAATCTTGTATTAAAATATTTATAAGGTAAATATTGAAATATTTAGAATATATATATATATATATATATATATATATATATTAAATTGATGTAAAATTATATTAATATTTATGTGATAAAATTTTCCAGTCTAATTTTTCTAGAATTTGGTAGGAATTTCTTGGAGTCATTTTTTTTGAGTTGTAAACTTTACACAATATGAGTGTCTTAGGGGTAGGGTTTTGAATCCATATATGTAGTTAAAAATCCAATTTTAAACAATAAAATTAAGATTTGGCAAAAACAATGATCAAATTCCAACCAAAAACTCCAAAACATAACATGTTAGATAATAAATTTTATAGTACTTTTAATTAAAACTAACCACACACACACACACTCACACACATGTGTTTTTGTAGTTTTTTTTAGGTTCAATGTCTCTAGACTTCCGCTCATTTGAAAAATCTCTTTTTCTCCATGTGCATCTTTTTTTCTTCTTCTTTGGGTTAAGAACTAATACTCAGATAAAGAAGGCTAGTAAAAGTTGTAGTATTTGAATTTGCTACAATTTTTGGAGGTCTTTTATTTTGGGCTCTTTGATAATAGCCTTTATATTTGTGGTATTATTAATTAATGGTTATTCGGTATCTGATATTTTCAATAAATTTCTTTGTAGATGATGCTAACACCTTATATATGTTGCATGCTATGTTTTTCTATGGCATTTTAGGAGTAATCTATCCATTGAATTTTACAGAATAAATATTCTGAGTTGGTTATTGTATTCCTATTTCTTCCACCCTCCCAGTTGATATTCTATCAATTAGTTGATACCCATATAGGTAGGGCATGCCCTCTTTTCAAGAAAGAGTCTCCCCCCATTTTTGAGTGACCTTGTTGGATTTTTTTTGACAAGGTGATTTGTATTTTGGAGAGTGCCCTACGTCACTGGCACTACTATGATTGAAATTTTAAGCATATGGATTATGATGATGAAAACATTGTGAATGATGCAAACCTTCCAAAATAAACCTGGGGTTGTGTTCAATAAAGCTCAAATTTTTTTACTTTAAAAATAAAATCTTTTCAAGGTGGTGGCTATGGAATTAGTTCTTCACAATCACTGATCTTTTATTTTTAAATGAAAATATTTGGGTTCCATAGAGGTTATTAGTTTTAAAAAACTTTAAAAAATGCAATAAAAGCTCATGTTCTTGAAAACATGCTCTGATACGTGTGTAACAAAGACATTATTAAATATATAGAACAACTTTCAAATCAAAAAACTAAGCATAGATGTGGAGGATAAAGGAGATAAAATATTCTATTCACTTACTACTATGTACACAAATACAAAGAATACAAGTATGCCCACACAAAGGGAATCCTTTCCTTAGACCATATGTAACAATATGATTACATTCTTTCATAATTTTAGTTCTTAATTTATAGGTATAATACAAGGATTATTGCAAGTATCGGTGTTTAATTTTTTTATAGTAACGAACATGGGGAGTTATAGTGTTCTAGTAATTGATATTGGTTTCCAATTTCAGTATTCCACATGTTCTAACCAGGTTTCCCTCCATAGTTGTATTCACAACTACATTTTGTAGCCGCAAACCACAAGTTGTAGTTCTCCTCTACAATAACTCCTGCTATTTTCTACAGCCCCCCATAAAATTTCTTTCAAATCTTCCTTTAAAAAGTCTTATTGTTTGCAAGGTCCCTTTATAAATTTCCAAGTAACTTGTGTATGCGATCAACCTAATCACAATACTGGAAGTATGAATTTAGAAATATTAATAATGTTTGCAACATTGGTTTACAAGTCCAAAAAAATATGAAATAGGACCGTGTGATTATGTGGAACATGAATGTCTTTTGAATAAATATATTTAAATATTGAGAACGAAATTTTCTACTAGTCTCCTATGTGTCAATGCCATAGTTCAACACATAAACATTGCATTGCTTTAATTGAGTCTTGATTACTTATGATTTTTCTTGTTTCCATAAAACAACATGCACTTATACAACATATCTTCCCATCATATGATATATTCTAATGAATTCCAATAATTGATTCCAAACTTCCCATAGAAATCCTCTTCATTAATTACAATGTTGAGCTATACAATATTCAAATTTGACAACATTTTCTTGAATTTCCTTACTCATACCCATGAACTACCCCTTGCTAAAAAGTATTCCATGGGTTCCTAGAACTCATTTAAACTATCCCAAAAAGAATTTTGAATACTTACAAATCTAGCCTATACCATTTATGGATTTCAAAAAACATTTCCAGCAACACCATAATATTTTCATTGAGGGCCATAAACGCTGAAAAAACTTGATTACAACACAATGTTTCTATTTTATCTCACCCTTTTCCTTGTTGCACATAATCTGCCAACTAAATCATCGATCAACATTTTGAGAATGTTCTCACTTGTCGTATGGTTGTTAATATCAAATTTTCCAAGGTTGAAATTCTCTCCTTTTCCAAGATAACAATTTTTAGCACTGTCCTAAACAATGACAACTAACACACAACATCAAAACAAGATTTGATACCACTGTGTCAAATTAAGAGAATTCAACCATAAAAATGACCAAACATTAAATTACGCAAATAAATGTAAATAAAGAGGATAAATAAGTCAATTCCATTTTCTTTATGCTCCCTTCTCAAGTTCAAAGAACATATATACTCATAGGGGCATCCTTGGCCACACCTATCAACTAAGTTTCATAGTTTGTCTACATATTTTTTTATAAAAATAATCACATGGAACTCATATAACAATCCCAATAATTGTAATATAGGGAATAAAAATGGATGGTAGAGAATAGAAACCCAAAATAGGGATGCATCAATTAGCTTTCTAATTTTTCAGATGTCAACGTTGTAATGGAATTTAATTTGTGGCTGAGCCAACAAACTTGATATGGATTACCTGGGGAAACAAATGGTACTGAATGTCAAGTTCCTAAATTTTTTCATAATCTCTAATACAATCTCATATCTTTGATTTAATTTCTAACCCATGTTTTGATGGTTTATGGTGTGTTGGGTTTACAAGGCCATTTTCATTGTACTCAGGTTTTGTACATATAGCACCAGAAGGAATCATAATGAATGGAGAACTTGTCCAATATTGTAGCAATGTGTCAAGGTTTGATCCTCTAATTGGTCTTGGTGTAGCAATGCCATTGAATTGAAAGGCATAATTAAGTTTTTTCCTTGTATTTTCAGCTGAGAATGGAAAGGAAAGCCATGGCATAGTGTGGTGGTATTCCTTAAAATACCACTCATCATGATCTGCAAAAATGAAGACAATTTCAAATTCCCCCTTCTCCAATAATTTTTTATAGAATTTCAGACAAAATGGGGGTGAAAAACATGCATGGATGACACTAATGGGAAGAAAAGTACATATCCACATATTTCCCTTCTATTTCTTTGACTTTCACCTGTAGATTACATTGGATTAAATATAAGGATTAAATTTTTGAGCAAACTTCAAGTCTAATTCCATTGATTTCAAAGCTCTTAAAGCCATATTTTCTCCAGAAGTACCATGGATTATGCTCTACTTTTATATTTGGGGCCTTCCATGGTTCCTATCAAAGAAGAAATAATTGGATCAACCATGTTTTCTTAGTGCTTCAATTTGATCGAAGATATGAAAGAGGGACTACCCTTATCTAATAACCCAATTCAATGGTTAATCAAAGATATGAAAATCTTGTGTTGGATTGAATATAAATAGACAAAAGTGACTCAATTGTTCCTATTAAATAAAAATAAAATGACCATGAGGCCAAACCTGGGACTTGTAAGACTAAGATTTGAAATTACTTTAAGAACATTCAATCAAATAGGGCAATGATTGATTTAGTTAAAAAAGTTGTCAGATGCTCCAAGACTCTGAGATTGGCCAACATTTTCTTTGGAAGAGAAGAGAATGCAATATGAGATCGTGCAAATATTTTAATACCTTGCTCTGTATTGTCTGTTGTGCTTGTATAATTATAAGTATGTTTTTAGACTCTAAGAGACTCAAGAAAGTCTTGAATGACCCAACTAATGATAAAAAAGTTGTCATATTATCAAAGACAAATGTCGGTGTTGGTGCTGGGGTTGGTTTCAATGTGGCGGTTAATTCAGTCGCCGTAACTACAATGCCTCCATTATCATTATGATGGATACCTCCCATTATTACCAACATAACTATCAAACAAACCACTATCTCTATAACTGCACTACAGTTATTCATTGTTGCGCTCACCAAATTCTAGTTCAGTGGGCTGCTGCTAGTAATGAGCTATAGCAGAACCACGCCAAAACTATAAACATCACTATTTTCCGTAACCTTCAAGGATTATGTGTATTATGAAAAATATATAAACATGACACCATTCAGAGTTGCAAAAAATATCAACTGAATGCATGTTTATGAATTTAAAGATCAAGGATTGAAAAACCTGTTAAAAAACACACTTGGTGGGAGCAAAGATATTTCTCTAGACATCAAGAAAGAAAATGGAATACATGTGCCAGAAAAAATAGTAAAGAAACTTACTCGGAGAAATGTAACCATGGGTGCCTTCAAAAATTGTGGTTGAACCTGTTAAAAAACACAACAATTAAGAGAAAAAATATTTTAGTTAAACATCAAGAACGAAATTGGAATACATGTGCCACAAATAATAATAAAGAAAATTACCAAGAGAAATGTAACCATGAGTGCCTACAAAAACTTTGGTTGAATCCCCTCCTTTGTTGCAAGCTTGAATAACTTTTGCAACACCAAAATCAACAATCTTGGCCTCATAAAATTGATCCAACAAGAATATATTGGAAGACTTAACGTCTCTATGAATAATTGTAGAGGTGTCGTAGAACTAAATGAGATACTCAATTTACACTGTGTTAAAAGGAACCATTCTTTATTTTTCTGTGGGATTGAACGTATGACCTTCCCAAGATAAATGCTAGATCATTACAAGATATGATGACCAGTTATTGAAGGTTGGGGCACACACCTTCCCCAAATGAAATTGCAAAGGTACCTACAATATGTTCATCGGTTACAATTATTATTTAAATATCAACAGGTTGGAAGGTTGCACAAATCAAGATTTGGTTGACAATTAAAACAACGAGAACTGTGGAAGAACTCTCAATCGTCTAACAATGGTTCTGATGGTGCAAAGGGAAGCAAAGTTGCAATTTTTCTCAAAGGAAAATGCATTATGATGTAAATAAGCTCTCAGGAATTTCTGAATTCAAATTAAGAAGTTATTTTTGTTGAGGTAATTGGTTTATATGGAATCCCAAGCATTCAAAGTCATTGCCCAAATTGATTTAGTACTTTTACCAATCAAATACAGTTTTTAATGTTTTAATGTTATAACTTACGTTGGTCTCATTTTTATACAAAAAAATAAAAATAAAAAATTTATTAAATCATATTGCAAAGCTACAAGGTCACATAGAAAAAACACTCAAATTAAACTTTTCCAACTTCTATGATCCCATTATACAAAATATGGAACTCTATAAATCTAAAGAGCATTATATCTGGAAGTGTGATATTTAAGAGTAAAAATGCAAAGAATTAATAAATATTTTCTATCATTTACTTACTATTAATCCCTAAAATCAAAACCCAAAATGAAATATCAATGGTCAATGTTTTAAATTCTTTTTTTACTTGGAGGAAAAATCTTTGTAACACAATGAGATCTCTTCCAATTTTGGTTAAGTTCATCTCTTAGTAGTACATATAATTGAATTTATTTTACTAAGGATAAATCTTGTAACACAATGAGATGTTCATACATAAACTGCGATCTTGATATTAGCAATAGATTTAGTTGAGACATGAATCAAATGTTATTTCTTTTAATGTAAATGAAAGTTCTCATATATTTCCTTTTCTTAATATTTTATACTTTAATTGATTAGTAGTGATCTATAAAAAAAGAAAAAGAGAAGTTTTTTAAAATTAATAGAGATTTCCATGATTGAATCCCCTCTCTCAACTTCTTATCTTGTGACCTCTTCTCATTTTATACCTTTTATTGTTTGTCCTTCTCTTTTCCCTTTCTATTTGATCCTTTTGCCTTTCTATTATTTGTCTTTTTCTTTAATCTTGATTTATATTTTTTGTAATCCTAATTTTTTTTCTAATAATTCTTATTTCCTTGGTATTTTTTTCTTTTAATTGTCCTTTAATCTTGTTATATGTATTTAATTTTTTAGTCAAAAACTAAAAAAATATATAAGTCAAAAATAGATTTATTTAGTCAAAACTAAATGATATATTTGTTTAATCAAAAATCAATATTTATTAATCTATTTGTTTCAAATCTTAATATTCAATTATAGATTTATTTAGTCAAAGCATTTTATTTTCATTCAAGAATTGAATAAACAATCAAATAAATAAATGAATAAAATATTTATTTAGTCATGAATCTATTTATCCAAAAATAAATATTTATTTAATTAATACATACATATTTTTATTTAGTCAATACTTAAATAAATAAATAAAATATCTATTTATCTATTTATTTGACCTCTCTTTTTCCAATTTTGGCCTTAATGTATTATTCAAGTATGACTTAAAATATAAATATATTTAATCTTAGATATTTTGATTTAATTATGAATTATAATTTATTTTCAAATTATTAATTAATAGTTACATTCTAAAGGTTTTTTCATTATATTAAAATATTAATAAATAATAATTTCAAGTCAAAACTAACTGTTAGATTGTAATGTTAAAAAATTAACTCTCTTCCTCATGATCTATACCAAGCTAGATATATATAAATTTTGATGTAATTTTCTCCCAAAGATTTCTTGCAATTAAAAAAAATTACTGAAAGTAAGAGACTTCCACAATCTATGCAAAAGTTTATTAAAATGCAATATATTTTGAAGAAAAACATACTACATTAATCTCTTTAATTCACTATAATAACATTTTATTACAAATGTAGTATAATAAATTTATTAAAACTATTTAAAATTTAATTAAAAAAAATAAATTGACTAAAAATAGAATAGATTAGTTATATTTTAATAGAATAGATTAGTTAGGTTTATAAGCTTTTAGAATAAATTAAAATAGAATAAAATTATTAAATATTATTAACTTAATTAAATTTATAAAGAAATTATTAATTAAATTAAAATTTATTAATTAAAAATAAATAAATTATTAATTAATTAGTTGATCTTGTCGACTATTTTTCTCCCCTTATCAATATATTAACCTCGACCTTCTGCTCTTCTTTTATTCTTCATTCAAAATCCTGTCCTGAAGATGGATCCTTGTTGGGATTCGAAATGTCGATCATTGTTTCTTAACACTATGGATAATCCATAAATTTTTGCAATAATACTACAATAATTTATTCAAAAGATTCTCTAGGGCAACAAATAAGGTAAAATAAATTAATAATTATGCTGATATTTCTTTCTAAAATTATCTTCTAGAGGCTCATTCGATTATGATATGAAACCGGTGCTCTGCAACCCTAGCCGCAGTCTTGCAAACCCTGACGCATCACGTAGACTACCCTCTAGTCGTAGCCTTGCCGCTACAGTGCCTACATGATCTCACCTCGGGCTTCTTCAATGGAGCAGGATGGAGGGCCGCTGGCTCCATACTACGGAGATCTTGCTGCAGGGCATTCATCCAAGAACAATGTATCCTTTTTCACTTGCTTGACCTCCAACTCTGCTTTTGCCGCACAAACCATGAAATGCAACCAGCCTCTCCTCTGCAAGACCATGGAAAGGTTGCCATGGACACCACAGCGACAACGACCACAACAACCACAACCTCAAAAACAACGATCACAAAAGAAAATCTAATCCCCCAATCCTCAGAAGAAGAAGGGAAAGAATCGAAGGAAGACACAAATGCAAAGGAAGAAGAAAAAAGGCATAATACATGCAACCCAAAGGCAAAGAAAACTCTGGAAATAATCATTCAGGACCCAAATGTCACCGTTTGCAGAGAGTACATGCAAGAACACGCGATCATCTGCAAATTCATGGGAATTTGGCCCACATAACGTGCTATAAAAGGAGGAATCCATGCCAAATGGGGCCCAAAAGGAGAGATCGATCTATAGCTCAGGTCCAAAGTCTTTTTCACAGTGGTATTTTCCCTTTTAGAAGACAGGGACATGATATTTGAAGGGGGTCCTTACTTCTTCAATTCGACAGGCCTGTATATGAGATATTGGAAGGAGAACTTCACCCTAAATAAAGAAGAGTTCACGAGGGTTCCTATTTGGATAAGGCTCTATTCTTTACAAATAGACTACTGGGTACCCTCTATCTTAAAGGCCATAGGGGATGAGCTTGGAGAATACATAAAAATGTTAGAAGGCACCAAAAATGGTCACTACATCTCCTACGCAAGGATTTGTGCCTACATAGATGTCTCTGGAGAACTACCAGAGGCCATAAGACTAAACTCCAGGGACGACAATAGACTCAAAACATAGACTATGAGCATATTCCTTTTAGATGTAGGAAATGCCATGAACATGGACATCTCTTTCGAGAATGCCCCCAAAACAAGGCACCAACAAAAGAAGACCAAGCGGGGAAAAATATGACCAAGGATACACCAGGGTAGGTAACAAATGCAAGCAGAATAAAAGAGTATACACAAGGAAAGATCTTCCAATGTTCTCCTAGAAAAATAAGTACGGAGCTCTTAACACACTTCAGGAGGAAACATGGCAACAAAGCATGGAAAAAGAAACAAACATCCAACAGGAAAACACTATGGAAAATGAAAGCAAGGAAATGGAAGCCCAAAACATGCTCACACAAGAGGGCACCCAATATCAAGAGGACACTGACATGGAAAGCATACAATATATACCCACCCCAGAGGAAAGAGATATTACACAAGTCCTAATGGGTATGGATCTGCAAAAAATAGCAACAGAATGGAACAAGAATGGAATAGAAGTCATCCCCAGAGAACACATCCAAAAAATTGAGGAGGCTTACCTGCTATAGGAGGAAATGCAACGGCAACGATAACACCTAAACAAAGGAAAAGCACAGAAGGAGGTATAATGGTAAATTTAAGTGCAAACCAACACCTTCCAAAAGGACATATCCAAAAAGGAGGCAGGAAAATTACCAACCAACTCCTTCAAGAGCTGGGAATTCGCCTCATCAATGAAGGAAAGGTAAGAGAAATTACTCTACCCCCAAATTTTTTTCAATGATTTGCACATCCTGGAGTATTAGAGGACTAAATAGTCCCAGTAAGAAAATAATCCTAAAATCTAGAATAACCTCTTACAAACCTAACATTGTCCTGCTCCAATAAACCAAAAGCAATATAAGCTCCATGGAATCTATACAACAATCCTAATTTAGAAACCACTATAGCCACTTGGCCATCTCAGCCTCCGGCACTGCTGGTGGGCTTGCAACCTTTTGGAAGGACTCACGGTTTCACCTATGTGAGTCCACAGCTTCTAAATACGCCCTCACCATAGTCCTTCAAATAACTGGAACCAAAGACAAGATTTGCATCACCAATGTCTACACTCCTCACTCTGCCTCCGAGAGAGTAGCCTGGTTAAGCAACCTAAAGAGGCACCTCGGCTCCTTCAATCATCCCCTCAGTATCACAAAAAGTGACTTCAATATGATTCTCAATCTTGGGAAAAAGAGAGGAGGCCTAAAAAAACTAGATAATGATTCAGCTGCCTTTCGGGCCCTGATTGATGATCTCGGACTCATTGACACCCCCACCAAAAACAACTCCTTCACTTGGAATAACAGAAGAGGAGGAAACAAAAATATAGCCTCCAGATTAGATAGATTCCTCCTCTTAGAGGAATTATTCCTAAGCTTCTTGGAAACGGAAGCCATCATCACCCCACAGGTGGGATCTGATCACTGACCCATTATTCTAAACATTAAGCTATCAAAAAGTCTTAAAAACACACCCTTCAGGTTTGAAGCATTCTGGATCAATCACCCTGAATTCATGGACAAAAGGAAGGAATGGTGGTCTTCCCCCCAACCCTCCCAAGGAAGAAAAATGTATAACTTCCAAAAAAAGTTGAAGTTTATGAAATATGAACTCAGACTCTGGAAAAAAAACTCCTGCAGAGACATTATATCAGAAAATAAACTAATCGAACTCAAAATGAAAGACCTTCAACATAATATCATCAAAAATGGTATGGCAGAACAAAAGAAGCAAGAGTAATTAAGGCTTCAAAAAAATTGGGAGGAACGTGTTGCCCAAGAAGAGAATTTATGTCACCAAAAATCCAGAGTCAATTGGCTCAAAGATGGAGAAAGAAACACATCTTTATTCCATCATTCAATGATCCAACACAAGAAGAAAATCGAATACTGAATCTCAAAAGCCAACAGGGCAGCATCCTCCGCACCCATATGAGGTTAAAGAGGAAATCAATCAATACTTCGGTGAAATCCTCACAAAATGTAACAACGCCAACAAGGAGGCCATAGAAAAAATAACTAGAAATATCCCCACAATCTTAACCAAGTAGAAAAACAAGATGCTACTAAAAAAGGTATCTATGGCTGAAGTTGAAGAAGTCGTCCAAACTATGCCCAATGGAAAAGCACCGAGACCAGATAGTTTCACTATAGAATTTTTCAAAGCCTCCTTGGCCTTGCTCAAAGAGGAAGTCTATGATCTGGTGGAATAATCTCACATTAAAAAGTCTATCCTAAAGTCCTTCAATGCCACCTTCCTCACCCTCATTCCAAAATCTGAAAAAGTGGACTCCCCTGACCAGTTTAGGCCAATTTCCCTCTACAATGTCATCTACAAAATATCTCCAAAGTTCTGGCCAACTACATCAAAATTATCCTACCCTTGCTCATCTCCCCTTATCAAACAGGTTACGTGGAAGGTAGGCAAATTCTGGATAGAATTATCCTCTCACAGAAAGTCATGCACTCCCTCAAGGAGCAAAAGAAACTAGGCATGCTAATCTAGTTGGACATGTCCAAAGCCTTCGACAAAATCAATTGTAACTACATCAGGAAAATGTTGGAAGCTTTTGGTTTTAACAAAGACTACATGAATTGGATCATGGCCATGGTCTCTGGGGCCTTCTTCTTCATTATTCTCAATGGTTCTCCCTCTGCCATCATCAACCCTTCCTATGGTATCAGGGAAGGTGACCCCCTCTCACCTTTCCTTTTGTTATCGTGGCAGAAGATCTTGGCCACTCCATTTTGGCTTCCTCCACAGATGGGAGCATCACTGGTTTAAATCTGTACCCCTCTAACCCCCCTCCAACCCACCAGCAATTTGTGGATGACACTCTTCTTATGGGCTCCCCCATGGTCAAAGAATCCCTTGCCTTCCAGAATATTCTTTCTGATTTTTCCCAGGCCTTTGGCACCTCATTCAACAAAGCCAAATCCAAACTTTTTTTCCTCAATACCTCTCATCCCATTCAACTCAGCATAGCTCAAATTCTAGGCTTCCAGCTTAGCTCCTTCCCCTCCAAGTACCTCAGAGTTCCCTTGACTGATAAACCCCTGGCCAAAGCCAATTGAGAATCTCTAGTAACCAAATTGAAAAAAAAATATTGCCAACTTGACTTTCAGATCCTTAAATCTCTCGGGCAGACTAGTCTTGGTCCACTCTGTCCTTCAAGCCATCCCTCAGTACCAGTACTCGGCCATTGCTACTCCAAAATCCATTTAAAACCAAATCAAAACCATTCAAAGGGAATTATTATGGAAAGGCAAAGAGAATAAAGGAAAATGGGCACTTGTAGCCCGGGGAAAAATCTGCAGACCCATAAAAGATGGGGGGCTTGGTCTCAGAGACCCGGCCTAGACCTGCTAGGAAAATTTATGGGCGCCAATACCTGGTGGAGATGGATCACCAACCCCAATAATTATTGGGAAATTCTCTGGAAATCAAAGTATGCCCCAACTCACCACCCAGACTCTCTTATTAGGCTCTCAGACAACCTCAAGGGTTCCCCGGTTTGGAACCAAGCTTGGGAAAATAAAGCTATAGTTCAAAACCATTGCTTTTGGGAAGTTTGAAATGGCGGGACAAATTTGTTCTGGGATGATGCCTGGGAGAAATGCCCATGTCTTAATCAATACCAATTCCAACAAATTCAAACTCATATGGAAAAACACAACAAAAATATTTTCAAATATTTTTGGAAAAACAATGAAAATACTAAATGGAGGGAATGGCTTGATGCCCTATAATGGGTTTATAAAAATCACCCTTAGGATTGGAATAACCTCACTGATGAGCTCAGGAAAAGGAAAATTCAAAGGGACAAAGAGTCAGACAAGCTAATATGGGGATCTAATGCAGCTAACCACTTCAACATAAAAGAAGCTTATGGTCTCTTATATAACTCCACTCACACTCCCACATACAGAAAATGGAGCACTCTCTGGAAGCGCAATCACTGGCCCAAAATATTGCTCTTTATTTGGCTTTTTATGCACCAGAAAATTTTGACTTGGTAAAAACTCATCCAAAAAGTATTTACTGGCCCATCCATATGTATTCTATTAAAAAAGAATGAGGAAACCACCAATCATTTGTTAAACGGCTGCCATTTTGCCTCTAAAATCTGGAATTGGATCCTTCTAGTCTTCAAAAACTCTGACAGAGGCCCCTCCTCCATTCTCCTTTCCCTAGATATTTGGTGTACCTCCTTCTCCAACCAGCCTCTCATCAATTTGGCTTGGAACCTTCTGCCAGACATCACCTGCTGGGCGATCTAGAAAGAAAGAAATGGCCGCATTTTTAAAAACCTGGAAAAAGGAGAAGAATAAGTAATTCATTCTATCAAACAAACTCATAGAGAATCCACCTCTATAGCCAAACTCTCGGATCCCTCATCCCCCCCACTCGTGAGGATATTTGTATCATTTCTCTACTTGACCTTTCCCTCCACTTTACACCAATCCATCACAACGCTTCTCTAACCACCACGCTTGAACCCAAATGGGAGCCTCTTGACCCCAACTTCATCAAACTCAATTACAATGATATTTCTAAGGACAACTCGTGAAAATATGGCTTTGGTGGAGTCTTTCGCAGTCATGTAGGTAAAATTCTCTGGATTTACTATGGGAACCTAGGACACACCACCAACAATGCGGTAGAGCTTCAGGCCTTAGCTCACGGTCTCACCATTGCTATTGATCAGAACTTATGGCCCCTCCTAGTCGAAGGGGACTCCACTATCGCTACCCAATACTATCGAAAGATTCAGCAGGGAAGAAGCATCCACCAGGTTTTGAACAATTGGAGAATAAAAAAAACCCTATGGAAAATAAAAATCTCCATCAACATTGAAAAAGGAATTACCTTCCACGCCGTCAAACACAAGGGCAATCAACTGGTTGACCTCCTTGCAAACACTGGAGTTAACAGCTACAACTGTCTCACTTCCACGTCTTGGGACACCTACACTCAGCCAACTGTCAGGGAGGAATTTACTCGCATCAGAGAGTTGGATCAGGCGATCGGACAAGCTAGCCCCTTAGTATCCTCACTCCCCCCCCCTTTACAATCATGACCATAAATCTCACCTCCCTCCCCACGTATAATCAAGCCTAAAACTTTTTTGTAGCCAGTCATTAGAAGTACACTCCCATCTATAGCATTTACTTCCTGCAATGCATCTCTAGCACATTCGGCATGCTCCCCCATGGTTTCCCCTGCCTGCAACTCCTCTCTCCAGCCTACATATTCCTCTCACTGCCCAACTGTTCCTCATTCATTCCTATGGCTCCTTCGACCTAGTTTCCATTTTCTCTATGCTTCATCCCCCCCCCCCCCCCCGAGGCTCGACCACCCAAGTTACCCTTTGTTGTCTTGTGCTTCTGCCCGCTCCTCTCTACTCGAAACTTCTCTAATGGCCCCTCACACTTCCAATCCTTCCCCCCTTTCTTGTGGTGGATGAGGCTGTGGTGCCCGCTGGGCCAACATCTCTCGACCCCCAGTCACCCACACGGAGATGAAAACTAGAAACTATACCAGAATCTATGCGGCCACTACCAGCTTGAAAATGCAACATCATCTCGTAGAATTGGAAGAAAGAGTTCAAACCACACGAAGAAACACGTCGAAAGAAGGTTTGGACACTACTTTTGGCTGGGTTCTGAACCCAGCCTCACCAGAGCAAGAGAAAATCTTTACAGTCGAGAAATTAATCTTTACTAGCAAACCAAAACTATGCTTGCCATGGCTCTCCAAGACCAGCAATACCATAACCGCATCTTGGAGCGTAAACTTGGCTCCCTCACCAAGAAATTCATGATGTACATCAGCGAAGTCCATCACCGAAAATTTATTGACCGTAGCTCTCCTCATTATGCTCTTCTGAAACGACAGTCAGCGACTCGCCACCCTCATCCGAGCCCCAAAGAAGAAGTTGCGGACCCAACGGCTCCACGCTCCTCTCCTATGCAGGACTTCCCTGGTGCAGGTCCCTCCTCTAGCAGATGGTAGATTTTTAGCTCCGACAAAGGCACCCCTAACCACCCAATTAGTGTTGATGATTTCCTGACTGATGATGCGGACCAGCAACGCTCTTCAGGGCTTTATTCTTCTAGGTTTTATGACAGTAATCTTCAAAAGCTCTGTTTTGTATTCCACTGCGAGGCTTCAAGGCATTTTTTCTAGCCTCATAATCTATGCTTATATCTTGTTTTTGAAAACAAATCACTCCCCTATATTATCCTCCCTGTAACTCCTATCCCAGAGGGTGAAATATAGGTCTAAAAAGATGATTGTAATCACTATAGCCAGACACTGGTCTGCCTATCTGCCTTATAATGGCTACTATGTAATCCATTGTTTCAGATGAATGTGAATAGCTTTACTTTATTTACAAAAAAAAAGTTATCTTCCATATTTATATAACTCGAGTACACTTGCCTTAAACTTTAATGAAGGAAGCATGTAAACTTTCTTTATTACTAACAAACCTAGATCTGTCTTAACTCTGGAGCTACCAAGCGCTTAGAGAGATCAAATCTCTTTTCACTCTAAAAGAGGTTTTTATCGCATGAATTTTAATCCCTCACATCCCTTGGTAGATCAAGAATTAAGATAAATTATAAACTCATTTAAGAATAGAGAGAAAATATATATCTTTTAACTTCCTTCCAACTTGTAATTACACTATGACGAAAATTACTAAAATTTGAAAACAATAAAATCTGATCAAAATTAATATAATACTAATAATACCTCAAACAAATACTCCCTACATTGGTTAAATATTTTATAAAATATTTGATTTGTAATCCTCAAAGAATATAAAAATTCTTTATTCGGATACTTGCAAACAAAAATTAAAATAGATTTTCAAATATATATATATATATATATATATATGAACAAAAAAAATAGAGATACACGAACCAAAAAAATATGAATGAAAGATTTTTAAGAATCCTCTTCAAGAGGAGAGTTTTCACTGACATCTGCAACCTTCAGTATGATAGAGCTTTATACGGAAATTGCACTGAACTATAAAGGCTTTAGGACAAGTCTCAAATGTAACAATTTATCCAAGTAGATTACGCAACTGTAGCACCCTTTCCTTATCTGCTAGGTCATTTTTCTAGTTCGTGAGTTGCAACAAAGATGCAACTGTTTCCAAAATATTGTTAGTTAATTGAGCCACCCGTTTAAGTTAATGTAGATTCAAAACCATTGATCCCAACCTGTGCAATTGCAATCCTAGAATATTGATTGTAGAGATAATTTCTACACCACCATTGAATGAAGGGAGCGATAGGCATAGATATTCAAAAGAAAAATATATAGGAGAGGCAACTGTTATGAAATGATGCCACCAACTGTGATTAATCAATTTCAGGGTAACCCATTCCATGGTTCTAAGATTGCAATCCTTTCCAAATTTCTCCATTATTACACATTTCTTTCAGAGAGTGTTGGGGAGGTAAATCCCCTCTGCGGACAGAGGTGATCCCACTAGCCCTAGAGTGGGTCTAGCCACAAACGAGACAAGCTATAACATTTATTCCTAGTTAACGAAGGGACGAAGATTTGATATATGACTTACTGGAGGTCCTATGCTGTTGTTGTCATCGGAAAGAGTGGCTGCCTCTCGCTCCTGATTTGACAGACCACGATCCACTCGTTTTCATGCTCAGATACCTGCACACATACAAGAAACAACAACGATATACAACATACTATTTCACATTCGTAACTATCAATTAGTTGAAGAAGACTAAATCAATTGCATTAAATAAACATAACACAATGATGGAACCCAACACCATAGTCGAGTATATTAATGAAAGAAAGGAAGAGTACAACCAAGCTTCAATGTTTCAGTCTCCTCCAACAGAGTTCCAACGGAGCACGTCTCACAAAGGCTCGTCGGGAATTTGGACGGGTCTCCCTCTACGGAATTCTCCTTGGTTCTACCTTCTGTATAACAATTACTCAACTATAGTATCTCTTCTCCAAGTTCAGCTTCTTGGCTATATGTTCAACTAGATTTCATAAAGGGAGAAGGCCTGTTTATATAGAGGAAGAGGGAGAGGTTAGGATCCCTATAATCATGGAAGGGAGTCCTATCTTCAAGGAGTGTTCCATGGGAGGTAAAAAACCACTACCTAAAGGGAGATATCTGTGGCTCATCAACTTTAACCACTTCTAATGAGTCATCCCTAAGGTAGTTACAAGGAAACTTCTGCCTCTATTTGTTAAAAAATATTCCTAAAAAAGCTGGCGCGGGCACTACACAGGGACAGAGTGCCAGGTGGCATGGGCCCTAGTGAAAATTTACCACATTGGCACGAGGGGTGAACTGGCTACCTACGCCTAGGCCAAAACATAGGTTTTTGTGTGCTTTTTGAGGAAATGTTCAATAGGAGAAATGATGTCCTTATGCAGAAGGATGCAAAGAAGGTGTTTGAAGAATATGAAATTGCTCATAGGTCATGGGAAAGACCCTCCAATATGCGGGGCGAGGGATTGTAGGCACGGTGACAAAATGTTGTGTAACAGATGCCCTCTAAAGCATGAGGTCCAAGAGAGAGGGAGGGGTGAAATTCTTTATGAGAACGCGTTCGACCCAAACACTGCTGTCAGAAAACCTGAAAGTACAAATACAACTGATATTTCTGATACATGACATGTGGCATGGGTATAGCCATCCATAATAGAGTACATAGACAGTAAGATCCGAGGTATGTACACAGTCGTCCAACAGTAGGGATCAACAAACAGACTCAACTATGGTCACAACCATCCAATCAGAAGAGCCATGTAATAAGTCATAGTAATCCACAACGAATCCGCAACCTGGATTTCATCAGACAAAACCCAGGGTCTTGTGCTCCATCTCGACCTGAACAAAGTACAAATTCGAGCATGCAAATATGTGAGCTGAATTTGAACAGGCAAGAAAATCATCTGATTACCAGCCAATGATGAAAGCTATTAACAGACACGATAGAAAGCACAAATAATGACAATGGCTCTCAAGGTACGAAAGGTGCAATCCACGGAGTGTGAACAGTGATCTAACGTTGAACACCCACAAAGTCAATCGATCAAAGGGCAATGATGTGGACCTTACGTCGAATGCGACGAACCTGCCATTGAGGCATGTAGGCTCCAAGGTACCTGAAGGGAGTCTCTAGATCAGCTTCCTGGATAATGAGCTGGAGTCGACAGGAAGTGACCTAATCGAAGGTGGGCCATAATGTTTCCCACATCATCGACACAAGACAGAGGAATGTGATTCTTGTTAATCAATACCAACAGAGAATCAGAGGGAGGTTGAAAACTTCAGAGGCAAACTTCTCTTGAACATATCGGTGGCACGACACAGGATTTGGCAGTATTTGACATCAATGGATCTGAGGTCATGGCGATGTGGCAAAGAGAAGATGAGTGGTCAAAAGAGATTACCCAAACCCATGGTGGCAAACAAATGATGAAGTGAGATGTCCCCAACCCGACACGAATGTAGACAAGTGCCATGTTCAAGAGCGACATACTGCCAACACGACCACAGTTTGGTTCCATTTCCCACCACCATTTTTGGCAAGTACCCAAATTATATTTGAAAACAAGCTTGAAGGGGATAGCATGTGCTTGCGCAATCCAAAATCCACCTAAATTTAAAGAAAATGCAACCATTTTCTTGTAAATTTCGATGCCTAAGGAGACTTACAATGCTCATATGAACAATGTGTGCAGGCACCAAGAAAAAAAGGATGGTAATTGAGTGGAAAGAGAGAGAAGACAATGAGGAGGATGAACTGGCCATGGAGAATGAAAAATGCATGAATGCCCTCAGAAACTGTGGGCTAAAGAAATTATTCTTGACACCGTGCCTCCGGGCTTAGCCCGAATTGCTTCAATATTTGATAAGCATTTGGGACGAGGATCAAGAAAAGTTTGTGCTTCAGGATTAGGAGCTTGAACTCGAATTCTCTGATGTGTATTTTATCACTGGATTGTCGCTTAGGGGTGCAGTCCCTATCTTGACCAGTACCCGTCCATCTGGGGAAAGCATGGGAATGGTGATTGACAGGGTGTGCCAAGGGGCACGAAAAGGAACAGGAAGTGGAAAGGTTGACATCCAAACCATTCCTGATCTGGCACTAAAATTAGTGCTACACACTATCACACAGGTTGTAGGATCGCAAGCACCGCATGAGGCCACGAAGACACAACTGCTTCTTGCCTCAAAGTGCATGAACCCGACTCTCTTCAACTGGGCCGAGGCCATGACTATTAACATCAAGCGGAAACTTACCAAGTGCAAGAAGAACAAACTAAATCATTTTGGGTATAGATGCATTCTGGTATCGTTATTTTTGGAACGAGTACCCATATTCCAGCGTCAGGAGGTTATTGTCCCGATGCCACCACCCAAAGAGCCACGAATGGCCCACTGGGCCGCACTAATGCCTAGAGCAGGGGGTGGCCAACAGATGTCTTGGAGGCTAGATTTTTTTGATTGGCTCCAACGACAACTAATTTTCGTGGAGTATTGGCCCTATGATGGCACAGAATTCACCGGTGATCCATACCTCCCCCTCTCGAAGGGAGAGGATAGGGACGAAGAGCTAGGTGAAACTCATTTTTTATTTTCATGAGTTTATGATTTTTTGGTATATATGCATGTTCTGACAGTTAATATTATATTTATGTAGATGTTGGCCCATAGCGACCTACAAGTATGTTTCCCATAGCGAGGCGAACGCCACGTGATTTTGATCCTCATGGTGAGGGGAATGACGAGGAGATAGTACAGAATCTGGAGGGGATCACACGTGGGATTCCAAACTATGCTAGTTTTGACGATGTTCCTCGAGCCTATCAGAGGCACACTGTAGGGGTGTTGAGTCGTATCCATCTCTTTCTGAGGCATTTGGTACGGGCGGTGACGTGATATCATGAGCACCACGCTGATTAGGCACTTAGGCTTTTATTTCCGCACATTTTGAGAGACATGTTGTCTCACGATGTAACTGAAACATAAATATATTGGGTTTTTATGATGCACACATTGCAAATAATCGATATATATATATATATATATAGATAGATAGATAGATAGATAGATAGATAGATAGATAGATAGATAGATAGATATATATATATATATATACATATATTTTCTACATGGGTCTATTTACATACGATGATGTTTTATAAATTGCGCAAATGTCTATCTAGCACAATGTTAGCTATTGCATCAGTTAATGTATTCATTCGTCTTGGTATATGTTGATATGTAATGAAATCAAAATGTATTTCAAGTAAACGAATACGTAAATACAATCTCAAAATGCATGGGCTTCGAACCGAATAATGACCGTTAAGTTGAATAACAACAAGCTGCGAATCCAAATTTACAAGCAATGCGCATATGCCAAGGTTAACTGCCTCGGTTTATAGTTCCAAAACAACACTATATTCAGTGACAATGTTTGTAGTTGGTCCTAGACAAATACTGTTGAGCTCCAAAGATGTTCTTTCTTCCACCACATTCCACTCCATTTCCTTTGTCCATTATTAATCACAGGCTCAAATGATCAGTAGAATTAGTTAAAATTGCTTTAAGAATGAATATCATGACTAACTTTCTATGTTTTTATGATTTTGTCATTGTAGTACTTTTTCAACTAGATCTAGCTACATAATGCAGACATTCTGTAGCTAGTTGCCAATTCTACAGCTGTCTTCATGTCTACGCAGGTTCTAGGTGTCATCTCAGAGGAAAACACATATGGTCGTATTCCACATCATTCCCTCATCATGTGTTGCTCTCCACGAAGTTTGAACGGAATTCTGTAGGCGGTTATGTACATGGGAACTCAAACTAGGAGAGAGACTCCTAATAGGACAAGGACAGTCCAGATGTCCTTAATTGTATTACGTGACCACCAACAGAGTCCTAGTTTGGTTTTTATTTGGAAAGACAATTATCCCTAGGTTATCTCAAGACAGTTATGTAAATTTGTTACAAATATGGCTCGAGAAACAGAGGGACAAGGTTAGATTTTGTGGTTGATTGCTAGATTGCAGAAGTCTGAAAACACTCTGTTTTGAAATAATTTCTCTTTTAATGAAAGAATTACCATTTCCTTGAAAGCGTTGAGTCAATATTGAAGTATATTTCGTGCTACTCCAGTGGTAGAGGGCCCCTGTTACCTGAGCATCCTTGTTTATATGGTTTAGATAAGTATTTTAGTCTCATTTTCATTTCTAGCTTAGGCAAGTTTCTGAAGTTTATGTTCATACTTGTTTACATTAATTATCACAGCTAGACTTACTCTTATAAACTCTTCCAAAATATCATCATGATGAATAAGGCATAGCTGTGGTATTGTAGGTTTTAGTTGCATTTCCTTTCGAATTTTATGATTTATGCTTGTTTACACTAAGTGTCATAGCCGGTCTTACTCTTACAAACTCTTCCAAAACATCATTAACAATGAATAAGAAACAATTGTGGTGTCTTAGATTCTAGTTGTATTTGCTTTCAATTTTATGTTTATGTTCAATTGCATTGAATAATACAGTGAGACTTGTTTTACAAAATCTTCCAAAATATCATTCCTATTGAACGAGATGGGCTGTAGAATTCCATAGACTAGTTGCATGTTAATTTAGTCATAGCACTTTGGAGGTTGATTGCATTTATTTCAGCTCTGTCACTACATTTCCCGTTTGATAATGGAATTTTAGTTTAACTCTGTTCACTATACTTCAAGTAGATTAGAAGCACTCTAGTTCAGTCTCAGTTCATTTTGTTTCAAGAAAAGATTAATGGCATTCTAGTTTAAGTGTAGTCACTGCATTTTAAAACTGATAGACCGCTTTCTAGCCTAGTGTTATCCATTGTGTTTCAAGTAGTGATAGTTGTCAAAATTAGTCTCTTGGCATTCATTATTTAAAACTTACTTTTTTTCTGAATTTATATTGATACATCATCACATGAACAGGGGTCAATAATATCAGTTTAAGGCTTTGATCATTCTGCAAATCTTTTACAAATTCACCTATAGCCTTTTTCCCAAGAATTATTTTAAAAAATCTCAAAACTTATGAATAAGGCCTAGAAGTGACAAGTCAAGTTGCAGAATAGGGTAACTTCAACATCATAGGTTAATCTAGAATAGAAACCTTACTGTGTTACAAATAATCATTTTGTAATATTGTGAGTTGATTGTTTATTTAGGAGAACTTCATTTACACTTAACTTGTCCATTTCTCAAGCTCTTCCAACACACCTTTAATGAATTAATTGGATAAGTTCAAGCTCATGTTGTGATTTATTTTCTTGCAATGAAGTCATTATCAAGCTTTGCATTTGTTGTTTGTCATCCATAGTTTAGGCTTTGTTATGTTTTAAATAACCAATAGCTTCTTTTCACCAGCACTTAGTTCTTTCCATTTTCAGACATAAAACCATAAAAAACAAAAACATCATAAAACATTAAACACAACGTAGTGAGAAACAAATACCTAGGCACATATAGTGCACCACACTTCAGCAGTTTACCAACCTTGGTTGACAATTAATAAACTCAATTTAGGAACACTAGGTTGAGCACAAACATTTTGGTGCCATTGCCAGGGAAGTGTAACTAGGTAGCCTTGTTTTTTAACTCCAAAAAACAATGATATGCGTAGAGAGATAGACTCAAGGGGTAGATTCATAAGAAGCAGAAGTTTGATTCCTAGAACACCACTTGTTTCACCTAGATCAAGAGCCAGTACACCTCCAACTCAGACCCACACTCCATCCTTTACTAATTCTAGACTTCCAGAAGACTTAAGATCAGATATTCCATTAGAAAGACCTTCCACTTCATCCACTGAACTTGTCTTAGGAGAAGATTCAAGGACCCTTGCTAGAGATACAAATTTTTCCACTTCCACAGAAGAATCAACTATGGCAGAAGAAGGGGGAGGAGGAGTCTTTAATGGAGAACACACATTATTTGGAGGGGGTAGAGGTAGAGGTAGAGGAGAAGGAGGTAGAGGTGCAGAAGGAGAAGGAAGTAGAGGAAGAGGTAGAAGAGAAATGGGAAAATTGTTTGGGTTTCCTATAGTAGATGAAGAAACCAATACAGCTATGAAAAAAATTTCACCCTCTCTCCTTCCAAACTTCTATGGAATTAAAACTGAAGATCCTGAAACCTTCCTATTTGAATTTGAATTCCTATGTAGAACTTATGACTACTTACAAGATGCTCAAAAACTTAAACTATTTCCTTCAACATTGAAAGGAGCAACATTGAAGTGGTTTATGAGTTTGATCAACAGTTCTATTAGGACATGGGAAGACATGAAACAAGCATTTATAGAGAGGTATTTGGATTATTGTATGCCAATCAATCATAAGGAGGAAGTGTTTAAGATGTTACAAAAAGAAGATGAAAACCTGGAAGATTTGTTGGAGAGATTTCATTACAACATCAAAAGAGAAAAAATGGAGAACTTAGATCAAGACACCTTAAAAGCTCTCTTGTTGAAGACAATTACGGATGAATGGTTGGATATCCTTAACATGATGGGAAAAGGGGATATATCTCAACTCACATTACCTGAAATATCTAAGTTATGTATCAACCTTTCAAGAGGGAAATCCAAAACTGTAAAAGGTCCAAGAGACCCTGCTCTTGCAAGGCCAAGTAAGTCTGCTTCTGGGACAGTAAGTAGGGAAGAGATAGGACATATGCTTGATGAATTCAAATCTAACATCTTAGGGAGCCTTAGTGAACAAATAGAAACCTTTAAGTTACAAAACAAGCAAAAAGTTGAATCTGATGCCTTAGCAATCTTTTGTCCCAAATGTAGAAGGAAGCATGCCTTGAGATAATGTCCTTTGGATGAAAAAGTTGTAGAGACTTGTGTAATTTGTTCAGAAAAACATGAGACCAAAATTTGTCCTTCACTTCCTGGTCTTAAAGCTGTCTTTCAAGAGGAAACTCCTACAAATTCCACAGAATCTCTCAATTTTGTCTCTAGAAGGCCTTGGCAAGGACCTCAAACACAAGGATTCCATGATCAAATGTATAACCAACCTCCACCAAATTGGAATTCTTGGCAGCAACCTTGGCCCCAATTTCAAAATCGATCTCAAGCTTGGGCACAAGGAGCACAAAATCCATATGGAAGATACTCTCAGTACTATCAGTATCCACCATCCTATCCACCATACCCACATTTTTCTCCTCAAAGTCCTCAACAAAATCCTCAACATAATCCTCAGAACCCACAACATCAAAATCAACCACTTCCATTACCATTTCCTCAGAAATCAAATCAGTTGCCTGCTCAACCCATACCAAACCCCAACAATAAAAATCCTCAGAATACATACATGATAGAAGGACAACAATTTCAAATCTATTTAATCACTCCTCTAGACCTTAGTGATGTTCAACTTAGGTATGGAAGAATACTTGAAAAGAGGAAAACCTCTGTGATCATACAAGAACAAGACAATTTTGAGGAAGATTCTCTACGGGAAAATAAAAGTCTTGAAGAAGACACATATTTTCAGGACCCAAACATTGAAAAACTAAAACAAAAGGAACCAATAATTTCAACTCTTGTATTAGAGCAACCATCAACATCCACTTCTACACCTCCCTTTCCAGAAAGATTACAAATTGATAGGGGTGTAGAAAAACAAATTATGGTGCCTAATTATGATTTCCTAGATGAGCTGAGAAATGTTTGCACTAAGATTCCATTATTACAAGCTATCAAGGAAATTCCAATTTTAGCAAAAACAATAAAGGAGTTGAGCATGAAGAAAACAAGAAAAAGAATAAGAGAGACAAAGAAAATTCAACTGGCAGGAAAAATAGCAGACATTATGATGGGTAAGATTGCTATTCCAAAGTATCTAGACCCAGGAAATCTAGTTGTCAAAATTCACATCAATGGAATTGAGATTCAAAACACACTCATTGATTTAGGAGCAGCAATCAATATCATGAGTAGACAAATCATGGATAAACTGAAACTTCCTAATCTTCTCTTTACACCCACATTATTACAATTAGCAGACAGATCTGTGATCAAACCTGATGGGGTAATATAAGACATTCCAGTGTCCCTAGATTCTTGGGAGTACCCTGTGGATTTCATGATCCTAACTCCTAAGAATAATCTAGGAGGGCATCCTATTATATTAGGAAGACCTTGGTTAGCTACAGCTGATGCTTTCATTAGTTGTAGATCCGGTGATATGTATATCTATGATGGTAGTTCAACTAAGAAATTCACTTTGTTTCCTCCAGAAAGAACAATTACAGATTTAGATGATACTCAATGGATAGAGGATGAAGAAGACTTACAACCTCTCTTCACAATTTCAGAAATTAGTGAAGATAGTCAAATTCTGAATACTTTAGAAAACTTTGAATCCTCTTCGGAATACAAACATGAAAAATTTCAAGAAGAATCCAACATTGAGTTTTTTTCATCAATACAGATGTCTCTTTAGTCTATGGATAAATTTGGCAGCTCTATAATTGAGATATTTCCAGGAAAAACTTTAAACATAAACAAGAACCTAGAAAAATCTCAACAAAAAGAGCTAGTCAAGATCTTACAGAGACATTCTTTTGCATATGCATGGGAGTACACTGATATGAAAGGGATAAGCCCCAAGACTTGCACTCATCACATCTACATAGAGGAAAATTGTAAACCAATCAGACAACCTCAAAGACGAATGAATCCAAATCTTAGGGAGATTGTTAAAGAAGAATTACAGAAATTGTTGAATGTCAATTTTATCTATCCTATTTCAGATAGTCAGTGGGTTTCTCCATTGGTAATTGTGCCAAAGAAAAATGGTAAATGGAGGGTATGTATTGACTACCGAGAATTAAACAAAGATACTCTTAAAGATCATTTTCCCCTACCTTTCATAGATCAGGTATTAGATACATTAGCTGGCAAAAAGTACTTCTCATTTTTAGATGGGTTTAGTGGTTATAATCAAATCCAAGTAGCACTTGAGGATCAAGACAAAACCACATTTACCTGTCCTTGGGGTACCTATGCTTACCGAGTATTTCCATTTGGATTATGCAATGCACCTGCAACATTTCAAAGGGCAGTATTAGGAATATTTTCGGATCTAATACATGATTGTGTAGAGGTATATATGGATGATTTCATAGTTTATGGAAACACATTTGAAGAAGCCTTAGAAAACTTGGAAAAAGTTTTAAAAATATGTAAAGAAGCAAATCTTTCACTTAGTCATGAGAAGTGTTTTATGATGTTTACTGAAGGAATTGTTTTAGGACATCACATTTCAGGGAATGGGATTAGAGTTGATGAGTCAAAAGTTGAAGTCATCTCTAACTTATCTATTCCAAGTTGTCAAAAAGATGTTAGGAGTTTTCTAGGATTTACAGGATATTATTGAAGATTTATAGAAAACTTCACCAAGATAGCATCTCCACTCTTCAAATTACTTACCAAAGATTGTGAATTCAAATGGAGTTCTGACTGCCAGTTAGCCTTTGAGACCCTGAAAACAAAAATTTTTGAAGCACCTATTTTAAGGGGACCTAACTGGAAGTTACCTTTTCATATTTCAATAGATGCCTCAGATACAGCTCTAGGAGTAGTATTGGGACAAAAAGACCTAATTCCTTATGCCATCTACTATACCACTAAATATTTGACTCCTTCAGAGTTAAACTATACTGTAACTGAAAAAGAGTTTTTAGCTATTGTTCATGCCATAAACAAATTCAGACACTATATAACAGGCTATGAAACTTTTTTTCACACAGATCACTCTGCAATTAGATATTTAATGAACAAATAAATTACTAATGGCAGAATCATAAGATGGTTATTGCTTTTAAAAGAATTCAACATTACCATTCTAGATAGGCCTAGAAAACAAAACACAGTAGCTGATTTCCTATCTAGACTCCAAAACATCAAAGATGAAACTCCAGTTGAAGATCAATTTCCTGATGAATATTTTTTTTCAATTTCTACCCAAACTCCTTGGTTTGATGACATTGCTAATTATTTAGTTTCAGGAAAATTTCCTTCAATAATGAATGCAAGAGATAAAATAAAAATCATTTATGATAGTGCAAAATATTCATGGGTTGCTAATGAGTTGTACAAGACAGGTCCAGATTTTATCATTAGGAGATGTGTTCGGGAAGATGAGATGCCTGATATTCTCAAAGCATGTCATGATGAACCTTGTGGCAGACACTTTGCTGATAAGAGGACAACTTATAAGGTCCTTCATTTAGGATACTATTGGCCATCCCTTTTTAAAGATGCTAAAGAGTATGTCAAAAGGTGTGACAGTTGCCAAAGGGTAGGGAAACCTTCTCCTTCAGGTGAGATGCCATTGCAGCCTCATGTACATATTGAACCTTTTGAAAAATGGGCTTTGGATTTTGTAGGACCTATTAGTCCTCCATCAAGACAAAAGAAATATATATTAGTTTGCACTGATTATGTTACCAAATGGGTAGAGGCCAAGCCATTACTTTTTTCTACTGAAGCATTTGTAGTTAATTTTATTTTTGAGGATATTTTTACTCGTTTTTGTGTCCCAAGGGAAATTGTTACAGATCAAGGAGCTCAATTCACATCAAGGCTAGTGGAACAATTGATGGAGAGGTACAAAATCAGACACAGAAAATCTACTCCCTATCATCCACAAGCAAATGGCCAAGTGGAATCTACTAATAAGGTCATTGAAGGGATCCTAACAAAGACTGTTCATTTACATAGAAGAGATTGGGCAGATAGGCTTCCTGAAGACTTGTGGGCCTATAGAACTACATGGAGAATCACAACAGGTCATACTCCTTATGAACTTGTTTATGGAAAGCAAGTTTTGTTTCCCATAGAGTTCCAGATTCAAACTTTCAAAATGGAAGTTCAGCTAGGACTTGATCTAACAGAGGCATAAAAGCATAGATTGGAGCAGATTAATGAATTAGATGAGATCAGACAAGATGCAGTTCAGAAAACAAGTATAGTCCAGCAGCAAAGGACTAGATGGCATGATAAGTACATCAAGGAAAATAAGTTCAAAGAAGGTGACTGGGCTCTCTTGTTTGATTCAAAGTTCAAAGATTTTCAAGGTAAATTCCAAACACATTGGCTTGGGCCATATGAAATTGTGAAATTTTTTGACAATGGAGCAATAAAAATCAGGACAATAGATGAAGAAGAAGTCACTTTTCTTGTGAATGGTCATAGATTGAAGCTATATCATAAGCTACTTTCAAGAGAATAATTTGTCAAGAAGTTCCAGGAAACAGTGATGTGAAGTTAATGAAGAAGAATCTTTCTTCTTCATCAACTTAATTGAATTTTCTGAAGTCATTTTATTGAAAAAAAAAAAAAAGTATAAACATGAAAACTAATCACTGATTAGCATGTTTATATAGAAAAGGTAGAGTGAAAATCAGAATCTTTCTGACACTTTAGCTTTTCAAATTTGTTTTTCTGCAAGCAATTGTTACAAAATCATAAGTGCAGATCCATTTCACTTATGGTCCATTTCATTTCATTCATCCATAATTCATTTCATTTCATTCATCCATACTCCATTTCATTCATTCATACACACTTCATTCATTTCGCTCCATGTTCCACCTCATTTTCATTCCATATTTTTAAAGTTTGATGTCTTTCTGCAATTGAATAATACATATCATGAATTGCAGACCACTTCTCATACTTTACTCCATTTCATAAGTTGTGATCCATTCCACTCCATTATTCACTTCATTCATATTCCATTACATCATATTTAATCATCCATCTTCACTCATTCCATACAACATTCCACTCATGCTCCAAACCATTTCATTTCATGTTTCAAGTTATTTACAGGTACATCCTGCAATCAATCAGACATTCTGTAGCCAGTCAGACATTCTGCAGCCAGACAGATATTCTGCAGCCAGAGATCCTGAAGGCACTGTATAGTAATCACCTGATCTACACTAAAATGATCCTGCATATCCATGACAACAAGAAAAATCAAGAAGGTTATGAAGACTCAAAAATTAATGATTTTCAGGGAGAGAACAAAGCATATGAAAAAAAAATCAGAGGAAAGGCAAAGGTAAAAGTTCTGATTATAATGACATATCATGAAATATTTTAGTATAGTTAAGTTATTAATAATTCAAAAAGTTTTTTTAATTAATTTTGTTGATCATGCCTAACAAACCTCTCGCAAAAACTTTGGATAAAACTCCTTTTATTCCACCATTTCAAATCCCATATCCGATCATCATTTAAAATCTAAACGGTTAAAGTGCTGAAGTGATTGGATTAGTCACGTCACTAGGCCAAATCATTTAATGATGATTTTGAATTCATTACAAAATATCTCCGCGGTATTTTCTTCTATGATATCTTTCAACTCATATACATCATCCTCACCTCATTATATTCATTCCGTAACCACTCCATATCACTCTTTCCCGTAGCCAATTTTTAACCATTCCGGTTTGTGAAACAGAGGCATCTCTGTAACAACCATTGTCACCGTGAATAGAGGAGCAAGAATTTGAAGGTTGGAAAGAGGAGTTATGGGTCTTATAGTGAGGACTGAACTGGTTAGCACTAAGTACTTGGAAGGTTATCCTCAAGTTAGAGAAATGTTACAACAAGCAGGGTGGTTGAAATTCTTTGAAAAATTCAGTGGGTTTCACAAAGAGGTGACCAAAACGTTTGCAAGATCCTTCAACGGAGCTGAGGTTGAGATAGGAGATGTCAAATTCACCATTACTGAAGCCTTCATTGCAGAAGCAACCGAATTTCCCAGACAAGGAGAAAGGTGGTTTAAGAATAGAGAATTTCATAACGAAGCATAGAAGCAGATAATCAAGTCACCAGATATGGATGTCACCATTTTTAAAAAAGGTATCCCTAGCTCTGCACTAAAGAAAAAATGGAGGAACATGTTGCTTATCTTGCAAAAATTCATCACTTGTGAAGGAAGATATGGTACTTTCTATGTCTATCATATTCGGTTGATAATGCATTTCCTAGAAGAAGAACTCAATTTGCCCTTTTTCTTGCTTCATAGTTTAAAGAAAATGGCCTCAAGTGTTCAAAAGAGAATTCAATTTCTGGAAACAACCTTATACCACCATGGTTTAGTCAAAATTTTGATTGAACATCATTTGAGAAAAATGGGAGATAATTGGGAAGAGTTATTAGTGAGAAATCACTTTGAAGAACCCAAGGAACCTCCACCTGAAGACAAACCTACAAAAAGAAGCAGAAGATGGAAAACCTCCAAAACTGAAACTGGTAAAACAATACAAGAAAGAAGTGAAGAAATGATTTATGAGAAATTGACTCAGATTAAGAAGCAGCTCAATAAAGAGAGGATAATAAGAAAATTTGCCAGAGAGAAAGGAGAAGGGCCATCTCAACCGAGAAGGAGCCACAGACTTAGAGGGATACTAAAGAAAACAAAGGTTAAACAAACTAGAGTCATAAACATAGAGGATGAAGAAACACCTACTGAGGGGGATTTTGATGAAGGAGCTCCTGAAATAGACCCTGCACAACAAGAAATTTACAACTATGTTGAGACATTAGAGAAAAGAGCTTCAAAAGGAAGAGACAGAACTCCTAGTCCACCAAAATCTGCAGTTGATATTCTAAGGAGGGATAAATATGAGTTATAAATACTCAATAGACATATCAAGAATGATAATTAAATTATGAGAGAGAAAGTTAAATTGAAAATTGATATGAATTCAACTCTGTCTTTACAAATGAAAAAGTTACACAAGGCCAGTGAAAAATTGAAGAAGAGAAATAAAAAGTTAACCAGGGAACTCACAAATTTGAGATTCAAGTTAGAAGCCCAGAAGGCCTTTGACTACCAGGAAAAGCAGAAAAAGAGGGTTGGATGTCCTTGCAGAGGCCTCAGAGTTCATGGAATAGTTGCATGAGGACATGCAAGAAGCTAGCAGTGGGGGTATGTTGAGCTCCAAAGATGTTCTTTCTTCCACCACATTCCACTCCATTTCCTTTGTCCATTATTAATCACAGGCTCAAATGATTAGTAGAATTAGTTAAAATTGCTTTAAGAATGAATATCATGACTAAATTGCTATGTTTTTATGATTTTGTCATTGTAGTACTTTTTGAACTAGATCTAGCTACAGAATGCAGACATTCTGTAACTAGTGGCCGATTCTACAGTTGTCTTCATGTCTACGCAGGTTCCAGGTGTCATCTCAGAGGAAAAAACATATGGTCATATTCCACATCATTCCCTCATCATGTGTTGCTCTCCACGAAGTGTGAATGGAATTCTGTAGGCGGTTATGTATGTGGGAACTCAAACTAGGAGAGAGACTCCTAATAAGACAAGGACAGTCCAGATGTCCTTAATTGTATTACGTGACCACCATCAGAGTCCTAGTTTGGTTTTTATTTGGAAAGACAATTATCTCGAGGTTATCTCAAGAAAGTTATGTAAATTTGTTACAAATATGGCTCAAGAAACCGAGGGACAAGGTTAGATTTTGTGGTTGACTGCTAGATTGCAGAAGTCTGAAAACACTCTGTTTTGAAATAATTTCTCTTTTAATGAAAGAAGTACCATTTCCTTGAAAGAGTTGAGTCAATCTTGAAGTATATTTCATGCTAATATGGTGTTAGAGGGCCCCTGCTACCTGAGCAGCCTTGTTTATATGGTTTAGATAAGTATTTTAGTCTCGTTTTCATTTCTAGCTTAGGCAAGTTTCTAAAGTTTATGGTCATGCTTGTTTACATTAATTATCACAGCTAGACTTACTCTTATAAACTCTTCCAAAATATCATCACAGTGAATAAGGCATAGCTGTGGTATTGTAGGTTTTTCCTTTCAAATTTTATGATTTATGCTTGTTTACACTAGGTGTCACAGCCGGTCTTACTCCTACAAACTCTTCCAAGACATCATTAACAATGAATAAGAAACAACTGTGGTGTCTTAGATTCTAGTTTTATTTGCATTCAATTTTATGTTTATGTTCAATTGCACTGAATAATACATCCAGACTTGTTTTACAAACTCTTCCAAAATATCATTCCTATTGAATGAGATGGGCTGTAGAATTCCATAGACTAGTTGCATGTTAATTTAGTTAGAGCACTCCGGAGGTTGATTGCTTTTAGTTCAGCTCTGTCACTACATTTCCAGTTTGATAATGGCATTTTAGTTTAACTCTGTTCACTGTACTTCAAGTAGATTAGAAGCACTCTAGTTCAGTCTCAGTTCATTTTGTTTCAAGAAAAGATTAATGGCATTCTAGTTTAAGTTGTAGTCACTGTCTTTTAAGATTGATAGACCACTTTCTAGCCTAGGTTATCCATTGTATTTCAAGTAGTATTAGTTGTCAAATTTAGTCTCTTGGAATTCATTATTTACAAACTTACTTTTGTTCTGAATCTATATTGATACATCATCACATGAACAGGGGTCATTAATATCATTTTAAGGCTTTGATCACTCTGCAAATCTTTTACAAACTCACTTATAGCCTTTTTCCCAAGCATCATTTTAGAAAATCTCAAAACTTATGAATAAGGCCTAGAAGTGATAAGTCAAGTTGCATAATAGGGTAACTTCAAAATCATAGGTTAATCTAGAATAGAAACCTTACTGTGTTACAAATAATCATTTTGTAATATTGTGAGTTGATTGTTTATTTAGGAAAACTTCATTTACACTTAACTTGTCCATTTCTCAAGCTCTTCCAACACACCTCTAATGAATGAATTGGATAAGTTCAAGCTCATGTTGTGATTTATTTTCTTGCAATGAAGTCATTATCAAGCTTTGCATTTTTTTTTTCATCCATAGTTTTTGTTGTTCTGTTTTAAATAACCAATAGCTTCTTTTCACCAGCTCTTAGTTCTTTCCCTTTTCAAACATAAAACCATAAAAAAAAACATCATAAAACACTAAACACAATGTAGTGAGAAACAAATACCTAGGCACATATAGTGCACCACAATTCAGCAGTTTACCAACCCTGGTTGACAATTAATGAACTCAATTTAGGAACACTATGTTGAGCACAAACAAATACCTTGTAGGTTAATCAACTCACCAACAGGATCATAAATTACCCAGGCTACCAAAGACAAGTTCCTGGTACTATGGGAAGCACCAGCCGTGAAACCGACATAAGGGGAAATAGACATTTGCATAACAAACAAGACCCAATAAGCAGAAAAAATCTCACAAAGCACATCAAACCAAATCATGCACACGAAATGAAAAAAATATCACCTATGTACACATATCATGCATGAATGACTCAAGCATAATACTTTTTCAGGTACAACTCATTTCTGGGCTGTGCTAAGGGATAACCTTCATAATCAATAAGCTCATAAGCCCCATTTTGTAACACAAATTTGACGATGTAGGGCCCATGCCACATGGGTTGGAATCTACCTGCCCCCAGCTTGTCATGAGCTTCATCCTATAGGAGAACGAGATCGCCTTCGAGAAAAGAATGAGGGGAAATTGTTTTGTCAAAATGAGCTTTGACTCGCTTCTTCTGTGCTTCAATGACCAAGGCAGCTAAGCGACGAGTTTCATCCAATCTCTCTAAATAGAGGAGACGTTCTTCCTCAGGTGAAGTATTAGGCAGTGATTCCATAGCTAGTTTGAGTGAAGGGATTTCACATTCAATTTGAAGAGTAGCTTCCAGACCATACACCAACTGAAACGGGGTAAATCTGGTCGCACTCTTAATCGATGTTCAGTAAGCCCAAAGAGCTGAAAACAACATGAGATTCCAATTTGATTTATGGATCCCAATTGTTCGTTGAAGCATTGTAACAAGAACTTTTTTACGGCTTCAACCTGGCTGTTAGCTTGAGGGTAATATGGCGTTGAGTTGTCGTGGTGTAGACCCAACTTAGACGTCAGCTCTGCCATCATATAGTCCTGAAAATGAGAACCATGATCAGTAACGATGGCTTGAGGGACACAAAACCAAGCAATAACATGATTGAATATGAATTTCGCTTCTGTCTTACCGTCCGCAGCCAGTGTAGGCATTACTTCGGTCCATTTTGTAAAATAATCGATGGCAACGATAATATAGGCATGCCCCTCGGCGGAACGAGGGTTACACATCATAAAATTGATGCCCCATTTGGCAAAAGGACCAATGGTAATGATAGGGTGTAAAGGAATAGGTGGCGCATGAATCTTGCATTGATATATTTGGCACACATGGAATTTGCATACTGCAACAATGCAGTCTTTAAAAATGGACGACCATAAATAGCCAGCACGAAGGATCTTCTGTGCGATGGCATAACCAGACATGTGACCACCACAGGCGCCACTATGGTAGTCATTTAAAACTTTCTCAGCTTCCTCGAGGGTCAGACATCGGCAGAGTACATAATCGACTCCAACACGATAAAGGGTATCTTTGATAATACGATAAGGTTGCGACTGATGCCGAATGCAGCGTCGGGCATATTTCGTTAACTCAGACCTAAAAGGAGAAGCTTGGAGACACACGATGATATCACCATACCACGGAACAAGGGTGCTAATCAAGAAAAGAGTTTCATCTGGAATATGATCCTCGGAATGAGAAGGAGTAGAGTCGGTTGGGAGAGAACAAATCAAATCAGTGAAAACAAGTGATTTCTTTGATTTGGCTGTAGTAAAATCCAAATCAAACTCTTGGAGGATAACGATCCATTTCAAGTATTTTCCCCCCAGCAACTGCTGAGATAGAATATAGGTCATGGGGTTACAATCAGAAATCACGGTCACTGTGCGTAAAAGGATATAATAACGAAAACGTTGGATGACCTGGACCGTAGCCAACGCTAAATTTTCGACATGTACGTAATGCATTTCAAGGTCGAGAAGGTTCCGAGACAAGTAATAAACGACATGCTCGCTACTGTCATCATCATCTTGAACCAAAACCATGGCGATCGTACTGAAGGCGGAAGCTAGATATAGGGTGAAATCACGATGATAATTCGGAGGATGTAATAGAGGAGCGTTTACAAGCAACGTCTTAAGCGTATGAAAATATTGTTGAGCAATCTAATCCCAACAGAAAGGGACGTCCTGCTTTAAAAGTCGTGTGAATCCCTTGGCTACTTCGGCATAGTTCGAGATAAAACGACGTAAGAAATTTTCTTTCCCTTGGAGACTCTGGAGCTGGTGTAACGAGGATGGAGAGGGAAGATTAACAATAGCTCCAACCTCAAGCAGATCAAGTCGAATTCCATCTTTAGATACAATAAACCATAAAATTCTACCAGAATCGATGCAGAAAATGCATTTATGCGGATTGAGCTGGATGTTGTAGTGTCTACAATGAAGAAAGATCTAGTGGAGATGGTCCGGGTGGTCTTTTCACGCAGCTGAATGAGTCATAAGGTCATCCAGGTATGGTTGAACAATATGAAGAATATCGTGAAAGGCATAAGACATCGTGTGCTGGAACGTAGCCCCAGCATTTTTCAAGCTGAAAGGGAGTTTTTTATATGCGAATTTTCCCCAGGGACAGATAAAAGCGGTTTTGTGTTGATCTGACGAGTGAATGTTGATCTGATTATAGCCAGAAAAACTGTCCATAAGGGAAAAAATTTCACTCCCCGTACAATCATCAATGATTTGATCGATGAAAGGGGTGGGATAGTTATCTTTAGGACAAGCCTGATTAATATTGTGATATTCAACACAGACGCGAATTTCTCCCTGCGTCTTATCCACTGGAACAATGTTAGAAACCCACTCTATCAGAGGAATCAAATAAATGAAACCCGCTTTAAGAAGTTTTTCAACTTCAGATTTTATGGCAGCGGCTTTCTGAGGATGCACTGGATGCAGACACTAGCGAACAGGTGTCGCACCTGGGTAGGTGGGAATCTCGTGCACCACAATGCTGGGATCAATTCTAGGCATCTCCTCGTAAGACTAGGCGAAAACATCACGAAATTCGCGAAAGAGGGTAGTATACACTTGGAATTCATTGAAAGAGCAAGTGACTCCCACATGGATGTTCTTGACAATTCCCAGTTTCATGGAAATGTTGATAGGCATCGTCTGAGTGATGTTACCCAAGTTACCTTCAGTGAAGACTTTATGAGTCGAGATAGGCGTTTGAAGTGGTGGAGAAGGAACTTGAGATGCAAAACGCTCAAGACAGTTAGACATTTCCCTGAGGCCAGGCATAAATGAGGAACGGTGATGCCCATCGCTCCATGGCAGATCTTTGAGAGACATGGTTTCCATTATAGCCTCATCGGATGGAAACACTTCTTTCAAAGGATTAGGAGAATCCACATCACCAAGCCAGGGAGATTGAGAATAAACATTAAGAGACATGCTCAAAGGAGCACCTTCAGAAGGGGGAGAATCGGATGCAACTGTAAGTTCGCAATAATTGATTTCAATTGAACTAAGTGGCATTGAATCCCCAAATGAATCAACCTGTTCAGGTAAAGGGACGATCCATGGGTCATCTGACCGAGAGATCATATTAACTTGAATAGTATTTGGTGGTGGAAAGGGAAAGATACCCATGAGAGTGGGATCTTTGAAAAAGACCATGCCCTACATTGTCAGGGGGATAAGGAATCTGATCCACATATGGAACGTTGTTCTCGTAAGACAAGGTAAAGAACGACAACTGATTGACATAATTATTTTTCCCTCGTGTGGAAACTTTGGAAGACAGAAGAGGGTGGACGAAATGCAAAGCATAGCGTGAGTCCAACTGCGACCAAGTAAAAGATTGTAATTGAGTTTAGTGTCAATGACTTCTACTTCAACATTGACCATCTTTCCTTGCAACATGATTGGTAAGCTAGCGAGAACACCCAAGGGTTTCGATTCCCTTCCATCAAATGCCTCAAGGGCATTGGGACGAAGTGAGAGTTGGAGAGCCAATAGCTTTCCAGCAAGCGGATGACATGACACAAGTGGATGCACCTTCGTCCACAACGGCTCTATGGATGTTGAGATAGTTAATGCCGACTTGTATGACAAGCGCAATCTGGTGTGGAAGTCGGGGGACGAAATTATCTAAATCGAAAGAGAGTAGGCTAGAATCAGCAGGGTCAATCCCGCTGATCGTAGATAATAATGATTTCCATTGAGACGGACAACTCTGAAGCAATTATAATGCGGACTTCGAAGATGGTGCATGTGCTATATCCTCAACAATACTATAATGCTGAGCAGCACAAGCGTTAGGATTATAAGAAGATTTCTGAAGAACGCCCTTAAAAGGTGGCCGTACAACGGGTTCAACATTGGGCCTTTCAATCTCAAGAGGACCAGAGGCAGGTGGGGGAGAAGGACCATCAATGATCTCTTTCCTGGCTGCCTGGCATGATCCAGCATAATTGTTCGACCGAGTAGCAATGGAAAAGGGTGTAGAATCGTTTACCATAAACACTTGAGAGCCAAACGGTGGAGATGGCGCAGGTTGATCAACCATCTGAGTTTGCTGAGATGGGAATGGTTATTTAAGGACCACCGGAGTTCCCTTAGCGCCTTTGTGTAGTTGAATAACCTCGGATCATCTAGGACAATCCTTAGTGTAGTGTTCCTCATCACAAATCAGACAGGGATACTTCGGCTTTCGTTGTGAACCATCATCAACACGAGGTTTAGATGGTTTTGGTTTTGGGGCATCGAATTTGGCATTGCCTTTGCCCTTATTTCTCCCCTTGGAAGTATTTTCTACAAGATTATCCTGAACGGCGTTGTCCTCCTAGGTTTTACCAAAATCCGGGGTAGGCTGAGGAGCAGAAGCATTGGAAGAATTTGATTTCTGCTTCCCATTAGAAGACTTGCGTGAAGTCTGAGACACGGAACCAATAACGTCGTCGACTGATGGGGTAGCCAACGCTTTAGAGGTACCAGGTCATGGAGCCTCAGTCAAGATGTCATACAATATGCTCGATTGAGAGTACACTAAATCAAGGTAATGGACACGAGCAATGGCTTGTTCCTCGGTTACACATGCACCCATGGTAATGTCTTTCGCAATCTGAATGAGAAAAGAGGTAGTGAACCAATGAGTAAGAAGTTGATCAGGAATTTCAAACTTGATTAGGCGATGACGTCGTCTCCACTCATGAATGTGGTCTGAGATATGGGTAGCCCGGTCCTGTTTCAGGGATGTTAGGAGATGCATCCCGACTTCATAACGAACTGACAATTGGAAATGATTAAGGAATGCCATAGCGAGAGTGTTGAAATCTTGAAAGATACCATGAGGCAGTTTGATATACCACTTAGCAGTAGCCCTGGTGAGAGTGCGCTGGAAAAGACGGAGTCGAACAGAGTCATCCACGCAAGAATTGGAAGAACACCATAAATGGTATGTCATGACGTGTGCTTGGGGGTCTTCTCCAAATTTTCCCTCAAACTTGGGACAATCACCAGGAACCTTTGTTGGAATCGGAGGTCAATATGGATTATGGAGAATTGGATAATTTGTCAATTTTGACACATCCAGTAACTCCAACGTGGCGAGAAAGGGCAATTGAGGGTTAAAAGGCATATTAGGTCCTCGATAAGGACCTGTACCCATAATCCATCCTAGTTGAGTATAACTCTGCCCCCATTGGTTCTGTCCCGGTGGATTCGAACCATAAGGGGTATAAGCCAGATAATTCAGTTGATATGGCAGTTGAGGACCAAGATACGGGGGTTGAAAACCAGGATATTGATTCTGAGTATACGAGGTTCCCGATTGAGTAGCATAAGGGTAATAAGCAAAACCTTGAGGCGTGTTGTATACCGGTCGATATTGACCTTGAGGGTAATAACTGCCTTGGGGTTGAACGGGCTGCTGATAAGTAGGGCCCTGCTAAGCTAGATAAGTTGGGCACAGAGGTTGATTCGACTGCGGCATAGAGTAGAGCGGTGGTTGAGCAGGGTGAACTATCTGTGTAGGTTGTCCCAGCTGAAAAAGTTGACCTGAATGATGAGGGCCACTAGGTTGCCCCTGCTGAGCAGTTTGGCCTGATGGCTGCGGTGGGCTAGATTGGGCTTGATAACCAGGTTGACGTGGGGCAGGACCATAAGATGGTCTTGGCTGTGAAACATTTGGACCAATTGGAAAATATGGTTGTTGTGGTTGCACCAAAGGTTGAGATGGATGGATTTCCCCCCCAGGACCGTATAAAGGTCCAGGTTGATATACCGGTTGCCCAACTGGTCCTTGAGGCTGCCCTGGTTGGACCACAGACTAAGCTTGTAAAGGTTTACCTTGAGGATTGTAAGGCTGCCCTTGCAGGCCATAAAATAATCCCTGCTAGACCGAAGGTTGTCCCTATAAGGGTTGCCCTTGTGGGTCGTACGCATACCCTTGCTACACATAAGGTTGTCCCTGAAAGGGTTGCCCTTGTTGGTTGAAAGCATACCCTTGCTAAACCGAAGGTTTTCCCTGAAGGGGTTGTCCTTGTTTATTAGAAGGTTTCATAGGCAAGGTAGGTCTAAAACCAGAAATGAACTGATAAGCCCCAGGAGTAGGAAAATAGATAGGGTTGCCGTGCTCATCATATTGAAATGAAAGTGAATAAATCAGGGTACCATCCTCGCCATAATGAGAAAAATAAGGACAATTAGGATCTTGAGGGGACTGATTAGTTTGGGAGCTCTGCTGCTGAACAGCTAGCAGATACTCCTCAAAAGAAAGGCCTTTAGGGATTTCCATGGCAATCGAAGTCTCTACCGAAGCCGAAACTCCTGACGACTGAGCGGTGACGAACGGTGCCAATGTAGCCACACAGAAAGTAGGCCTAGTGGGGACAGACGTGACAAAAAGCGTCGACGAGACAGGTGTCTTCGGCGACATCCATAAGGATGGGAGAATCGACCCCCTCGACGGAGTTGATGTTGCCATGGAGGCAATACCGGCTACAATATGACCCAAAGACCTATATCCGGCTGGAAACGACACCAATGTTGAAGATTGAGCAGGCTCTTGATGGATGTATTCTGGGAAAAGTTGGTATTCTTCATCAGAAACTGGAATGCCCTCACTGCCATTAGGACCAGATGATTCCATGTTTGAATCCACCATGAGATCTTGTAAAAGACTATGGGGGCTAAGAGGTATGATATCAGCCAAAAATGGTGATCCTGATGTGAGAGGGAGAAAATGTTCCCCGACCCCAAACCCAAAACAAGTGTTTGAAAGAGGCCAATGGAACTCAACCGGTTCTCCAAAGGGGTACTCTGACGGGATGATAGGCTGCTAAAGCTCGGCAGACCTAGAGGTTTGCGAAGTTTAAGATGAATCGTCCGAGAAAGGACTACTAGTAGATGAAACTGATGGTTCCGCCACTGTGACTGTAGCACACAAGAAAAGGGAAAAAGATCGGAAAAGAAGACTCTTGGATCAAAACCAAGGAAAACAAAGACATGCCAAGTAATCAAACTTTAAAGGGTGTGTGATCATAGGTAGTTTATTTTACCACATTGAAACAAAAAATTTGTTGCTTCATGTTTTAAAAGTCAAGAAATAGTCAAAGATGACTCTAGTCTCTTTCAATTTTAAGCGAGCACGAAAGGACAAGTGATCGATGATATTTTCAAATTTATGGAGTCAGTAAAGATAAAAAATGACTGTTCAGGTAGTCTAGGTAAAAAGGTGTACTAGGTTTCCGTGAACTGCCATATACACCTTGGTAATAAAATTAAAGAAGAATTAACCAAGGACTTGACATATGTGCAGGTAGTCTCCCCGAATGTTGTGTTCGGTGTATCACGGTTATAAGGTGGTAGACTCGACTTCCTACGGATAAAAGAATTGCAACCTAGAGGGGTCTCCCTTTATATACTCGATGGTATGGGGAGCGCAAGTCCATACTAGTGCTGTCTGAAGCCAGATGGCGAACAACAGTTGCTAGGTTTAAAGACGTCGGAACACATCTCTAACTTAGACCATTAAATGTTTTGTTAGGTTTCAATGTTTCCTTAGGTTAATTGAATAAATTTTAATTTAATCTTGTATTTATGTTTCAATTCCAAGGTCCTACCGAATGTTGAATCTCACGAATCCCTAAATGCAAGCTACATGCCATAAAATACCATTTCGTTCGATGAAAAGCTATCTAGGAGAAAGTTTAAGATTTTTCAAGCAATAGAAAATAATGAGAACACACAAAAGCATCCACTACAGTATCTGATGCAAGTTAATGAAAACGAGAAATCTTTCCTATAACGTCCAATGCTAGTTATGCGAAAGACTTTCAATTTCATAATGCAAACAAGAATGCAAGCACAATTTTGTTTTGATTTTTCATTGTAATAGGGAAAACAGTGCACTAAATGACATGAAAAACAAATCAACACACTAGTTTGAGAATGTCAATGCGAGAGTTGAAGTGGAACAATTCAATCAACTCAAAAGTAAACAAAACAAAACTCAAGCCAATGTTGCAATCTCTCAAATCAAAGAAAGATGTCGAAACAGACCCATACAAGCAGTGTAATCTATGCTTGGAGTGACAAGAAGCACAACTAAATGAAAGAGGCAAGAACCATTCAACCAATGCAATCACTCAAATGAATCAAGGGAGCCAAATGGAATAAAAAAAGGAATGAAGTTGAATGTGAAACAAAAGATTTAAACTCCTACAGGAGGCTCAGCATACCAAAGCACTAGAAAACCCTAAGGCTATGATGCTGACAAGAAATGGACAAACAACTGAAGGAAGGAAGCTATTCACAATCACAAACAATCCCAAGGCACTCAAAACATGACAAGAAATCACCTAGAAACACAAGTACTGACCAAAAAACTCCAAAACAAGGCAAACCCTAATACCTACAGGAATTGGCGTGACTTTTTGGTTGTAATCAGCGCCAAACAGGGGATGGCATGGGTGTTGAACTAGAAACAAGCGCCAGTGGGCACGAATGTCAGACCAGAAAATGCGCCAATCAAGTCAACCCTGGTAAAAGGAAATTTTGGAAAACAGAGGTCGGATCTGATCCTCTAGGGCTCAACAAGGGTCTTAGACTCAGCAAAAATAATCAGAAAAGGCAAGCTCAACAAGAAAAGACCAAGAAGAAGACCTAATGGACGAAAGACAAACTCACACTGATCCCTAGTGGAGTTGCCAATTTTTTGGTGAGGTAAATCCCCTCTGCGGATAGAGGTGATCCCACTAACCCTAGAGTGGGTCTAGCCACAAATGAGACAAGCTATAACATTGATTCCTAGTTAACGAATGAACGGAGATTCGATATATGAGTTACTAGAGGTCCTACGTTGTTGTTGTCGTCGGAAAGAGTGGCTGCCTCTCGCTCCTGGTTTGACAGATCACGATCCGCTTTTTTTCACGCTCGGATACCTGCACACACACAAGAAACAACGATGATATACAACATACTATTTCACATTCGTAACTATAATTCAGTCGAAGAAGACTAAATCAATTGTATTAAATAAACATAATACAATGATGGAACCAACACCATATTCAAGTATATTAATGAAAGAAAGGAAGAGTACAACCAAGCTTTGACGTTGCGGTCTCCTCCAATAGGGTTCCAATGGAATGCATCTCACAAAGGCTCGTCGGGAATTCGGACGGGGCTCCCTCTACGGAATTCTCCTTGCTTCTCCCTTCTCTATTGCAATTACTCAGCTATAGTATCTCTTCTCCAAGTTCAGCTTCTTGGCTATATGTTCAGCTAGATTTCATAAAGGGAGAAGGCCTGTTTATATAGAGGAAGAGGGAGAGGTTAGGATCCCCATAATCATGGAAGGGAGTCCTATCTTCAAGGAGTGTTCCATGGGAGGTAAAAAACCACTACCTAAAGGGAGAGATCCGTGGCTCGTCAACTTTAACCACTTCTAATGAGTCATCCCTGAGGTAGTTAGAAGGAAACTTCCACCTCTATTTGTTAAAAAACATTCCTAAAACAGCTAGCATAGGCACTACACAGGGACAGAGCGCCAGGTGGCACTGGCCCTAATGCAAATTTACCACATTGGCATGAGGGGTGAATTGGCTACCCATGCCAAGGCCAAAATATAGGTTTTTGTGTGCTTTTTGAGGAAATTTTCAATCGGAGAAATGATGTCCTTATGTAGAAGGATGCAAATAAGATGGTTGCAGAGTATGACACTGCTCACAGGTCATGAGAAATACCCTCCAATATGCGGGGTGAGGGATTGCAGGGACGGTGAAAAAATGTTGTGTAACAGAGAGTAATCACAATTAATTTGGAATGGCTATGACCAGGGCACCTTCTCGAGGCTTTGGTAATATTTATTTGAGATTTCCCCTCATGTACTTTGCTAGGCCCAATCGACTGTTAGATGCCTCTTCTCTTGGCATCATGTAAGAATATCAGACAGCTAACATTACAACTTGTGTATTCCATCCTCCTTTCATTTAACCCATGTTTTCGATCCAATCTGTCCTGGAACTGGCGTGGGATTGGATCTTAGGAGAATAAATGATGACATAATAGAGCTCCATCTAATATTCCAGAGGCTTGGATTTCCCTTTTGTCAACCAATTCGGCGTTTCTTCTAGATTTTTCTAAAAACCATGGCAACGAAACATAAGAAATTTGGGTATTATTTAACTTCATTACTCCTGGATCCAACCTTGCTTCTTTGTTGGAAAGCATTAGACTCTTTATTAATATGGCATATAATATGAAAAAATTTTACTTCCTTGAAAAGTCTCAATTGCTTAGAGATCCTTAATAGAATATTGTGACTTGCTTTACTTTGATTTTACTTAAGATTGTGAATTTGTTTAATTACCAATATTGATTCTCTAAATACTAATAATTTCTTATTCCTCTTTCCATGGCGATCTCTAGACCTTTCCACAAAGCTAAGTATTCAACTTGATTTCTTGTCATTATACCTAGACCTCATGCATACTGTATCTCAATATTTTCATGGGGTGAATGATAACCCCTCCAGCCAACCTGGAAGTGTTATTCATATATTGTGCTATGCTAGCTTATGCTAAATTTCTCTAAAGACATCTCTCAACACCACCTCTCCTTGGAAGCATTAACCCCTTGGCCTACCTAATTATGTAGTTCTCTAATATGGTAACAAAGATATTGGTTTGAGACATGACCTTTTGTCTACATGTCTTTCATAGGTTATTGTTTAGATGTGTTTTTATCGATTTACATCTATTTGGTGATTGGAATAAGCTTAAGACTCGCAAACTACATATTAGGGAGTAGATCTATAAATCAATATCATATTAGGGAGTATATCTATAAATCAACATCATATTAGGGAGTAGATCTATAAATCAGCATCACGTGTTCCAAGGTAGATAATGTGATATTGAATGGACAATTATGAAATATGGGCACAATATATGGTGACTTTATTAATGAGTAAGGTTCTTTAGAAGTTTACAAAGATGATCATCTCATATTCAAAGGATGACTAGCATAATTTTTTTCATTAATAGAAGGAATACTTAATCAGTAGAGTTATTATCCTATATATTTCAAGGTAATTTCACATTCAAACAGGTAGGATTGATTATCCTCATAAATTTTAGAGAAAGCTAAAGAATTTTTTAGATAAGACAGATGAAAATCAAGTTATGCAGGTTTAGAAAGAGTTGATCTCTCTAGATCCTCTCTCTTTTGAAAGAATCAAAGATTAGTTATCTCATGTCAAGGGGATACAATTAAAACTAGGTGAATGTGGTAGGGATTTTCTGAAGAAATATGGTCGACTCATTGAACTAATCCTCATGAACTTGAATGTGTGTTGTGATGTATGTTTCTTGATGTTTTGAGCTAATTGAGCTTACACAAAAGAAGATGGTGCTTATTGATTCTTTTATGGTTTACTAATTAGATCACAACACAAATTACTCGTTGAAAGAAAGTTAAGGGTCAAACAACAAGCTCATTTTCTAAGGAAAAAAAATTGATAGAACTATAGGAAAGAGGTTGACAAGGGAGTTAGGAGAAACTGATTGACTGCATCGACCATTATGTAAAGAAGAAGCATGATAAATAGATTTTTACTAAGAAAGGTGGAAAGAAGAAACCTATTACTATTATGAAAAATTAGGACACATGGAGAAGGTTTGCTACAACAAGACTAAAGATATAGAAATGAAGGTTAGGAACCATGAAGGAGACATGTCATCTAGATGACCGATCAATGCTCACCACCAAGTTCCAGATTCTAAGGTAGATAAATACATGTTTTCTATTAGTTCTTCCTTGGCCTTGCATGCTCACACTTCACAAAGTTAGTGGATGAACAACCTCTAGAAATACACATCATATGACTAAAGATGCTTCTTTATTTTATTCATTATGTTAAGCTATCAAAAAAAAAAAAAAAATCATAGATGATAATGTAATTATTGTTGATGGTCGTGGAAATATAAAGTATTAGTGGTGTGATTTCTAATGGGTATAATGTTTTTTTGTTTGTTTTTTATTATTTATTTATTTTTTCTAAAGAAAAAAATCTATATTTTATTTATAATAAAACAAAATTCCATAGTCATATGTCTCGTGACATTAAAAAAAGAGTTCAACAATCATTTAAAGAAGATATCCTCTTCATACTTGCATGTCTTTATCCATGTAACATCAAGGAGTTTTTTTCCCAAAAAAATGCATAAAATAGGTACATATATCAACGCGTTGTTTCTATTTAAAAAAAAAAATACATAAATATTTACATAAAAATGGAAGAAGTTGTGATAAATCCTCATTCAGAATAATAAAAGTATTTTATTATATCCAAGGAGCATGTGTAAAATCTATGGAGTGGCAATCACATAGAGTAGGGTGGGATTAATATAGGTGCCATGATCTAATTCCAATCCAGATTTTGAAAATCCATCCACTATTTTATCTCCATCTTCATATATGGGAGACAAAAAGATGTGAGAAAGTTGTCATTTGCATTTGTATATCCTCATAAAGGGGTTGCGAGGTGGAATTTCTGAAGTGAGATTCCTTTCTAATCCATTGTATATCCAAGAGAGTAAAAAAAAAAAAATTGAATTTGTTGGACCCTATTAGAGGGGCTACTTAAAGTGAGACAAGTTGTTCCTTCAGGTACATTGAATATGCAGGTGATGACAATCGATGATTCTTCAACTTATGTGTGAAAACCATAAGTATTTTTTTATCACATTTTAGTTGTCGAACCTTAACGATGAGCTTTTAAATTTCTATTTTTTCCTCTTTCAAACTGAGTTTGTTAGTTTTGTCTAAGGAGGCTTCATCCTCAGAGACCAATTCCCAATATAAATATTTTACTCTTGTTTTCCAAGTGGCCTCTTCTGATTCCAACATGGTAATCTTGATTAGGTTCGACAATTTACTTGTTGAAGTCCCAATTTCTACCTTTGTCATTTATGTTTGTTCCTTTGTACCTAGCTCTAGTTCATCCTCTGCCTCTTCGGGAACCTCCTTTTGTCCTACTTCCTTTGTATTTCCCTTAGTCCTCCCTTCTTCAATTTTTTTTTTCAATTTTATTTCCAATTTCCTCTTCCCCATAAGTTTGGAGTTTATTTACTTCAATAAGGTCTAGGGACATGTCAAATTATTTTTCACTATACCATGTTTCCTCAATGGTCTGGCCTAATACATCTAAGCCTCATTCGGCCTCATAATTACCTTAATTTTTCCTGTGCAATGTAAAATTCCTCATATAAATCCAAGTATGAATTTCTTGGAGTCTTGTGAATTCTCCTAAATTTATTTTCCCATTTCAAATATTTTGCTAAAAATAAAGGTTGGAACCTATCGAATAGAATGGCCTTAACTTTATTTTGACTCCTCGATTCTGAATATTTGAACCCTTTAGTAATATTCTCTTCATAAGTTGCTATCATATGTAAACTTGGTTTAGCCAATTCTCCTAACTACTAACTTCCCCGTCCATGCATGCCCTCCTCCAAGGGTTTTGGGAAGTTTTCTATATGTTCCATATCTCCTCCTCGGGTTTCTTCCTTCAGAACTTCAATCAAATCTACATATCCTTCTTCTTCTTTCACCTTCTACTTTGCTACTCTCAATCATGTTCATGATGGTTTGGAGGGTTCTGGGGCATCTCTCCAAGACAAGGAAAATTTCTAGGATCCATACTTATTTTGAAGTGTAGAAAGTTTGGCGAATCTTACTAATTCTTAAAATGGAAACCATAAACATGTTTGGTGATTTTTTCATAAAAATATTAAAATTTATAAAGAGTATATATATATTTTTTATAAAATTTTGATGATTCTTAGAGTAATTTTTTTTATCCCATAGAATTTAGTTGAATAATTCTAGAAAAAATGGAATTTGGAAAATCCTTTCTTGGGAAAAAACATGGAAAATTAAGGCATGAGAAAAATTTAGCCCCAAAAATTTTCCATGCTCCACAAACTTCATCTCTTGATTATTAGGATTCTTCTGTGGGGTTTCCACTTGTTTTTCCATGTCATCACCTTTTCCTCCATCTTCCAAATCAACATCGAGTGGTTGTACAATTTTTTCTGCCTTCACAATTTCTTAGGATTGCATCAGATCCACAATGGTATTCCAATTTTGGCCTATTCTTACTTTATCCATCACGGGTGAGACTGGTCTCAAATTTTTTAGCTTCATATACCAACCAACATGTTGCTTCTATTTACTTAAACAAGAAATACAAAATATTAACTTATACATGATACCTCATAATTCAATAGCTTAAAGTGGTATCTAATACCATACCATATCACTCTTAACTGTTGGAAATATTGAGAGGGGGGTGAATCAATATTTGTTTTCAATTGTTAATTTTTTCTAGTTAGATTCTTCACAATTAAAAATAGAGAGGTGTATAATAATAATTTTATTAAGGATTAATAAGAACTTCAGTCATTTTTCAAATAATTGAGTATAATAGATGTGTGAGGGCACCAACCCTTCAATGAATCAGGGACCAACCTGTTGCCAAGCACCAACTTGGACTTTGATGAGGCTTCGACCTCTAGGGCTTTGACCCTATCTTCTCAAGGCACCAACCTTCTGTTTAGGAGCTCCTACTCCAAGGAAACCAATCCCTTAGTCACTTTTAATAGAAGATGTGTGATATACTTACTTGACTATCATCTACAAAAATATTCTTCACTGTTCAATACTTCTTGATTTTGACTTCACTATATCTTCACTGTACTTGTCCACCATTTGACTTCGCTACTAATGCTTCACTGCTCACTGATTTTCATTCACTATTCTTGGTTCCAAAACTCAAAGCTTCATGCTCAGGACAAGTGATCAAGAAGGCTTCTTTTGTTTTGTTCCACAATGTTGCTATTATGCAATCATTTTCATAATTAAAATGCTATTGTGAATTCCTATTATTGCTTACGATTTTTCAACTCCCCAGCGAGGTTACTCTAGAACATTATGAAGGTCTGACACAAGAGATCACTGCCAAATTTAGGTTACTGCAATTCTGAGCCAAGAGATCATTGTACTGCACACAAGGTTTAAGACGGTCCACTGTCCTGAGCTGTCTCCACAGAATGTTTGTCTGAGTTCCTTTATAATCCGAGCTTCATAAAACTGCTATATGTCCTAGCTCCATAATCAAATTTTTACTTTATGAGTGATTGTCACTACAAGACTGTCCTCAAGTTAACACAAGGGTCCTTCTATTATGCTCCAACAATATGTTGTTCAAGTAATTTTATTACTTCTTCACCAATCACCTTTAATGTTCTTGTTTATCAACGTTCACCACTCTTCATAGGACTGTAAAATATGAGATCACTATTCTGAGACCCTTACACGTCCGAGTTGTAGTAATTTTGTCCAAAAACCACACCTCTTATCACTGGTCAAGGCAATAGATCTTAGAACTAAGAGTTATAACCTTTAGTCACAGATCCTAAGAAAAATATTATAGGTCCAAAAAAATAGATGACTGGTCTGAAACAACAGATGACTGTTTCAAAGCAATAGATCACAGGTCCGAGGTTATCCAAGTTCTATGCACTGTGGTTAGGTCCGAGTCTCCTTTATATATTGAGTTCACGAGCTGTGAACTGAATCTCTGTTTTGTGTGCTTGATGACAAAATTTATGTGCTTGATAACCGAAATTCTGTATTGGAGAAATGAGTGATGGATTGTATATATACATAGCCTTCTTTGCAACAACAAACAAAAAGACATGTCCCTGTTTGGAGGCTGACTTGTGTCCCTGAGCATAGGTTGGCTCAATAAGAAATATAATTTTTTGAACTTGAAAATTCGATATCTCGAAAACTACTAGGAGTTTTCGGACAAATAGGGGCTCATTGGAAAGGAAAAATTATGCTCTAAAAGATGGTATAGGAGTCAATTTGGAAGGATGCCTCTAAGGAGGTAATTTTTTTTTTAATTTTTGACAGTCCTTAATTTTTTTTGCAGAAAATGCATAGGAAAGAATGCCTTCTCCATTGCTTGGCTTCTCCTTCATTTGTCTTCTCCATTGTTTGGCTTATCAATCACGCGGTCATAGCGTCATCACGTAGGACATCTATGTCATCATGATAGTACCCAGTAAGTGCAGTAATATGTCACAGCGCAACATCATTAGGAGAACTTCAAATGATACCTTCCATGTTATCATTAAGTCTTTCAACCTGTTTCCATCAATGACAACTTGGATTAACAATCTCCCCCTTTGTCATTGTATGGCAATATTTTTCTTCTCTCCCCCTTTGACATCAATGGAAATGGGGTGCCAAAGTGCTCCCCCTGTCATGCTGCTCCCCCTAACATACTGTACCCCTGACATGCTGCTTTATTTAATGTGATGCAAGAGCAATGACACCCATATTTTGGCGAAGATACTCAAATGCTTCTCGTGGAAGGGGTTTTGTAAAAATATCTACAATTTGTTCTTTTGTATTGACGTATTCCAACTTGATATTTTTTTCAACAACCTGTTCTCGGAGAAAATGATATTTGATTGGAATATGTTTGGTCTTTGAGTGCATCACTAGATTTTTTGAAAGACTGATGGCACTAGTGTTGTCACAAAAAATAGTAATTGGTTGCTTAGTTTCTATGTTGACATCCTTCAAGGCTTCCTTCATCCATATAATTTGTGTACAACAATCAGCATCAACTATATATTTAGCTTCAACTGTAGAAAGGGATATAGGTGATTGCTTTTTTGCTGAGCCAAGATATAAGACAATCTCCCATAAATAATGCATTTCCACTGGTACTTTTTCGATCATCCATGCTTCCGACCCAATCAGCAACAGAGTAAGTTTTCACAATAAGAGTGGAACTCTTAGGATACCAAAGACCAAAATCAGTCGTTCCTTTCAAATATTTGAGAATTCTCTTTACAGCTGCTAGATGGGATTGTTTAGGACTTGACTGAAATATTGCTACCATTTCTACTGCTTGCATAATATCTGGTCTTGTAGCAGTTAAGTATAAGAGAGCTCCAATTATTGATCTGTAAAGAGTTGCATCTATGAGAGGGGTATCATCATATTTACTTAATTTACAATCTATGGTCATTGGTGTGCTCATTGGGGCACAATATTCCATCCCATATCTTTTGAGCATGTCTTTAAGATATTTTGCTTGAGATATAAACATGCCTGCAGAGGTTTGAGATATTTGTAGGCCAAGAAAGTAAGACAGCTCACCAGTCATTGAAATTTCAAATCTTTTGGACATATTTAGAGAAAATTCATGGCTCATCTCATCATCATTGCTAGAAAAGATTAGATCATCAACGTATACAAGAGTGATCAAAAGTTTTTCTTTGTCCATCTTCATGTAGAGATTGCTACCAGCTACTCCCTTTTTGAAATCTTCTTGTAGTAGATACTGATCCAAATTTGCATACCATGTTCTAGGGGCTTGTTTTAATCCATACAAGGCCTTTTTTATCTTGCATACAAAGTCCTTCCCTTCGGCAAGATCAAATCCTTCTGGTTGCTCCATGTAAACTTCTTCCTTGAGATCTCCATTCAGGAATGCTAATTTTACATCCATTTGATAAACCTTGAATCCTTTTGAGCAAGTAAATTCCAAAAACATTCTTATGGCTTCTAATCGAGCTACTGGTGCAAAGGTTTCTTCGAATTCAATTCCTTCAATTTGTGAGTATCCCTTGCAGACAACTCTGGCTTTATTTCTGATGATTTGTCCATCTTCATTCATCTTGTTTTTGAATACCCATTTTGTTCCAATTATATTTTTAGCTTTTGGGCGAGGTACCAATTACCAAGTATCATTTTTTTCGATTTGAGACATTTCCTCTTCCATGGCCTTTATCCAATAAGGATCTTTGCTTTCTTGAGAAAAAAATTTAGGTTCTATTAAAGATAATAGAGCAACATCATCTTTTCTTGGGTTGTTTATCATCCTTCTTCGAGATTGAATTTCTTCATATATATTTCCAATGACTTGTTCTTCCGGATGATGTCCTTGAATAAACTTGATCTTAGAGGGAGTTTGTGAAGGTTCACTTTGGGGTTCTTCATTCTCCTCTTCTTTTCCATATTCTTCTTGTTCACTTTGTTCAAAGAAAGGCTCAACTTCATGATCTTCAATTATTTTTTTTGGAAGGCCTTCATCTATATTCACATCAATTCTTTCCACTATTCTTCGTAGACGATTGTTGTAACATTTGTAAGATTTTCTCCTAGTGGAGTATCCAAGAAATATTCCTTCATCAACTCTAGAATCAAATTTACCTGGTGAGTCATCATTTATTTTTATGAAACATTTGCTTCCAAAAAACCTGAAATATTTTACTGAAATAGGTCTTCCTTTCCATAATTCATAAGGAGTATTTTCATTATTTGGTCTTAGTTGAGTTCGATTTAAGGTATAAACTATGGTGGAAACTGCTTCTCTCCAAAATTTTGGTTGTAAATCAACTGCTAGTAGCATTGTCCTTGCCATTTCTTGAATGGTTCAGTTCCTTCTTTCAACTACTCCATTTTGCTGGGGTGTCCTAGCAGTAGAGAGTTCTCTTTCTTTCCATTCTCTTTACAGAATTCATCAAATTATTTTGAGGTGAATTCTCCTCCTCTATTTGTTCTAAGACATTTAATCTTGGAATCTTTATCATTCTCAATGAGAGCCTTAAGATTCTTAAAACATTCAAATGCTTCAGATTTATATTTTATGAAATATATCCACATCATTCTAGTATAGCCATCAAAAAATAGAGAAATTTACCTTTCACCTTGAATAGTTGGAGTTCTACTAGGCCCACACAAATCTGCATGAATTATTTCCAAAGGTTTTGATGTTCAAAACTCCTTATTTTTGTGTCTAGTTCTGGTTTTCTTTCCAGGTTGGCATGGGCCACATACAACTTTATTTGGTTTGCACATTTTTGAAATGTCCCTTACTACATTAATTTTGCTGATGTTGACTAGGTTATCAAAACTTGTATGCCCCAATCGCTTGTTCCATAGACAACTTTCATCTGTTTGACTTAAGTAACATTTATCTTCTTGGATTCTACTGAGAATGTAAACATTATCTGGTGTTCTTACTCCTTTTGGCACAAGTTCTCCTCGGGATGAGTCTCTTATTTCAAAATTTTTTGTACTAAAGACAACATTATGTCCTTGGTCACAAGTCTGGCTAACACTTAAGAGATTTTGTTTGACCCCTTCTACTAGTACGGTATTTTGAACCTTTCCTTGTCCATTGACAAGGGTAGCAATTCCTTTTCCAGTGATTTTAGTAGATCCACTTCCAAAGGATACATTTCCATTTTTCTTGTTCAATGAGATAAAATTATTTTGGTCACCTATCATATGTCTTGAGCATCCACTATCCACGAAACAATGATTTTCTTCACTATGAGCACATAGACCTAGGCCACATTTATCAGTTTTGAGATTTACTTTTTTAGCTTTCTCCCTTTTGAGAGGGAAATTTTGTTTGTTATGATCATAATTATCACATAATGAGCAAGATGGATCAAATTTAGTCAAAGGATCAAAGGAATTGTAAGTTTTGATTTGTCCTTGCTCTTTAGGACCATGTAGTTGGTTTGTTTGATCATTTAATCTTGGTGCTTCATTCTTATGAGCCTTGCAATGCTTAGCTTGATGCCCAAAGTTTTTACAATTGTGACAATGCCCAAGAAAAATAGTTTGATACCTGTTGTAGTATCCATAGCTTGAACCAACATTCTTCCTTGAAGTTGCTCTTTCTTCAATTCTTGGTTTTGAGATGGGACTTTGTTCTTGATGAGATGACTTTTCTTCTTTTGGATGGCAAGACAGTACATCAATATAACTTCTGGCATTATTCTTTGTACTTGATGATTCTCCTTTGAAACCAATTCCAGAGTTGTCATGTTGAGGTTTTTGAGTATTAAGAATGTTTCCAAGAGCTAGAGAGCTTTGCCAACTCCTTTTAAATTGCTCTAATTCCTTTCTTAGAGATATTATTTCAGCTTCACATTTTTCACAGATATCATCCTTCTCTTTTAGCTTAATGTTCAAGAAGTATTCCTTTATTTTTTCTTCCTCTCTTTCTATTTTGAGAGAAATTATCTTCTTTTGTAGATTCTCATTTTCTTCAATGGCACTTATTAGAAAACTATCCATGTTTCTTTCATCTTCTAGTTCTGAGTCATCATCATTTGTAAATGCCATGAATAATGTTTCTCTGCTTCCAACATAATTACTTTCCTCATTTGATTCATCATCACTTTCTTTGTAATGATGCACATTTCTAATTGATTTATTTTTTATGACTACAAATTAATCTTCATCAGACTCATCTTGTTTGGAGAAGAAGTTCTTCTTATTAAACCCTTTCTTTTTGTACACCATTCTTTTAGAGTCCTTTTCATCATCACTATCATGTTTATGAGGACACTTTGCAGCGTAATGACCTATTCTTCCACAATTGAAACAAATAAGAGGGTACTTACCTTTTAGCTTAGATCCCCTTTTTAGTATTCGTATGAATTGAGCTAACTCATTTTCAGTATCAGATTCATCGTTGTTGCAATTCCATCCTTTTCCTTCTTTTGTAGATCTTGAGGCTTTGAAATTTGAGCTCCCTTTCCTCATCTCATAGGTAATAAGAATTACATGAAGTTCATCCATATTGAGAGTATCTAGGTCCTTCATTTCTTCTATGGCACTTACTTTGGATTCAAATATGTTAAGAAGCGATCTCAATATTTTTTGAACAATGGTGCTTTCTTCAATATTTTCTCCTAGTCCTTTAAGAGAGTTAACCACTTCAGCTACTCGGAGGAAGTATGAAGCAATATATTCTTCAACATCCATTTTTAGACTCTTGAATTGTATTCTATAGGTTTGAAGCTTGGCCTTCTTAACTTTGGAGTCCCCATCATGTAGAGAAACCAACTTATCCCATACTTCTTTCGTTGAGTCACAATCCATGACCTTCGTAAATTTGGAATCGGTAATTCCACTAGTGATGGAATTTAAAGCTTTGGCATTAGTAATGTAGGTTCTTATTTCATCTTGATTAGTTGGAAGATTGGCGGGAGCTTTGTACCCATCCAAAACAGAGTGCCATACTTCAGGACCAAGAGACATTAGAATGTTGTAGGAAGAGGTGTCATGATCGCAGGGAGAGTACTTGTGTTGCCATCAATGCCAAAGGGGGAGATTGTTGATCCGCGGTTGTCATTGATGTCAACCCAAGCAGCACCAGGGGCTAACCCAATATTGCATAGGAATTTTGACCTAAAAAAATAATATATTCCGGGTCAATAATTCTTTTAATGGTTTCTACTTGTCGATATGTTTCCATTGATATATGGAATGCCATGTAATTCTTCACGGTTTGAGAGATATTCATGTTTGAAGTTTGTACCCCAGTTAGTGGGCTAAAACCCCAAAGTGTTGACATTTGTAACATTCAATATTATTTCTTAAATGTTCAAATCTATTGATGTTTCATTGAGCCCTGGGAGGTTCATATTTGACAGATATCCTGGAATTGTATTTGTTCCTAGGGTACGTGCGACATTTTACAGCTTTATGACCAAATTTTCCACATGAAAAACAATAGTCATAAAAAATATGTTGGTACCTGGATGTAAATTTTCCTCGAGGAATTGTCTTCCAAGGCTGTTCTCGTGAATCTTGTCCAATGAAGTCTACATGCATGTCAGATCTCATAGGTTCATTGTATTTTGTTGTAGAAGTTCCTGCTTCTTCTTTGTAACCGAAGCCAATTTTTGTCATTGTAAGATCGTTGATTGTTGATGAGTTCTTCCAATGCCTTTGAGCCGTTGGCATAGTTTTGGATAGTTTTTCCTTTCTTCACTTCCTCACATAGTGAGACTACTTCAGCTTCTAATTCTTCCCTTTCTTGGTTGCTTTCTTCCAACTTCTTTTGAAGTGACTCTTCAATGCATTTGTGTTCTTCAACTTCAATCTTGAGACCTTGAACTTGTTCTTCAAGAGTTTTGGAACGGATCTTCTCCACCTTGAGATCTTTTATAAGCTTGATTGCTTCCTCATAAAATTCATCTATGGTCCATCCTTCTTCTTCGTTGTTTGATACCTCTTGCTTATTGTGCTTGGCCATAAACAATACTCTCTCATTGGATTATTCTTCACTATCATTGTCTTCATCAGATGATGAGCTATCTTCTTTAGAGAGAAAGTTCATTTTGGATCCTTGCTTGTTGAATTTCTTAAAGCCTTTCTTTCTTTTTGAGTTGCCATTACTTTTGTTTGGACATTTTGCTGCAAAATTCCCAACCTCATTACAGCTGAAAAATATCAATGGAAGTTTACCTTTGAATTGTCCCTTACCAATTTGTAGTTTTCTCGTGAAGTAAGCATATTCTTCATCTGAAAGACCTTCTTCATCATCTCCCTTTTCTTCACACTTGCAGGTGCATGTATTTTAAATTGAAGGTTTTTTATCCTTATTGGTTTTCTTAGATGCAACGAATGCAGTTTCTAAATGTGAAGTACCCTATTCTTCATCAAGTCTCATTTCATATGCTATGAGAAATCCATGTAATTCCTCTTTGCTGAGTTTGTCTAGATTTGCACTGTACTCTAAGGCGGATACCTTTGGGTTGAATCTCCCTGGTAACGTTCTAAGAATCTTCCGTATAATAGTCTTCTCGTCAACTGGCTCTCCCAATCCTTCCAGAGTATTGGTTATTTCATCAACGTATTGAAAGTATGCAGCAATGTTGCAATCTTCTTTCATTTTGAGTTGCTCAAATTTTTCTCTATAGATTTGAAGCTTTTCTTCTTTGACATTTGAGTCACCTGCATATATATTCTCAAGCTTGTCCCATACATTTTTGGCGGTTTTACAACCCAACACCTTATGATAAGAAGATTCAATAAGTCCACTGATAATAATATTCTTTGCTTTTGCATCATTTACCAAATTCTTCTTACCTTGTTCATCCACGGTTGATATAAATCCATTTTGAACAGTGTCCCATACTTTGTAACCTTGTGCTAAGAGATAGACCTCCATTCTTCCTTTCCAAGGTGCATAATTATTTTCATTGAATAGAGGTACACCATTCTTGGTATGCTCCATGACCTCCTTCCAGCTGTTAAACTGCTATTGAAGGAACCAAGCTCTGATACCAATTGTTGGAAATACTGAGAGGGGGGGTGAATTAGTATTCCTTTCAATTAGAGCATTAGTTAATCTTCAATTATTATCAGTGTTTGTACAATGATAGCAGAAAACAAGAGGAACACAAATGCACATAGTTTTTAAGGTGGAAACCCACTTCAGGACAAAAACCACCTAATGCTTTTCTAATAATTCTTTAATATTCAACTCCAATTGAAAATAAAGCTCCAACTTCCTAGAATCTAGAAAAGCATTCTTCTCCAGCTCCCATTGGATGGACGCTCCAACGCCCGAGATTCTTTAGTAGTCAACTGAACAGATGCCCAAACACCCAATGAGCTACAACTCACCCTAGCACCACCCTACCACCCTATAGAAGAATAAAAGAAGAATGGACTCCCGTACCAGGGAAAATGGTCCACTTTACAATGATATAGAATGATGTAGAAGAAGAAGATATACTAGACCATAACCCCAGCTTTGACACAACCACCTAATGATGATCCTAGACCTCCCAACACTACCTCTTCAACCCTTGGCAGATAGATACTAGTACAATTTGTACAATAATGTATTTACAATGACTAAGTATAATGATACCTTTACAATGATTGTATGTAGTGCTGCCCACTTGAAGACTTCATATGATGAACTTATTGCTGTTGTTAAGCACCTTGGTTGCTGCTCTTGTCATGCTACCATTTTCTGCACCTTGCTTTTCTTTTCTGTCGTAGAAAGTATGGTCCTTTGCAACCCTTGACAACACATGATCTAGCTTTTTCTTGCCTTGTAGGAGCTTGATATTGAATCTAGTGTATCTATGTCATTTCATATCCTCAATATCTGATTTTCAGTCCTGTAGTAGTATTCTGAGTCATCTTTCCAATGCCATATTTATGATCCAATTTGGATTCTTGAAGAGAGATTTATACCCAATCTCTCACAATGCCTTAATTATGGACTGTTTCAGTAGAGCACAGTTGTATGGCATGCCACATATCACTATTTCTTCATTTGTTTATGAAATTGATAGAGAAAAAATTACAGACTGTGCACTATCCATCACTTTTTATAGAATTCCAATCCGATATTCAGAGAGAGAGTTATGATGAATTTACCAAGGTCACTTCTTTGAGATGAATTTCAGGAGCCTGCAAAAACCCTGACTTACACAGATCATATCTCCAAAAATGTTGCACACCTTGATCTAAAATTTTTACTGCAGCTTCCTCAGGATTTTTTCTTTGCCTCATAAAAATTTCAGCTTTTTAATCTTCATATAAAAAAATTTAGAGTGAAAACAAGATGACCTGTTTCAGATGGCCGAATCCCTTGCATAAGGAGGAAATGAAGATCACAATTTATATGAATGCTTAAGTTGAGAGGGGCTTCAACAAGTGAACGTGGAAGGGATTTTAGGAGCATAAAAAATATTAATTATGACTTTTCAATGACCCATGCCCCAACCCCATGGGGTTTTAGCCCACTAATTGGGGTAATAACTTCAAACATGAATATCTCTCAAACCGTGAAGAATTACATGGCGTTCCATATATCAACGAAAACATCTCGACAAGTAGAAACCATCAAAAGAATTATTGACCCAGAATATATTAATTTGTTAGGTCAAAATTCCCATGCAATATTGGGTTAGCCCCTGGTGCTCCTCTTTTTCCAAAAACTAAAATTTGTTCCATCAAAGATAGGTAGTTTCCCTATTGCTTCCATGTTCTTCATTGTGCTAAGAATCCTTATTCCAACTGTTAGGCTGATAATGAAGAACATGGCTCTGATACCAATTGTTGGAAATAATGAAAGGGGGGTGAATCAATATTTCTTTTCAATTATTAATTTTTTCCAGTTAGATTCTTCAAAATTAAAAACAGATAGGTGTATAATAATATTATTAAGGATTAATAATAACTTCAGTTCTTTTTCAAATAATTGAGTGTAATAGATGTGTGAGGGCACCAACCCTTCAATGAATCAGGCACCAACCTGTTTCCAAGCACCAACTTGGACTTTGATGAGGCTTCGACCTCTAGGGCTTCGACCCTGTCTTCTCAAGGCACCAACCTTGTGTTTAGGAGCTCCTACTCCAAGGACACCAATCCCTTAGTCACTTTTAGTAGAAGATGTGTGATATACTTACTTGACTGTCATCTACAAAAATATTCTTCACTGTTCAATACTTCTTGATTTTGACTGCACTATATCTTCACTGTGCTTGTCCACCATTTGACTTCGCTACTAATGCTTCACTGCTCATTGATTTTCATTCACTGTTCTTGGTTCCAAAACTCAAATCTTCATGCTCAGGACAAGTGATTAAGAATGCTTCTTTTGTTCTATTCCATAATGTTGCTATTATGCAATCCTTGTCATAATTCAAATGCTATTGTGACTTCCTATTATTGCTTATGATTTTTCAACTCCCCAGCAAGGTTACTCTGGAATATTATGAAGGTCTGGCACAAGAGATCACTGCCAAATTTAGGTTACTGCAATTCTGAGCCAATAGATCATTGTACTGCACACAAGGTTTAAGACTGGTCCACTGTCCTAAGCTGTCTCCACAGAATGTTTGTCTAAGTTCCTTTAGAATCTGAGCTTCACAAAACTGCTATATGTCCTAGCTCCATAATCAAATGTTTACTTTATGAGTGATTGTCACTACAAGACTGTCCTCAAGTTAACACAAGGGTCCTTCTATTATGCTCCAACAATACGCTGTTCAAGTAATTTTACTGCTTCTTCACCAATCACCTTTAATGTTCTTGTTTATCAACATTCACCATTCATAATAGGACTATAAAAATATGGGATCACTATTCTAAGACCCATACACGTCCGAGTTGTATTAATTCTGTCCAGCAACCACACCTCTTATCACTGGTCAAGGCAATAGATCTTAGAACCGAGAGTTATAATCTTTAGTCACACATCCTAAGCAAAAGATTATAGGTCCAAAACAATAGATGACTGGTTCGAAACAACAGATGATTGGTCTGAAGAAATAGATCATAGGTCTGAGGCTATCCAAGTTCTGTGCATTGTGGTTAGGTCTGAGTCTCCTTTATATATTCAGTTCACGAGATATGAACTGAATCTCTGTTTTGTGCGCTTGATGACTGAATTTCTGTGCTTGATAACCAAAATTCTGTGTTGGAGAAATGAGTTACGGATTGTATATATATATATAGCCTTCTTTGGAACAACAAACGAAAATACATGTCCCTGTTTGGAGGCCGACTTGTGTCCCTGAGCATAGGTCGGCTCAATATAAAAAATATAATTTTTTTAACTTGAAAATTCGATATCTCAAAAACTACTAGGAGTTTTAGGATAGAATGCCTTCTCCATTGCTTGGCTTCTCCTTCATTTATCTTCTCCATTTTTTGGCTTATCAATCATGGGGTCATAGCGTCATCATGTAGGACATCTATGTCATCATGATAGTACCCAGCAAGTGCAGTAATATGTCACAGTGCAGCATCATTAGGAGAACTTCAAATAATATCTTCCATGTTATCATTAAATCTTTCAACCTGTTGCCTTCAATGAAAACTTGGATTAACATTAACATGTTATAAAAAAGTGGAGGAAATGACAATATTTGTGTTGCCTTGTTTTTTCCCTTGCCATCTTTGTCGATACAACTCTTTTGAGAAAAAATCCCCAATTTGTGGTAGGATAGTCACCTCAACAATTTTCTCCCCATCAATCTATATCCTTATCCCTCGAAAAACAAGAACCTACTTGTTATAATCCATTTCAAATTCCATGTCTAGTGTTTAGTCCTCTCTCTTCAATTTCTTAAAGTACTCCATCCACCCAACATCATCGAATATTTTCACCACTTTTGAGTTCTAGGTTCCAGTCCACAAAATGTCAGGTTCACTACTAATGGTTGGTCCTCCCATTGTGAAATTACTACATTGCAACGAGGGAAAAAGGGATGTAATTCAACTATGAATGTAGGAGTTATGGTTGAGAGGTCAATTTGCAAGGTATATTAATTAGAGAGTGTTGGTAAAATGGTGTTGGCATTGAGGTCAATTTTGGAACCAGTTGATTTTGGCATTGATTTCAAGTTTAATAGGATCGTGATGATGTGTTAATGATTTTGGCATTGATGTCAACCTGCTTAATAGGGTCATGATGATGCGTTGGTACTTGATAGAGGTTTACTGATGTGTTGTTGAAATGTGTATAGTTCCTGGAGTTTCCTAAGGAATTGTGTAAGCATGTGGTAAAGTTCTAGGCAGAGACAGGTTGATTTCACCAAGTTTAAAGTTATGGGTAGAGAAAGGTTGATTTCACCAAGTTTAGATGACTGTTACAGTCTTTGAATTGTCACAATACAGCACTGGCTTAGCGTTGACCCTTCCCATTATATGCTAGAGCATATCAGTGCCAGGATACTCATTTAGTGCCTATGTAGATGTCTTGTAGGTGCTAAAAAGAAACCACAGGTCGATACCATAGGAAATGCCCGTGGATTTGGTTGTGATTGAGTTGACTAACTTAGTGTATAATGTATGGATTGATTCATCAGTGATTAAATTGATTTGGTTATGGAAACCACTATTAAGATATGCATGGAAAAATTCCACGGTAACTTTTTCCACCAAGCCTATAAATACCTCTGGAAAATCACATTTTAGGTATGGATATCTATTGAAAATGTGATATGGAGTGTGCCATCGAGATATCTGAGTGATCGTTTAGTGTTCTCGCACAAGCATATGAATTGGTTTTCCTTGTCTTTATTATGTTATGACACAAGTTCAAAGGCGTTGAGGAAAACGATCTGAGTAATCATGAGTTAGATATTTTTCGATCGATCATTATGTGTGGGACAAGGTACAAGGTTATGTAGAATGTGAACAAGTTCATTTTTTTTGTGATACTTTTTGTGTACCAGAACATGCTTGATTCACTTTTGTTTTGACATAGAGAATGGGAAAAAATTGATTATCCCCCTTTGAATTGATGAGAGTTCTATTCAGTATGAAAAGTGTATCCAAAAAGTGTTTTTAAAATGTGAATGCTAGAGGGATTTAAATAGATCGACTTGGTTGAGTCTAGTATGAATAATCATGGTTGGATTTGAAGCACTGATGGTTGATTAGGAAGCAATTTGAGCCCATTCCTATGCGATTGAGTGTGTGATGTGATGAAAAGAATTTTTAATATGGTCTGCGTAATGATCAAGATCAATCTGGTCACTTGAAGAAATTTGGTGTGTTGTATGTGTGTTGAGCATTGTAATATTGTAGATTATACTAATGTTGGAAGCAAACCAATTAAAAATAATGATTGTATGCACCATAACTTATGATTAGTTAGCACAAATCAATAATTTCTGAGCGTTTTTGAGATCAAATTTGCTGGTAAAACGCGTATTTCCTTCAAGTTTTAGATGCGTCGCATATTAGTGATAGGTGTGCCAGTATGTAGATTGAATTTACTTACAGTGCATTGAATCTTCCATTGCTAAGATCAGTTAGATAGTGCGACTGTGGCTGACTGTATTATGAACCTATAAAATGCAATTTGAATAGATTAAGTATTTAATGCAGATGTTACTATCTGCTGACAGTGTTATGCAAGGGAAGAGGTTGTGTTACTAGAAAAAGTAAAGGTGAATTAAATTGTTGTTCGCTAATCATGCACTAAGAGTGATATAGTATGTAATGGTTTCTGCCTTCATTTATGAATGACAGAGGAAGTATGGTGCATATAACATAGATCTTCATGAGTGCAGATCTTGTTGAACTTGGAAGAGCAGAGACAAAGGTTGTGATTGCTAACTGTGTACATAGATTTGTGACAGAGGTGTTATATAGCTGAGAGACAAAGCTTGGTGTGGCTATAAAATTTTTGTTGATGTAACTAATAACTGAGTTGTTATTGCAGGAGTGAATTACTTTGATGTTGAAAGGCTAAAGCCATGTAATGTCTATATGCCACGATCATATTTTCCTCACTGTTGAGATAGTGGTGGTCAATATTATTGTGTACATGTGAATTTCCTTGAGGTCATGTTTATGTATGCAGTTTGTTGAGGTGTTGTTTGTATTAGCACAATTATTTGAGTCAAATTCTACTGTTGAGATTGAGAATGAGAGTATTGAGTCAGATTGTGATGCTACTAGGACTTGGCATTGAGTGCACATGTCGAGGTTGCGAGTGATTGCTGAGTTTGTATATGGCTAATGTATTGTTTGAGGTGTAGAGAATGAGTTTGAAGATGCTAGGGTTTGTTGTGGAAAATAGTGTGTGTGGCTGAGAAAAGACATTAATGCTAAGGTTGTAAGGTTTCACAGGAATTCTTGGTACTATGTTTAGTCAGATGGAATTGGTTGTGTTGTAGTTATATGGTTGTAGCTTTGATAAGTGAGTATGATGTTGATATATACTACTAGTATTGGCCTTAAGGTTATGTAAAGTTGTTGGGATTTGAGTAGTAGAGAAGTGTTATGTTAAAAGTATATTTTGTTGAGTTTGATGTGTTGTATTGACTGAAGTAAGTATGTTGAGAATATGTATGTTTTTGGTGCTTAAATTAAGTAGAGTTATGTTGCAAAGCGTTAATATGATTTGATTTGAAGTGAAAAGAAAGAAAGAGTTATGCCTTAGAGAGTTTGAGATTGAATTCAGTTATTGTTTAGAAAAAATGTTATATGTGGGTCAAGTCGGAAAATGGGATGAAACATGACCTACAATGTTTGAGTTTGTTGCATGCGGATCCAGTGTGAAATATTTTGAAACAAGGTCCAAAAGATTTTGAAGGTTGGAGCCTTTAGTAAGGGATTGGAAGCTTCCTTCCAATGGTGTTCAAAGAAAATGTTAAAGTAGTGGTAGCTTCCTTCTAGCGTTGGTTGAAGAACTTGCACAGGGAGTGGTGGCTTCCTTCTGGTGGTGGCCGAAGAAATTGCTCAGGAAGTGGTAGCTTTCTTTTGGTGGTGGCTGAAGAACTTGCTCAGTGAGTGGTATATTCCTTCTAGTGGTTTCTATAGAACTTGATTAGGGAGGGGTAGCCTCCTTCCGGTGGTAGTCGGAGAACTTACACAATGAGTAGTGGCTTCTTTCCAGTGGTATCTAGAGAAACAATTCGAGTTAGTGGCCTTTCGTGGGTTGGGGTTTGCACATTGGTGGTGGCCAGTGTATGATGTAAATGAATATTTTAAATATTAATAAGAAGAAGACAAATACAACAACAACAATGGTTTTTCCTAGTTGGGTTTTCCACCTAATATCCTGTGTCTATTTGTGCTCAATGGTGTTCTCATGTGTTTTCTTGGTGTTTACTTGTTGTGATGCTGCTCATTGATCATGATTGATAATGTTGATGTATTTATGGATGCTTTTATATAGCTACTCATGATATGTTCATGTTTTCTACTGACTAATCATTGGTACAATGAATTGTTTGTAAAGAATATTAAAATTTTCTAATTTTTCTTAGGTAACTATTGTTCTTTGCTTTAGATAATTGCATTTCATTATTTACACATTGAATTCACCCCACAACATCACAACATTATGCAAAAACATATTAAATTATGTAGAAAGAACAATATCATCAACAATGCAACAAAACATAAAGGAACACTAGAAGAAAAGTATTCACACATAGAGACACCAAGATTGGACGAAGACCAGGGAAAAAGCCCACAAGGGGGAAAACCCTTTCAAAATATTCTTCTTATTAGATTGTCATTGAATTTTTCATTAAAGAGAGAGTACAATAATTTAATTCTTTATCTACAATACTATCCAACAAAAACCATCCAAAAAATATCTCAAATATGAACCCAACAATAATACTAATCAAAATAATTGTTCACAAGCTCATATTCAATTGCCATCAACTGTTAGAACCTGCAGTCAACTGTCTTAATATGCACTCAACTGTTGAAATACAATCCTAGTTTCCAACTGCACATAGAGAGTGTACGTGCATGCGGTTGAAACCCTCCAACCACGTGCATAAGCTTGCATGCATGTGGTTGCAAGCAAAAATATCCCATGGAAACCATGTGGTTGAGAACCAAAACCCTAATCACACATGCAAGCTTCATACCTTGCAATTTCAGGCCTATGCGAAACAACTTCTGCGAACCAACCTAAGACTTGTGCGAGCCAAAACAAAGAAAGAAGAATAATTAATGATCTCCAAATGAGGGTCATTTGACTTGTATTTATAGCCATCCAAGGGTGTCTAATTTCTCTTTTGAGCTGACTTGTCCTTTTTGTGTACATGCGAGAGTTTCCATATTAAAACACATTTTTCCTTAACCAAATTAAATTCTTCGAAGGGCTAGTAGGAGTCTTCCTTGATGAGGAAGACTGTCCAAAGGAAGGAATTTGTCCCTGAGCTGCCAAAGTTAACACTCCCTCTCAGCTAAGGATAAATTACTGATTGCAACATATGTCCCATCACATGTATCTCATCAGCAAACGTCATCACTTCATATCTTGGCTCATCCCTTCTCATCTTTGTTCAATGTTCATCTCTACTTATCTCTTCTTTTCTATGCTCATATGTTGAATACTCTCTAATCTAAAAGAAGAATAATTTGATATTGGAGGGGAGTCTAAGCTACCACTCGCTATTCATCGGGGATCCACTGATACCACCTAGAATCACTTCTAGCAGGGATCCTAATGCTACTACCTGGGAAACATAAGAGAGCTTATCATCAGGGAGCCCTGCTCAACATGGAACCACATCGAGGAGCACATCTCAACCCATAATCCAATGAAAATGAGGAATTTCCTATGGGACACTCTCACCTCATTTATATGAAAGTGGGGAAGGTCCTATGGGGCACTCTAACCCCAAGGCATCTCATAGGGGAACATACTTCTTCTTCCCTAAGTCGAGAAATAAGGATTATGAAATATACCATCCATCCTATTGCCTACCGATCTTCCCAACAATGACCCTCAAGATTCATGTGGTATAAAAACTACATCCTCTCACTTAGGCATGATACTATTTACCATAAATGGTAAGGATCACAACTATCCCAAATCACCTCTCAACCCATTGGCTATATGGGGAGCAACAATCCCAACAAGCCTAGCTTGTGGGTAGGATTCCAATTGGGGTATACTCTGCTAGACCAAGATAGGGGAGTAAAATATTCCAGCCTATTGGTGAAAAATAGGGGTGATACCCTATTTTCCTCAGAGATCCCTCAACCCTGGGAGTTATATGAGTCAATTCCTCACCCCGAGAGCTTAGATGAGGGGGGAGAGCTAGCTCAGTGTCCTCACTTAGTCGAACCCTTATTCAGGAAGGTCACATTCATCAATCCATGCTTCTCTCTATAAATAAAAAACATATCAATGTGCTCATATGTGGTATCAACTCAAATAATTCACTAAAGAGTTCAATCATACAACTTTATGCAGTTCTTGTAAGCATCAATGCTTTATTTTCCTGTTCATATGGAAAATAAAATAAAATATGATGTTAGAAAAAATATATTTCATAAAAAATGATACCTTATTCATCCTCCCTCTCACAAAGGCAACAACCGCAAGCCTAAGCTTGTCTCACATAATAGCATTGCCTTAGTCTATGAAGATGTCCCTATCCCAACTATATACGTGATTCTTTGCCAATAGGATCCAACTCTTGCTATTGCAAGATATCGTTGTCATATCCAAAATATGCTCAAACAAATCTCCAAAAGCTTCCAAATTGTCGCATAGATAACGATCCTAGCAATAATGTATTCAACCTTGGTCGTGCTTAAAGCTACAACCTTCTATTTCATGTTTATCCAAGATTTCATGGAAAATACCAAACTAAAGAACCACCCAAATGTGCTCTTCTGATCTATAACGTATCTAGCCCAGTCAAAATTTGTGTATCCATGCAATCATATTACATCTTCATTAGAATATTTTAGACCAAGATTGATTGTCTCATGTATATTATTTCAAAATGTGCTTGACGGAAACTCAATTTTTACTCAAGATGTTTATTGCAAAGCATATACCAGACTAGTGTTCTCAAGGAACATAATTCCTCAATCAATTGTCAATACTTAGAGGAGTCTACTAAGCCAAGTCTAGCAACATATCTACATAATTTAATTCCCTTAGGGTGTCTAGGGATTTTCATTCCTTTTTTGCCAATATTTCCAAAACCTCATGACATATTTCCCTTGAGAAAGGGAAATCTCTCCAGGTCTTTTCCAAGCTTCTAATCCCAGAAAGTAATGCATCATGCCAAGGTCACTATAAGGAAAAGACCCTCTAGTAGAGGTTATAAAGGAGTTTTTTAGTGTTATAAAATTGTCCAAAATTGTCAAAAAAACATTTTCTACAACATCCGTTTATGGTTACAGAGGTTTTGGCAGAGCTTTTAACAGAAATTAAACACAACTAAAAAAACTAGGCAACGGGAGGTTATTACGAATGTTTGGTATGTGTCATCTAGACGGTGGCCCTAGGGCAATCGAAGGTTCTTGCACCGGGCCATCAAGGTATAAAACTGCTGCGGGCGTAGTGTTGTTGATACAATGCTATCGGTGTCCATAGGTCGTCTCAACGCACCAGTACTTAGATTTATAGAAATGAACAAATGCATCGGTGCGTAATATCACATAAACGCATCGGTGTGTAGTATCGCACAAAACGAACCAATATTTTTAATTGGTTTTGATATTTGTGTGGTGCCCATAGGTCGTAGAAATGCACCGGTGCATTTCATCATACAAACACACCGGTGTAGAGTAACTGAAGCACACCGGTGTTCATTTTGTATTTTTTAGAAACATCAACCTGTGACAGTGCAATTATTGTGATTTTTCTAAATTCGTTATTCATCAAAAGTCGAAACATCTTATAACAATATTCATATTAATGAAAATTTTATTAATGCATTTGAATGTGATGTTTGGATTAATTTGTTATATCATATCATAGTTATTGTGATTTTTTAAAATTCATTATTCATCAAAAGTCGACACATATATATATTATAACAATATTCATATGAATTAAATTTTTATTTGTGCATTTGAGAACGACATGGAGAACACAATAGAATAAATTAAAACATATTTTATTATATATATATATATATATATATATATATATATGAATAAGTCAGTCTTTGTCATACACAAAGGGACAATTATTGGTATCCCTTTGTCTTTCAATTGGGACACTATGTCCATTACATTAATCAAAATGTCTGATTTCACATGAAAATATTTCAAAAAATACAATGCCTTGCTTTGATATCCAAACATAGTGATCATCATTCTTCGCTTGAACTACTGTCACTGCTAGAGCTACTTCCATGACTTGGGTTATTTTTAGGAATGTTTTGTTCACGGTGTTGATTGTTTTCTTCTTCTTCACCTTCCATCTACAAACATAAAAATAAACTGAAATGAGTGTATATACATTGGTGAGAATAATGAAAATTGCAATATTGAATAATATACATCAATATAAATCGAAAATAAATTAAATGACGTACCGTAGCAACAATTGACTCATAAAATATACACATTTTTTCAAAACCATGTACCATGCCATCTTTCAAAATTTCATCTGTTGGCGCAGTTCCATACTTCGTTTCCTACAAGTTTTATACCCCATAACAAATCATATATTTAATATAAAAGATTTTTTTTTGTTCTATTAGTTATAGACTGAGCTAAGTAAATCAAGATCGATAGATGCTTACAAATTCACAATTAATTTCTGATATGCCAACATATACTTACAACCCATATTTAACCCAATTTCAATCAATTCGTTTGATGGTTCTTCTTTGTATGTTAGCACATGTTTGAAGACATTCAATGATGATTTTTGTAAAACAACTTAAAAAATACAAAAATGAAATCAAGTTAAGTTGTTATAAGGAAGTAACAATTACTCAAAAACTTAGATATCAGCCCTTTCTTCCTTGTCGTCCTGTTTTATGTGCTGAATGTGTTCCATTTTCTTTTCTTTTCTACAAAAACATACTTGAAAATTAATATTTAATGCTAAATTTTTTATTTATTGTACCTAATGATCGAAAAATTCAATGATTACATATTACATTTGAAGCACGTTGTTGTTGACATGGATCTTCCTGTGATGCAATTTTGTCCATTTCTTTGACCATCTCCTTGTACACCTTTTTGGACATTCCTACTGGCATATTTCTGATATCATCTCGTTCATCTTTTGAGATTTTCATAATCTTCTTGAAAATGTAACATGAAAATAAACTATTTAATTTTTATATTGATATATGAAAAGTAAATATAACAAAATTGATATTTATAAATAATTCTAGAGAAACATTTAAAAGGATATTACTTTTTCATTCCTTCTTTTTTGCTGTTGTATATTTTTTCTATTAGAAGTCTGACATGTCTCATTGACCAATTCTCTGGAAAATCTTCTTGTAGTTTAGATAAAACTTGGTTCTTGGAATCATTGGATTGGTTTTTTTAATGTAAGTGGAAATAACGTCTATACATTCATTCCACTAGATCCCTCAAACTTTTGTAAAAGTTTTTCCCCCTTTCGTTAACCTCCAACACCACTTCAGGTGAGCTAAGGAGCAATTCATTTTAATTTGCATGTTCTATTTTTTTTCTTTTCTTAGAACAACATTCATTTTTTGAGTTGTTGGTCCTTGTAGAACATTAAACAGATGTGAATTAATAGACTGTTTGACACATGTTATCTAATAATTTTAAGTATATTATTAAAGAAAATTAAAAAAAGAAACTCATATTGGATCGATAGTATTTTTTTCATTCACCTGATTCATTTTTTTGCAATTTTTTCATCAAGATTTTACACTCTTCTGGTCCTAGATCAGAAATAAGCTTATCGAGCTTCATCATTTTGTGGCTCTGCATGATACATAGTAAGCAATACATATTAGTTAAACTTACATACAATTCAAAAATAATATTTTTTGTAAAGAATTTACAAAGAACTTGCCTTTTTTTCTTTTCCTGATGTGTTATCAGTATCGTTGTTACTTGATCTCTTGTCAGACATTTCTTTATTAATCTGAAACCTCTACCATATCATTCATTAATATATTTATAAATAAATTGTCAACTTTTCAGGTAAAAAATAAATCTCAAGAAACCGGTGCTCCTTTCATGATGTACGCACCAGCATCGGTGCGTGGGGGTATTATAAATGCACCACACAAAAAATATAATAGACCGTACGGTGCTCTCCTCGTAACATAGCGCACCGGTGCCCTATTTTATATATGGCGCACTGATTAAAAAAAATTATTTTTAAATTTTTTATTACACAGTACTTGCACGGTGCGCTGTATAATACATCGCACTGGTGCGCTATTTAATACAATGCGCCAGTGCGCTAGGTTATGTAGGGCGCACCTATAAAAAAATCCATTTTTTTCAAAAATTCACGCAAGGGCCAACATGGATTGAGATCCGACTATGCAAGTCGTCCCGTGCGTTGGATGTAAATCTAAAATGAAAAGCCCTAATTATGAAATCACAGAAACAAGGAGAAGAAAGGGCAGAAACAAAAAAAAGAAGGGTTTAGGGTAAAAATTGTTTTTTCTTGTTTTTGAAAATGAAAAACAAATTGAATTTTTCTTCTTACTTCGTAAAAAAACTGTAGAAAAAGTAAAAAAAATAATCAAATTTAATTACGAGATTGTTTGAAATTCTATGCTACAGGGTTTCAATCACCAGAGGTTTGGATTCTGATTATCTGAATACTTCTGTTCAAACGTATTTTGCTGCTCCACAATGATCTCGTGCTCTCTTGCTCCAGGTATGTCTCCTGCAAATATCTGGCTGAAAATTTTAGCAAAAATAGTGAAATAATGAAAAGTGTTTAGTATTTAAAGAATTGTTTTATGAAATTATATTTTCGAAAATATTTTTCCGCCCATTTTTCAATTTGCCGCTTTTTTTTTTCACTTAAAGAAAATAGAGTTGTGCTTTTTTTATTTGTGGTTATTCGTCACTGGTGCATCACTTAATAGCACCGCACCGGTGCATCCATTGGTAACACAACACCGGTGTGTAGTAACTAAAACGCACCAATGCACAGTAACTAAAACGCATTGGTGCGGTTATTTGTACATTAGCACTGATTTGTGGTTAAGACACCGAAATTACTTTTACGTGTGTACACCAAAATTAGACATGTTGGAAATGTACATTTTGCTGTGAAAATATTTGGGCCATTTCTTTTCAAAACTACCTCTTCTTTTTTCAGAAAAAGAAACTTGAACTTTTCCATAACCTGCAACAAGAAAAGGTGCCTCATGATTTGCATGCTGATCCATGATCTACTTGCTCATTTTCAAGTTCCTCCTCCATCTTGGCATCCAATTTCCCCTTTTCTCCTTTGTGCTTTCTATATTGACCTTAACAAAAATTATACAATCTCTGTTTTATGAGAAACTGACCTTGAATGTTTTGTGAGCAATGAAAACGAGTCCTTCATTCTGCATTTTTTAGCAGAAGAAGACTAATTTTCGACTAGACGATATAGTTATTACAAGTGGAGGCAATGGTTTCCCATAGAAAATGAGTATAGGGTTGAGTAGAGGAAAGACATTGCAAAATGTGCTATTACATTAGCTTTTCCAATGGGAAACCAATTTGCAGGTGGAAAATATGGTAGCTGTAGGTATCTAAGCTTTTCTTCCCACATAAATGGTCACTAAATTTCCATTTATAATACAAGCAGAATTTTTACTGGTTTCATCTAGAGAGAGCATCATTTTCAATAAAAAATGGAACGAGGGAATCTTAAGTGTATCCCGTTCGCATTTTGTTCTTTGATAAGTGCTAATTCACCTATACTTTCAAAAATTTGGATTTTTGGGTACCTTCCATGTGATATTCCTCGTTATCCACAGGACCACGACTCAGAAAAGTTAGAGATACCATTCAGGTTCAATTGAAAGCTGAAGATGTGATTTTATGCGACGTCAGCTTTGCCAGTAAAATTTTATGTAAGCCAACTGAAGCTCAGATAATACTCTTAGCTTATAAACACATTCTGGAGAGAGAAAGTGAACATGTTCATCGAAGAGAACAAACCCATTTGTTTTATTGTAATGTACACATTGTGCCCTATTTTAGATATGACGCACTGATTAATAGCCTCGATTGACCTTTCATTACTATCCCTATAGAAATGAGAATATTTCCGTTCATGGGACCTACCAGCCCAATCAACAACATCAATTGATCTTTATCGACTGTCGTTAAGGGAATGAGAATCCTTCCCTTCATGGTGCCTCTTGGCTTTATCGACTGCCTCGATTGATCTTTCTCTACTGTACAATATTTCTTGCCATCCTTGCAAGAATGAGAATCGTTACCTTCATGTGATCTCTTAGCCCGTTCAAGAGACTCAATTGATCTCTCTCTGACATCCCTTAGCGAATAGGACTCCTTTCTTTCGAAGGACCATTTCACCTTGCTAGTCACCGGAGCATCGAAAAATATTTCTCTGCCATCAACTCTACTCTCCCTTTCTCCATCATGGGACCTCTTAACCCTATCGTTGGCCTCAATCGAATGCTCTCTACCATGATCAAGAAAATACTTACCCTCGTGACCATGCCTCTTAACCTTATTGCCGGTCTCAACCGAGCTTTCTCAACTGCCATTCTTATATTTTTCATAAATATTTTCTCCTTTTGTACTCTGTCGAGCTCTGTAGCCATCTGCATCCATTTAAGCATATTTTTCCATCTTTTTGTTTGAATCACTCATTTTCTCTGCTATAAACTTGCCAGCCGAAATTCAAACTCTCGTCTTGTTGAGATTCGACAAGATGATGATCCTAATGAAAATTAAGCACCTTCACTAGGTGGGGCCCGTAGGCTATTTTTAGGTGTATGTCTATTTTTAGAATGGTGATCATATTCTATTTATAGCCTGAGTCTATTTATAGATGGTTGAGAAAATTATATTTATATATGAGATTCTATTTTTAGATGCATGGGCGAAGTTTATTTATAGATCACATGTCTAAAAATAGATCGGATGTCAATTATTATTAGCCCTTAAAATAATTGTACAATAAACAATAATCTATTCTCTTGAAGCACTTGATTTCAGTTAACTGATGTGGCAAACTAGTTCACTGAAGGAATTATGAGTTCTAAGGTTGGTTGGTGGGACATGCAGAGTGGACTTCGTTGTAACTGAGTAATACAAAGTTGTAACAGAGTAATATGTGTAGTTATGTGAGTTGTTATTTATTTTAACTCAATTATGCTAGTTGTAACTAAAGATACACTAATGAGAGATCAGTGAATTAAATATTAAATTAATTCACATGGAGTGATCTCACTTGAAACTGGGGAAATACTACTGTTAACTACATGCATGTTAGATCCAGTGGAGACCCAGTTGAGAGATAGGTGAAAGGGCCTGTTTGATTATCAGTTGTGACTATAGTGGTGCATTCAATGCAACTGCACACACATTGGAGATGCCAATGAGGATTGCGCAGTAAAGGCAAGGCAAGATCAAATTCATTCAGGGATCTTCATCAGTAGGGATTGTGCAGTGGAGGTAGTAAATTGGTGCATGTTTATGCCAATTTTTGTATGACAGTGTGAGACGATTGTATATTGTACTGAGAGCTGTTGGAGTAGATTTTTGTATAATATTGTTTCATGATCCATGATATACATAATATATGATACTTGGAGTTTTTATCTTTACGCTTTCCCGGTAAAAACATTTCTGTTATGTGCGATTGATTTTTCTTCATGTGTTTGCAATTGGCGATTAAATTTCCGCAAAGAATTAAGTAGAAGGCTTATGTATTTAAAAGTGGATATAATTTTTAGATCATGAGAGTCCGGTAATACATAACTGTATTAATAAATTTCCACACGTCTTTTCAAACCCTCATCTCCTCAGAAAAATTCTTGCTTGCTATTCGAACCCTCTGCTGCTCCAATACTGCACTTTACAGAATAAATTTTCCTTCTTAGGAAAGATATTTCAATGACATACCTAGTTCGCGCAAGGTTTTATTTAACCCTATTCCAGTGCGCGGGGTTTTATAGGCGCACTAGTGCAGTTTCGTAAGACCGCGGTTTATGTTTTGGCACGGTGTTTTATGACGGAACTGTGCAGAAGAGTTGTGAAGCACCAGTGCGCTACAATACTAAGATGCACCAGTGCGGTTATAATGATAAGCGCACCGGATGAAAAAACAGGAACCTCCATTAGAAATGGCATACTATATAAAGTTCTTTTTTTTGGTATGTAAGATCATAATAAAATAATGAGAATTATAAAGTACATAAATTTATTTTCATTATTTTCTAAACTTTATTATGTTACAAAAATTCATATTATTCTAGATTTATTATTTTAAAATTATTTACAAATTTACAAATTTATAAATTTTAATAAAATCATTTCACATTAATACAATTAAAATTTTACAAATATTTTACATACAATTAGAATTAGAATTAGAATTACATTTTTACAATTTCACATAAAATTACGATTAGAATTACAATTACAATTTTATAATTTTACATACAATTACAAATAAAATTAAAATTTTACAATTACAATCATTTCACAGTAATACGATTAAAATTTTACAAATATTTTACATATAATTAGAATTAGAATTAGATTAAATTTACAATTACAATTACAATTTTACAAATATTTTACATACAATTACAATTAAAATTACAATTACAAATACAATTACAATTTTAGAATTTTACATAAATTACAATTTTACAATTTTTCATATATACAATTACAATTAAAATTACAATTACAATCATTTCACAATAAATTAAATATTACAATTTAAATTTAAATTTTACAACTATTTTACATACAATTACAGTTAAAATTACAATTACAAATACAACTACAATTTTAAAATTTTATATACAGTTAAAATTTCAATTTCAATTACAATCACGACATAATATTTAATAAATATCATGGTCATTTAATATTAAATTCATTAATAAACATCACGATCATGATAACCATCATACAAACATCATATTCGACTAAAAAAGACATTCAAATTCGCTAACATCATCGTGATCATGATCATCTAACAAGACACAATTAGCATTGTATAACATCATCACAACACAAACATCAAATATACATCTCATTACAAATAACTCATGCTATCACATACACATCTATCTATAAGCCGCACATGAAATGAACATATCTAACATGACCTAACAATATACACATCATGATGACCACCAACATGTAAATTAAGTACAACTGCAACATGAACATAAAATACATGGACCATATATATATATATATATATATATATATAATGTCAAAAATATACCATTGTAATATAAATTTCATGGATTAGTTGGTGGTACAACATCAATAACAGTACTAGTCGAGGCTTGCTCAATCAATGGTGCAGCCTCGACGGTCGATGGTATAGCCTGCTCATGATCATGAGTATTGTTGGATGCTGCAGGCTACTGACTAGACGTACTTGATGGTCCAGCCTGATCTCCATGATGACTGCTGCTAGATGCTAGTGGAGGTTGCTCATCTGGCGTGGCGCGAGGTGAACGATCATGAGATGATGAGTCGCTTCTCACGGACTATCGATCACGTGCCACGTCTCGACCACGCCTATAACGTGTAAAAATCCTCCTCAGCCACATAACTAAGGTTATAGCTCCTACGACATGCCGCATTAGGCTGTACATGTCACGTGTCATGCCTTTCCACATATGTAACAACCTTCCATCAACCTGTATGTCTCTCATATTAGCGGGCCTAATCCCGCCTCAATAATTAATGCAGTAAGCTGGTCGCCCAACTCCATCCTGTATCTAGTATCAAGCCGACTGTGCCTAGAAAAAGGCGGTACCAGCACACTAACAGGAGCAGGTCTCTCTGCACCGGCCTCCTGATGATCCTCGGCAGTTGGCATGCCATGATCGTCATCAACATCCACACCTGGATCATGTGGTGGTGCTGGCATGTCCTCGCCATCAAAATACCCAATGTTTGAAAAATATATACAAGTACACAACAATAATTAGACAATTTCATTACACAATTTAATAAAAACAAGTTAAAGAACATGTTAGAATAAATTTAAATAAAACAATAATATTACCTCTATCATTTGGCGGCTCATCATCTGTGAAGAGGATGTTGGCACACCCTCGCCAATCCAATCCAACATAAGGACATGAGACCATAATGAAGGGATGCAGCTCGTCAACACTGGCTAGCAACTCTAGTGCATCATGTGATATCCTCGCTGGAAACACAGTCTCGCCCCTCTTGGGCATCATCTGCCCCCACATGTGCATCCGTGCCTCGAACATCAGCCTACGAGGCTGCCAAACAAAAGTAGGCCTTGTCTCTAGAAACTTCTCAAAAAATAAACAAAAAATATCTGAAGAAAAAGGGAAGTTGACCCTCCCTTGTGCATGAGCACGACATCTATCTAAGGATGTACAGAACTGCCGCAAAAAAATGACAGACCACCTGACAAGTCGTGGCTCCTGTACTAAAGAATCAACATAATATAGAAATAAGAAACTAATGTGTTGTCTGTCACTGGTGTTGTGTGAAACGGTCAAAATCATAAGTGAGAGGCACCTCACCTCCTCACTACCAAATGCACCAATACGTAACTGACCTCCGACGACCTGAAAATCTGAAGGAGACAATACATCTACTCCAATGTATCTCTGGGAGTACACTAACTGACTCCCTACTACACAGCCAGCTAGAACCTCTGGGAACGAGGAAAAATCCTCCCCTCTCCTCGATAGCCCTGTAATGAAATATATGTTCTCCTTAGTGGGCATGTACCACTGGTTAGGACCAACCCAGAAAGCCTGTTGGTGAGCATTCCACCTGCAGATAAGATGTCTCAAAAACACACCATGGCCCTTTAGGGAAGTAGCCTCATCATAGAACTTGAGGAGGCCTACCTACCTTAGGAGCCCCTGGGCAGTTGCTGTAATAGGGCGAGGGTACACATCTCTCTCCCTATCTCATGCCTCCCACAGGAGAACCATGTCATACTACTCTACCTATTTTTTCCGTTGTTCCCCCTCTTCTCTCTGAATGATTGAAATATTAAATAATTTTTTTTTATTAAATGAGACATGCATTTAGGAATATACATATATAATTTTTTTTGGAAAAAAAAAAAAACAGTCAGTGCGCCACAAAAAAAAGTCATGCACCAGTTCCAGTGTGTCTTTTGTTTGTCGTGCACTGGTGGCAGTGCCCCAGATGATATTTAACGCACTGTAGGCAGTGCACTTGAAAATTTTCAGAGCACCATTGACTATGTACGGTGTCAGGAGTGCAGTGCGCTGACTAAAATCTACGCCCTGACGCGTATAGTTGGGTCATTGCACCAACCTCCTGACTTCATTACATAATCAACGATGCGGTATTTTACTAGGCCGCACAGTTGACCCTGTCGAAATGTTGAATGCGGTGCGCTGAGAAACATACCCACCCCAGGGCGGATATTTCAGTCAACGCACCGCGTTGCTGCTATTCCACATGGTCAACGGTGTGGCTGGCTAAATGACCACACTTTTTTTTTTAAATTTTAAAATAACACGGTGCACCTTTCGGTACCGCCCTGGAAACAGTGCGGATACTGTTAGCACCGGTTGTGGTGCGACCTATAAATTTTACAGGCAGCACCGCTTACCGGTGCGAGCCGAATGACATGAGCGCACCGTGACAATTTTTTTTCTTTCTTTTAAATGGTTAATTTTAAGGTTATTTTAAATTCTAATGCGCAAAAAATCTTAATAAAGGAAAAACAAGAAAAATACTTGTACATTTGACTATCGAGGAGGCATATTGGCTGTAGAATTTGAAAAAGAAAATTTTCCCACCGTTTTTCAAAATGCAAGCTGAAGATTGGTGGGAAATGCACAACATCAGTGCATGCAATGGGTGCAATGGGAGCACTGATGTTAGGGCGGCTCAGACAAGGATAAATTGTACCCATGATTGAGAGCTCTGGAGCACTGAGAAAAGTGAAAAATGTGGTTTTTTGGCTGTAATTTTGTTTTATTTAACCCTGTTCCATTGCGTGGGGTTTTATAGGCACACCGGTGCGGTTTCTTAATACCGGACTGGGCAATTTCTATTTTTGCACTGTGTTTTATGACGCACCGGCGTGGAAGAGTTTTAAAGCACCAGTGCTCTACAGTAATAAGACACACCGAGTGGGTGTGTATGGAGCGCACTGTGTCCGGTGTGCCTTACTTTTGTGCACACCGGTGCTTTCTCTTGTTGAGCACACCGGTGCAGTTTAGGATGATAAGCGCACTGAACGAAAAACATCCACAAAAGCCTCCACCCGCCAACTTCCTCTAGTAACCTCCGATAGAAACAGATGTCTGGGGTATTTTTATAAAAAATTCCTCAAAAACATCCACTAGAGGGTCTTTTCCTTGTAGTGGGTATTCCATCTTGGACTTCATAGGACAAATCCCTCTTACTTTGATCATTAGAGAATCGTTACCGTCCATGAATAGATCATCAACATATAAAACCAAAATAAAAGGTATACCTTGGACCACTTTTGAAGTATAGGTTTGAATCGACACATCTTCCAATCTTCACTAGGTAACTATCAATGCAAACATGCCAGGCTCATAAATCTTGATTCAAACCATACAATTCTTTCTGCAATCATAATACTGACCAAACTAATATGCTTAGCCTCAAACAAATTAATATAATGTAATCAAATTAATCAAGTTTTCTTATCAAGCCTTAAATGTCAAATCAAATCCATAAAAATTCATGCTAATATCACTATCAAACTCTTAATACCAAGTGCTAGGTAGAGCTCATACCAAAATACCAGGTTACAACCCTATCTATTTCCATGTCAACAATTGTCATTTACCAAGCAATATCAAGCCAAAATTTATCAAGCTATCCTCATGATCATAATATGAATAATTTTTGTCACTAAATGTAAATGCATGCGCCAAGGGTAAGTCATATAAGTTCCATCCACTCATTGTGAGATCACTGCATATTGAATCACAAATGTTTACACTTCAATCAATGTGTCAGTGCCAATGATTCCAATAAAGAATAAATACTGAATATTGATATTAATCACTGAGGGTCACTATGCCCATATTGTCATGCCACATCAAGGCAAATCATCATTGTAAAATATGATCAAAACCACAAATAGTTATCAATATGACTTCAATCAATCCATAAGCCAAAACATATCTATGAACTGTCAAGTATCATACCAAAATTCCAATGACGCTCATCTATATTAAGTCAAGTAAATAAGCCAAATCTTTGTAAAAGCATTGAAACTTTTACCAAATACTATCATATAATAGATTCAATGATCAAATCAAGGAAAAATAACATACTAATATGCATCATTACAGACCCCTGCAAACACAATACTAGTTAAGTCATTCAATTTCTCTGCAATAAATCAAACATGGTGTAGATCTCATTGTTTCTCAAACTTCCCTACTCGTAGAATTCTCTATCCTCTGCATCATGTCTATAAATCTATCATCCTCCTGGAGTGCTCCTAATTTTTCACATAAGGTTTTAATTTTTGTGTCCTACATGCTCAACCACACCAATAGGCCTTATTCCATGCATTTTGGAGGCTCATAACTGCACCCTTAAGCCTTTCTCCCAGTGGTTTGGGCTGGGACTAGGAGAAACCCCCTTTGCTTAGTTTAGAACTTGCCAATTTTTTTTTTAACAACATTAGATGATTATTAATGACCGAAATTCTTCCTTCAACATTTAAGTGTATTCCTTTCAAGTAATAATAGGTGTTAAAATATCATGAAAAATTTCTCCCTCTGATTGGGAAGCCACTTCAGTCATCATCATTCAAAACATCAACCTGTCTATCATAATACTGCCATGCATCAAAAGAACTGTTAGATCATGAAATCAAACCATATGCATCATCAACATAAACTACATCACCATTACATATTACATCAAACATTCTTCAAGGGTCAGTTTCATATAATTAGAGTAGTTGACAAGTGTGTCTTCGTACTACAAAAATCATAATGATGACACCTCTTCTTTATCAAGTTAGAGAAACCATTCATATTTTCTAAGATTATCAAAAAATAAACAAGGTCAACAAGGATATCCTGAGTATCAATCTTATTGTTACCCTTTCATCATCAAAGTTACCATGCTTATCATAAGCATTTAACTATAGTATCAAGTTATCATATATTAAAAATCAATGCATCTATCTCATTTATCAAAATATATCAGAGGTCAAACTTATTTTCATATGCATGCACGTGTCATTTATTAAGGTAACATTCCCATCATACCTTAGGGCTTAGCTTGCCTTCCAATCTTGCAGCTCAATCATAACAGTGAAACAATACAGCATACATACCTTGTAATATTTAGATACCTATACAACTTGTAGCTCTTATTTGTCATTGGCAGCTGTAATTCCCTGATGCTACTTTTGAAAACTTTTCATGAGGTAGCATCAAATCTTTTCTACTTGAACTAGATTTATTTTCCCACAAATTAGATGATCCTTAGGAAGGATCTACATATCACATATCATATAGAATTATTTACATACTCAAATATCCAGGACATAATAAGCATTAATCAAAAAATAAATATAAACAAGAATAATATCTCAAATAATTAACATAAATCTAAAGGGTACTTATCTTTAACAAAAGGCAATAATCTCCCTCATGAACCAACCTTCAAGAGTTAGTATTGTCCGTTATCCATGTAACAATTTTGCCTTCAATATATCCAATCAAATTCATCATCAACCATGCCTAATTGAGACTAGCCCAACTAGGGTTACACTAAATCTGTCACAGTTGCTAGAACAACGTCTCATTGATTATACTAGGGTGTCAAGGCTACATAACTCAACCCATTTTAATACTTCATGGTTTCTTCCAAAACCCTAATCTCATGAAATCCATCAAACCCTAATAAATAGATTACTTAGGGTTTCCTTCAAACCCGTGTACTCTTTTAGGTCTACTCCATCTTCTCTTACTCCCATCAATCATGTCTTCATAGGGGTGATATTCAATGACTTTTCTTCAGCCCATCTATGATACCATGTTGATTTTTCTTAGGGAAATATTGTTATTTTATTTAGATAACTGCATTTCATTATTTACACATTGAATTCACCCCACAACATCATAACATTATTCAATAACATATGAACTTATTTAGAAAGAACAATATCATCAACCCTTCAGTGGAACAATAGAAGAAATGTATTCACACAGAAACACCAGGATTTTTTGAAGATCAAGGAAAAACCCCACAAGGGGGAAAACCCTTTCAAATTCTTCTTCTTATTAGATTGTCATTGATTTTTTCAGGAAAGAGAGAGTACAATAATCCAATTCTTTATCCACAATATTATCCAACAAAAACCATCCAAAAAATATCATAAATATGAACCCAATAATAATACTAATCAAAATCACTGTTCACCATCCTATGGTCAACTGTCATCAACTGTTGGAATCTGCAGTGAACTGTCTTGATATGTAGTCAAATGTAGAAATACAATCCTAGTTTCCAATCACACAAAGAGAGTGTACGTGCATGCGGTTGAAACCCTCCAACCACATGAATAAGCTTGCATGCATGCAATTGCAACCAGAAATATCCTGTGGTAACCCTGTGGCTGAGAACCGAAACCCTAATCACACATGTGAGCTTCGAACTCTACAATTTTAGATTTGTGAAAAGAAACGTCCGCAAACCAACCTAAAATATATGTGAGCCAAAACAAAGAATGAAGAATAATTCATGAACTCCAAATGAGGGTTACTTGACTTGCATTTATAGCCATCCAAGGGTGTCTAATTTCTCTTTTGGGCTGACCTATCCTTTTTGTGCACATGTGGGTTTCCATATTGAAATATATTTTTCCTTAACCAAATTAAATTCTTCTAAGGGATAGTAGGGGTCTTGATGAGGAATATTTTCCAAAGGAGGGAATTTTTCCCTCAGATGCCAAAATTAACAAAAACTAGGGTAAAAGTTGATTCATCATGAAATACTAATTCAACCCCTCTCTGAGTATTTATAACAATTGGTATTAGAGTAGGTGCTCTAGGAATAAATTTAACAACTTGTTGTGTAGGAAATCCTTTCTACAGATAGAAATGACCCCTCTAGTCCTATGGGAGGATCTAGCAACAAACGAGACAAATATATGCAAACTTTCCTAACTTATACTAGAAAAACATGACGGAGGACATATTTCCTACCTCTTTCTGATGCTAGTTCCTGTGGCGTCAACCTTGATTATTTAGCTTCCATGCTTACAGTCATGATCTCCTCTCCATTGGCGTAGATGAGTGCCTGCAAGGAAAGACAAGTGGAGACAACAAACGTATACAAAGCATAATTTTTCTAGTACAAGTTATTCAAAAAATCAAGGAACACTACAATAAATATACAATAATTGACATATTTATGGAAAGGAAACACATAATGTATAATTAATATAATGGAAAAGTGAGAAATACAACCAAAAGCCTTGATGTTGGACACCTCCTTATGGTGAGACTCCAAGTCCTAGCCTTCGCCTTCAAACAAATTCCTCCTTAGAAAATGGGCAACAATTGGGCATGCCTCAGCTCATAGGATGGAAACCGACGATTAGTGGATGGTAGGGGTTTCATTTATAGGGAATTAGATGGATTTGAGGATCCATAAAAGGTTGGAGGAGTTCCACATCTCAAGGGAAAGATCCGTGGAAAGAGGATCCATGGCCATGAATGGTAGCTCTCAATCCTATCATCAACAACCTGAAATCACATAGACGTTCTCAAGACTTCTAGTAAGGGAAGATTATCCTCCATTTTGGGAATAATTTCCTGAAGAGAGGCATCAAATATTTCTTGAAAAAAGTGTTGGGAATGGCCCAAATTGGTCTAATTTTGGTAAAAAAACTCCACAACTTGAGGAGTAGAGTGCGGAAAATTAAAAATTGTGCATGGTGTTTAGGGGCTTCAAGGCGGATTGAAGCCCGTCATTTTTTTAATGGGTAAAATTTTAGTGTATTGTTTTATCCGCCCATGGTATGTGGACCATGGTTTTGTATGTATGTAAATGCTATATAAAGCGATGTAAGGCTTTTTCGAATTCATAATATATGTAATGGTTGAATTATGTTTGTAATTGTATCTATCTTTCTGTGCTTTTGGGCCTAAGGGAAGGCTCCGCAGTTGTGTGTGTGAAGGCCTTGAAGAGTTTGAAACTTTGTGCGTAGACCACCTGTAGCTGTGTGTGTAGGTCGAAGAAGTGTATATACTGAAGAAACTTACCATGATAAAATAAGAATATTTTTGAAGTCATCTTTGTGTTTATGAGCTGTAATAACTTATTATCTGCATTGTGAAGTTGTTTATGTGCTCTATGTTTTGTTTCTATAATAAGGGCACAATGTGCATAAGTATTGACTGATGAATAAAGTATATACCATTCAAGTGGATAAATGCATCCATTCAAAATAAGCATAATTAGAGGCTTAGCAGTAGATCCACACTCCATTGTCCCTCTAGATACAGAAACCTAGTTCTGACATCCCCCAATATTGTCTCGGGTGAGACTACGATCTATGCAACAGGTCATTGTCGAAAGGGACAGTAATAGAGGGTTTTGTTGGTGCACATTTAACTCCAAACATGTGTTAAGCCTCCCCTGAGCTAAAATTTAAGCACCGATTGCAAAATTTAGGAAGCCAAAATCAAAGGTTCAAAATGGGAATTTTTGGGAATTGAATCAAAGGTTCAAAATGTTAATGGGACAATTAAGATTTAAAATTCCTAAGGATCAACATAAGGAGTGGTTTATAGCTGTGTTATTGCTACATATCAGGCTACCTTTGACACAACATAAGATATCAACACATGTCGAAGCTATGGAAATTGTGATGAAGCTGGAAGATTCGCCGGTGGGAGATACTCATGCAGGAGTACAAAAGATTCAGACTCAACTAGCACACATGACCTTGGAACTGCAAGATCTGAAGAAGGGTAAGGAAGTCAGACCAGAAATTCGGTCAGAAGTATGGTGTGTAAAATGTAAAGCAGAAGGAAATTTTAAGGAGCAATGCCCCGTGTTCAGAGAGTATTTGGCTAGTGGAGCACCTAATCCATTGAACCCAAGATCAAGCGCACGGTGTGTTACATGTAAAATTGTAGGTTAACATTGCATAAAAGAGTGTTATTTGTTGCAGAGGTATGTGCATACCCCAAAGAAACTATTTTTTAACATCTATAGATTAGTGGGGTATGATGAAATTTTTTTTCACAGTTATGATTTGATGATGGAGCACAGTGTTGATTCCTATAGAATGCAAGATGAATGACTTGCACATGAAGATCAAGGAAAACATGCTGGTCGAGGAGGATTCCAAGGGTATGGACAAGGAGGAGGAGGTGCTAGTCGAGGACATGGCCAACTTATCTGTTACAACTATGGAGAAGCATGACACTTCATGAGCGATTGTCAGAATCTGACTGCAACCTGTAAGTATTGTAAAGCCTTTGATCATGTGATAGAAGAAGTCCATTCCTTATGGCAAAGATGCAAGAGAAAAGAAACCAGAAACCCACATAGAATCTACATATGATGACCGTTGAACCAATGGAAGATGACCCATGCATTAACATAGTAACAAGAAGTGGCATAGTGAGAGGAGATGATAAATCTGAAGGAAAGAAGCTGATGGAAGATACATGGGTTAAGAAGACCACAAAAAAGGCCCCTGGATTCAACATGCAGAGGTAAAAGGAGACATTCATGGATGCAAAGTGAAGCTTCATGGATCGTGGAGCTTCCATGTCTACATCACAACCGCTGTAGAAGTTAATACCAAAGAAGGACAACACCAAGGTAATTACCACGATGAAGGAATTTGATCCAACTACATTAAGATCATTCTTGTAGAAATGCATGAAGATATTGAGGGATCATAAGATTGTTGAAATAATCCAAGATTTGATAGATCCCCGCGCTGGAACAGAAGAACCGTGTAGCCATTTGCGCATAGTAAATAAGTTGCATCGACATAAGAACGGAACATGAAGGGAGATGAGGCTAACTGTGCAGATTGGGGAATATTATATGGATAAGGTAATCCTGGATTTTGGATTTGATGCCAATGTGTTTCCTAAGAAATCTTGGGAGCAAATGGGAAAAACGCAGTTGCAATTATCATCGATCTAGTTGAGGATGGTTAACAAACATAATGTCATCCCAATGTGAAGGTTATCCAGAGTTATAGTAGATATTGAAGGAGTATGTGTTGTTGCAGATTTTTAAGTAATTGAAATTGTAGATGATAGAAAAAAATATTTGATGCTGCTTGTATTGGATTGGGCTTTTGATACTGACACAATAATCAATATGAAGAAGAGAAATATGGTGTTCGAAAATGTCAATTTGAGGGTCATTGTTCCTCTAGACCCATCAGAAGGAGTGCGACATACATAGCCTGTATGCAATGAGTATTGCAACGCAGATATTGACAACATATATAAGATAAAAAATAAAGAGGAATATTGGATCAATCCCATTGTAGATGGAAGGCTTTGTTGGGAACAAGACAATTCCTATATTTCAGTCTCTGATGAAGAACTAGAGAATCAATAGAATAGGTTGCATGAAGTCTCTACAAGACGATGTGTCAGAATCATGATATCACTTCACTACATAGCTTCAGAGGTATGTAATTTTCCTTATTATGATGGGATAGGAGAGGTAAGTACTTTTATTGATGAATTTGAAAGAGAAGTACTAGAAGAACAGAGGTTTCAAGATTTGGACGTAGCTTTGATATCTACACCTGCTAGATGGTGGGGGTACTCATAAAGAAAATATAGGGAGTTGGTAATAGTATCATAGGCTGATGAAGATTAGATTTGGCCCATTAAATACCAGAATCAAAGTAAAATATGATGGCAAGGATGACCCCCAGGAGCATATTTTTCGTTGGACTTCAGTTTGGGGCGAAGATCTAGAACCAGAATGGGTACATATGTTTTTTTACACAATGGACATGACACATATGAATTGATATCTTGAGACAAAACTACGACATGTAATGACGAATTGGCACGATTTGGTTGAAGGGTTCTTGCTAACATTTAGTTTTGAAGATGCCTGTCCATGCATAGGTGAAGCCCTTCAGGAGATCAGACTAGGGTTTTTTAAGAATACAACTATGCTAACTTGGACGCAACCCAATTGGACCACGCAGTTGCAGAACACATTGGAATCCTATAATGTGAAAATGGAAGAGGATGATGGAGATCCACACAATACTGATATCCCATAATCAGAAGGACATCACGAAGTTGTGGGACTAGAACCTGAGATACTTGACATAACACAACCTGCAAATATAAAGAAGGTGAATATAGGGTCAAAAGAGGAGCCAAAATTTGCGATGATTGGAGATTATTGGGATGAAGACACAGTTAGAAAGATTGCATAACTATTGCACGAGTATCAAAAGCTCTTTCCCACGAAGTTCTTTGAGTTGAAGGGAATAGGAGGGGACCTAGGCATTATAAGGATTCCTCTGAAATCTTATGCGAAGCCAGTAAAGAAAAGGCCCTATTAGTTGAATTCCAAATACAAAGAAAAATTGAAGGTGGAATTGGATAAAATTCTCAAAGATGGGATTATTAAACTAGTCGGAGAGTCTAAATGGGTAAGCCCCATGTTAATCTAGGAAAATAGGGAAAAGGATGAGATCAGGATATGTGTGGACTTAAAAAAGTTGAATGATGCATGATTGCATGACCCCTTTCCCACACCATTTACAGACAAACTATTGGACAATGTAGGAGGAAAATATGCCTATTTCTTTATAGATGGATTTTTGGGCTACCATAAAATCAAATTGCGCCAGAGGATAGAAATAAGGCCAATTTTTCTATAGATTTGGGATCTTATTAGTACATGATGATCCCATTTGGCTTGAAGAATTCTCCTATCGCATTTTCTAGAGTTGTAGTCACAACTTTGAAGGAGTATATACACAAGTTTTTGGAGGTTTACTTTGATGATTGGAAAATATTTGTCTTGTTGAAGAGGCATGTTTCAAGCTTGATATTGATGTTGGATACCTGTAGGCAATATTAGATATCATTGAATTTGAAGAAGTGTATCTTTTGTGTACCTTTTGGTATACTATTGGGTCATGTTGTTTGCAAGGATTCATGGTGGACCCTGCGAATATTACTGCTATTGTAAACTTGGAGCCACCTAAAACAGTGAAGCAACTACGCATGACACTTGGACATATTGGATACTACAAAAATTTGATAAAGGCGAATGCACAGATAACTCTGACGATGGATAAGCTATTGAAGAAAGATATTACTTTTTGTTGGGATGAATAATGGCAAAAGAGCATCGACATACTAAAGGAGAAGATGGTAACTACACCGATTCTAGTTTTCCTGAACTGGAATAAGGAATTTCATATACATTTCGACACTTCTTACATAGCATTGGGATCAATATTAGCACAACCAGGGGATGGATAAATTGATCACCCCATAGATTTTGCAAGCAGAAAACTGTTCAAAGTGGATAAGAACTATTCTATGACAGAAAGAGAGGGGATAGCTATGGTTTATGCATTACATAAATTCATGCATTATTATTTGGGAGCGCACTTCAAGATGTTCACTTATCTCTCTGCTCTAAATTATTTGCTGAATAATTCCGTTCTAGGAGGAAAAATCTGTTGATTCCAGAAATAAGCCCGTTTCAATTCCAGGAGTATGATTTTGAAGTTGTAGTCAAGCCAGGGAGATTGAACGCTGAACGTGATCATCTGTCAAGGATAGAGATAGGTGAAGAACCCACGAGCATTGAGGAGAACTTTCTAGATACACAAATCTTCACAATAAGAGTCGCAGATAATCACTCGACGTATATTATTTAGTTTTTGACCACAGGGATGGCACCCGCGGAGTACACTGTGCAACAAAAGAAGGAGCTGGTAGTCAAAGAAAATAATTTTTCATTGATTGCAGGATATTTGTACAAGATGTGACCAAATGAAATACTGTGTAGATATGTCTCTGAGCATGAAAGGTAGAGGATTTTAGAAGAAGCTCATGGAGGAGTTGCAGGAGTAATTTATGCAGGAAAGGCCATTGCACAAAATATTTTGATAGATATTTTATCGTGGACCAAAATACACATGGATACAAGGGAGTTTTGTAGAGATTGTGATGTGCGTTAGATAAATGTAAAACCATCTAGAAGGAAGGAAATTCCAGTAAATCCACGGGTGACATTACATGCATTTTATAAGTGGGATATTGACTTTGTTGGACCTATTAATCCACCAGGAAAGAAGACTAACGTAAGGTATAGCATCACTGCACAAATTATTTGACAAGGTGGGCCGAGGCAAATCCAGTGAAGGATTGGAGTGCAGATACTACTGTGAAGTTCATATTCGAGTATATTCTGTCCATATTTGGGTGTCTGAAGATATTAATGAGTGACAAGGGTTCGCATTGCTTGCTTAAGACTATTGAGGAACTGGATGGATAATTTCAAGTAAATCATAAAAAGAGCACACCCTATCATCCTCAGGTGAATGGGACAGTTGAAGCCTTCAATAATATTCAGGAAAATGCACTCACAAAAGTGTGTAATGTGAAAAAAAATGACTGGGATCTGAGAATTACAGCGGTGTTATGGGCATATAGGACATCCTGCAAGAAGCTGGCAGGACAAACACCTTTTAGGTTGGTCTATGGACAAGAATCAGTCATTCCTATGGAATATATTGTGCCAAGTTTAAGAATTGTAACATTAAGAGATATGGCAGACCGTGATACAATGGAGGAAAGGATGGAGAAATCACTTGCTCTTGAAGAAGACATGTTTATAGCAGGCTATCATCAACAAGTGCACAAAGAAAGGGAGAAAGATTGGCATGACAGGCACATCAAATATAAGACATTCAAGGAAGTAAAACTTGTACTGTTGTATGATAGCAAGTTCACAAATATCCCAGGAAATTTCCAAACACATTGGTTGGGAACAGATATCATCAGGCATGTCTTTGATAGAGGTGCAGTTCAACTTGTAAAGTTGGATGGTTAGTTGATGCCAGGACATGTGAATGGTAGAACACTGAATATATACAGGGATGACTATGTCCCTGGAAGCTCACACTGAAGAATGAAAATGGGAAAGTCTTAGTGCCATCTACAGTTGAAAGTGGGAACATCACTATAAACTACTATGCAGAAAGGGGCTTCATCGAAAGAAGAGCATTGCACGATAGTTAGAAGTATGTTGAAGTCCGAAAGAGCCATGCTGAAGGAATATTACTGCGTGATGTTAAGGAGAATGTCGAAGTCTGAAGGAACTATGACAAGGGAGGAATTGCTACGACACAAAGGGAGTTTCATTTAATTTCACCAAAAATATGACCGTTTGAAGGAAAAAGTTGACGTGAAAGGGAAGTTTTCATTAAAAGGAGTGGGGGAATCACATTTATCGAGCACAAATGGTCGAATCTAGCGCCATAGTGAGAAAAAAGCTCCACATTTTGACACTTTTCTTCTCAATAATTTTAATTGGGAATTTGCGCCTAAGTGAGAACAAAATTCTTCACTGTATGTCTGAGAGGGTTAGGAAATTAATAAGGAAGGGACTAGCAGGACTCATAGAAGCTACAACACCGAGTGTCACATGCCCGAGGTCATAGAGATAGTAAACACCCAAAAAAGTGCAACTAAAGAAAAAGGTAAAGAGACCATATGAAACCCCTGGAGTAAGAAAATCCCCAAGGAAGAAAATCACAAAGAGTAGTGGACCAAGCAACGAGAGGATAAGAAAAAAAAGAAACCAATGGAGATCTAAGATAGTGAGGAAGAAAATTACATCCCAGAAGTAGAGATACTATAAGAAATGGAAGTAGAGGATGTAAAAGCTATCTCTATGCTACCCCCATATATACTGCCACGGAAGCCATGTGCTAATAAGGTGAAATACCCTAATAATGTGAAGTCCGGTGTATTGACACCACTACTACCCGAAGATGTACCTTTTGAAGGAGAAACTTTGTCGAAATTGCTGCAACTGAAGATGGAAGATTGGGACTTTAATGATAGGAGAAAGTATCCACAATTTGAGGCTATCCGATACCTACATCAATTTTATTACCCAGAGAATAAAGTCACCAGATTGGAGCCTCATCAGTGGGATGAAGGATTGGAAAGCATAGGATTGTTAAATATGTTGAATGTGCCATACTTTGGTCAAAGTGATATTAACACAATCTGTGTTAGCGTGATCCTGGAAATAGTACATGATGGATACATCTAGCTGGGAGAGAGGATCACAATCGATGAGATGTTGATTAGAAGAATAACTGCGCTACCATAACAGGGAAAGAAACCCACTGAGGATTTCATGGGTAAGAGTCAGGATAAGGCAGTCATTGATGACATGAAGACACAATATCGGCTGGTCAAGAAGTCAAGGGGCTATGCCATCAATTTTATCAATGACCAAGTGGTGTGCTTCGTCACGCATATAATTGCAGGGAAAATAATGTGAAAATGTAGAGCAAACGAATTATTAGCAGCCGTGGTCTCTTTGGCCGCACAGTATAGTAAGGGGGTCCTGTTTAACTAGGCCGACTACTTATGTAAATAATTTTTGGAATATTGTCGCGAAGCACAGGAACAAGGGAATACAATCCACTATGCATGATTTATGTTAATCATTACAGTGATGACATGGAAGGAACCATCGGAGTCAGAATTCCCTATTGTGGAACCGGATGTGTGCAAAGCTGCGAGGTATGCCTTGCTCTGGTTTAACAAGGAACCGAAGCGCACAACAAAAAATAATTTTTTTGGGTATTAATGGAGATGGATTTACACACGGTGGTGAATCAACGTCCCATGCTGTCACCTACTTTGTTTGAAGAATATCGAAATATCATAGAGTTTAAGGTCGATTTCCACAAAGCATACATCAAGGCATGGAAAGACCTTACAGAAACATGGCATCCTTTGCCATATTTGGTCACATAGATTGACCTCTTGAATGTAATAAAGACATGGTCGTCAGACTGGATGACTCCACTTTTTGGAGGCATCGAGATAGAGAAAGACACTACACAACATGTGGGAACTAGTGGAAAGGATATCGAGATAGGAAAAGGCACAAAACAAGAGACAAAAAAGAATGGGGAAGAAACCGAGGAAAAAAAATTAGATCAGGGTGGCCAGGACCCTCCTACTCCCACCGATGTAGAAACACTTGAACCACTATTTTTTATCAAGAATATGGTACCTACAACATCTATGTGAGGTGCGTGGAAGAAGCACAAGGAATATAGATCCATGCATGCAAAGCCATTGGTCCTGTTAGGAACCTATAAATTTTGTAGGGTCACTTGATTATACTTGATGATTATTATATTTCAGATGTTGTAAATAATATTTCATCTTGCAAATCATTTCCAAGAAAAAGTAAAATTGGCTTGCAAGACAAAATGCGCCCTTAGATTTAATTAAACACGTTTTAGAATAAATTGATCCTTCTTATAATAAATTTAATCGTGTCATTAAACATGATTAATAATTTGTAATATTATGCTCTGGCACTAATGTTTTAATAAGTTCAAAAGTGACAAATAATATTTTTCGACTTATGGTATATGGTGCACACAATCCAATGACCACGATCTAACCTACTTGGATCAACGACGGGGGATCGATTTTGGACCCCCCAGTCCATTCTATCATTATTAGTAGAGGGGATTCAAAAATCGGGTTCACATTTCCCAGCCCCATATTATGTGGCATGCACTCATCATTTCACACCCCCCAACCTTCGAAAACCACTCCTTCACTTCCACACCACTTATATTCCACCAGGTGAACCTCTAGCCCCCACTGCGCTCCTACATCATTCCCTTTTCTCCCACTTCCTGCCTACCACCTTGCTCATGCGGACCCCGCTACCCTTATGCCAAGTCAACCTCCCATCCGCCACCTCACTCATGCAGACCCTGCTATCATTTCACCACGTCACACTGGTGGAATCCATGTTACCTCCCTCCATGTCATATATCCATTTCATCCCACTCCTGTAAGATCAATAGTGAACATTGGCAATTAAAGTTAGCACCAAGCTGGAAAAATGGTCAGTTAAAACTATGTTTTTTCCTATACAACACAAAAATTTCAAGCATGGATTACAAATAAATGAGAACGTATTTATCCAAACCAAAAGAGGGTTTTATCCAAAGCGGACCCATTTCAAAAAACCTTTCTCATTTTTCTAAAAAATATTGTGGTTTGGGATATTTGAAAGAATATTTGAAGGCACATTTTCCAGAAATGTCTCGTTTTAGCCATCTTTTTGCAGAACAAATTTTGGCTAATCAGAGATGAATATTTGGAAACTAGAGGATGTTTTTGTTCCTAAAATTCCAAATTAAAATAAGCTACATATTTTACACAAATATTACAGAATGAGAGATCCATTCACATATTCACATCCTATTTTTCTGACTGTGCAAAGTCCTATTTCAGACATATTTTTGTAGAGAATATTATGAACAACTAGAGTAGAATTTTGGAAAACTGAGAGAGGTTTATCTCAAAAAACATATTTATCTACAATAAAATATTTCCATTTTTACAAAAATATATCGGATTGAGATAGTCAAAGGGATAAATTGACGCTATCTTTCAGAGGAAAAATATCATAGATGGTTAGTGACTTGGATGTCACCTCATCAAATTAGACTTGCAATCAAATTCGAATTAATATTCCTTACCGCCAAAAATCCTCAAAGATAGTGCCAAGCAGCTTCAACAGTTTTTAGTTGTTTTATATTTTAGTTCTATTTGTGTAACACAATTGTGAGATATTTGTAATAAATCTTGATATTTCCAATCAAGATATTTGGTAAAGAATTTGTATAAATACTTCATAATTTGAAGTGACAGATGTTGGGACTTGTACTGAGAAAGACTACCATTCATTGTAAATTTGTTCATTGAGTTCAAGTGACCTTTTGCATTAATACAAGATAAGATGTTTCAGGATTCATGTGTCATATCTATGTGGTGAAGTGCTTCTTAATGTAATATGTTTTCTCTGTTTTCATATGTGTTTCTTTTCTCTATTGTTTTAAGGAAAATCAAGTTCGGGATTTGTTTTACAACACCCTGTTATGGCTTAAAGAAATATCAATGTTTTATTCTGAAAGTTTAAATATAGAATTCAACTAAATTTTTTCTATATTTAAAGTGAATCCTAATATGTTCTTCCCTCTCCATCTCATAAACTACAAGGATCCAATAATATGCCTACCTTGCCTTGTTGTACTTAAGCTTGATTATTTCTACGATTGATCATCTTAAAATCTTCTAACTCCATTGCCAAATGTACTTCCCTTGCTTTTCCAACCAAACCAATTCGAAAACCAAACTCTGAGCTTTCATAACTAGCTTAATATCTCAATATAAACAAATCTAAATTTGACAGAGAGATCCCTCTCTGGATCAAAAGGGCTAGCTTCTGATCTGTTACACAGTAATTTGTCACCGTCCTTACCATTCCCCGTCCCGCACAATGGAGGACCCATTATGTGACCTGTGAACACTGTCATGCCTTGAAAACATCATCAATGCATCCCTCTGAGTATGAGCTTCATTACCCCTTGAGACATCTCCTTGCAAAATCCATAGAAAAAGCAGCTCTTTTTGCATTGTTGTGGGTAAACCCGATTCGATGCTCGCACTTAATCGAGAAATCTACAGCAAAAAGAGAGTCGCCACTTGGCGCTCTGTCATAGAGCAGCAATCGCGCCACCCATTTTAGGGACTGTTTTTTAAGTATGGATGGCGGAAGTTGAGTTCAAACAAACTCACAACCATTGCCTATCTTGAGTTGGGAGGTTTGGCTGCGGGAGTTCTATGGAAGGGAAGTGGTTTTGCCACCTTCTATGGAACCTTCCTTGTTGATAGGGCCAATCCCATAATAATAGGGATCCCAACTCCCTCCTTCCCCATCTATAAAAGCTTGCTCAGATCCATGGCAAGCTAGTCTTGAAGTGCTGAAGCTTTGCATCTCCCTATTCCCAAGTGTCTTTGTGCTGTAAAGAATCCCTTCTTTCCCTTAAGGCCCATTCAAGCGAGGAGACCATTGTTACGAGACTCTGGAGAGGTTTCCCTTTCCTTGGCGAGCTTTGCGAGACGTGGACAACCGGAGACCCGTTCGAAGGAAGCTGCGACGTCAGAACTTGGTTGTAGCTTCTATTCGTTTATCACTTTAATAGATGACTATGATTATGGTTCCACTCCTTTTTCTATCATGTTAATGCGAGTAATATCTTTTCTGACCGATGTTTAGTTACGTATGTTGGTTCCTATGCATGTATCTGTTCGTTTCTTCTGCGTGCAGGTGTTCATCCACGGAGATCGTGGAAGGATTGTGATCTGCCAGGGCTGAAGGACGGGGACATCTTCTTCTTCAGATCTAGCGTTGGAATCCGGGTAGGCTCTTATCCCAAGTCTTTCATTCGTAACTAGGAGCTTGCGTCATAGCATTGTTTGTTTGTTGCTAGACCCCTGCTGGGCTAGTAGGGATCGCCTCTGTCCGCAGAGGGGATTTACCTCCTCAACAAATTGGCGACTCAACTGGGGATCGTCCGGTTTTCCTTGTCCCGTTTATGATTGGTTCGCTTTGATTGTTTCTCCTTGCTTGATGAACCTTCTGGGTTGGATTCTTTCACTATTTTAGCTTCTTGGTTTGCTTAGCTTGTATTGGTCTGCTTTCAGATTAGCTTGTTTTTTAATTTTTATTGGAGAACTCGACTGGCGCGGGTTTTAACCCGACAGTCGCGCCACTTGGCGCTTGTTGCATTTGTCTGTCTCGCGCCAATCGGCCTCTGGCGCCAGTTTCAAGGCCACAGTCGCGCCACCCCTGTACTTTTCTTCATTTTTTGGCTTTCTGAGCTTGACCAGTACTTTTCTTCTTGATTTTCTGATTGTCTGAGTGTGTTGGAGTCTTGTTTGACTGGAATTCACCGCTATCCTTTGGTTGTTTGCCTCTGTCTATCGATTTCACGATTTGAGCCCTAGGGCATCTAGTGGCTTAGTGAATCGAGCCCTCCATTGGGAGTTTTGGTGTTCTGATTGTCCTGTCAACTTGTTGATTGATTCTCCACGCTCTCTTTACAGTCTTTGATTGTTTTGCTGCATCTTTTGAGTGATTGTTCATTCCTTCATTCAGAATTCGTTTGCCTTGCTTTGGACCTAGATCACACGGTCCATCGGAAGTTTTCAAGTCTTTCTTTGCTTTGAGGGACTTTGGGTCGATTTAGAGATTTGGTTGCTTGCTTCTTTGAGTGAATGTTGTTTGCTTCGCTCTCGTAGATATCATTTCTCAAATTGTTCCTTTTGTTTTCAGTGCACATTAGCCATTAAACATTGAAAATCAAAAAAAAAAATATAATCTCTTTTGCTTTTGTTAAATTAGTGCAAATTGTGATCTTTTCCATATTGCTAGTGATTAGTGTTTGAATGAAAAGTGTGCAATTGCATTAGTCGCATTAGAGACATTCTTGTTTGTATTCCGTTCATTTCGTTTGCATAAAAGCTCTCAACTCTCATTTAACTAGTTTTCATCGAACGAAATGTTGCATCGTGGCATATAGCTTGCATTTAGGAGACACTACATACGATAGGGCCTGGAAATTGAAACTTAATTGAAGATCAACTGCAAAATTTATTCAATTAACCTAAGGCAACATTGGAACTTAACGAAACATATTTAGAAGGTCTAGGCTAGAGACGTGTTCCGGCGTCGTTAAACCTAGCAGCTGTCGTTCGCCTGTTGGCTTTAGACAGCGCTAGTACGGACTTGCGCTCCCCGTACCGTCGCGTATATAAAGGGAGACCCCTCTAGGTTCTCAATCCTTTATCCATAGGAAGCCGAGTCTGCCGCCCTATACCCGTGATACACCGAACACAGCATTCGGGGAGACTACCTGCACGTACGGAAAGTCCTTGGTCGATTTCTGTTTCATTTTTGAAACCAAGGTGTATATTGCAGTTCACGGATATTTGGTACACCCTTTGTGCCTAGTTTTCCTGAGCAGTCATTTGGTCTTTTCTGACTCCCTAAACTTGAAAAGACCGTCAAGCGCTTGTCCTTTCACGCTTGTGTCAACTCTGAAAGAGATAGAGTCATCTTTTTATCGTTTCTCGACTCTTGAAACATGAAACAGTAGAACTTCTTATTTTCCAATGTGGTAAAATTAATCCCCCACGATTACACGCCTGCTTAGATATTGCTTGTTGACCATTTGATCGTGTGCCCTTAACTCGTTTTCAGCCCGTGTGTGGTTTTGAGTTTGATGGCAACTTTTTCAAAGTTCACCAACCAAGGAATCCCCTTAGAAGGGACTCCTGGTCATTTTCCTCCTTTTGGAAATGTTGGTGCTCCTTACATGGCGACGTTATCCCTTCCTGGGTTAACTGTTGGGTTGCCTGTTTGGTTGTTCTCAACCTCTGTTGTCCCGAATAACTCCGTTACTGTTCAGTCAGTTCCTCCGACAGAACAACATCATGTTGATTCCAAGGTGGACCTCTCCCCTTCTTCGCCTGTTTCTGCGTCCTCATCTTCTACTTCGCCTGGTGAAAGCCTGGATTCGAGTAACAAGGTGGCTAAGAAGAAGAAGAAGAAGACTAAGAAGAAGAAGTCCGATAAGCGAGAGGCTAAATGTACAGCTACTGTCCCTAAGGAATCTCCTCTCGATAGTCCTTCCAACCCTCCTCGAAAAGTCAAGTTCCCGTGCATGTTGTGCACGGGAGACCATCTTCTTCGAGACTGCCCTGGCATTCCCAAGGTGCTCGAAGTATGGTCCAACGGCTGCCCACCGTTGCCTTTGGCTTCCGGGAGTCAAGTTGGGGGCACGTCTTCAGCTGCTGTTGATAAGGACTCTAAGAAGCAGGGTAAGATCACCAATCCCTGTAAATTGTGTGAAGGACACCATGCCATTCACCTTTGTCCTTATATGGATGAAGCCAAGCGAGTCTTGGACAACCCAGTCGGTTCTACACCACGCCTTCCACCTGGTTACAATCGGCTTTCTGTGAGTCCTCTACCAGCCGATCCTATGGTTGGTCAAGAGTCATCCTTGGTCGATCCCACTCCCCCAGAAATTCAAATTCACGAATCCAGCCCTGACCAACCATTGGTCGTAGGATCGGTTGAACTGGCCCCGTCCGCGGTGCACCAGGTCTTTTCTGTCGAGAGTGGATCTCGCACTCCTCATGTCCTTCTGATCTCTTCAGATTCTTCAGACTTGGAGAAAGATTCTCCTGTCCCTGTGCTTCAAGAAGCTCCTCCTCCGCCTCCCATGATGGAGGCTACGGAGGATATTCCTCCCGCCTTCGAGATGGAGGTCATGGGGGAGGCTTCTGCTTCCGTAACATCAGGGGAAGACCTTCGCATCTCGATGGTAGCCCCTTCGAGTAGTTTGGTCGCTTCCTTTGACTGGAATCGATTTGCAGGATTTCGCCTTCCGTCTTATGTGCCTTTCGAGATCACAGTACAGGCTCTTGGTCTGGTTGTACCCAGCACCATTATAGACGAAGGTGCGTCTGTTAGTATTCTGTCTTCAAATACCTGGCAAGCTTTCGGTTCGCCACCGCTTGCGCCTGTTACGCAGAATCTGTTGACATTCAATAGAAGGACGAGTCAACCGTTGGGGATCCTTCCAAGGTTACCTGTTACTTTGGGAGGAAAAACTGTCCATATGGACGTGATGGTCATTCCAAGCCCCTTGGATTTCAATCTGCTTTTGGGGCGCGATTACACCTATGCCATGGGAGCGCTCGTCTCCTCCCTCTTTCGTGTGGCCTGTTTTCCGCATGAAGGAAGGATCGTGACCATTGATCAGCTGTCATTCTTTGGTCCTAATGTGGCAACTAGTCCGCCATCACCCCCTCCTGGTTTTTATCCACCTGTTGTCTCTGCCCCACCGCAGGTCAACTATGTGTCTACCTACCCCGTGCCTGTGCCCAGTGATGATACCGTCGTGCATCAGGTGATGGGGGCATTGGGTCCTGACTTCCAGAATGTTTTCCTTCCATCGGGAGTGGAACTCTTGGAAGCGACGCCTTCTTTTTCATTTTGATGTAAGCCAGTTAGAGCACAGTTCCCCTGTGTCAAGCTCTTTAAAAAATGAAACCAGGTTGGCGGAGCATAATTCCTCCACTTGTGTCGAGCTCCTAAAACAATGAAACAAGTTGTCTGAGGATAGTTCTTTTAAGTGTGTCAACCTCGTTAAAATAATGAAACACACGCTTGTTCAATTCGACTTTTTGTTTTGAACCTTCACTCCATTTTCAATGGACTAAAGCTTGGGGGGCATGCACCTCGAATTGAGACATCATGCTGGGGGGCATGCCCGTTTTCCCCTTTTCAAGCATAGTTTGCATATGTGTGTCTTCATGTGTGCTTTTAAGCTTACGTAAAAATGAAATGTGTGATTAGATACATTGTGTGAATACATTTCACATTGGGTCGTTTGTTATGTAACTGATACATTAGATTACATTGGTATTAGACATTTGCATGACATATAGAAAACATCATCACATGTAAAGAAAGATCCATCCAAAATAGTCATATGTATATATATATATATGTGTGTCGAAATTTTTGCACAGTATGCATCACAAAACTCAAAAAATATACATAGTCATCTTAGTACATCCGGAGACGCTATGTCTCTCAAAAAATAGATGTAGCATAAATCCTAAGAACTAGTCTGCATGGTGCTCATGATAGCACGTCACTGCACGCACTAGGCGCCTCAAGATTCGGTGGATCCGATTCGGGACTCCCACCGTATGGCGCTGGTACTCCATCGGTACGTCTGACAGTCGGGCATAGTCTGGGATCCCATGGACGATCCCCTCGAGGTTCTGAACCAGTGCCTCTCCTCCGGTGCCTTCCCCCTGGATCTCAGGGGCGAGTTGTGTCCTCCGGGAGATAGGAGACATCCCGGCTGGTCTCTCAGGTCCTACATCTGCATGCATATATAATTGTGTTTAGACAAGTGTGTGTTAACAAAAAAAACATATAAACATAAAATCAAAATATGAGGTCTTACCCAGCTCTTCATCCCAGTGGTCTCCTTCTGGTAGCGGGAGATCTGGGTCCCCTGTAAAGTCAGTTCCCGCATAGGGCCAATCTTCCACAACGATCAGTTGGCGCTGTAACCACCTGAAGAACTCAGGCTTCCAGGACATCTGTTGCCCGCCTTCAGATCTGGGCATCAGTGCTGCCCAGCGAGCCATCCTCGGCTCTCGTGGTACCGGACTCGCCACATGGGCCTCTTGGCCCTGGAAGGTTGGTATGCATTCCAGAATGAACGATACCAAGATGGAACCATACCCAAACTGCTTCATTTTGTTCTGTTTGCACTTTGTAAGCTGCCTTTTCATGTTGATCGTGACAGCTGTTGCCCAATCATACAGTCGGGGACCCATGCATTCTGAGGCCAGTAAGAGTTGAGTATTTGTAGCCTCGTGCGGTGCCTGCGATCCAGCAGCCCGCGTAATGGTGTGGAGTACAACTCTCAGTGCTAGGTCAGGGATGGTTGAGATGTATACCTTCTTACTCCTTGTTCCTGTTTGTGCCCCGCGGCACACCCGCGCCATTACTTCTTCCATCTTTTCCCCTGATGGTCTGCTCCCAGTCAGTACAGGGATTGGACCCCTGCGGGATAATCCAGTAACGAAATAAATGTCAGCGACCTCCAATTCCAACACCTGGTCTCGTATTCTGAATACTTGGTCATTTTCATCCCAGAGGTTGATCGGATATTGGAGGAGCTCAGGCTGAGCTCGTAAGCATGGCGTGAGGAAGAACTTTTTTAAGCCACAGTCTCTCAGAGCATTCATACATGCTTGGCTTTGCATGGCCTCTTCGTCCTCATCTCCGTGTTCTCGTTCCTTCCATTCGATTGCCATTCTGACTGTTTATCTGCATTCACATGGTCCAAAACCCCTTATTAGATCTTTTGTGAGCTTCAAAATTCAAGAAATTTGGCATAAATAGTGGAATTTTAGGCGGAAATTTGGGTTCCGCCGCTGGCGCGACTGTTTTGCTGACAGTCGCGCCATGTGGCGCGGACCCTTTGGTAAAAAGAGCTCAGTGGCGCGGGTCCGTGCCCGATACCCGCGCCACTTGGCCCGGCCCTAAAAATTCAAAAGTGCCCTTACAGAGCTGATTTCTAAGGGAAATTCATTAAAAAATGTATGGAAAGAAAGAGAAAAGGAGTGCCACTTACCTGTCACAGACGAGACGCTGGATGGTTGCCTGGATTGGTCGCAATCGCCGTCAGAAGATTCTGTTCCAAATGGACCACTGTTGCTCTCCACAAGGTAAATAGTAAAAAGTAATTTTATTTTTTACCATTGGACATATTTATAACTTTTCGACGTTAAATGAGCTTTAAAAGTTATTTTTTGTCAAATATTTGCATGTATTATGTCGAAAATGGATTTTACGCTTGTTGGGTATGTGCAGCGGCAGGTTTTGCGACTTAAAAGGTGGAAACGAGTTGTATTTTATACTTTTTCGGACTCGGTAAATACACGAAAAAGTCACTCTGGAGTCATCTTTCAGCTCTTTTCTGACTCTCTAAATGTGAAAAGATCACCGAGGCCCTTGTCGTTTCGATCTCGTTAAAATGGACGCGAATCGACATTCACCCAGTATAAGTTTAACCCTTTTTCGGGCTGGGCTGGATCGATTACGAAAAAGGAATACCCTAGCCTATCGCGACTAGGAGGTTTTTCCGGATATTGTTTTCTACCTTTTCGGATCTGGGAAACTATTTACGAAAAGGGACCTGTGGAGTTTTCTTTTCCGCTGTCTTTTCAAACTCTCTAAACATGAAAAGACGCCGATTTCTTCCTTTGTCAGACTCGTTAAACCCTGATGACATTGGATTCCGTCGAAATGACGTTCTCCGAGTTTCTCCTTCCTAGGACTCGTTAAATGCACTAGGATGGATTCGCCCGAAGAGCGGACTTATATCACAAGCATATGCTATCCCCTTCAAGCTTGTTATCAAAAATAATTGGGGTACTCGCCAGAAATGGTGGGGGAAAAATGGAACCATCGTCGTTGTCGTCGGCAGTATGTCGCTCTTGAACATGGCACTTGTCTGCATTCGTGTCGGGTTGGGGACATCTCATCTCGCTGCTTCACTTTTCTTCCATGGGTTTGGGTAATCTCTTTTGACCTCTCATCTGTTCACTGCCTCGTCGCCATGACCTTTGATCCGTTGATGTCAAATACTGCCAAGTCCATTGTCGTGCCGTTCGTATGTTCAAGAGAAGTTGGCCTCTGCAAATATCAACCTTCCTCTGTTTCTCATATGGTCCTAATTCACAACAAAACATTATGTTCCTCTGTCTCGTGTCGATGATGTGGGAATCATTATGGCCCACCTTCGATTAAGGTCACTTCCTGTCGACTTCAACTCATTATCCGGGAAGTTGGTCTAGAGACTCCTGATGGTACCTTGGAGCCTGCATGCCTCAATGGCAGGTTCGTCGCATTCGACGTGAAGTTTACATCATTGACTTCCGATCGAATGATTCTGCGGGTGTTCGACATCAGCTCATTTATTCACACGCCGTAAATTGTACCTGTAGTACCTTGAGGACCATTGTCATTATTGGTGGTTTCTCTCGCGTCTGTTAACAGCTTTCATCATTGGCTGGTAATGAGGCGATGTTCTTGCATGTTCGACATCAGCTCACACATTCGCATGCTAGAACTTGTACTTATTTGGGTCGAGATGGAGCGCAAGACCCTGGATTGTGTCTGTTGTAATCCAGGCTGCGATTGTGGATTTTTATCATTATGTACATGACTCACTGATTGGATGGCTGCGACCATACCTGAGTCTATTTGTTTGATCTTAGTTGGATGGCTGCGCCCATACCCTAGATCCGGATTATAGCATACTCTGTTCGGATGGCTGCGTCCATACCATATATATACATCATGTACTTGAGATATCGGTTGTATCTTTCTGTGCAGGTTTTCCGACGGCGGGCCTTCAGTTGGACATGTTCTCGTAAAGCATTTCACCCCTCTCTCTCTCGGGCCTCATGCTTTAGGGGGCATCTGTTACACAGTAATTTGTCACCGTCCCTACCATTCCCCGTCCCGCACAATGGAGGACCCATTATGTGACATGTGAACACTGTCATGCCTTGAAAACATCATCAATGCATCCCTCTGAGTATGAGCTTCATTTCCCCTTGAGACATCTCCTTGCAAAATCCATGAAAAACAGCTCTTTTTGCATTGGCGCGAGTAGACAGTTCAGTGCTCGCGCCAATCAGGGAAATCCTGTAAAGAGGTCGTGCCACTTGGCGCTCTGTCATAGAGCAGCAATCGCGCCACCCATTTTAGGGACTGTTTTTTAAATATGGATGGTGGAAGTTGAGTTCAAACAAACTCACAACCATTGCCTATCTTGAGTTGGGAGGTTTGGCTGCGGGAGTTCTATGGAAGGGAAGTGGTTTTTCCACCTTCTATGGAACCTTCCTTGTTGATAGGGCCAATCCCATAATAATAGGGATCCCAACTCCCTCCTTCCCCATCTATAAAAGCTTGCTCAGATCCATGGCAAGCTAGTCTTGAAGTCCTGAAGCTTTGCATCTCCCTATTCCCAAGTGCCTTTGTGCTGTAAAGAATCCCTTCTTTCCCTTAAGGCCCATTCAAGCGAGGAGACCATTGTTACGAGACTCTGGAGAGGTTTCCTTTCCTTGGCGAGCTTTGCGAGACGTGGACAACCGGAGACCCGTTCGAAGGAAGCTGCGACGTCAGAACTTGGTTGTAACTTCTATTCGTTTATCACTTTAATAGATGACTATGATTATGGTTCCACTCCTTTTTCTATCATGTTAATGCGAGTAATATCTTTTATGACCGATGTTTAGTTACGTATGCTGGTTCCTATGCATGTATCTGTTCGTTTCTTCTGTGTGCAGGTGTTCATCCACGGAGATCGTGGAAGGATTGTGATCTGCCAGGGCTGAAGGACGGGGACATCCCTCTTGTTTCCAGATCTAGGCCAACTCTTGAAGGTTTCTATCCGTGTCACCCTCATCTGACCAGGAGCTTGCGCTCACAGTAATACTGCTGAGCCGCTAGACCCCTGCTGGGCTAGTAGGGATCGCCTCTGTCCGCAGAGGGGATTTACCTCCTCAACATGATCTAAAGTGGTTTTGTGGTTATCTCTGCAATTTCCTCTTCATCCTAGGAAAATTAGGGAGAGCTAACATAGTGGCGACTCCACTGGGGAAGAAATTTAATCTTCCTCATGAAAGATTATCAAGTTCCATATTTGATTATTGATGGTGGACAATGATCAGACACAAGAAGGCTGGAATTTTCACCTCAGGACTCCATGTTCGAAGCATTGAGAGCTTTAAATTTTTTATGGTGCCACTGTCAAAGAATACAAATTTTAGAGCACTTATGGTGACTCCACTACACATTTATTAGATTTCTTTCTAAACAAGATGACAGGGTATGTGGAAAGTCCTATATCTTGTGAAGTTGTAAAAGAATTCAGGGATAAGTTAGTAGATTTTCAAATTGATGAAGTTCTTTAAACGACAATGTTTCATTGTTTGAAATCGAGCAAATTTTCTCTTGAAAGTAAAATTTGTGTTCTTGAGTTAGTTGCTGAAAGATTTGAGAA